>CM070584.1:53801096-55001096 GCA_036346355.1 Rhipidocladum racemiflorum
GATAGTTTATTGTTGTACGACTTTCGTAGGTTGTGTATTGTACGTGAATCAATTTCAGCAGAAATATCCTGCCTAGGATCCCAACGCTGAAAAAAAACTACCCAATCTAATAAAAAAAATACTAATTGCTCAAAGATATGCCCATTACATCCCAAATTACTGCAAGCAAAATGGCTACGCTGCAGAGGCCGATGACTGGTGGATCAGCTTGGTGATGGTGAGCGCGATGCTGCAGAGGCGGTCGACCTCACGGTTGCGCGCCGTGAGGATGTTCCTGTGGTCCGGCATGGCCTGACACCTCCTCTGGCATAGCTTCACCTCAGCCTGGCTCGCCGCTACCAGCGCCTGCGACTCGCTGTATGCGCGCAAGTCCAGCGCCACCGTCGCGTCCGTCAGCTGCTCCACCGCCGCCTCGTACCTGCACGTGATCGCAACAATCATGCATGGGGTGAACGTACATCGCCTCTCTTCACGCGCAAGTTAAAGAGAGCTACCTCTCCGTGCAGTCCTCGAGGCACTGCTGCAGCTGTGGCGTCTTGTTCTCGAGGTTATCGTCGTTGTAGAGGCTCGACAAGTACGTGGCCGTCTCCGACGCATTCTTCTGGGCCGCCAGGATGGCCACCCTGGCCAGCCCCACCGTGTCGGCTGTCTTGGAGGACCGGTCGGCGGAGAGTGTCGCCATGCAGAGGTCGTAGTGTGCGGCGGTCTGCTTGCACGCGTCCTGGAGGGACAAGGACGCGGTCGACTGCGCCGCAGTAGGGGCACCAGCTGGGGGCAACGCCGCATCAACGACGATGAGGAGGAAGGAGAAGATGGCACCGAGGGCTGCGTAGGAGGATGCCATTGGGTTGTTTGTTTTTTTGCTTTCTGTATTGTTGTCACTTCTGAGTGATTTTGATGTTGCTCGTGTTGCATGGGGAGGCCATGCAAAGATCCTACTTATATGGTAATCTCTACCTAAATTAAGCAATTGTCTGCATGTTTTAAGGTTATGCTTGCCTTGGTTGGATGAGCAAAATAGGGATAGGACTTGTTCCTTCCAAAGAGTGCTCATCCGATTTAAGCGCAGCTGTGTGTATGAGAGAGGCAACATGGAACCTATTTGTGTAGTACTGCTTGACTAACCCAACAGAATCCATTGCTGCATTACTGCCCGTCTTGTTACAGCAACTTGCAAAAACTATTGCTTTGCAATCCAATGGTTTATGGAAGGGGAGGGCCGGGATTTATGTGAATGGGCCGGGATTCATGTGGATTAGTTGGGATTTTTAAGCTGCTTTCGAATATGCACGACCTGAGTGGCGGCATGGCTACAGGCGGGGGTGCTCGAAGGGACCGGTGCATGGAGGAGGAAGGCGTAGGGGCCAAGCGGAGGAGGAAAAGGAGGATAGACAGGCTGGGTGGCCAAGGAAAGGGAAGGGAGGCAACATACCGACCCATGGGGAAGGAGAGAAAAAAGAAGAAGAAGAAGAAAATGGAGAGTGGGCTAAACTGCTTTCGCTTTAAGCCCAACTAGACATTTGGGGTTTTTTTATTTTATTTTTCTTTTTGCTATTTTAATTCAAATCTCAACTGAAGTTGGCACAACGATTTGAATTCAAATCTTATGTGACTCTAGAATTAAATTCTTGATAGATGTTTATTTCATGAGTAATGCTTCTATGCATCACCCCTAAGACAAGTTGCATAAATCTTAAGCAAGCGAATGGGTAAGTAATTATCAACTACCATTCATTCATACTTTAATATTTGTGCAACATTCAAAAATTGATGTTTATTTCATTTATTTTTCATTAAAACTTTTTAATTCTGACAAAAATTTAAAGGAACTCCAGAAATTTCAAATATAAGATGCACAAAAAGTTTTAAAAATTCCACACTTTCAAGCTCAATAATTTGATTATAAAATTTGGGATGCTAAAACATTTCTTCTTCCTTCACATCCCAACTAGAGCTCTGTCAGCCACCGCCTCCACCTTCTTCTCCAATGAGCTCTACGCTCCTGTACCACTAACCCCCAACCCCTCCTAACGGCACACCTCCCACCGTAGCCATCGGCGCCCATGCCTCCCTTGCACCGCCGCATACCACCATCTCCAGTGCTATACCTAATGCCTTCTCCTTCTTGTCTCCTCCATGATGGGACGTGGTGCATTAATATAAGGAAAAGAAGGGGAACGCACAAACAAGTGCCCGATCGTCAGAGTGGCATGCGGTGGGGTGATGTGCTTGCCAACGCCAGCGGCAAGCTGGTTTTGCCGTTGGTAGCCGGTAGCTCTCACGTGACCGCGGCTGCAGCGATAGCGCACACACAGTTTCACTGGCCGTGGCATGCCGCTCACATGTAGAATTCGCTGGAGTTGAAGAAGAGAGGCAGAGGAGAAGAAGTAGCAGTTGGGGCACAAATCTTCAATCTAATCAAAATGATTCTCTATTGAAATCCGGTCGACTGGTGTAATAAAAAAAATGCAATTCAGAATCCCAAAGAAGAGTGTTGTTGGTTACCAACTCTGGACAAAAAAGGCTATCTATTGAAGTTATGTGATTTTTTTTCAATCTCAATCCATTTTTTGAGACATGATTTATTCACGATGGCTACTATATTTTATTCATTCCTCACCTCTACAAAATATACAAACAAATACAAAAACATAAAACAAAATTCTAGTCTAGATAAAAATAAAGTAAACTTAGGTGAACCCCTACAAAATACTGCAACAAAAAAATTTAATCTAGAAAAAAAATAAGGTAAACCTAGGTAAACCCTACAAATACTAAAATAAATAGAACTTAAAACTTTAGTAGAGTGGTACTAAAATTATATATTACTTAGTATTGCAATTGTAGGTTGTCTAGTGTAAATTTAGGTGATTGGTAGAAAAAAAAATCATACAGCTGAGAATTAGCAAGCCTGGAAAAAAATTGTATAAGTAATTGTCACATGACTCACGGCTTCGCCTTAAAACCAAGGATCCAAATCCCGATGAGATTTCGGAAATCTTGACTGAGATTTCGGATTTCGAACCCCCCCCCCCCCAAAAGATCTTAAATCCCGATCGGGTAAAACAATTTTAAAAAAAATTCAAAATGCTACAGCACCCACTCAAATCTCGACGAGATCATGGTGATTTTAGCCAAATTCTCGATGTTTTTTTACCGGATTTTTTTTGGCCGGATTTGAAATTGATTACCTTAACAAGTAAGTATCGTCATGTGAAGATTAGGGAGAGGAATAATGAAAATAACCATGAATAAGTTAGTTGACTTAGTTGTTCAGGGTTTATCTCTAGTTAAGTGTGATTTAGTTAGTTGGTACAATACGCAGTGTTACATATTCCGATGTAATCAATTTAAAGAAGATAAGATAAGATAATATAAGGAGAAGAAAAGCACCGCTTTGGCGATGGTCGGTGCCATGGTCATGCAGAGCCAATTCTTGGTCCGTTACAACCTACTCGCCATTTTCCCAAGTGTGGCACCTCCTGCCTCAAGGTGCTCCACTCCGCGACTGTCCGTCGGGGCCTCGTCGCCAACGGCGTCGAAGCCACTCTCGTGCAGCTCAGGACGCAGAACCCCCCGTCCCATTCCTCGAAATCCAGTGTATGACCGCGGGCGCGCGGCTCCTCGCGAAGCACATCCTGTCTCCGTAATCGCTGGAGCCCGTCGAAATCATTGGCTGCAAGGCCGAGCACATGTGTTGCGACCCCAAGGACTGTCTCATGTCACTATGGTACTTCAGTAACACGAGCTACACAACTCGGTCGGAGCCGTGGGACATCGGCGAGGCCTACCGACTCTTCTGTGATGGCTATTGGAGGTGGCACGTCGAGAGGCCCTACCAGGTGCTGTTCATGATGTACGAGGAGGTGAGCGCCGACACACTCGGCCAACTCAGGCGGCTCACTGAGTTCGTCGGCCTCATCTTCACCCTCCAAGCCTGAACATTCGTGTGATAACATCATGGGTGTTTGCACTCGAGACCTCAGCAATTCTTGGTATCACATTCACACCTACACTCATTCTCTCAACACTCTAAAGTTTGGTCTGATTGATGCGTCTATCACTAAATTACAGCCGTGTGTATCGATGTACATCACATTGCGATGGTAATAAACAGAGAACAGATCAAAAGCCTAGCTCATCGGCAAACGCCTTAGTCAGCTTCTGCGAAGGGCTCAGGCTCCCACCGCGGCTAACCCGGAGCGACTGGAGCGACTTCTGGATCTCCATGGTCATGGCGCTGTCCACGCTACCTGCGGAGAGACGCTTGTGCGCCTTCTGCAGGTGCAGCTTGAGCGAGCTCGTGCTCAGCCCGACGTTCTTGCCGCAGATTGGGCACACCTTCATCTCAGGCCGCTTGTGCTGCCAGTCCATCGACACCTTTCCGTGCAGCTTCCTGTCCAGGACCAGCAGAGCCTTAGCGAAACCATCATTCGGCTGTGCTCGACGGTGTACTTTCTTTAGCAAGTTCCAGGCTTTCGCAAGAGTAAGTCCCCTGAAAGGAGAAGTGTCATGTTAATGTCAAGCATCAATGAAGTTCTTGTGCGGCCATTATCATGCAGTTCGTTCACAGGAGGATGTGACCAGTTAAGATTCTTACTTTCTGAGCATCAGGTAGGCAAGGACAACTGTGGCACTCCGACTTTTCCCTTCAAAGCAGTGGACGAGAACCTTACCTCCAACATGATCTACGTGATCTATAAAATCTGATGCTTCTTCAAAGAGATCACTGATGTTTGCATCATCATCGTCACTAATCTGCAAACGATAACATGATTTCACAATTTCAATACGAAACTCAGTACTATATAACGTGGTACTAAACCAGAGGTTGATGCTCTTACTGAAAAGTTCTTGTATTCAAAAAGATCAGGAAATTGGGAATCAGATTGACCAATCTCATTCGAACACAAACATAGTATATGGGTAATGCCCAAATGCTGAAGGGTGTACATAGACCTTGCAGCCAGAGCCCCACCTATGAACAAATTGTTGATAACAAGAGAAGGTCGCTCGGTATTTGCAGCATCAGATATCAAGGCTATCCTTTCAATGATGTGTTCAAGACGCACCTGCATGTTTTTTATTATCAGGCTCACTAGTTGCTTGAAAAGAAGTTCCATATATCTAGATATATTTTGAAACCCACCTTCAATTCATAGGCATCAGCTACCATGTTGTTCTCAGTTCCATCAAAGAATCCAGAATGAAAATTGTTCTCCTGACAAAATTTGATCACATCGGTCTTAAATGCTTCATTCCATAGCTCTATCTCTTTGAGCAACTCAGGATCAACCTGTTGCATCACAATAATACATGTACCTTAAATTCGGAATCAACTTTATTACCAAAAACAAGCCAATCTTGTACCTCACAAAGCAGTCAGTTCAGCTAGGCAATTTTATTTTTCAACAGAAGCTTTTGTGAAGTTTGTTGCATACTTGCATTAAATATTAACACTACTTGTATCAAATTAAAAAAAAAAAAAAAAAGACGAACTACCCCAAACTAAAATTTGCTTACACCAAACAATCAACATAGCTATACAATCAGAAGAGTAATCTTAGGGTATTCTGTAAAAACAAATCAGAATCTCCACTTTCAATCAGAAAATTCTTACCTTCGGGGTCTTGTAAAAATCACGGAGTTTCATTGTCATTCTTAAACTTCGGGAACCCTCTGCACTCCCCTTGAAATATCTATTGCTCCAACTGTCCCTGGACAGAGGAGATACTGAATCTGAGTTTCCACGGGATCCTGCAGAAGACGACTTTGTTGCAGATTTCTGTATTTCGGAATCGCTATGTAGTTCATTGCTCAGTTGCTTGCTAGGCGGGCAAGGAGTACTGTAGTTGACTCCTGGAGACGGAAAATCCGAAATTGCAACATCATTGTTGTCAGATTCTTCAGAGCCTTTAGTAACAATGGACAAGAAAACTCGCAAAACACCATCTAGTTTTTGGTATAGCTGGAGGAGAAATAGATGGAACCCCTCCAGATCCCTAAGAGCTGCACGAAATGCCCCTCGGAATTCATGAATCACAGCAGCATTTTCTTCATCAGAAAGGGAGCAACAAGAATCGGTGGAAGTAATCACCTCATCACATCCTGGAAGCCCAAGCTTACCACCGGAAATTTCATACAAGATATTCGAAGAGTAGTCTGAGTTATTCAAAATGAGTTCCACAACTTTGGGATACCGCTCATGATCTTTCACACGTCTCCCTGCAGGGGGGCGACGTGGCACCCCAGTGTCGATCGCTACAATTTGGACAGTCCCGTTGGTACCTTCTGCATTTTCTTGTACACTTTTCAATGCATCTGCTCTTGGTGACATGAGCTCCAACTCCGGAGAACCTAATCTTCCATTTGCAGAGTGAGACCGCTTCTCTCTCTGGAAAATTTGAGTAATCAGTGGATTCGATCTTTCTGGAGTACTCTTGGAATCTTCCAATCTGTCCACACTAGGTGAGGATGATCTATCTGAAATCATCAGATTTGCAGGATTGCCACGCCAACCAAGCTGACGGCATGGGAGCCTGTCCTCATTTCTGAGTATCAGATCTAGCATCAACACCCTCCCCAGGGATGAAGCAGTAACACAAGCAGCTTCTCGTGAACTGAATGCCTTTGAACTCTCAAGCAGGGGGGAGCCATGAATATAACTGCCATGCCAGAAAAGTAACAATTTACAGCTCCCATATGCAGTTCACAGTGAGAAAACACATATAATTATCATAATTGTACTACAGGGACTAAGGGGTAGTAGTACCTCATTAGAAGAAGGCAGCGGCTTAGCTCAAGAGCTTCCAGCAATTCAGAGCAAGTCATCTCACCAACCTCATCATTATTTGAAACAGCTACTGCTCGTGCATTTTCTGCAGCATGTCTAATCTCCTGCCACTCAAAGCCAGAATTATGTACTACTCTAGCCTGCAGTTTGTAGAAAAAAAACTGAATAAGAAATCAAATGTTGCTCAGTGTATCAGTGTACAGTATTCAACGAGGGTGTGCAAAATACTTGTGGTGTCTGGACTCCAAGCAATCTTGCAAATTCATAGCCCAAACGTTCTGCCTGGGTTGCCATCTTTGATGATGAGAACTTTATAACAGCAGCTACTTCTTTTGGTAATCCATTGTTACCTGAAGAACTAAATAAAGCAAAGAACACTACACCACCAGAGTTCACAGTCACCTATAAAGACAGGAAGTAGAAGGCAGAACATCAAATGCACGGATAAATAAAGATTGCACTCATATGCGAACTATATAGTAAAAAGAATATGATCTTGCATGTTTAATCTACACAACATTAATCTGCGTAGATTCCCTGCCGTGCAATTGGTCTCAGATATGGTAAAGAAAGAATAAAAGCAAATTATTATTATTTTTCTCACTATAGCAAACACAACAAAACATGTTGAAATTGACATCGCAACCAGCAGCAACAAACCTCAAGAGCTTTACTCATTTCATCTTCAGAGTGTTCCGAACTACTACTATGTTCTGTATGGTGCAGAGATGACAACATATTCCATGAAAAGTCAGATGATTCAATATCTACTGCAGAAGCATTCCCAAGTCTCTCCCACAAACTTATTTCTGGAGGGTGATCGTCCGTCAGTGGATTTTCTTCTTTGCCAGCTGGTTCTGCTCTAATCACTTGCTCACTAGAGTGGACACAGTCGCAAAACAATGATAGCATTAGCAGCTGCTTTAACAGATTATGATTTACATAATTGCATGGCATGTGGAGTCAAAGCAAACCCATATATATTACAAAACATACAAATTCATCTTGCTAGTGAAGTTCCCTTTTAGATTCATATTCAAAATTATAGAACATAATAGTCAAACAAAAATGTACAAGGTACCATTATGTGTAATTGATGATCTGTAAAGTGTGAACACATCATTCTATTAATGGATTGTTTCCTATGTTGCCATCATTCTATTACACAAAGGTTTCTTTGTTGGAGATAATCAACATAATACAGATCAAAATGTAGTATATGTATATTGTGAGTTTGTGACTATCATAAGGTTACACCTAATCAATATTTAGCTAAGACTTTAAAGCAGAAGTCTTGATTTAATCATGGGTTGAAATGGAATTGGGCCAACTAAGATGGCTATGAAGGATTAACTCTCTAGACTACCATATGCAGATCCAATTATCATCTTCACAATAAAGGGAAAACCTAGGTGCATAATGTTCTTAATAAAAAGTAAAGTTAGAGCATCTTAATAGAGAGGAAAATAGGAGGGATATACATATATACAAATCCAACCTAACATTTCACAGAAAACTAGAGGAATCTATGTGTTGGCACTTGGCATGGAATTCAACTTCAAATAATTTGTTGTCCAGGTAATTCAGGTAACTAGAGAAATCAAAAAGAGGATTCAATGTAGTTTCCCAAGTACATATTCAGATAAGGTTCCATAATCTATTTGCATAACATTCCACTTTTCTGATGAAGTATAGTGGAAAATAATACAACATTTACAACAGAAGGTTTCTAGAGTACAAGTTTCACCCAATAAGAGGATTGCGAGACACAGTTTAATTTAGTAATTGCAGATAATCAATTAAGTGCTACAAATGATATTTAGGCATTTAGCGATACTAGGATGTAGATGGATTTCGGCATTTCGCAAAGCAACCTGAAGTCCCCACTACTAAACAGTGAGAAGCTCCCACTTGGCATGACTTCAATCCTTGAATTCCGACGTGGGAACCCTGATGGCCGGAATGCCCCACTCCGCTTACGTACCAGCGACAGCCATTTCTCGAATGTCTGTGCTGGTGTTGAGATATCACCACCAAATAACAAAGAAACCACCTATAAACACAAGCAGAAATTTACAAAAAAAAAAAATATCAAAAAGATTTGTAAGCTAAGGGTTTTTGTACTGTAAGGAAAAGCAAGACATTTAAAATGACAAATGGGCACTGGAGAAAGTAACACTTACTCGAGAGGATAGCTTCAGATCTCTCTCGTTTTCCTGCAAAAAGTGTCAAACTTCTTATATTTACATATTAATATTTTGTGAGGATGAAAATAGTTAAAGCACGTCGATAGCAAGCTCCACTCGCCTGTTGTGATTGATGACAACATGGAGATAAAAAAGACATACCAAAAGCATAACATGAACGATCCTTTCTAAAATGAACTAGACGGGATTTTGGAACCCAGCTTGTCTAGATTCTCTCAACTTCTCAAACAGAGGACTGCAATCGTGATGAATTAACACTGACACGAAAAGAACTCCTGGGTTTATCCGCTTATGCTCGCCTTGGGGTGAGGAATGATCAAATTAAGGTCTTAGCTCTCCCGGTCTTACAACGAAAAAATTCCAAAACTTTGGCATGTCTCCTACCTGTGTAGTTTTTCTACCTAGTCTGTCGCAAGCCAGTAAAAAGGAAGAGGGTTATGTGGGCTTGGCGAGCCAACGTAAAACAAAACAGCCTCTCTCATGGAATGAGACCCAAAAGAATTGACTTTGATTGGTTTCTTTCCTAGTCTACTCCAACTTGTTTGGGACAAAAGGAACTTGTTTGGGACAAAAGGAACTTGTTTGGGACAAAAGGGTTGGTTATTGTTGATGTTTGGCACGCCTCCTACCAAAGTGCAACATTTCTAGAGGAATCAGAACCTAAAATCCCCCAAGTAAAACAGAATGCTAACCTAGATTGGATCAGGAGGAGCCTAGCGTAATGCATCCGGCAATGAACTGAACGAAACAACTGAAAACGAGTTTTTTCTTCTCCTCATTTACAACCAAATGGCCCCGCGAATCAACCTGGATCTGGTGTCACCACAGAACGTGCATTTGGGGGCCAGAACGAAGGGCTTATTGACAAGATCAGCCTAAATCGCAACGATAGACACAAGGAGAAACCGCATTTCATAGCCAAATCGGATAAAGAACCAACAGCATGCTTAAATCAGACCAAAGGGCACCTCGAAGAAACCGCATTCCGCAACTACACCACTTCATCGTAGCAAGCAAGCACGAAATCAATCAAGAACGAAGACCCGAAGCAGATCAAGATTCCGGGACAAGTGCACTCCTCCCCAAATCCCCACCAAGAGCCAGCTCAACGTCTCAACCCAGATCAGATCACGCCGCACGAGCAGAGCAGGAAACAGAGGAGAAACGAGCTCACCCTGGGGGGGACGGACGGCGCCTCCTGCTCCTGCTCCGCCTCCTCTTGCCGCGCCTCCCGCTGTTCCATGGGAGGGCGCAGGTAGCCGTTGACGGCCCAGGCGTGTGGTATGATATACTCGTCGTACTAACTAGGTTTTAACCGCCGCTACGGCGCTATACGGCCGCCTGGCTCCCACAGAGGGAGAGCGAGCCGTCAAATCCGACGGAAAAGGAGGGATCTTGCGCGAGCTTTCCTCCCCCCGCTCCGTCCTTTC
The DNA here is from genome assembly GCA_036346355.1 of Rhipidocladum racemiflorum. Lineage (NCBI taxonomy): Eukaryota > Viridiplantae > Streptophyta > Magnoliopsida > Poales > Poaceae > Rhipidocladum > Rhipidocladum racemiflorum. The sequence continues at coordinate 53,811,527 of CM070584.1, forward strand.
CGTCTTGGTGTCGGCTTTTCCCCGTAACGGAGGGGAGAGAGAAGGAGAAGGGGGAGGAAGTGGGGGAGACGAAAGTAGAGAGAGAGAGAGAGTGGAGTGGATCAGCGCAGTGGTTGCTGAACAACAAACTGCTTTGTGCTTTCGGGAACGGGGCTCCATGGCATGGAGCTCGAGCCGGTGAAGGTCCAGGAGCGGAGGATCGGACGGCGAGATCTGTGGCTAACTGCAACCAATGAATGCATGTGTCAATTGTGTGCTTCGCTTCTATCTTGGTTTATTTAGTACAGGTGGATTGGAATTAGATTCCAGCTTTTCCCCTTGGTCAGTAGTACCCCAATTAAACAAGCTTTCAGTTTCCAAAAGCATCATTGCCTGTATTAAAATATGCTGGATAGCAATCGAGTTGATTAAAGTTTGATTGCTAACCAGTCTTTCCGGTTCCGGGTGGTGTGACTTAAAATTCTAGAACCACATGTGTTCCAAACAATCTGACAAGGCCACACACTTGCACATCTAACGTAACAGTCAAAATGCCAAGTTTACATATATCCTACTTATTTAGCATTAGGCCCTTTTTATAGCTTAAATCTAGTCTTTTAGCCTAATCAGCTTAAAAGTATTTATATACGGTAGAAGTGAATAATTTTATCTTAACTTTAGTGATATTGATTTAAAACCAGCATTCGATAAACCAAAAAAAAAACATATCCAATGACTTTTGGATTTTAGTTATACGAAAACTTATAATTTGCTCCCTTTGTTCACTTTTATAAGGTGTATTTTGACTTTATACAATGATTAATGTTCTGTTGAAATTAAGAAAGGTACGAGAGAAAATGACTTAGACGCCCCCACTTAATTGTCTGAGAAAATGAAATATATACTTTGTATGGGTGGCAATGAATAAATGCATATAGTTGAGAGAAAATAAATAGGGGTATAGAAGAAGAGGTCTCATTAAATATACGTCCAAGTCTTATATTTGTGAATAAGCTCATTTAAAAAATAAGCAAATAAAAGTGAATGGAGTGAGTATAAAAATAACTAGTTAGAAAAGCTATCCCTTTAACAGACTTTGACCTTTGTTTTTAAGTCAAAAAAAAACCCAAACAAACCATAATCATGCAAGAATGTATCAGGGAAGACTTAGGGCCCGTTTGGCAACTTGAAACCGGACGGTTTCTACTAGACTCCAGAAAAATCGAACCAAACGAAAAAAATCGCAGAACGTTTCTCCTTTTCCTACATGGTTATCGAAGCGCTCTCCAACCAGTTCCTCCCCGATTCACGAAACCTTTTACCCCCTACCCTTCGCTAGCTCTCGGCTCCCCGCGTCCTCGTTCTCTCGCGCGCCCCGCCCCCGCCCCCCAACGACGCGCCCCCGCCCTCGCCCCCCGACGACGCCTGCATCCTCGTGACTCTCGGGCGACGCCCCCCGACTTCTCACATAGCGAGAGCGAGGCGGACTATCCCTCGCCGGATGCCAAGCGCACACACGCTGGATTGGGCGACGCCGAGCCGGTGAGTTCGGTGTCCGACGCCGCCACGCCGGAGGAAGGGCGTCGCTATCCTCATCATGCTCTCCCGTGACTCCTAGCCCTTCTGTCGCTTGCCGTCCTACTGCGCAAGCGGCGCCAACTCCGACGCCCTTCGAAGACTTGGAGCTCACCACCGTATCAGATGGCTTCCTCTCGTCGAAGCCAGGCTCTTGAAAGCAAATGGAGCAAGCAAACCGGCTGCTTTGTCTCACTCACCTTTTGGTTGATTCCAATGGAGACGATTCGAGCTTTGGATTAAGGATGAAGAGCTGCTTAATTGGTCTGGTTAAACAATTGCTTGCTATAGTTCTTTGGAGAGCTGCTTAATTGATCTGCTTAAAAAAAGATATATCTTTTGTTTGGGTAGTTTTTTTGGTTATTTGTTGCGTTGATTCTGCTATAAAATTGCTTGCTATAGTTCTCCCATAATTGTGTTGTGTCTTTTTGTTCGTTTCAATCTGTGGAACAGAGTTGATTGGAGCAACTAACAAAGCCAGCTCTTATTTCCTTGATCATCATAATCTAGCAAGAAAATGTCCCCCAGGAAGAGCAAAATTTAGCTGAAATTTTGCTTCCGTTGCAGTCTCCAGCTATGCTTGTTCCAACTATCCATAGTAGTATGGGAGCTTTGCCAAGCAACCAATGCATAGCAGTCATTAGGCAATGATGTATTTTGCTACCTCTTCTATTTGAATGGTCGAACATTGATAAAAAAATCTGTAATGAGATAATTATGGATGTATGTATTTCAACGTCATTTCTTACATTAAAATGTACTACAAATCCATCACAAATACAAAGGGCACTTCGGTCATTTTCATCACTTCACCCTCTTTCCAGAATCTGAATCCAGATAGCTAGCCAAACGGTTTCCAAACAGTGTTTCTGATTCTACCTGAAACATTTCTATCAAGAATCTGGAACCGTTTCCGTTTCTACTAGAATCTGGAACCGTACCAAACGAGGCCTTAATTATATACGCTGCTCAAGTGCTCCTGGACAGTAGGACACTGGGCCAGGTTTGAGTAAAAAGTTTTCCTGGCATCAGATTATGCTTAATCAGATATTAATCGGCTATTGGAGACCATGAATAGGCAAGAGTAGAACTGCGAATATACTAGTGGGCATTTCACTGTGAATATAGCGGTGGACATTTCATTTTTTTTTTTTGAGGGAGTACAAGGGGCGACGTATTACACTACATTCATACCACCTATATACATACGTGTCTCATAGATGTTTGGAATTTAGCAGAGTCACCCAATTAAGATCTCACGAAGCATGTACATACATTTTCCTACGGAATACGCACGTATTTGTACTATTAAAATTGGTGCACAGTTGAACACCAGCTCAAGTCACACTCACATGTCTAGCCATCTGTTCACATGTCAGCTTCCAGGTATTTCATGATCCTATAATAGGTCTCTTCCATTATTTTTTCTGCGTGTGTTAAATGTGGGTAGACCAACTTGAAACTGGCAGTTTTCACGAGTAAATGCCATTGCACAACAAATGAGTATTGCGAAAACTCTCAGGATGAAGCCATCTGCTGGTTAAGAGAATCATGTAACGGAGAGGTGACAACTGAGTGACTGACAACATAATGGTGACTAAAATTTGAGTTGCCATTTTTTACTGTCAAATCTTGTGTAGCAAAAAGATTGACCAACCACATTTTGGCACGAGGATCGAGTCGAGGATTATAGTTTGACAAACCAAATTTTAGATAGCCAACGTTTCGATCCATCTGCATATTTATCAGTTTCCTTCTTGTTCTTATTAGTCCGTACTCCGTAGTAGTTTGCAAAGTCCACATTATAATCAATTGGTTCAGAAAGAGACCCGCCCAAGTACTAGTAAGAGCAGTACAGCCCGGCAAATACGGAGCTCGAGGTCTGCCTAAGTACTAACCAAGCATCATTATCCTCAGACTTGGCTCGCTCGTCCTCACACCCCAGCCGCTCGTCTCGCGCCGCCGTAGCCGCGCAAGCCTCCCCTGCGCCTGGAAGCCGCCGTGCTGCTGCTAATTTTCTATGTTACATGCTGCTTCTATTTCTCTGTTACATGTTACATGTTGCTTCTAATTCTCTATAGTTCAGAGAGTGAATCATCAAGTGCTGCTCTGACTAGAATATGGGTCGGTGCGAGAAGATGGTGTTAAGTTGGCGGTAAATTGGGAGATCAAGTGGCCAATAGAGAGCGAGAGCTTTCATAGTACAAATATTGGAAGATTCCAGTGATCTATGTATCAAGGTTGTCTCTTTTCCATGTCTGAAATGCTTGTAGCCGATTTTTCTCTTCAATGTTGAAGTTTCCAATTACCCCGAAAGATAAAAAAAAAACGGACATAGTTGTTCTCAACTATTAAGGTCCCGGAAAATTTCTTGTTAGCTTTTGATGTGAGAGGTGTGGTGGAGTTATGGTCTGCATGATTTACCTGATGTAAGTGAAAAATTGACTCATTCCTAACTTCTAGCTGGTGGGCTTCTTTGGTTTCTCCTATCATCATGCGAAAAAATAGAGGGATAGGTTTCAGTAAGAATCTATATGGTAGACACCTGGATGGTTAAACGATGGCTTCAAGTGGCATTTCTGAACCGTCAAAAAGATCCATTTTATACCTTTAAGACAACGAAATTTATGCATGTTTCTCTTCTACTGTACTGATTGACTTGTCTTTTCCTCTATTTGCAGCAACTTTTCACCAGTTTTGTTTGTTGTAACATAGGTCTTGTAAGCGTGCAAATTACTGCAAGAGTAGTACTGGGAAAGAGTGGATATTGAGAAAGCACTGATGAAGGCATCAAGCTCTACTAAGCCTCCTTGTTTCAATGCACTCGGATAAAGTTTGCTCAGTTTTGCGATTCTGTGTGGCCAGCTCAAGCTTAGTGTGATTCTGTTAAGAGTATTGTCACTCTGTTTCTTTAATATTTTTTTATAAAGAAGACAAATTTTAATACGCACAATATGCAGTTTGTAAGGCAAATAGGCAATACCACCATTCTAATTTTTAATCATTCACAACTCTGCTTTTTGTGTGCTTCTTAATCAGAAAATAAGAGTTTTTTTTATGACTTTGTTGCTTCGAGGATACTGGATCTTAACAAACACTTAGGAAAAAAACTAATTTAGTTTGTCTGTTACAAAATCACAACATTAGTTAAGGAAAACAAAAGTATGCCTTTCATAGAACCTAAAGAAAATGGGAGATATGGCCAATTTTGTCAGACTTTTTGTTTTCAAAATCCATAACTTGGTCAGTCCTCAATGTTATGAATAGCACTTGTATTCAATATGAGGGCCAATGGCCACAATATATAGAGTACATGAGAGAAAGGAATAACATGACTCTATCTTTAATATAGATACTAGAATAACAGGACTCTATCTCTAACACCCCCACACACACACACACAAATGCAAGGCGTATGCAATTGCATTGCATTTGAAAAAGGTTGACACTAAGGTAGGAAAATCCAAAGTCCTGATCTTGAAGTAGCCGTCGTAGCTTGTAACTCTTGAAAAATCGGTGATGAAGAAACGATAGCGAAGAACCGAGTCGGTGAAGAAAAGTCGACGAAGAAGCCAAATCGACGAACGAAAGTCGAATGTAGGGCCGAGTCGACGAAGAAGAGCCGACGGTACGAGTCGACAAGAAGAACCGACGAAGCCGACAAAATGAGTCGAGCCGAGGTAATCAGAGTTGACAGAATGAGCCGAGCCGATAAAAGAGCCGAGCGATGACAGAATCAAGATGCTAAAAACTTGGATGGACGCAACGGAAGACTAAAGAAAATATTATGAATTACTAGCCGCAGCACTAAAAAGCAGTAGCCCGAAAGCCATCAAGCCAACGAAAGCCAAGATGACAAGAGCTATGCTGAAATGAGCCGAGCCTATCTGAAAAGAACCGAAGCCGAGCCGATCGAACTGGAGCCAAGCCAGCCATGTAAAAGATCGGGAGCTATAGCTGCCGAAACTGAGGCTGCCCAAAGCCGGAACCATTGGCTGGACTTGAAAACCGAACTTGAAAGCCAAACCTTCACGTGAGGTGGGAATTGAATAAAGTACCTCCCGGACGTGAACTGTGGAGAGGCCGGGCAGACTTGAAGCCAATGGGAAGAATTGATGTTCGATCGGAGCAACTAGCACTAGATGAGGCTCTGACTTTTCCTCCACGAACTCTTCACGGGATAGTCCGAGGATGGCGACGATTCCTCCAAGCGGGATCAAGTCCGATTGGGAGGCAGGCTGATGATCCGCGCGGAGGCCAAAGTCGACGCGAGCCGGGCCGGAATCGGCCGGAGTCGTCGCGGCGGCAGGACGGCGCAGTTGGAGGCCGGCGCGGTGACCCGGAGCTCAACGAAGACTGGAACGCCTAGACTCCGAGGCAAGAACAAAACCGGCGAGGCGGCCCAACGATGAAGATCCGATGATGTGGGCCAAAGACGATAGCTCGAAGGACGCCGAGGCCGAAGGCTGGGCGACGCGCGGTGTCGGTGGAGACGGCGCTGGCGCAGATCGAACCAGAGGATGAAGCTGACGGTGCTATGATAGCGACCTGATCCCAACGATGGACAGCAGGCGACGTCAGGCGGTGGTGTTGGGCGGCCAAAGATCTGGAGACCGGAGTGGAGGCCGACGATTGGTGGCCGGTCCGAAGCCGAGGCTACGCAACGAAGGCGGCGACGACGCGGAATCCAAGGCGGCGACCGCGCGCGGAAACCGACGAGATGTGGTGGGTGGCCACGAAGCTCGAAGGCGGCTGCGTGGACCGGTGGTTCGGCTGGCGCCGTAGGACGCGCGGCCGACGTGGGAGCCGCCCCGGGAGTCTCCTCCTCCCGGGGCAGCAGATTAGATCTAAAACAGCAGAGAAAAAATTAGGAAAAAAAGCGCAGAACACGTCTAGTGTTATGAATAGTGACTTGTATTGATATGAGGCGCCATTTCTGATATATAGAGTACATGAGGAAAAGTAATAATAGGACTCTATCTCTAATATAGATACTAGAATAACATGACTCTATCTCTAACACTCAATAACTCTCTGTGACTGTGATTCTCGCAATAAATGATTTTTTTTAGGATGTGTAATATGTGATTATTAATTCTAATTGAGAGGTAACCATAGGTTCTGCATGTGTCATCTATGGGAAAGTAGGAGGACAAGTTGGCTAAGTCACAATTGGAGTAATGGTTCGGAAGCATGAATTTGAATAAAGAAAATGTCAAAGTGGTGGTAAGTTAGGATGTTTTACTTGACAATTTGTTTCTGGGGTTGCATCAGTTTGCATGCAACTTTGGATGTCTTTACACATGTCAAACCTGCAAGGGCTGGATCGACCATTGGTGTAGTAGGTGCATATGGTACTAACGACTAACGAGGCAGCTAAGAAAGTTGAGGGAATAATTTTAGATGTCGCATACGATAACTTATTTTTTTTTTGGAGTTTTTCAGTTTAAAAAATAGAGAATTGTTAAGTGACACTCGAGTGTTTTGTTGGTTTGTGAACATTTTTTTTTTGTCTATAGAGTACTTAAAATGCAAGGAGAGATATCAAATTAATTCTATTAATTAAATTTAGATATAAAGGCTCAACATGTAAGTGTTATTTAACAAAAAAAAAAAACACTCAGGCAATCCCTAGACACCCCTTCGGACTTTAGCTGATATCCTCTGGTGGTTGACACGGCATTAGTGATAAGGTTACCGTTGAAGTTTTCCTTGAAGGGACAGTTAGTTTACAGTCATCGTTGTTGATGTCGGGACAGCTAATTAATAACAGTGACCATGTTGTCTGCTTCCAACGTAAGTACTACTCCCTCCATCCTTAAATACACGGCGCAACTGCCATGGACACAAAGACCAAGAAACAGCCATGATGGCTTCTCAGTTTTCACGCGCCCGCGTCCAGCTCATCTCGCATGCGCACGTCATCTCATCCAGATGGTTTCATGCAAGACCAAGAAGCAGCGGGAACATTCCCTCCCTGGATGAAAAAAATTTAACAAAAATTTGCAAAGCGCGCCCGCGGAAAACTTAAAAAAAATTCTCTTGGCGGTACTGATTGCCATCTCATCCTATAAATATGGGCAATGCTTATTCACAGTTCACACCACACATTTGTTCCATCTCTTTCATCCTCTCTCCCATGGTTGAACATAATGGTGGATTTTGATCTAAATCAGCCCATCAACTGGGAAGAAATTGAGGATTTTGATGGAGGAGTACCTGATTTGAACTATGATTTTGTTTGGGATTCCGGCAATGAAGGTGTTCATGTGGTTTCCTTTTTTTTGTTTTCCTTTTATATCCTATGTATTCTTCCTGTCAATGCCGTGGATCAATAAACGTTGTGGCTCTAACTGAAGGCGGGGACAGAGCTGATGCCGTGGATCTAGCTGAAGCTGGCAACGGAGCTGAGGCCATGGATCAAGCTGAAGCCGGCGACGGAGCTGACGCCGTGGATCAAGATGACGCCGGCGATGAAGCTGATACTGTGGCAGTCGATGTAGGTAAAAATTGCAAGTTCTTGTTGCTCTGCTTGTTTGCCAAACGAGATCAGTACAAGGCCTCTTCATGCGGACATGCAAAACACCATGCAAACCATTCGTAAGCCTCTGCATGTGTACTAGCCAATGCATGCAAAGCATTCTGAAGCCTGTAGCATGCACATACTAAGGCATCATGTGTTTACAGTATTTTGTCAAATTTATGTGTGCAGGTATCAACATCAAGAGGAGGCACTACCCTCCTGATATAAAACGCACCATATATGCCATGTGTTTGGAGAGATCAGCTCCCGGCATGATAAAGGCGGGAGTGACAAAGTCCGTTGCGGATGATATGGGGGTGCCATTGAGAGTTGTCCAGCGTGTATGGCGAGATGGACAAACTGGTGGTGGAATTGCAACTTTTGAATCCAATAAGAAGGAAAAATGTGGGCGCAAAAAACTTGCCTTCAACCCGGATGCCATCAAACATGTGCCGCTTAGACAGCGTCATACTATCCGTGACCTAGCCAACGCTTTGCATATGTCAAAGAGCACATTGCATAGGCGTTTGAAGGAAGGAAGGTTGAGGCGCCATACAAATGCCATAAAGTTTACCTTGACCGAAGATAACATGAAGGCTCGCGTGCGATTTTGCATACAAATGCTTGAGAGCCAAAGCATACCGGACGAACCAACTTTCAAATCTTTGTACAACATCGTGTACATAGATAAAAAATGGTTTTATAGGACAAGGCAAGACCAGAATTATTACTTGGCACTTGATGAAGAGAACCCTCGAAGAACCGTGAAGAGCAAAAATTTCATTGAGAAGGTGATGTTTCTAGGGGCGAAAGCCCGTCCAAGGTTTGATAAGCATGGTGCATGCACATTTGATGGCAAAATCGGGATTTTTCCATTCACTTACTGGGAGCCAGCCAAGAGGAGAAGTCACAATAGGGAGAGGGGTATGTTGTTTAGTTTTTGTTATACTTTTGCTTAATTACTTGAATTATAGCGACTCTACTAATCTTGTTGCTTGCATGATTGCATGTAGGAACCTTGGAGTTGAAGGCCATGACATCGATCACGAGGGACACTAACCGAAAGTTTCTCATTCAAAAGGTCTTACCCGCCATCAAAGTAAAATGGCCCACTGAAGAACGAGGAATTCCAATATTCATCCAACAAGACAATGCGAAGACACATATTGCGGTTGACGACGCAGAATTTTGCCAAGTTGCACAAGAAGATGGGTGGGATATACGACTAATGTGTAAACCACCCAACTCTCCAGATCTTAATGTTTTGGATCTAGGTTTTTTTGCAGCCCTGCAATCATTGTTTCAGAAGTCATCTCCATCGAACATCCAAGAAATTGAGACAAATGTTATCAGAGCATATGAAGAATATCCGGTACAAAGGTCGAACCATGTTTTCCTTACACAGCAGGGGTGCATGAGAGAGATTATGCGTGCAAAAGGAGGGCAACATTATGCAATCCCGCATATGAAGAAGGGAACATTGGAGAGGAATGGTCAACTTCCAATAAGGTTGCAATGCGATACTCAAACTTATCTAGATGCGGTGGAATTCATCAGTGCATAGATTAGGTTTTTTATTGAAAAATTGATGTACTCAAGATACAAACTGGCCTTGGATTTAACCGAATAGAAATATCATGATGGAGAAAAACTGATCTTGAACCAACTTAAAATTGTGCATAGGTTAGATCATTAGAAGTTCACATAAATTGTGCATAGTTCAAATTCACATAAACAAGATAGTTACACTAAGAACTACAACAGACATCCATCATCTATGCAGAAAATGAAAATTAGGGAACATGGCTTTCAGCATCATTGGACGAACAACCGCAGCGGCCTCCTCTATTTTTACGTCTTCCGCATCAATAATCGCAGCAATCCGAGCTTGTTTATCAGAGTCGGTCTCCTCGAATGAATCCGGAACGAAGGTGTCGCCGGCCAGTGAGTGGAGAACATACCGAGTGCTGTTGGAGTCGGTGACATGATCGACGTTAGCTGCTTCACTTTCACCCATGAACGCCGAGTCCACCACGTTGTCGTCGCGGACACGATCCATGGAGACGGCAACGCCACCATCCTCCTGGACCTCGCCATCATCGACGTTGTATGCGCCAGGACAGAGCAGATCGCAGAGCGTGCACGCGGCGATCACATCGGCGTGGCCGAGAGTGCTGTGTAGGGATCCTTTCGCCGCGCGAAGCTCGCCGAGGATGGCCGCCGCCAGCACGTCGGACAAGCTGAGCTCCACCTGCGCTTGCTCCACCAAGCGCACGGCATGGTCACGGAGAGCGTGCGCGCGGCTGAGCTCAACCTGTGCCTACTGCAGCATGCGGTGGGCACTTGCAAGTGCTTGCTCGGCCAGCTCCGCCTGCCGCCTCGCCTGCGCCCAGGTTTCCTCCGTCGCTGCCTTTTCTGCCATCGTCGAGCGCAGTTGCTCTCTATCCGCGATGGAACTAAGTCGTAGTGCAGGTGGACCATTAGCTTTCAAAAGGGAGGGCAAGCGTTGCACTTAATGCATGCATGCGCGTATGCATGCCCACGATGGGAGATGAGTAGGTGACGCCTTGTATTACGAGACAAGGAAAAAAAATTGTTGCGCCCTGTATTTAGGGATGGAGGGAGTATGTTTTATACCATGTTGTGTCCTTTGGCATCGGCCATCCTGGAGATACATCTCTGTAGTAGCGTTTTCTGCTTCAAACTCTGGCATTATAATTACTTCCTGTCGCAAAGACTACTATTCCATACGAATATTACATCACTCTGTCATTGCTCTTAGATTGTTCAATCCAATGACGGGATTCCTGTGGATAAGCAGCGCGTCACTGGATGTTCCTGTGACGGACCGCCTTTTCAGGGGTGCGTTTAAACTCCGAAATGACTACCCAGGAAGATTAGTCATCGGAAACCAAGTTGTACATTACCGCAAAAGAATAATACCACTGTTTTTACATCACATAAGGCCTAACGGCCAACGTTTTCAAAGGAAGCGGCGAGCTTCAGAGTATATATTACAACACAAAAGAGAGTTAGCGCAAAAGTAAAATCCACAGGCGAGTTGAGCGAAGACTGAGACTTAGAACCACACTGTGTCGCCATCTACGATCTCTTGGAAGTCACCAACATCTTGATACTCTAAAATGGGTTAATTAAGCAAGGGTGAGTACTACAACGTACTCAACAAGCCACACAGTGAATCCTGATTATCATATGCAAGGGATAACAAGAGATAGCCATATGTCTCATTTGTGTATGCAAGTTTTCATAATATTTGGCATTTCATTTAAAACACAAATCATAATAATCTTAACTATTATAAGAATGAGTTGGTGGTGATGGTGAGTCTGCCAGATCGTTCTTAGGCCAGAACAGTAGGGGACCAAGGCCCAGTAGGTAAGTAACTATTGCTTTGCTAACCTATAGTTGTAAATCTGCAGGACAACTCAATATAGATGATTTGATTTATTTACTAGCTTACAAAGATATGTTTTGTTTGATATGTGTGTTACAGAAAATTAATTTATTGTATGGTTTAGGATCCTGCATTATAATTATGTATTATTCTCTTTTAAAATTCCGTTGCAATGCACGGGCATCTTACTAGTAATATGAATAAGGGGGTTTTCCAAAGTTATCCATTTCCAACACTTGTTAATCCAAAAATTACTTGAGCTTAGGTTCGGGATTCACCCCATTTTAACTCAGCTTCATTTACCGGAAGCACGGCGTATTCGAATACCATTTGATTACACTCTGCAGAGGTGTTCAGCTTTACCCACAAGATTCCACGATCGTTATGCCACGCGATTAACATGCAACTTTTATGCATGCGGCCGGATCGAGGTTATCATAGCTTTTCGTTGGATCTTTCCCCTTTAGCCCCTATCCGGTAGAGTTTCGGTCCACATTAACCGGGGTCCCCAGCGGCGAGTGGAGTTCGCGATCCCGTTTACTGTGGACACCTACCGTTGTGAACCCGAAATGCCACAGTTTCCTCGTGCACACTTTCGTTCCACCCCCATAACTGCGGACCATCTCCCATATCGGGAAGGTAACCCTGCTCCTATAGGTATTCCGGGGAAAGTACAATATATCGAGCTACGTTGAGTCAAGCCAACGAAGTTGACCGGCCCAACCTGTGGTTGAACGGTTTCTTAAGTTATTTACTTTTGCCCAATGTTGTAAGTCCTTACTTTGTCATAGACCAAACCATTACATTCCACATGCCCCTGGTATCCAACGTACCACCATCCATCCATACCTTGGTATCACTCCTCGGCCGGGGATTAGAATAACACCCATCCGGTAGTTAGCCCAATACTGTCCCCCGGACCGCAACATTTCATAAACATTCCAAAACAATCGTTCCATCGACATTTCATGTTTTCATAAAACGGTGATTATCTAGTAGTAATGTCCATCGAGTACTAGCAATAGTGTTCTCCTAGGGTTACCAAGGATTATTGATATTCAATATTTTTCAAGGAAGTTCCATGAGCCTTTTTGGCATTAACTAGCTATCATGTCATTCAAACATACCAACTTTGCGATATTTCAACATATAGTTCAAAAATAATGCGGTTGAAAATAACTATGAAGTATTTTAGGGAATATTAGGTTCAACATGATCAATGGAGTATGGCTTGCCTTGCGAGGCGGAGGGGTTCCCTAGTTCAGTGTTGGTGTAGTCGTACTCGGCGTCACGCTGGTCCGGCTCCGATTCTAAGTACTGCTCCTGCTCCTGTGTCTGCTCCGGGAGTTGGTACTGCTCGGTCGTCGGTTCTATCGTAATCAAACACCATAAGATAAACAATAAATAACACAAAAAGAAAGAAGAGAAAAACCGAGAGAGAAAAAAAGCCGAGAATGGGTCGGAGGGCATTTTGGGAATTTTTGGAACTTGGTTTAGCGGAACGGAGGTCATTTTTGGACTCAGTGGCTCGAAACGGTTCGGAATATGTATTTTTGGGCATTTTTGGGCTTTTGGATATTTTTGAGACATTTTTGGATATTAAAAAAGATTTAAAACGGATTTCTGGAATTGAAAACCCAAAAGAAAATAAAGAAAAAGCTACTGTTCATCTGGGCCGTGCGAAATCGATTTTTGGCCCACGAACCAAACGCGCGCGGGGGAGAGCCAATGGGCCGGCCCAAACTGGTGGCCAAGCCACCTGACAGGTGGGGCCCGGGCTCAGCGACCGCGGGAGAGAGAGAGGGGGGGGTGAGAGAGCTGGCAGGTGGGAACCGGCTGGCAGTGGGAGAGAGAGGGGGCGGGATCGAGTGGCCGGAGCCGGGCGGCGCGCGGCGGAGCAAGGTGCCGGAGGTGGGGAAGAAGATGGGGGAAAAGAGTTTTTAGGGCACGGTGAGGGTAAGGGCTTGGAGCAAAAGGGGGAGGAGCTCGCCCCATACCTGAGACGCGGCACGGGATGGTACGAGCGGCGGCGGAACGGCCGGTGGCAACGGATTGCCGGAGATGGGGAAGAAATGCACGGAGATCGCACGGGAAGCACGGGAGAACTGGAAAATGAGGGGGAATTGAGAGAGGGGAACGCGGCGAGCTCGGGGAGCCACGAATGGCGAGCAGGAGGGGCTTAAATAGCCGAAGGAGGCGGCGGGGGTCGTCGGCTTCATGATTGCGGCGGCGACTTCACGGGGTGAGGGGACGGGGCAGGTGCGCGGGGCTCGGGGCGGATGCTAGCGCGGCGAGAGGCGGAGTGGCCTACGGCTAGGGCGGCGAGGGGCAGCCTTGTGCCAGCGTCTTGCGCAGGAAAAGTCGCCATGGCGGTACTTCACTGAGGAAACGCCTGATGGCGTGGCGCATTCGCGAAGCGGCGCAAGCGCGAGGCGGCGATCTTGGGCGGCGCGGGCGCAAGGAGGAGGCGGCAATGCGGGCGAGGCGCAGGGAGAGAGGAGAGGCGTAACAGCCAAAAAGGGAAAGCGCAAAGGCAGCGAAAATTTCCAAAAACGGAAAAAATCGAAATCAACTACAAATAAAGCCAAATAAATTCAAATTTAAATTTCGTTTTGAATTTTGAGGTTATTTCAGTTCCCATGGTCGACGGGTTTGACGACGCGATTTCGCCAAGCCTGAACTTCGTCTAGTCATCATTCAGCAAGCCATGACATGAGACTAGCAGGTCGACGCGCCCTGGAAGGCTGGAAAAGTTCCAACCCACCACGTCGTCTTACTTTGGGAAACACGGTTAGGCACTGAGGATTACATTGGAACTTATTTTTATTTTTATTTTCAAATTTTTTTTTTACCGAAAGTAAGCACCCGTCGCCTCAATATGGGGCGATCGCCCCATATTAAGGCGAGGCACCTGGATGTAAAAAACGCAATTGCAAAAATGGACACATGAATGAGTAGATTTGTAAACATTTTTTGCATCCAGGCACCTATCGCCCCAATATAGGGCGAGATCGCTCCATATTGGGGTGACGGGTGCCTACTTCCGCAAAAAAAATTCATTCCGTTGATTATTTTTGAAAAAAAATATTTAAAATAAATACAAATAAAAAATTCGATTACATTGGATGCAGGAACAAACATCTCCGAGGCCGGAACAAGATTGCTGGCCTGCTCTGGTGCTCTCTTTTTACCAGCCCACGTCGAGAGATTTTGAAGCTACGCTGCCACTGCCAGTGCATGCCCGGAGCCTACTAGTCCGCACGCGCTCTGGTTTTCCTTTCGAAGGTTGGTGTTGGCTTGTTGCACTCACTCTGTTGAGAACTGTTCAGAGCCCATGGCTCCATCGTGTGAATTTCGCGTGGACCAGTGCAGCATTCTTCCCTCTTTTTCTCCGGGCAAATGACAAGCTGGTTTGCTTTCGATGGCTTGACGATGTCCCATGACTTGGGGCTTGCTTGGAATGTGCATCTATTTCCTTCGAATCTCCAAAGGAACAATTCCACCCAACGAAAACACCTTGAGATAAGTGTGTGTATCTGCTTGGGGCGCTCAACGGTACATACAGCATCATCACGGAATGAAATCTCGCCGAATCTCCGCGAAATTTCGTATCTCGACCCCTCTGAATTTTATAATCCCGACAAAATTAAGAAAACCTTAAAAAAATTTAAAGCGTTACAGTAACTTAAAATCTCGACGAGATCTCGGTATATTTGATCGAAATCTCGGTAAATTTGACCGAGGTTTGAATAAAACTTGACCGAATTTTAGTCGCCAGTCGGATTGAATTCCTCATATCATTTTCCGTATGGGATAGTCGGTAGATCATAATTTCAGTAAAATTAAAAAAACGTAAAAATTTCAAAAGACGACGACACCTAAAATTTCATCGAGATCTTGGCATTTTTAACCAAAATTTCGGTTCAAAAATCACCGGATTCAAAATTTTCTTTTTATATTTCGTTTGAATTTCGCCTAAAAAAATAAGATTTCATCGAAATTTCAGATTTCGAAGGTGCCAAGATGAAACCTTAAAACGAAATTCGAAACTTCACCGACAACAAATCTACGTACAGTACATTCGAGTGGACGAACGCTCCAAAGAGATGACCCACGACGTGAGTGGAGATTCGTGCAGGAGGAACCTGCTGCCATCCAAATATCCTATTCAAGCCTGTCCTATCAGAACGAAGCGGATCGGGTCGAAGCAAAGATCCGCCTCGTCTTCTCAAGATCCGTGCCGCTCGGCATCCTCCCCATTGCCCGTGCACTGCCCTTCGCCGCCGCCTCGGCGTCCCCGACCACATCTATGCGCACCTCCGGCTGGGCCTCGGCGGCGGCGTCTGGCGCCTCGACGTCGGCTCGGCAGAGCGGGCACGTGGAGTTCCCCCGGAACCACGCGTCGATGCACTCCACGTGGAACCGGTGCCGGCACCGCGGCAGCGCGCGCGCCTTCTCGCCGTGCTCGAACTCCGCGAGGCAGACCGCGCAGTCCCCGGCCCCGGGGCCCGCGGTGACCACGGGGAGCGCACGGAGCACCGCGGGGTCGAGCCCGCGCGGCGATGGCGCGGCGCCGCCGTCGCGCTCCTCGCCGGCGCCGCCGGAGATGGCCAGGCTCCGGAGCAGCCTCCGGCGGTCGCGGAAGTGCCGGCTCCTGCCACTGTTGTACATGTGCAGCGCGATGAGCGCCAGCAGGATGCCCGCGAACGCCCCGGACGCGGCGAGCAGAACCTTGCCGGCGATGACGTAACCCGACGGCCCGTCCACCTGTGCGGCCTTGGGCACGACCTTCTGTGGCTTCAATGGAAATAGGTCCCTCGGGACGCAGCCGCCGTGGACCTCGACACATGGGGTCTCCGGGTGCTGTCGCTTGGCGTGCGGTTGGTTACCGGCGCCGGCGCCCATGGCCTTCACTGTACTGAGCTGCAAAGCGAACGGCTGCGAATTCGTCGCTGATTTGGTGCTTGGGGAGCGTGCTGTTTTTCGTTAGTGCAGTATCTTATACGTAAATTTAGGACTGAAATGTCCTCGCTAATACAGCAATAACGAAAGGAAAATGAAAGGGTATTATCGGAGTTTTGGTTCCGGCGGGGCGCGAGGGGCACGCTCGGTCCGCAGACCGCCAGGTACGCTGACCGTCCGTACGTGCATGGAGGTCAAACGGACGGCCGTGATTTGTCGGGCTCAAGGCCGGGATCAGGGTGGAAAACGGAACAAAAGTCCGGTCCTTTCGGAGAAAAAACGAAAATAGAAGTTATTTACAAAACGGAAATAAAAAATACCGGTAAGAAGATATAATTTTTTTTGTCGGAAACAAGAATGAGAGAGCCAGTTCCGATGTAAGCAAAAATTCCATATAAGTGTAACAGAAAATTAAAAACGAAAACGAGCTACAAAGAGAAACGAGCTTTGCCAAAAAGGAGAAGGAATAATTTATATTTATTTTAAATTAAAATAGTTTTATAAATATAAATTGCTTTATTGAAAATATCAAATAGAGTTTAAATTTTTTGAAAAAATTCTCCAAAATACTTTAGAATATTTTGAACCTAAAAAATATTTTTAGCATAATTTTATTTTTATTTTTGTGAATAAATTAATTTTATAAATCTAAAAATAGCAAAACGGCATTTATTAACTCCAAACAATCCAAGATAAATTTCATAAAATCATAAATGAACATCGAATAATAATAAACAAATTTTAGGGCATTACAATTTTGTAGTTAGTTGGTGGAATAAGAGTATGTCGATGATAATGATATGGAGGAGGATATAACAGTTTGTTATGGGGAATAAATAACAAACATTCAACTGATAAATTTGAGAAAAAACTTTCTAGTAATACCGATGAACATAATATTATTCTTGTGCCCAACTTAGAGGTGAAATGAGTTACATTGTTCTTATGATCATTTATATTGTGATTATGTACTATGTTTTTATGGAATTTTTCGTTTTCATTTCCGTATCCGCTCTGTTTCATTCCACATTCGTTTCCGTCACTATCCGTTTATGTATCCACTTTCGAGGTTTTCGATTTCGTTTAGGTTACCGATAAAAAATATCGAAACAGAAACAAAACATCTATTTATCGATCATTTATTCGTTTTCGTATCATTTTCAGCCCTAGCCGAAATGCAGTTGCTAATCAGGGATTAGGCGTTCCTTCAAGGTCATAGTTGACGAGCAGAGAGTGCTTGTTGGCTTACTCGAAGTCATTTTCTTTAGCTTCTATGACTTGGAAGTCGTTTTCTCGTCGCGACTTGGACCTGGCCATTTTTCGCGTGGGGACAGCCTGCGGCAGCGGGTTTCCAAAGTCGGTCGTCGTCTGGCCCGCTTCGTCGTATCAATGCGGGAAAGTTCCTGGAAGCACCGCGCGCGTCGGCATGACCTAAGCCACGGCACCCGGCGCGGATGCGACGGCCATGGCAGGAGAGTCTCATTGACACGTATTCTAGGATTCTAGCTATGGTTCAAAAAATCCACGAAAGTCGTTTGATTTTTATGATATTCGCTTGTATCGACGCGGTCTGATTTTTAAAATCAGTTTAGTTTTAAAAAATTTAAAAAATTTATGTGATATAAACCGATCAAAAATAGATGATAATCGCTCTAAAAATCGACCACAAAAAAAATTAAACGAGTATGTCGATTTTTCACGAAAAATCGTTGATTTTAATTTTTTTTTCCAAAAAAATTTGATTTTTGAAACTATACGATTTTTTACTCGATTTTTGTGATGTTTGAAAATCACAAAAAAGGTCTAGCGAACCCTGCTTCTAGCTAGCCAGAAATAAGAACCGGGTCTCGACTCATGGAAATCAGAAGATAATAAATTTAAACTTGCTCTTACAGAAAATCTATAAATATTAAAATATAAATAAAGCTAGGCAGGGATTATTTACCCTATATTTGTTTTAATATCTATACGATTTGTATTAAAAACGTGAGGCAAAGAAACCCTCCTTAAAAAGATAAACTTACGGCGTACGGACGGAGCCCACGCTGTTCTGTGGTGCGCGGATCCGACCCGGACATGCTAATCCAACAGACCGAGTGGGTAAAAAAACACGGCAACGAGCCACGGGCAAACGGAGGCAAATACACGCGTATCACTTTCCGTACGGGACGATGTCGGCAGTGGTGCGCTGTCAGGGCCAGGTAATGAACCGAACAAATCGTGACCAAGCTATCCATCGAACCACATGAGACATCCAACAAGCGCCACCTGCTCACGATGCAAAACGCCCCAATCCATCTCCGACCCTGACAGCACGTGCGAAGTGGTCCAGACTCAAACAGCATAAGCTAGAAATTGTCAAAAGCGAGAAGTAGTAGCGTGTTCACCATCATTGTTTTAAGTGTGATTCCACGCAGAATATTTGGGATCTCCAGAGGGAATTTCGCCTCTTTAGATAGACCATAATAATTATGCTTCGGATCGTTGGCTTCAGATCTAAGGGCTAGTTGGGACTGTGGTTTCTCAACCGCCCTTTTCGTTACAGAAGCGGAAGCTAATCCCAAACAATCGGTTTCTGGACCAGCTTCTTTGAGAAACCACGGTGACTAGGCACCGGTACGGAAAATCTCATCATAGATAGTTTAAAATCGTTGTCTATGAACTATCACTCGTCTTATGGATTTATGACCTCACGTAGCAAGAAGGAAGATAGTTGTCATCGAATTCGTAACAGATCCGTATGTTCCAACGCAAATTCAACTCATTCCAAACATGTCGATCGGAAGACTAAAGTCTTGCATGTATATAAATTGGTAAGTACGGAACAATTATTGCAAGATTGACATAAATCCAGGTCATTGGTCTTATTTGTACCGATGAGGAGTTGCAAGTTATATCAAATGTAGAATCTACATTGGTTAGTGCCCTTTTGTTGCTGGTGGCACTGCTAAAATATAATTGGTTATTTCTAGATGCATTATTATGGAGTGTGATATAGTAATGTGAATCCTCGTCACTGACGATTTTAGTCAAAAACCGTCAGTGGTGTGACTATCTGTGATGATCAATTATCACTAACGGTTTGCAAAACCATCAGTGATAAAAGATCTAATATAAGTCTTTTTCTATAGTAGTGAGGGGGGCATCTCCTCCTGCTTTCGTCGGTTGAAGATAAGGTACCAAAACAAATTAAGTGGTGATTCTTTGTATCATCCATCGAACGGCTAGTAATCGAACATCTAACGGGAGGCTTCCCTCGTACAAGTTGGCGCAACATCACTAAACAATACGTGTAACAATTTGTAATCAATATGTGCAACAAAATACGAAGAAAGAAGTGCAGTACCCTAAAAAATTAAGGAACCTATAAAAATTCTCACTGCAAATTGGATTCCCGTAGTCTGCTTCCAAGAAGGAGACACGGGGGAGGGAGAGGGTGATCTCCCAGCCACCGTCGGCTCACCGAAGTCCCCAGCTTACTAGAGGAGCAGGATGGATGAAGGAGGAAGAACCCAGCCGGTTACAATAAATTTACAAAAAATATGCAACATTGATACAATGAACATGCAGCAAAATTCTCCACGATTACAATAACCAATCACAAAAAAAAATATGGCGGAACGAACTAACAACGATTGCAACCAAAAAAATCTTGTGCAACAAATCCATAACTAACTGCCATAAAAAAAATTCTTATGCAACAAATCTACAACCCAATTGCAACAAATAAAAAATACAACTGCAATAAAAACCTTTTTTGGCAAATTTTGAGAAGACATGCTATATAAATCATACACTTCATGCAACAATTGATAAAAAGTGCTGCAACAATATAGAGAGATACCCGCAACAAGCCTACTGGGAGAAGGATGATATGAAGGCAACAGTGGCTGGCCGGTGTTGTGTCTCTGCCCCCACAATGTTGCCTCGTCGCCGGCCCTACTCATCATCAGTGTGCAGAGAACCTAGTTCATACTTCCTCCTATCACAAATAGTTATCGTTTTAGACATTAACACAGCCTCAAAACACAACTTTAACCACTAATTTTTATTATAGTATATTTATAAAACTCAATAAAATTATAATATTATGAAAGTACTTCTCAAGACAAGTCTACACATATAATTTTCACATATCCAAATTAAATATTTAAAAATACATCGATAGTTAAAGTTTCAGAAGTTTGATCATCACTATGTCTAAAATGATAACTATTTGTAACCAGAGGGACTACTCCTCAATGAACTCTGTGGTGATTTTTTGAGCTCTTTTACGGTGGATTAAAATCAATATAAGCCGTCCATTCCTTTGAATCTAATGGTTGAAATCAATTAGATCTAGTTATACTACCACCTGTAGTATTTGTAGTAAAATTCAGAAAGGGGTAAAGGGGTAAAAAATTCTATCATTTTATTTGTCCTCTACGGTAAAACACGTCATGTAATCCTGATGAATGACGGATGAATGGATAAGAAGCCTTTGAAGATCATCAGGTATTCGGTGAATCCAAAACTGTAAACAAATTAGGAAAAGTTTAAAATACCTCTGATGAATGGATAGAAAAAATCTAAAATACCATTGATTTCTTCTACCACTATGTATTACCTATGTTATCCACCGTAAAATTTCTCGATTTTTTTTGGGCAAGGAACTCTGTGGCAAAGTTTCCTCAGGCAATATATTTCTAGAGAATAGCATGGCGCCAAAATTCCTTCTTGCGGACTTCCTCAGGGCTTACACAGAAGGCAGAAGTAGCGCAGACGCAGTGAAGGTGTTTGCCAAGCACGTCTGCAAAGAGCAGGACAATCGTTTTCTTCAAGAGGCCAGCGCGGTCGCAGCCAAAATGCTTGCAACACAACTCGAAGAAGCTGCCAGTGATGAAGGATGTATCGACCCATCTCCGAAGTATCACAAGAAGCCGTGGAGCAAGCGCTCGAGCAGAAGCCGACTTAACAGGGACTTAACAGGGACAGGATAAACCTGTTTCGGCTAAGTAGCACCCAGAATGGTACTAGTTGACCGCTGATCAGTGCCGGCGTATATATCACTCTCGTAGTCTCGTGCCGAGATTCATCCTTGTCTGCGTAATCGTTCCACTGCTAAAATGGTATACTTGATCATGCTGTATGTTCGCGCCAAAAACGTGAAGGGGGGTTTTCGGCCTCGAACACACAAGACAAACGCCGGGTTTGCAGAGCGTGCCAGTCGATTTGACCTGAAATCGACAAGGTAGAATTTGTAATTCGATCAAAGCCGATAAACAAAGATCTATCGGCTTTTCGCTAGTCGGCAAAAAACCGATTAGGAGATAACTAGATCAATGATTCTGATTGATCCGGATATAAGGTAAAATCGGCCGGAAAGCGATGCGCAACAAAGCGAAGCAAATCAAACACAGGTGAAATCGGCCAAAATCAACAATCGGCGATGCGCACTATGTTGATTCCGTCGACTTGCAGAGAAATCTATGAAGCTAAAGCAATGTAAAAGAAAATTTGTAAAAAGTAGGTGTTGTTGGAATTGATTGATTCTCTTTGCTTGGCGTCCACCCCTTTTATAACACGCTGGCGATCCGAGTCGCATATGGATACGGTGTGTTTTCCGTATCGGCCTCTAATGTGATTTCCTTTCCTTTCTAGAAACGGATTCCTTTTAAAGTCGTTTTACCGATTCCTTTACATCTGAATATTTCTTCTATTTTTAGACCGATTTCAATACATGCCGAATTTTGGTGCAAACATATGCCCCCTGTTTTGGAAGATAATTTGTTATCTTTCAAAAGAATATATCGGCTTTTTCACTTGTATCGGCTGTCTGAGAAGAATCTTTTCTGAACTACCCCATTAAGCGTCTTGTAAAAATCTCGGTGCGTTATGAATGCACAATTGTTCCCTTTGTTCGCCTCCTTTTCTTGTCGTATAAATAGGGGTCCCCATGGTCATTTTCACGTCTTGGGCTCGTATTGCAAGCAATCGGCCTTTCCCCCTTTTCTCATCAAGTCCCTTCCATCTCCGATCGGCTATTATGGACCCAACTCGGTATTTATACCAATCCCTCGAGTTCGATCAGTTCTTCTTAGGACCGATAGGAACCGTAACGTCCGATTCTGTGATCAACGAAGAAATCCCTAGGCTTCCCTTGTCGGCCGCTGGCTATAACATAAAAGAATGGGACAAAAGCTTCCGTGCTTGGCCCACGGCTCTCAAGGGATGGCGATCATGGTATATCAGAGTCTCGGCCCAAAAGCAGCGGAGTGGGAAAGGTTGGGTATAGCCGAGTGTCTTCCCTCGAGTTTGGCCAATCCTGAAGCTAATGAACCTTTGGTTGCATCGGCTTCTTATTTACGGTCCGATTCTTTCAACGCTTTTCTTTTAGGACCGGTCCAATCGGCCCAACCCTCCTTGGCGTCGCCCAATTATCTTTGTCTTAGACCAGGCGGAGCTCGGTTGCTCGGCTTTTAGTGGCAAGCCCCACTATAAGCTAACCCGTAAGAAAGGGGAGGGTTTGGCGTAGATATATTCAAAATAACAACAAAGTTAATGGGCCTATATCGGATGAAGAACACGTAGCCTTCCTCAATCTCTGGTTGGATCGGTTCTTCTTTTGTGGCGCCTCTCTCGGCCCGACCCAAACTTATCAGCTAGTAGCAGAACAACTGGTAGAGGGTCGCCACCTTGCATTAGGAAAATTATTTCTGGGTGCTGTATTCCAAACGATGCATTTTATCAGAAGCCGATTGTTTTCTGGTTTTGCCGATTTTGTTGTTGGCAACATAGGGGGCCCCTTGTGGTTCATCCAAACTTGGTTGTACTGTATGTTCGGCCGATCCTTTCTTTCCCAACCTATGAATCAATCGGCTTTTCCTCGAAGATTACAGGAGGATACAATCCCCACTTATATAGCTAGCCGATCCTACGGGGAGAACTTCATTATGTGCTCTGCTGATGATCAAAAAATTACTCCTGCAGCCATGCATAAATACCTCTCCTTCTTCCTGACCTTAGATCGGTCGTCTTTTGGCCAACATGACTTCTTTAGTTATCTTGACGCAGCCGATTATCCTTGGCCTTCTTTTCTTCATTTGGCCGCTGATAGTAGCCAGATGCCCCAGTCAACCCTGGATTTATACAAAATATTTCTTTCCCCTTGTATCTTCCACGTTGGCTTGAATTCCAGGAACCGAACTTTCCAACCATCATATGAGTTTTACCATCCTTCTATTTATGCTCGTCAGTTGGGCTTTGGTCAAGCCATACCCAGCTTCTCCCTTCTTGAGCGTATCGAACCCCGCGCACGAGTGACCAACTTCGGTAGCGGCGGGTTGTTCTTGAACTTGCCGATGAATTCCAAATTGTCCACATGCCCCATTTTATCCTAAATAACCGTCGGTCAAGCGCATTTTCTAACTGGTGGTCTTCGATATCTGATGACCTTTTGATGGATAGAACACCATCGGCAATCCTTTCCCAATTCTTACCTAATTTTCATAGACCGACGGTAGCATCCACCGGCAGCTCAAGTGAAAGTTCGGGTTATACCAATTCATCGGTGGCGAAGTGCAGGAGTTTTATCCTTTTTCCGTTCGTTTTGATTGGCTTCTATTAATCTCGTTCTTTTGCGAGGCAATTATTCTGAGATGTTGGTACAACGATGGCCGATCCGATCGCACTCTTGGAAGTAGTCGACGAGCGGCCAAGGCGATCGGTGGGTACCACCGGATATACGCCGGTACCTTGGGCATCCGTGGTCGACCTTTGTCGGACTTAGCGAGGCCGGCGTCGTCCGAGTAATGCTTCTCCATATCGGCTTCCATTTCCCTTTTCTTTTCTTGGCGTAATGCTAACTCTTGGTATTTTTAGAAAGGAGGAGGGTCTAATAGGCCATCTCCTAGATCGAGAGCCTTCGGCCGATCACTCTCCGGAACAATCGGCTACTGATGTAATCTTGATCTCTTCCCCCCTTTTTCTTAAATGTTCTTATGACGAGTACTCATGTAAACACTTCATTTTATCTTTTCAGCAATCGCCTTCGGTGCAAGTAGCAGGGGTCATAGCCGATCTTCAAGGCACATCTTCGGCCCTTCCTTCTGCGCTGTCCCCGGTGCTTCCTGCTGTGCCATCACCTGCAATTGTTGTGCCGATTTCCCCTGATTCTACTGATCCTGCCAACCTTCTCGGGTTTACTTTGGATGACCTGAGCGACCCTGAGGTGATAGCTACAGATGACTACCCGGCCGACATTAGGCGAATCCTTGATGCTTCCATTACTGCGTCGGCTGCTGTTACTTCCGAGCCGGGTATGCAGGAAAGACTTAACCGTCTTCTTCATGAGGTCATGCAACCCGAGGCGAGACTCCTGGAAAACACCCAATCACTTAGGAATGCAATGGCAACCATCCAAGCCGATCTCCCTCAAGAAGCAATGAATGCTCTCCTGGACGTCTGTCACCTGGATAGTAGAAGGGAGGCGGTGGAAGCGGCCAAATCCCGAATCGCCCGGAGGGAAGCACAAAAGGCCGATCAGAAGGTCTTGGATGATATGGTGGCTAACGCGAAACTTCTGAAAAGGGAATATGACCAAAGTACCGCCGTCTTAAAGCTAGGCAAAGGCAGAGCTCAAGAGTTGGAGACGGCCAAGGCTAAGTTGGAAGAGCAACTAGCCCAAGTGACCAAGGATCTAGCCGATTGCCAATCCAAGAATATTGAATCGGCTTCTTCTTTGGTAGCCAAGAAAAAACAAATTAGCGAAGTCTTTGCCCAAGTGAAGACTCAATCGGCCAAAGTGATCCCGATTCCAGGTGACGCGAAGGCCGATGACAAGCTTGTTGACAGTATCCAGACTACCATTGGGAAGGCGGCGGCGGCTTTGTCGGGTCTAGGAGCCCACTTGCCCGGATCAGGGCTGTAATATTTTTATCTTGCATGCTGGAACTACTAATCGTGTTGGCTTATGTGGTCGAGTTTTGTGAACAATGTTTTACCTCGTGGTCTGAATCTGTTTCGATCGGCCGTGTCACTGATTTTATATGCATGTGCTTTGGTATTGATTCTTGATGCTCTCTGTGGTTAAGATCCAACCCATATCTTTGGGGTAATACGCCTTTAAATATTTTAGTTGATTGCTTTAGGTAGTATGAATCCGTCTAAGGACTCCGGTATATACAATTCTCGTCAACCGTAGATTGATCTTATAGGGACCTTCCCACGTTGGAGACCATTTGCGAATCGGTTATCCTTAGACCCAATCGGCAACACGGTTTTCCATACTAAATCGGCTTGATTGAATGATTTGAAAATCACTTTTTTGTTATGCGACACGGCAACCATCTCTTTGTTCCTTTTAAGCCGATTTAACGTGATCAGCCTTAGTTCAGCTAAATCATCTAGATTGTCAAGCATCGCCTGTTTGTATTCATCAGCTGATACCTTATCTTGCTCGTGTAGCCTTATTGAACCGATATTGATTTCAACAGGCAAAACGGGTTCTTGTCCGTATACCAACTGAAAGGGTGACAATTTAGTTGTTCCGTGATGAGATAGCCGATAAGCCCATAAAGCCTCCGACAGCGTTGAATGCCATCTCCTTGGCTCTTCCTCAATTTTCCTTTTTATCAGCTTTATCAATATCTTGTTTGACGATTCGGCCTGCCCGTTGGCCTGAGCGTAGTAAGGGGAAGAGTTGAGTAATTTTATCCCAAGACTTTCCGCAAAACCTTTGAAATCATTGGACATGAACACAGTACCCTGATCAGTAGTGATTGTTTGTGGAATCCCAAACCAATGGACGATGTGTTCATTTATAAAGTCGATCAGCTCTTTACTAGTAACCTTCTTGAGTGGTACAGCTTCAACCCATTTTGAGAAATAATCCGTGGCTGCAAGGATGAATTTATGTCCTTTGCTGGATGACGGAAATATCTGGCCGATTATGTCTATACCCCATCCTCTAAATGGCCATGGCTTTATGATCGGATGTAAAGCCGATGCTGGTGCTGACTGTATGTTACCAAACTTTTGACACGTTTGGCATCCTTTATAATATTTGAAGCAGTCTTCTAACATCGTCGGCCAAAAATACCCTGTTCGTCTCAGTATCCATTTCATCTTATGAGCCGATTGATGCGATCCACAAATGCCTTCATGGACTTCACCCATCGCCACTTTGGCTTCCTCGGCTCCCAGACATCTTAATAACAAACCTTCCATAGTCCGAAAGTACAATACGTCTTCTAGTAGAACATATTTGAGTGCTTTGCGCCTGACCTTCTGCTCGGTCGGCTTGTTTGGATCGACAAATAATCCCTTATCTCTGTTCTCCGGTCGACAGGGGTGTACACATAAAATCGGCCTAAAGTTTAGATCGATTGGTCCCAGCTTTCAATCTTGTACCACGATGCACATTGTGCCAATCGGTTTGCTTTATTATTAGCTTCTCTGGGGATATGTTCTATGGAAAATGTAGTGAACGTCTCGATGATCTGGATGCATTGATGTAAGTACTGAGTTAACGCATCGTCGTTGCATCGGTATTCTCCTCTGACTTCTTTGTCACGATTAACATTGAGTCTCCAAAAGCTTCGGCGTCTTTCACTCCGATGCTTTCTAACAATTGTAGGCCCCTTAGTAATGCTTCGTACTCGCTTGGTTATTTGAACATCGGCTATTTAACCGATACATGAAGTCATACTCCTGTTTCCTAGGTGAAACTAATATCACACCGATACCTTCGCCTTCTTGGCAAGCAGACCCATCAAAATACAATGCCAAGGAGTTACACTAGTTGTTCCTACTAATGTTTCACTTCCTGTGATAAAATCGGCTCTGACTTGTCCTTTCACAGATTTAGCCGACTCATAGGTTAACTCGAACTCTGTTAAGGCATATGCCCACTTACCAAGCCGACCCGAGGATTGGCGCTGATAATATGTATTTAACTACGTCGGTTTTGCATATTATAACGCATTTGGAAGCGAGCATATAATGTCTTAACTTGGTGCAAGCAAAATACAATGATAAGCATAATTTTTCTACTAGGGGATACCTGGTTTTACGCATCCGGAAAGCGTCGGCTTAAGTAAAATATTGCTCGTTCCTTCCTATCGGCTTCTTGTGTTAAAAGCTGCTCCAATCGAATCACCTTCACCGATATATATAGTCTAAAAGGTATACCGTGTTTTGGCGGTCAATACCGGTGGACTCATCGAGATAACCTTTTATGTCGTCGAAGGCTCTTTCCGATCGGCTCCCCATTTGAACTCTAGGTTGTCTTTAATTTTCAGCGGCGGTGTGAAAGCACGAATACGCATACGACAAGTTTGAGATGAAACGTCGCAAGTAGTTGATTTTTCCAATCAATACCGCAACTCCTTTTGCTTGTTGGCGGTTTAGTATCGGCTATGGCTTTTACTTTGGCCGTTTACTTCAATTCCTCCTTTATGCACCGTAAACCCAAGAAATTGCCCGGTAGATACCCGAAAGCACATTTGAGAGGGTTCATTTTTAACCCATGCACCCTTGTGCTTTCGAACATCTTTTTCCAAATCGGCTAAATGTTGCCGTCTTCTTTGGACTTTACTACTACATCGTCAATGTATATTTCCACGATATTGCCGATCAAATCATGGAAAATATGGTTCATAGCACGTTGATAAGTAGCACCGGCATTTTTAAACCGAAGGTCATAACTTTCCATTCATATAGTCCTAAAGCTCCTGGACATCCGAAAGCCGTCTTGGATATATCGGCCCGCCATAAATATCTGATTGTATCCGGCGTTTACCGTCCAAAAAGCTTATGATTTTATTCCCGGATGCCGCATCGATAAGCATATCGGCTATAGGCATCGGGTACTAAATCTTTTGGTGTAGCTTTGTTTAAATCTCTAAAATCGACACATACCCTAAGTTTGCCATTTTTCTTCTTCTGAGGGCGATGTTTGAGA
Organism: Rhipidocladum racemiflorum; assembly: GCA_036346355.1. Lineage (NCBI taxonomy): Eukaryota > Viridiplantae > Streptophyta > Magnoliopsida > Poales > Poaceae > Rhipidocladum > Rhipidocladum racemiflorum. Next base: position 53,839,922 of record CM070584.1, read on the forward strand.
CCCACTCAGCGTATCGGCAAGGCCGAATAAACTTTGCCTCTAGCAATCGTCCTACTTCTTCCTTTATAGCGTCATACAATGTAGGATTGAACCGCCTAGGTACTGTTTGAACGGCCGATATCCAGGCTTTATAGGCACCGATGTTCGACTAGTCATCGGCTTAAACCGGCATTTCATAATACTCCCATGCAAAGCAATCCTTATACTTCTTGAGTATTTACGACCAACTTTGCTTTATAAGCGGGTTCTAGTTTAGCACTTACAAGCGTTGGTCTTTTGCTATCACCTTCCCCAATATCAATCTCTTCGAGCAAATCGTGAAGTAAATCCTAACCCTTTTCTTTCTTCTTCAAAATCCTCAATGACTTCTTCGTATTACGTTTGCCGATAGCTCCTGCCCTTTTCCTGTAGCTTTGCTAGTGTCTTGTACTCCATCTTCTTACTACTTAAATCTGTCCGATCAAGCGTGTTGGGTTTGACGCTGATCGGCTTGAATCCCGACTTCTACGCAGATAAAATCGCAATTGTCCAAGGCTTTTCACGATATACACTCGGCTTCTTCGTGGCCAATTGGTATCGAGGGCTAGCCATGGCGATGTGAGCCGATGTGTCGGCATCGACTTCTCTTGTATCATCGCTCCACTGCACCAATTTTTGGTGCATAGTTGATGGTATACAACAATTGGCATGGATCGATCCGCCCAAGGAGCATTGTAATTGCCTTTGGCTTCAATCACAAAAAATGCGATCGGCAAAGTTTTATTACCGATCGTCGCTTCGACACCATCACGCCTTTAGCTTGGTTGGATCTCCGTGAAGTCATTTAGCACCATATTGGTCTTGATCAAGTCTTCATCGGCTTTACCCAACTTTACGAAAGTACTTAACGGCATCAGTTATTTGTCGCCCGCCATCGACCAACATACGAGATATCGGTCGGCCATTAATATACCCTTTTAGATATAATGGTTTGAGATGCCGATGCATATCTTGTGGCTTTTCGAACACAAATGGCGTCTGGTGCTCCGAGACATAAGCTGGCGAACACTTCCTCGGTGATTCCTCGGTTTTGAACTCGGCGGTAGAGCGAATACCATGTTTATGTCCATCGGTGGTGTATCATCGGATCATCGGAGAACCGGATTCAATCGATTGGTCTGAATCACTATCGATTTGCTCCTTTTTCTCCACTCCTTTTTCAAAATTGGTACCGGTCTTAATTTGTTGAACATCCGATCCCTCTCGCTCTCCTTTTGGCCTCCCTTTCTTCTTGTGTTTTCAATCATTTGAAGCCTTCTGCGTTGTGATTTGCTAAGACCGGAGGGCACCACCTAGGTTTAGGTTCTATCGGCTTCGTATCTTTCGGCTAAATTGCTCATCTCATTGCCGGATTCCATTCTACCCGTGTTAGCCGATAGTTCTTGATTTTGGGAGGACTCGCCTTGCTCGATGTTGACAACCTTCTATGGATCGGCCTCTTGCTCGACTGGATGATTGTATATCGGTCTAGACAACCTATCTTTATGAGACCGGTTTGGCCGATATGCGGTGAGTGTTGCATAGGACAAGACACTCTTGTTGGTAAGGTCATCCTTCCTCCCAAAGAAAGCGCCAAAAGGGACATTGTCGATGTTTCTCTTCCTCGAGTGGCCGATATGACATATCCGCCGCCAACGCTCGTCCCTCTTTTGCCTTAGTTGATGCAAGTTACGGTGGCGTTGAGGGTCACACCTTCGACTTACCCTCTCATACTTCCCCAGGAGTTGTGAGAAGGTCGGCTTTGGTTTGAAATCGGTTTTTCTTGGAGCCCTCTCAGCCCGATACCATTTACCGACCTCCAAGTCCCCTCTTGGTTTTACCGTTCTCGAGTTCTGTCCATTCCTATCGGCTTCTATTTGTATAGAACCGATAGTGATCTGTACTGCCTCATCTCGTGATACAACTCCCTTAACCGGCTTATCTTCTTCCGCAGGCCTCTCTTTTCGTGAACATTGAACCATGTTGACTTGAAAAGGGCTCATATCTATCTGCATAGCCGATTCTTCCGCAAATTTTAGCCTACCATCGGCGATGGCCGATTGAATCTGTTGTCGAAAAATATTGCAATCGTTAGTGTTATGGGAGAATGAATGATGCCATTTGCAATACCTTCGCTTTTTAATCTCCTCGGCCGATGATATGATGTGCCCTTCTGGTAACCTTATGAGTTTTTCTTGTAGTAATAAATCAAATATCTTGTCACACTTTGACACATCATACGAGTACTTGACTTCCGCCTTATTCTTTGTCGGCCTAAGCAGAGAGCATACGAGTGGCTTTTAGAACCTTTGGCCCACTCGGCTATGTTCACCTCTGCCGATCCTCAGAGGTATCGCTCGAATTGTATTCTACCATGTTTATTTTGGCCTTTCGTTCTTTGTTTGGTTTAAATCTATCTTTAAACCCTTTGATTTCTGCATACCGGCTCTCATGTGCCGATCTGGCGATGGAGTAGGTGGCCTAGGTCGGGAATTCTTGGCACGACAACTTTTCTTTTAATGGAGGGATTAACCCTTGGAACGCTAGGTCGGCCAATTGATCGTCGGGTAATGTTACCTTTGTAGCACCTATTCCGTGACGCCCAAATCTCTTGATATAATCAGAGACCGATTCGCCAGATTGCCGGATGAACTAAGATCAGAAATCCTAAGCTCCATAGTTCGAAAAGAAGTACTCATGGAATCGGCTTTCTAAATCGTTCCATATATGAACTGAATTAGGTGGTAGATTTGTGAACCAAGTGAATGCAGTGCCAGATAATGATAAAGGAAACAACCTAATTTTTAACCCATCGGACTGTGCCGCCTCCCCACATTGAGCCATGAACCGTCCGATATGCTCAATTGTGGTAACAGAATCATCACCTGAGAATTTAGCAAAGTCTGGTATCCTAAAGTTGTGGGGGTATGGCATTCGGTCTATGTAATCGGGATACGGCTTCCTATAGCCGATTACCCTTCCTCTGGGCTGTAAACCGAACTGTTCTCTCAAAACATTGGTGATTTGTTCTGCCCAATTAACATTGTCGGCTTGTGGTGCAGCCGGGCATTGCCAATTCTCATTCGTGCCCTGCCCCCCGAGTGCAAACTCGGGTCTTTGTCCGAATCGCACCTCAGGAGGTCTTGGCACTGTGTCATAATCACGATTAAAACCTAATGCATCGGGTATGGGTGCGTATGGCACTACTCTATATGGCGCTTGTTTCATGGTTGTGGCTCCCCGTGACAGCGGAACCTGTCCTGTTTCGATCGGCTGATAGGCCGATATCCCGATGCTATTGGAGGGTCCATCTGATCGATTTGATGCGCTTATTTTGGCCCCATCCGTGTGCCCATGGTAGTGTGTGAATCCATCTCTCTGTATGCTTGGTTTCAAAACAGTAGGTTGAGTTGGCATCATAATAGGTGCATGAGCCGACACGTTTACTGTGTTGGTGTTAGGCGTTATGGAATATACTGGGTATGTAGGGATGGTTTGTGGTGGATCTAGTAGGTTTCCAGACGCAGCTAATTCCTGAGCAATCGTTTTCACACTATTTTCTATCATCGGCTTTAATGTGGATACTAGAGCCGATGACTGGTTAATCAATGCGTGATGGACAGATTGCTCGATCATACTTGATAAATCGGCTTGAGCGGGTGCGTATCGGCTTACCGATTCAGATGTTGAATCTCCGATAGGATTGATGCTTGGGAGTGCAATCTTTTGAGTAACGCCACGGCGTGTTTTCTGGAAGCACCGTAGCATCATTTCCTCAATATCAGACTATCGGTCTTCGATTTCTTTCCGTTGCTCAGGGGTTAAATCGGCCATCTGAGGCGCGATTATGGCATCGGTGTTGATATCGGCGGTGACCGCGGGCTTGTCGGTTGACGACATTCTTTTTGTGTCCCACCGGGCGTGCCAAAATATGTTCGCGCCAAAAACGTGAAGGGGGGTTTTCGGCCTCGAACACACAAGACAAACGCCGGGTTTGCAGAGCGTGCCAGTCGATTTGACCTGAAATCGATAAGGTAGAATTTGTAATTCGATCAAAGCCGATAAACAAAGATCTATCGGCTTTTCGCTAGTCGGCAAAAAACCGATTAGGAGATAACTAGATCAACGATTCTGATTGATCCGGATATAAGGTAAAATCGGCTTCGGGAAAGCGATGCGCAACAAAACGAAGCAAATCAAACCTGGGTGAAATCGGCCAAAATCAACAATCGGCGATGCGCAGCTATGTTGATTCCGTCGACTTGCAGAGAAATCTATGAAGCTAAAGCAATGTAAAAGAAAATGCTGTAAAAAGTAGGTGTTGTTGGAATTGATTGATTCTCTTTGCTTGGCGTCCACCCCTTTTATAACACGTCTGGCCGATCCGAGTCGCATATGGATACGGTGTGTTTTCCCGTATCGGCCTCTAATGTGATTTCCTTTCCTTTCTAGAAACGGATTCCTTTTCCGAGTCGTTTTACCGATTCCTTTCTGTACGAATATTTCTTCTATTTTTAGACCGATTTCAATACATGCCGAATTTTGGTGCAAACACTGTATTTGTTTGCAGCTGCGTATCGGATGTCCAACAGGAAAGGCACCAGAAGGACGAATTAAGTTCATCAGGTTGTTGCAGATGCAGGTGGATTGATCCATGTAGGTTGTAAACAGAGTTCTCTACCTTTCGAATGAACCAAGTATATCTATTCCCATTTTTAATGAACTACTCCTTCGGTCAAGTTTATAATGAGCATTTTATCTTGGCATATAGACCAAGAAGATATTAAAAATAACTAGATTACCTCTAATGATTAGCATGTAGAGAATATAAAGTAAGGACGAATATTTATTGGTGGTATATAGGGAACATCATATTAATTTTGCATTGAATAAGTTTTATATTTATAGATAAAATCATTCAAAAAAAAAAGAGAGACTTGTAATCTTGGGTGGAGGGAGTAGTAAGTATTTCCATGGCAAAAGCCCATAAGGGGTAATGGGCGGCTTCGGTAGACTTGGTTGGTTGGCCCAGCAAGGAAAAAAAAACAACAGACGTGACTCACCGAATAAATTTGGACCCAAACGCTAAGCCAGGTCGTCTTCTAGCTCCGTTCGCACCGAAGCTCTGAGCTTGGTGGTTCTGTAGATATAACTATGGAAAGAGGAGACCGAGGGGTACCTAGTGTCCGGCCATGCGGGGTGTCCAATTTGGACGGACACCAAATCAATTGAAACACAAAAGATGTCACTCGGGTTTTTTTGTTTTCTGTAATTTTAAAAGCTGGGACAGATCGATCAGGCGACAATTATCGTAGTGGCCCAGCGGGGTCGCGGTTGGAAGCCTCCAAGACCAAGAGGCAAGGCATGAAGAACATCACCTTACATCAAGGTTCAAAATATCTTTCTGATGGAAATTTTAGGGTAATCGAAATTCGAAATCTCGATAAGATCTCTGGATTTTAAATAAAATTCGGATAAAATTTTAAAACTAAATTTTAAATCTGGTTTTTTCAATCGAAAAATCCGAGAGTTGAGGTGTAAGGTGATGTGGCATAATAGGTACACATGGTAAAAGGTTAAGTACACTTAGCACGTCACAAGTCAGATGATAAACATGCGAAATACACGATATATGCTTGCGCGTGTGTAAACATAGCCTTGCATAGCTACTCATGTGTACCTCTACTCTTGCCATCAACTCATACTTGAGTCCATGCATGAACTCTCCTTATAAGTTGATTTCACTCCACCTAGCTAAGTAATATGGTACTAAAATTCCATACTATTAACTCTACACCCTTTGGACTTCTTTCATGAATTAATTCCAACAATTTGTAGGTGGCCGGAAGGCCCGGAGCCTGCACGACATCCTTCACTGGAGTGATGATAATTGTCGTTCTCCCTTCCCTTTGAACATACGTTTGGACATTGCCATCGAATTGGACATTGGCATCGAATCGGCTGAAGCACTTGAATTGCACACATGCATTCTTCAGGGGATAGTCCTGTTCTTCACGGCGGCATCAAACCTGGTAATACACTATTAGATGAAAACTTTGCCCCAAAAACCTGGTAATATACTGTTAGATGAAACCTGGTAATATATTATTACATGCAAACTTCGCCTTAAAGGTAGTCAAAAAAAAAAAAAAAAAAGCTTTCGAAGACAAGCCACGCTATAATTTTTGCGTACACAAAGACAAGGCAAACACAAAGCTTTCGAAGAAAAGCAACCCGGAACCAATAATTTTTGGCGCTGGACAGAGACATGTTCCAATCGCCTCCACGTAAAGCCAAGCAATCCCCCGCCGATCAGGCAAGATGCCGTGTCGTTCCGGTCCTCTGATGTTGAATCCTCTGGCGTTGGATCACTAATAAATGGGATCCACACGCTATGCAGTGACCCAGCGTTAAACATCAAAGAAAAAAAAAACCGATTCCGTCGCTTCGATGGCCAAACCATCATTTGCTCCGAGTCAGAGCTGCCGTTCCCGCAACGTGCCGTGCGTCGGCCAGATGGTATCTTGCAAGGAATGATCTCCGCACCAAATTCCGCATATTCTCGCGCGCCCCTCGTGCGATCCCCTTATTAGATCCCGTCGGTCCGTATCATGCCTATCAGAGCACTTAATTAGCTTGCCTTTTGCTTCTCAAATCGCTACTCCCTCTTCGTTTGGACCAGAAAGACGAATTAACGGGATTTCTGCTTAGTTTTTTTTTCTTCTTCTTACCATAATAGCCTCTTCTCGCCCATTGGCCCATGGATCAAGCAAGCACCCAAGTGTAGACGTGTAGGAGCTAGCAAGTACTGATCTAGAGAATGCTCGTAGTTCATGTACTAGTAAGCTAATTAGTATTTCTAAGCTCCTCCTCTTATTGCATCGTCACAAGTCACAACCGATGTTCATTCACGCCCAACAGAGTTTGAAGCCAATGCACTAGTATAACTATTGAGATTGTCCCAAAAAAAATCTTTCAGGATTAATTTTAAACTAGGGATATAGCACCTACTAAAGAGAAGTATCACGTTTTGGCTATTCACATTCTCCTAAGAAGAAGTCCATATAACAACCGAAACGTTGGTAGAAAGTTCATCCAGCATCCCAAACTACGAGATCAGATATTTGACCTATTAAACTTTGCAATCAAGTTCAAATAACACATTTACCCATTTCGCATAGTAGTATTGCCCGTGTGGCACAATGAGTGAGCAATTTTGCTATATAGAATGACACGCTTGCCGAGTTAGGTCAATGACATGCGAGACCCACATGATGTAGCATTCCATTTTTGAGTTTTTGAACAGTTTTAAAATAAAAAAGAACCATTTTATTTTTTTCCAAATTAGTTAAAGCTTAATTTGAATTTTCAATAATCAAAAGATTTAAATTAATTAATATATGCATCACACGAAATATTTCTAATCATAGTAGTGTTCCATGTGCTTCAAAGAATTTTTCTGTATTGTTTCGTGGTTTTTTTTTCCGAATTTACCTGCTTTTTATTTGAATTTATTTGGATTTATAAGAATCTCTCGTGATTTATTAATTCAAAATCCATTTTTTTTAATGCAAATTAGCATCGGGCCGAATCTATCGGCTTGGCTCATTTTTGACTAACCAGCTTTGGCTCATCCACTTAGCCCACCCATCATCCGCGTCGAGCTGGACTCCCGCCGCCGCCCAACTCCCGTTCAGGCCACCACCAAATCCACACCCTCCCATGCATATCCAAGCCGGAGACCTCGGGGATCCGTGCCTATTTAAGCCGCCACACCTGTTCCTCTCTTTTCCTGAAGTTTTGCCGCACAATTTCGCCAGCAATCGCAAACCCTAGAACCAAGCTCATCCGCGCTATTCTTCAAGGTCGTTTGCCACCGACGGTGAGCCTCCGCTGCTTTCGTTGGTCCCGTCGAGTTCCCCGGGTCATCCACTTGGTTTTCCCTAAGCCCCGGTGCGAATCCATTGCTCTTTCGTGTGTGGATGTGCCGTCTTCTTCGACTCTGGTGAGACCCCCCCCCCGCCGCCCAGCCGCCAAGTCGGCTGATCCGTTGAGCTCTCCGCGTGGCCCTGCGTCACTGTCGTGTGGCTGCCACATCAGCCCTAAGCCACTACATGGCTCCGGTATCAACAAGAACCACCACGTCGTCCTTGGTCTTCTCGGAGAACCTGGTTCACTGTTATCCAAGTCGCTGACGTGTGGGTCCCACGTGTTAGCCAACTGTCTTTTTCGATTTTTCTAGAATTACCAAAAACCCACCAAACCAATCAGAGGGTGCCACGTGTCACAGTCTCTCTCCCTTTTTTCAATTTTTTGAATTTATTGACCCAACCCATTTCTGAAAGCCCGCTCTCCTTCGTTCGACCTCTAATTTCAGTGATTCAAAATTTTAAATTCATATAAATTTGAGATCTATATTCTAGTGCAATTATTTTCATTTTTTGTATTTCTTTTATTTATTTGTTCTCGTTTCGCTTGTAGACGAGTCATCGAAACTCAACCAATTCAACAGTCGGAGGTAGAACCAGTAGGAGGCAATGAAGGTAAGTCTTCCTTGACCATGTTTATCCCAACTTTATAAAATACATATGTTCTTTTAAATTATACATCCTTACTTTTATGAAACATACTTTAAATATAGTCTTAAAGTATAGTTAAATACCAGAATTGTTATGACCTTTTTGACATTGATCATCATGAATCTTTGTCACCCTAGATGATACTAACTACTTTATTTGGTGATAATCAGTAGTGTAGCATGGGATGGGAGAATTGCTTAGTCCAATTTAAACGTTTTGGTATTATGCCATTATGGGAATCATTTCAAACTTGGTTTAAACTCTTTTATGAAGTTACAGCAATTGGTATTGCTGTTGTTATTTAAATGAAATAAAGTGAAAATGTGGTTTAGAGTGGGGCGGATGGATGTTTGGCGGGTGCTGGATGCATGAGAATATTATAGTAAAGTGAATGTTTCACCCTAGACGATTAAGGACCGAAGCGTGTGTTACCATAGACCGAGTACTACCATACAACCACAAGTCTATATGGGTACAACCTGACTACTTAATTTGTGTGCCTTATTATTGGCTTAGCCATTCGGTGGAATGTAGTTGCTGGATGGAGACACTCGCAAGGCATAAGAGGAGGCTTCTGAACTGGGCGGCTAGAACCCTATCTGCGATGAAACTTTAGTGAGCAAGGTTAATAGTGGGGCCATATGTAAAGGCCTTATCATGATCTCTCTGCCGACACTAAAGGAAGTGTGCATGGCGACAAGAGACGATCATGTCTTATGGGTAAAACTGTACCTACTCTGTAGAGTTAAAACTACTTAAGTAGCCATGCCCACGGTCAAGGGCAGGCGAGGTACGCATATTGTAGATTTTATGGTTTTGTTTTAAATAAAAATGATGGTTTGGGAATCTGTGAGTGGATGAAACTCTTGGGTTATTAGTTGGTAGTGGAAATCCGTGAGTGAATGGAACTCTCGAGTTGTGATTTGGCGGTTAGAGCTAGTCGGGTGGTTGGAACCTGTTTAGCTGACATATTAACTTTAATGTTTACAACTACATTTGGTTAAATGATGCTTTGTAAAATTACTAGTGGTATTTAAAGTTAAACATTGCTTTATGCTACATAAGCCATATTATGCCTCTCATTTGTTCATTCTTACATATAGTTATCATGCATTACGTTTCTAAGGCTTGCGAGTAAGGTTGTGTACTCACTCTTGCAATATTCCTACAGACAAGTATGCAGACGAAGAAGGTGACTACAAGTACTTTGCATGTGGTTTTGACGAAGGAGATCTGGAATTCTAGGACGCGTACCCCAGTTGATTGCTTGTTGGGTATATGGATGGGTTTATCTCGCTACTATTTATTTTGTTTCTGCCTCTATTTTATTGAACTCAAGCCATGTGCCTATTTATTTATAATCATGGACCATAGGGTCATTACCTTTATTCGTGTTTTAATATTATTTGATTCGTGATATGGATGTGTTATCATCCCTGTTACCATTGTGTGCATTAGCTTGATCCGGAAATAGTGTGATTATACACAGAGAGTTCGGATTTGGAAATCCAGTCTTGACACATGAGCTTCTCTCACGGAGCTCCTAATCATACTTCCATGGTTGTTGGCCCTACATCTCCCATAATCTCTATATCAATTTTAACGAGAAGCCCCCGTGAGCCCGCACCTGTCATTTGCCTAAACTTGCTCAGTATGTTATTCTATATGATAAAATCGTCCACTCATCACGTTGCGCTGGTAATATCACTATGCGATTAGGTTGTTATTTGAACTTGTTTCATAGTTCGAGATGCCAGACGAACTTTCAAATAAAATTTTAGGTGTTTATTTGAACTTTTTTTTCCTTCTCCTAAAGTATACTCTTTCTTCTCTCTTCATGGAATGACCATAAGTCCATAACCGTAACTAAGCTACTCAGTGACCAAAAGGCAAAAAACTATTGCACCATGTCATGATTAAGCAATACTTCCAGGTAAAAGAAATTATGGCAAATAAATGTGTAATAAATAAATTCTAACTCTATTTTTTTTTGTCGTTGTAGTCTTGTAGAATGAGCACATAGATATAGTTAACGTTTCTAAAATTTTGACCACTAATTTAGACATAAATATTTAGATTTGTATATAGAAGTGATGTTAAGGGTACTCTCAACAATCACTTGTGCTTGAAACTATAACTACGGTACATCAAGTTTTTGTGAGGCGGAAGAAAGAGGGTATAGAGAGAGAATAAGCTTGATACTCACTTAAGTTCGATCCTTTTTGGAAACCAAGAAAATAGTATTGGAAGGATTTGATACTATTTTTGTCCTGGAATGACCAATTGTATGATCATTGTGTGATCCTTTAGTATCAAGCATAAGTAACAAGCTATTGGTATATTGCCTTTTGTTTCGATTTGAGCCTTTTACCTTATAGCTTAAAATCAACTTTTAGACTTAAACAACTTAAAAGCAATCGACTTTTATATATGATAGAGGTGTGTAATTTTATTCTAACTTTAATTGTATTAGTCTAAAACCAGCCCTCAATAAGCCAAATAAAGAGTCTTTTTGGTGGCTCTTGGCTTTTAGTTATATGTGGGCTTATGGATTTTAAAAAAGCCTAAATAAAAAAACATCTATTTATTTAGGTTTTGATTTTCTGACTTTTAAACCGGTAAAAAATCCAAACAAAAACATGGTCATAGTTGTTTCTAAAATACCATCTAACCACTCTCTCTAGTATCAAACCGTTGGGAGTGCCCTAATAGATTTGTTATCAAATGTACTTCGGCATGATTACTCTATGTAATTTTGTCAGCTTATAATTAAAATATTAATAGTCAAACATATGTATTAGCAACTGTATCGTTGACTCCAACGAAAGATAAAAAAGAGCGGTACTCCCTTCGGTTTGGTAATATTTGTCGTTTTGGATATAATGATGGTCAAACTTTCGAAACTTTGACTATCGATATATTTTTAAATATTTAAATTGGATACATGAAAATTATATGTGTAGACTTGTCTCGAGAAGTACTTTCATAATATTATAATTTTATTGGGTTTTATAAATATATTATAATAAAAATTAACGGTCAAAGTTGTGTTTTGAAGACCGTGTCGATGTCCAAAACGACAGATATTACCAAACCGGAGGGAGTATAAGATACGTGACTTCTATTTGCATGTTTGTGTTTACCTGCTTGGCCTCCCCTATGCCTAATTCCTGGCTCCGGCATAACCACAACTCATGGTTGTCTATGTTTGTATCAATGAATGCCACTCTGGTGAGCTAGCCGTTCCTACGCTGTCCACGTGCTCTTAAGACCCTGCTTGGTACGGTTTCAGATTTTAGTAGAAATGGAAACAATTCCAGATTCTTGATAGAAACGTTTCATGTTGGATTCTGTGAATCGAGTGGAACTGGGTTGAGGCCGATTCAATCACGGTGTGGAAAAAGAAGAAACGATCTAAGGATAATCGTTCCGAGCTTTAGCCCGTTTGGTTGGATTTCTTTCAAAATCTAGTAGAAATGGTTCGGTTCCAAGTTGCCAAACGAGGTTTAAGTCTAAACTGTGTTTTTTTTTTAAAAAAAAAAAATCAATAGTCTAAACGGTGTTTGTAAAGAAGGACCGGGAGTGTTTGTAAAGTAGGGACAATCTTTCGTAGTGCTATCTTAGGCTTCTTACTAGAGCTGACTTTAGATAGGTGTTGCTTGGCGTGCATCTATAAATTCATCCAAATGTTGGGAGTTGCCAGTATTTGAAATGTTGAAATTAATGCGGTGCTACTAAGGGTATGTATAATAAAGTCACCATAGCTGATTTTTAGGATGTACACATCAGTTTTGGTCTATGTGGAAAAGTGAGAAAAGAGAAGAGAGAAGAGAGCTGGCTATTATTTAGTAGTAGCTATCTTTGCACGGGAGCATATATAGATTATTTATGTACAAGAGAGAAGAAATAGTTATTGCACAACATCTAAAGATAACTTTTAAAAACAGTTATTGTACAAGCTGATTTTTAGTTTACTATTAGTCTATAGTGGACTTTGCTATTGTACTTACTCTAGAGAAAACCTACATTCAAAATAAAAATAACGCATGAAAAAGACAGTTTTTGAGTAATAGTATGATCTCCTTAAGAAGCAATGTCATAAATAAATCCCATCTATATTACTCATCAGTATCATATGGCCATGCATATCACACGGCTATAATCAAACTACCTCCTGATTGCTTCGATGGTAAAAGGCCGATAAGTTCATAGGGCGTATTCTTAAAATAGATCTTCGATAACATTCAGCTATTACGGGGAACATGAAAAATTGTAAACATGATTGGATAAAGCGTGTAGCTTCTAACTTTAAAGTTATATAATAGGGCGATTTTGTGAAAGTGCATATAAAATAGGGGGGGGAATCCATAAGCACCTCTGTAGGTCACTTGTGTCAATGATTTGAAACTTATCTAAGTGATTGCAATACTTTTTTTTTTGCCACACGCGCACATGCTAGTGCGCCTTTTTAGCACATGCCTAGAAAGACCGATACCAAGGGTAAATTCGTAACCTCGCAAAATTCCTAGTGGTGCAGTCGCGTGTGCGTAAAAGGTCAGCACCAAGATTTTAATCCTGGTAGGTGGAGTCGTACTACAATGCCACCGCCCCACCAAGAGATGGTTCCCAATACTTATTTCAATAATTTGAGTGATTTTAGTGTTTTTAATACATAATTCACCATGTAAACATTACTAATGAAATCATGTATTACAAGAGCCAAAACCATGCAAATAATTGATATAAGTATTTGAATCATTGAAGCAAGCATTGATATCGCTGAAACAAAGGATAAAGATATCAAAAACCACAAGAAATAGTGCTAAAATGTGGCCTAGCAGTATTTGTACGACAACTTAGCATATAGGGCAAAGTAAACAAAAAATAAGATACGGTGCAAATTAAAAAAAATCATTTAATTCTATAGAGGTGTTTTTGGATTTTTTGAAATAAAATATGTAGCTAAAAAAAATACTAGAATAGAACATACCCGTAACTCCGTAAGTGAAGCTCTAAGAGCATCTCCAACAATCAGGCCTTAAAATGTAGTCCTATACCTCAAAATAGGGCCTAAACTAAAAGAATTAGGGCCTAAAGATAACTATTGACTCCAGCAATCAGACCCTAAACTGAACTAACCTTTCATTTTCGTGGCAAAAGTGTTGGCGCCAAATTGCCGCTCTCGTCCGCGCCAATCTACGCTCGCCCACCCGCGCCGCGTTGCTTTCAGCGACGGCTATTCGTGCGTGCATGCCCACTGCGCTCGGCCATCCGCTCGCGCCTGCATGCCCCTGAGCCACGCTCTGTGATGGCGTGGTCGTGCGCGTACCTGCCCCTGGCCGGTGCCTGCTGCATCTCTCCCTCGTCGCCGGCGTATTGCTACAGCGGTGCTTCTGCTTCCACCGCCGAACAGCAGGTGAGAAAAATTGTAGTCGTGCATGCATTCTGGTTGAAAATGAGAAGCAACAAACATAATTGCAGAATAATAGATTGGTTGCAGGGAGTAAAAATACCATGTGTTCATAAAGATGTGTATCAGGATAGTTTCTTTGGCTATTGCGTCAGTTGATCTCACGATTGCTTATTTGGCTGAAAGAAGTTCATAAAGATGTTCATCAGGATTTTTCCATTGATTTCAACTTTTGCTCAGAACTCCTTGTCTATCAAGATGTTTGCATATCAATAAATTCATAGACTAGGGACAAACAATTTTCAACGCAAGAGCCAATTAAGCAGACCTGTAAGAGATCAAACACAACAAGATAGACAAAATAAAAATTAGCCAAGGTGAATATGATATCACAATTAGAAAAATGTTCGGACAGGGAAAGTCTGATAGTATATAGCATATTGTAGGTATCCTAAATGATCTTCTCTAGAATCTAACCAATGTTTATTATTGAATTCAGAAGTAGGACAAATGTAATGGTAAGTTGGCAACAGAGTTTCATTGCTATTATGTTATCTCTGAATCAGACATCATTTCTATTGTTTTGTCTTGAACAGAAGGATGTCAGGCAGCAAAAGATGTATGGCTAATCACAAAGAAGATGAGGTAGATGATGAATTTGACCACTTAGTAGCTCTTATGATGGGCAAATATCAAAAGAGATTGCTTCAGCTATCTTTAAGGCATCGTGGTTCAGTTCTTGGTCATAGGACAATTAATCGTGATAGAGAAGATGGCCACAACAGATTATATCAAGATTACTTTGCGGAAAATCCAACCTATCCTGAAAACATCTTTCGACGAAGATTTCGGATGAGACGCTCTCTATTTAATCGGATCAAAGCAGCCGTTGAGGAGAAAGATCCGTATTTTGTTCAGAAACGGAATGCCGCGGGGATTCTTGGTTTATCTTGCTTACAGAAGGTCACTTCAGCATTTAGACAGCTAGCTTATGGTGTGCCAGCCGATACTGTTGATGAATATGTGCGGATTGGTGAGAGCACTGCTATTGAGAGCCTAAGGAAGTTTGTGAAATCTGTTTGTGAAGTGTTTGGCGATGAGTATCTAAGACCTCCCAATGAAAGTGATACAGCTAGGTTGCTTCATATTGGTGAACAATGTGGTTTTCCTGGAATGCTAGGTAGTATCGACTGTATGCATTGGGAGTGGAAGAATTGCCCTACTGCATGGCAAGGTATGTACTCTGGTCATGTACATGAGCCGACGATCATACTGGAGGCAGTGGCTTCTACTGATTTATGGATATGGCATGCCTTTTTTGGGTTACCTGGTTCGCATAATGATATCAATGTTCTACATCGATCACCTCTGTTTGATAGACTTGTTGAAGGTCAGGCCCCAGCTGTGAACTATACCATTAATGGACACAAATATAACATGGGTTATTATCTAGCCGATGGGATTTATCCTAACTGGTCGTCATTTGTGAAGACAATAAAAGCCCCACCAAGTGCAAAGACAAAACATTTTGCAACTATTCAAGAGGCACAGAGAAAAGATGTGGAACATGCATTTGGAGTATTGCAGGCTCGCTTTGCCATCGTGCGAGGGCCAGCTCGGTTTTGGGATGAAGAAACACTCAGAGACATAATGAAAGCATGCATCATAATGCACAACATGATAATTGAAGATGAACGTGATGTCAACGGTCTTGACATGCCATATGATGACAATGATGCTAATGTTACAAATGTGTTTTCCCGTGAAGGAACATCTGACTTCTCAAAGTTTGTTAGCAACCATCAAAAAATCAGAGATCCCCGAGTGCATGACCAACTGCAACAGAATCTAATTGAACATCTATGGGAGCGTCACGGACAGCAGTAGGAAAGCTCTCAATTTCCCAAGCTTTTGATCTATATGTGATGGGATTCGCACTAGTTTACATTTCTTCTAGGGATAGTTGTAGTTTCTGTGAGTGTGACCTGATTGCTACTTTACTATCCTTAGAACTGATATCTGGTCGTTACAGAATAATTCCCATTAATGTGATGTTGTTACAGTGTTGCCATACATTCAGTAATATCAACACTTCTCCCCTTTTCCCGTGCATTGACAAGCTCGAAGGCCTCACTATGAAACACCATCTTCATGTGACGTGTCGCTTATAGCACTTGTTGCCAGAGATCTAAGTAAATTGATTTTGCATTCATCCTAGTACCAAAGAGAGACTCAACGCCCTCCCTTCTGCATCTTAAATCTAGATACAGGCCTTGAAGAAGTAGAACTAACAGGCTGCCAGATGTTCAGAAAAAAAGTAAGGAACCAGAAGGTCCCAAACCTTTAGGAGGAGCACCAAGCCAGGAACCAGAAGGTCCCAAACACCAGGAGCTAGAGGAACAAAGGAGATATGCTTTTGAGATTTGGTTGGACAGTTGTCCCAAGCATACTACACAGGCACACACACATCCAGCTTTTGATAGATCCAGTTGTTCTGTATTTAGCCGTTTCGAGACTTTTGAGTCACTGGGACTTCTCAGACTTGATGCCTCACTGTATTGTACCATATTGTACATTATGTATACCGATGATTAATTTCAGCATGTTAGCCCTTATTAGATTGTCATACTTCCTCTGGGGTTGCATGTCAGTATTGCTGTGTTCTATGGCCTAAACAAATCTGAGCTTTGATGGAATCAGACCTGTATGGCCTGGGAACCTATGCATTGGTCAATGGTCACATTGCTGGGTTGACTTCTGAGCAACCAGATGGAACTCAGTAAAATGATAAATCCATATCCAATTAATAGGACAGAAGATGTTGAAGTGTATGACTAACAGGAGTATTGACAGCATGCTTCAGACAATCTAAAGATACTTGGCACAATATCAACATATAGGATTTCTTCTTAACATAATCTATTGAAAGTAACAAGAGATGACTAAATTTAACTAACTGTGACTAACAGGAGATAATATATGAGTATGTATTAAATATAACTAACTAGAGATAATCTATGACTGGCTACTTCCGAATCGACGAGCTAAAATCTCCTCCTTCATCTTCTCGAAGTACTTCTTTGTTAGGTTGTCCATTTTGCTGGTGTCTAGTTCCATGATTTTTGTGTCATGTTGATCTTGCTCCAATTCATATTTCTTTTTCTCAAGCTCATACATTCTGTTGTCTCGCTCCTTCCGGTCTTTCTCTATCTCTTGCCGTACTTCTGTGAATTTCTTTACTTCATGAACAAAAGGGTCAAAATCATCATCACCTCGCTTTCTCACTCGCCCAAGACGTTCCTTCTCAGCTTTCCTCCCGGGTGGTCTTTCCCCATTGAAATGCCCTTCATTTCCAACATTTTCCAAATTAGTACTGCTGAATCCAGGAATAGCGGTTTCCTTCATGTTGCTCTTGTTGCATTTGTCAAATCTACAAGCAATCCACTTTGGCTCATGCCTAAGAATATTCCAGGCATGGAAGACAGAAAACGTCTTGCCAGTTAATTGATAGTACATTGCTTTGGCATCCGCAAGCTGCAAAACACAACACAGAGACCACTCAAATAAGCTCTATGTTAGACATGTTAGAAACATGTAATTCACTTTCGTATATTATACCTTATCATTACTTGTCTTTCCACTTTCATTCTTCCTTTCCACACTGTCATGACAACCTTGGAAAACATTCACATCCTTTTGTAGTGCCTGCCATCGGTGCTTCAACGATGACCAATTACGATCAGACTCAAAATTCCTATTTTCATGGTAATACTTCTCAATCCTAAGCCAAAACCTCCCGTCTTTCTGTTGGTTTCCTTGAATTGCATCCTTACTAATATTCAGATATGCAGATATAACATAATATCTTCTTCATCAGTATAGTTAGTTGTTCTACCCTTGGATTTTCCTTGGGAGTTACTGGCAGGCACTAACGAGGACTGAATGAGATCATTTGGCACATCACAATTACTCTGATTTCTGAAATCATCTCCAAAGTCCTGGGTCAATAAGGACGTGTACGAACAATCTATTGGGTACTCCATACTGCAGCCACACGGAACCATCAATTGTCAGAGCAACACAATTTCATATTTTTAGTGTCAGAACCATCAATTGTCAGAGCAACACTAAACCATCATATAGAAAATAAAATGCACGAACAATTGAATTAAGCAATACATGACAGATTGCAAGAACAATTGAATGAAGCAATACATGACAGTTTTGGAAATAGATCTATTCTTCAATTGACCATCAGTTCAGTCAATTGAAGCATCAGGAGGAGCAACGAAGGTGATTAGTGAATCAATGATGGATCAATCATACGGCCGACTAGCTGCTGTTGTGTAGATAAAGAGTACCTGAATCCCGTCGGCGTGTAGGAGGACAGCCGCGTGAGGTCGACGCCGGGCTCTAGGTCTTCACAACTCGCGATTGGACCACCAGGGCTGATGGAGAGAGGCGCAATGGAACCACCCGTGACGCTGATGGTTGAAGCGAGGGCAGATGGGCGGGGCCGACGATAGCGCGTGGTGTTCGCTCCGGACGGGGCCGGCTGCGAGGGAGAAGGCGGCCTGGACGCCATCCACGAGCGAGAACTTCGATGGCCCGTCGGCGTGCGCGAGGGAGGTGGTGCGGACCGAGAGAGGCGAAGATGGCTGCGGCGCACGGCAGTTGGATGCGGAAGCCAGGGACGCGCGAATAGGATAGGGCCAGCCAGGAACGTCGCCAAATATAGCGACGGGGCACCCGAGTCCTAAACGTATTTGACAAATTTTCTCAAAATACAACCGTTGTTGGAGGTCTTTTGTTTCACCAAAGCCTTATATTTCCAATTAGCAACCCATTTAGGGCTGCTCTTGGAGATGCTCGGTGTCCAAACTTCAAACCATCTAAGATCCTTTCTAAATAAGAATTAACCCCTCTACGATGTACACCCTACAACTCACGCCAGGGTTTCGGTTTTTGTTTTGAACTTGAATTTTGACGTATGGGCGGTATCAAAATTCGTAAAAAAACCGCTCAAAATTCGTTCAAAACCGCTCGGTTCAAAAACCGTTGACAGTTGAAAAAATAAGGAGGAATATAAAAAATATGAAAAAATTATTGTAAAATTTATAAAAAAACCATTAAAAACAAAAAATGATATTTAAAGAATTACTTCAATAAATATTGCTACTAAATATAATTGAACAAATATTGAAACATGCAGTGTGCTGTGGAGGTGTAGTCCAAAATTCCGATTCAAATGTTGATTGTTTAATAACAATGTATTTTCATTTATTTTTTATGTACTATAGCTGATTGTTTAATACTTGTATTCATGTTGAATATTTATTAGTTATGATATGACTCTCTCTCCTTCTCTATCTCTAAATAATAGAAAGGAATGATGGATGGTTTATCACTAGAGGTCTCATATAATTCTATATTGATTGTTGACAAGTTAAATCGGGGATTTTGATTTAGTCTAATGATCTCTTAGCAATTTACATGTGATTTTAAGAAAAACTCAAATATACTTTCTGAATACAAGTCATGATTTTTATAGATAGTACCTTTTTTTATATTGGTACTAAATATAATTCAACAAATATTGCTACTAAATATAATTCAACAAATATTAGCACTAAATATACTTCAATAAATACTGCTACTAAATATAATTCAATAAATATTGCCACTAAATATAATTGAATGACTCAAAAACGTCTCCAAACTTTGTTTTTTCAAATAATATTCACATAAGAGGTCATAAGGCTATTAATACTAATTATATAAAAATTTTGCATAAATTTTTTCAAATTTTTTGAATTTAAATTTGAATATGAGCGAAATTTGGAATGGTTTTTTTTAATTGGAATGGTAAGCTCGAAATTCATGAAATTTCACGAATTTTGTTCGGTAAATCGAACCCTGCCTCACGCCTCCCCCCCCTCTCTCTCTCTCACACACACACACACACACCAGTCACCATCCCCTTCTCCTCGACTTGCCCTTGAAGTCTTCACCGCTAACCATACACTATCTTTCATCCCCGCAGCGTCGCCCACTTGCCCTCTTTCTCCAACCTGCTACCTTCGACAACCAAAATTATCAATGGTAGTGTGCTTTAGGTTTGGCTATCGAGTCAGCTCGGTTTGACTTGTTTAAGCTCGTTAAAAAAGTAGCTCGTCTCGGCTCAATAAAAAGCTCGAGCTGCTCATGAGAAGCTCAAATTAAGATGAATAGAATTAAGTTAAGTCACGTGAGCTAAGCTAATTAGTCAGGAGCTAAGCCAAGCTACGTCATGAGCACATGCTACATAATAACATGTACATGCAACAACAGGGCTACATAAATGAAATCATAACTAATTATCTAGCATTACAAGCAAAACATAGGTAATTAGTGAGGATCCAATTAACAATCCTAACAATCATAACCTAGCATGATTACATTGATATACATTATTTAAACATTCAACTAATTAAAAATCTTTTACATCAAAAATCATCACGGTGAATATTCAAATACCGAGCCTTAACAAGCTAACGAGTGGCTCATGAGTTAGCTCAGACTCGACTCGTTAAGATAACTAGTTAGGATGTTGGATCAACTCGGCTCATTTATTTTACAAGCTGAGCTTGAGCCGAATTCATAATAAACTGGGCTCAAGCAGCTCACAAACTTCAAGCTTTTGCCCTAATGTGCTTATCAATTGTTGCTTGGAGCTTCAATGTGTCACTTCCTAGTTATTGCTGTGATGTCTTTACGTCACTTCTATTGTAAAAGGACTTCAGGTAGTAGTTGCCACAAGATTCGCCCGATGCCAAATCCTTGTTCCATAATTGTCTTAGAGCAGTCGTTGCCAACTTGCCATGCTTATGCTCTCAGCAAGTGATTCTCTCTTACTCTACGCAAGTGCAACATGCAAACGAAACGTATTACAGAGAGTAGATGCTGGAGTGCCAGCAACCTCGGCTCCAACAAACGCCCCCCCAAGGCCCCAAGCCGCGCTCCAGTCCTGGGTACCGATGGCCCACCATAGAGCGAGACGCTCGTCTGTACGATGACACGGACCACTGCAGACGGTGGTTTAGCCCAGCAAACACCGTCACTTATCTCTCGATTCATATTCTTAACCACAAAGAAAAATAAGTACAAAATCAATACAATTAATACTTAGATATGAGATGACGGCCTCTTTGATCGTCAGCTCGACTAAGACAACCGTGCGCCTCAAGTTCGATATCCTCGCCGCACTTCTAATAAACACGAGCCTAAACACTCTCGCTGTATGCCCCACAGCCTCCGACCTAATGACGCATGAGAGAAGCTACCGTATGTACGTATGATTGTACCATTGACGCACTCGAGGGTAAGACTAATGACACACCTGCATGTAAGGTGCACGATGTACATCCCATTCCGCAACGGCAGCAAAAAATGCGTCCTGGCCAAAGATTTGGCGGGCACATGCACACTTGGACTCCCACCGCATCTGGCAGGGTCGCCGGGAGGCGATGAGATCCTCTGACGTCGAGTTCTCTGACGTTACGTCAGTGACTCACGTCAGAGAACTCGACGCCAGAGGAACCGGATCCGTCGGGAGACGGCTCCGCCACTGACCGGAGATGCGTCAACACACAACACTCTTGCCGCGTCAGATGTCCGGCCCCAGCAGCGGGGGCAGACATGTCCATGTGTCCACCCATGCATGCACTTCCGACTCACAGAATCCTGACCGCAAAATAGATCAGAAATCCACAAGCAGAAAAAAGGAAGAGAACCCAAATTTGGCACACGACCCTCCCCCTACCGGCCGGTCGTCCCTTCCATCAAACTGCCCCCTTTTCCGATTCGTACCTCGCCTTCCAAACTCGGCTCACCCCACCGTCGCACGCCTTCTCCCCGCGAAGAAACGAGCGGGGAAATTGCAATTAGCGGGCGCGGATTTGGGGTTGGATTCTATGAGCGGGGAGCGACCCGAGGGGGAGGAGCATCAGGGACACCGGTACGTGCGGATGCCGCCGGAGCCGGAGGGGGACCCGGCGGTGGCGTCGTTCCGCCTGCCGGAGTCGGCGCGGGTGTTCGATGAGCTGCCGCGTGCCAGGATCGTGGGGGTGTCGCGCCCCGACGCCGGGGACATCACGCCTATGCTGCTCTCCTACACCATCGAGGTCCAGTACAAGCAGGTCCGTGGGCTCCTCCTCCTCCCCACTTCTGATTTTTGATGTCGTTATTCAGTTGCTGGTTAGGGATGCGTGGTTTGATGATCTACTTTCGATCAGGCGACGTCCGTGCTGCTTGGCATTGGCGGTTTAGAATTGTTGCGTAAATTGGGCGTTTGGTGATTTGTTTCTCCGATGCCTACGTCTTAGTTTTTTTTTTTTCTAATTGATTTCCAATGGAGTTTGCTAATAAAAAACTTTATGCGGCTTATCTCTACCTTCACTGCCCCGAAGAAAGGAAGAAAGGCAAAAAAAAGGCCGCTTTCTGTTTTGGGGATACTAGCGAGTAGCGCAATGCTTGCACGAAAGGTTGGTTGGCGCTTGTTTCTCTGATTCGCAGGCCCTGAATTTAAGGCAGCCTGAATTTTAGCAGTTTTATGCAGATGCTGGCAAATTCTTTGCGTTGGGAGATAGATTCCATGTTGGCTGGTGTAAAAATTTTCTGTTCTTTTTGGGCAATTTTAGGCTCGACTTAATATGCTACTGTGGAATTCGGTTTGTTCCTTTTTTTTGGGTGGTCAAGGAAGGTTAGTGTTTGAATTTGTGGTAATGTTAGGTTGCGATTTGGTGGAGGAATGAATAAGGTGCTTGGTGCGATATTGTTAGGCAAAATGATCGATTGCAGAGTGCAGCATGTGAATTTGGGTGCTGGTATTTGAATCAGAAGGAATATATATTTGGCATCTCATCCTGCATTTATATATGGTTAGGTGTGGTTGAAGCAGTTTGGCAGGTTGGGTTTCCCTTTTAAAGGTTGGCCTTTTGCATCTGGACTTGTGTGTATGTTCACCGGCATGAGTTTTTTTATACCATTTGTGGGTTATAATGCTGTTTAATTTCATGTTTGTATAAATTAGCAATGGTGGATAAAAGTTCACACGCTGGGATTTTTTTGTTAAATCTAATTGTGTAGGAAAAAGAAACACCTATTGAGAGCTGAAGTAGTGGGAAGTTGCACCCAAGATTATGTATTTAGCACCATTGCCACCAATCTAACTTGTCATACTGCAAAAAGACTCATGTTTACGTATTTTAGCCCCAACCGTGTACTATATGCTTTTGTTGTTACTACAATTTCTGGTCTCTGACCTGGACACTTGGACAGGCGATCGTTTGCTTCTTTGCGAAAGCATAAATCAATCACTTAAGTGGTGTGAAGCCAATTAAACACATACTTATATCAGAGAAACCAAAAGGAGCAAAATTTAACCAGCATAAACAGTACAAGTTACATCATCGGTAAATGCACTGCTCATTACAATTTACGGTTCCTTTTATGTTATACCTCTGATCTGGATTTGCAACCATTTGCTCCTTTGTAAAGCATAAATCAATAAATTAAGTAGTGCGAATCTAATTAAACACACATAAAAAGAAAACAAAAGGAGGTAAACTTAAACAGGATAAAAAGTACAACCCTTTTTTTGAGAGGAAGATAAACAGTACAATTGCATCATTGGAAAATGCACAATTCATCAGGTCTTCATTGGGTTGTTTGGTTGGCTGCATCTAAAGAGATTTGCATCTGCAGATGCAAAAGATGGGTGTTTGGTTGTCTTCTTATTCAACTCAGCCTGGCTCTACAGATGCAAAACACCCCTTTCAGCCTGGCTCCATGGAAACGAGAAAATCCACCGTTTCCCCAGAGCCAGGCTCTGCTGAGCCATGCATGCATACTAACATCAGCATTTACTATCTAGTTTTCTTTTTTTTTCTTTGCTATATCTTTTGATTATCATCTCCGATCAACGAACCGATTTCACCTATGTGTTTTTGATATTTTTTCGAACAAAACTGGACCATACTTGCTATATAAATTTCAAAAGATTAAAATTTTAGTTTTTCAAATTATTGATTTTCTATAATATATTTTAAAACTTTTTATTTTCGTTTGTGAAATTATTGATTTTCTAGTATTTTTATAATTTGTTTCATCCCTTTCTGGAATTTGCCTATCACAATTCCATTCCAGTGCAGCCAACCAAACAACATATCTGTGCATGTGCATGCCTGTCCAACCTCATACAACCAAGCAAACAACATCTCCTTGCATCCACTCAGCCTGACTCCCACCAGCCTGGCTGAGCTGAGAAGGCAACCAAACAACCCACATATGTCTAGTTGATGGATGCTGTAAACAACTGATCCCAGGAGCTTAGAGCCTATTTACAATGTTGAACTTGATGTTTATATTTCATCTGTTGCATTGCTTGATGTTTATATTTCATCTGTTGCATTGTTGAGGTTTTGTGATCCTGTGAAATATGAACTGTTTAAATGAATTCAACAATTTTAACTAGTTCTTCTATCAGTTTAGGTGGCTTCTGTATAAGAAGGCCTCACAAGTTATGTATCTACATTTTGCGTTGAAGAGACGTGCATTTCTTGAAGAATTCCACGAGAAACAGGAGCAGGTTGGTTACATAATCATCACAGTTAATTTTAGCTGAATTTGAATTTATTTGTCCTTTCTGGTGAAGCACTAAAAGTGAATGCTGCAATTGCACATTACGAATATCGGTTACAATGGAAGAACTTTTGCAAAACTTTTTCTTGGCAGTTATTCAGACATTTAATTTGTAACCACATTAGAAATATAGAATTGCCTCTGGTTTACTGTTTTGCACTTCAGTCTCCATGTTTTCTACCATTTCCTACTTTCTTGGGTAAACATATGTTGATTTATTGCATACTTCTTTAGGATTCCATGCATTCTAATATTATAGCCATGCAATGATGCATTCTAAAAATGAGGCTTCCTCTGATCTTTTTCACGCTCTTTATTTTACTGCCAATTCATACATGGAGAGATATCAATATTCTTGGAGAAAGCTTCCTTTTCAAGCACAAAACACCGAACTAATCTCCGGGATTCTTTTGTTATTAAAGGTCAAAGAGTGGCTTCAGAATTTGGGAATCGGGGAGCATATGCCAGCTGTGCATGATGATGAAGAAGCAGATGATGTGCATGTTCCTTCACAACATGATGAACACTCTGTCAGAAATAGGTAAATTGTTGTCCTTATTATTAATGTTGGCCTCAATGGACTAAAATCTAAAGTGATGGAAACTTCAATGATGAAATCTTTGCAAACAATATATTGATGTACCTGGAGGAGGACGAATGAGCTGCGCTCTCGGTTTGGGGTTGTGGCAAGGGGAAATGTATTGGCTGTGTTCCTCGGTTGGGATGGAAATGGGGAGTGTAGGGTTGTGCTCTGAGCTTGCCCTCGGGTGGAGTGAGGCAAAGGGGAATGTATGTGTTGTGCTCTCGGCTGTGGCTTGCTCTTATCTGGAACTACGGTGGTCAAACTACCTTTTTACCCGTGGCCTTTCTATTGATTTACAAGACTACTGTTCGGGCTCGGCTAAGGATACCCGCAATCCTACTTGGGTTGTATAAATTGTTGTGTGATGAAACCCGAGATTAGCGAGAGGTGCCGGCCTAGCCCCAAACAGATCTAGTGTCTCGGTGAGCGATACTCTCGCTTGCGGGTCTGATAGCAATTCTCGAACAAGTTTACTTTTTGCTACTTTTGCCTTATGGATTTCCTACGCTTGACAATTGTTATTAAGTAAAATTACCGATTACTTTATTGATTAGTTGCTTAATGGTTTTGTTTGCTTCATTAATTTCTTGGGTTGTTTCAAGAGCACTTCCAAAATCATTATCTTTTTAATAAATTTAGTAATTTACTAATGTATAATTAGATAAAGTAATGGTCAAAGGTGTGTATTGGAGAAGACCTTATCAATGTCCAAATAACATCTATTTTGCAACAGAGGTAGTAGAAAGAATTAAGAAAGGAACTTACACTGTTTAGTATTGTCGCAGAAATGTTCCCTCAAGTGCTGTTTTGCCTGTCATTCGACCAGCTCTTGGTCGTCAGCAATCCATTTCTGATCGTGCAAAGGTTGCTATGCAAGAATATTTGAATCATTTCTTGGGGAACTTGGATATTGTGAACTCAAGAGAGGTACCAAAAGGCCTTTTTCTCTATAGTTTTGTACTTTTAGTTTTAATAGAAATGTCTATACATCACCAAAATGATGTATGTGCCTTTCTTTTAGACTGTAACATCTGTTAAAATGCAGGTTTGCAAATTTTTGGAAGTCTCGCTGTTATCGTTTTTGCCCGAGTATGGGCCTAAGCTAAAGGAAGAGTATGTTACAGTTAGACACTTACCAAAAATTGACACAGAAAGTAATGACAGATGTTGTTCATGCGGATGTTTTAGTTTCTGCAAAAGTAGCTGGCAAAAGGTATAGAGCAATGTACTGTTATTTTATTTTGTATCTTACCATGATGCTGTCCTTGTATTTGAGCTGTGAAACTGAACATTTTTTAACAGGTTTGGGCTGTACTGAAGCCGGGATTCTTGG
Source organism: Rhipidocladum racemiflorum (assembly GCA_036346355.1). Taxonomy (NCBI): domain Eukaryota; kingdom Viridiplantae; phylum Streptophyta; class Magnoliopsida; order Poales; family Poaceae; genus Rhipidocladum; species Rhipidocladum racemiflorum. The sequence continues at coordinate 53,866,525 of CM070584.1, forward strand.
CTTTGCTCCAAGATCCATTTGATCCAAAGCTTTTGGATATAGTTATCTTTGATGTGTCACCTCACACAGATGGAAATGGAGAAGGACAAATAACTCTAGCAAAGGAGATAAAGGAACGTAATCCATTGCATTTTGGATTTGAGGTACCAGTACCTCTTTCCCTTTATAAATCTTGGTCTAACAGCTTGACGATTCCTTCCAATGAAACAGTAAAAAATTTGAGCATCTTCCCCTTAACCCTAAGACTTAATTGACTTAAGGGTCTCTTTACCATAATAACCTAGACAACTTAAGTTCAGTGAAAACAAAATATTTTCGGTTGGGCTTACAAGATTTTGGAGGCGATTGTAAAATCTTGTTTTATGGTAACTTCTAAATGAGCGACAACAAGCATGCTTATGAGTTGTGCAGACCAGCAAAATTCTTACCGGCAAAATTTAGATGAAAATTGATGGTTACCGCCTTACCGGTGGGTCCCGTTAAAATTTGAACCAGACAAATAAATCGTTTTAATTTCAAATTTAAAGGGTTAATAGCCATGGAGAGCCCTAAAACAGGCACAACACAGCAGCTAGCATGGCGGCAAAGCTCAGGCCTTGCATGCGCTCAGTCCAGGGATCAAGTCCCAGCTCCGCCTCCACCTTTTTTCGTAAATTCAACCTGTGACATGAGGATTCCAAAGCTAAGGAGATGGAAAAATAGCAATTTGGGGAGAGGAGGAGTTGAACCCAAGACCTCCTGCATGCACATGGCCACCAGGCTAGTTGCATTTGTATGATTATATAACAGTTGAGGTTTGTTTTATCCTTAATTTTGAAGTTTAAAATTCAAATGTGATTTAGAAATTTCAGGCAGTAACCAGGTCGGTAAGGCATACCGGTCTTACCGATGACCCCTAGTAAAAATTTAAAATGGTAGGGTTTTCCCTGGTCTAGACGAACTCAACTGGCATATCTCAGTTTCCCATTTTGTTGTAACATTTAGTCTTTAGTGCGGCGGTGACATGCTTGAATAAAAGGCTAAATGTTGTAGAGAAAGACATGGGCCGCTTTGACCACATTTCGCCTGCCTGGCACTTCACAACAAGTTATGGTGTTTTTCTCCTTTTACCATGATCGAGAATGCTTGTGCTCAAGCATTGTTGACTGGGTCTACGCTTTTGTAGCTAATAGCAATGATTTGGGGAGAGGAGGAGTTGAACCCAAGACCTCCTGCATGCACATGGCCACCAGGCTAGTTGCATTTGTATGATTATATAACAGTTGAGGTTTGTTTTATCCTTAATTTTGAAGTTTAAAATTCAAATGTGATTTAGAAATTTCAGGCAGTAACCAGGTCGGTAAGGCATACCGGTCTTACCGATGACCCCTAGTAAAAATTTAAAATGGTAGGGTTTTCCCTGGTCTAGACGAACTCAACTGGCATATCTCAGTTTCCCATTTTGTTGTAACATTTAGTCTTTAGTGCGGCGGTGACATGCTTGAATAAAAGGCTAAATGTTGTAGAGAAAGACATGGGCCACTTTGACCACATTTCGCCTGCCTGGCACTTCACAACAAGTTATGGTGTTTTTCTCCTTTTACCATGATCGAGAATGCTTGTGCTCAAGCATTGTTGACTGGGTCTACGCTTTTGTAGCTAATAGCAATGATTTGAAGCTTTAGATCCTTTTTGCCTTTTTGTCGAATGTGACCAATACATGGATCTAAAAGTAATTAGACCAGAGGACTATAATTGCACCCATGTACTTAATCTGTATTATTAGAAATTCCTTTCAACAATATAGAGAGGGCGCACTTGAACCTTTTTCTCATGATGAAGCTTGTTTGGACTGAGCGATCATTGGGGGCACATTGACAGGATGCAAGCTCCCTCCTATGGTTTGAATCTCTATGAAACAATATGAAGCCACTCTGTGACTTACCACTTGTGTTTGCTTTTTGAGAAATTAGTGTCACAGCAGGTTTATTTCTTGCATTTCTGCTGTGTGCGCACCACTTCTTCCTCATGTTCCTCTTTTCTTCCATGCACACTTGTTCTACATATGCTCCCTAGTTGAACTATAGCTAAAGATCCTGTTGGAAATAAGTTGCCCGTAGTTCTATCCTTGAAAAATTGTAGAAAATAATGTTTAGTAGTCTTTTCACATTGCATTTATGTATCTCAAATAGAAAAGAATAAAAATTACTCAAGCTCTTATTTGATAATGGCCTTGACATTTCTATGGGCATTGGGCAAGCAACATGGTAATATAGAATAAATATGGCATTTTTTTCAGCCCAAATTTCTTAATGCTATTTCTTGTGATAGGTATCTTCTGGTGGCCGGACAATAAAGTTGAGAACAAGAAGTTCCTCTAAGGTAAAAGATTGGGTTACTGCAATAAATGCTGCTCGGCGACCCCCAGAGGGCTGGTGTCACCCACATCGTTTTGGTTCATTTGCACCACCTAGGGGCTTGACTGAAGATGGTAGTATCGTACAATGGTTTATAGATGGGCAAGCTGCGTTTGATGCTATTGCTTCTTCCATTGAGGAAGCCAAATCAGAGGTCAGTTTACTTCAATTCCACTACAGTTTTTGCAGAAAGTTAAATCTTGGTCATGTCATGGAAGATAATTAAATGTTTAATGCAGATATTTATTACTGACTGGTGGCTCTGCCCAGAATTGTATCTTCAACGTCCTTTCCACTATCGTGGGTCCTCTAGGCTTGATATTCTTCTGGAATCAAGAGCAAAGGAAGGTGTACAGGTATATGATTGCTTTATGGTGTTTTTCATGAAATGAACTGTTATAATGTTGTTCGGTTGTGCACTGTGTCTTAGAGTAAATCTTGCTGCTTGACAGCATATATTTTGTTGTTATCAATGTATCATGCATGATACTGAAACGTGTTTGCTTATCACGATTGTTCGTTTCTATTGAAGCAATCAACTTCTGTAAGGCATAAATTAGTTTCTGATTGATGATAGTAATCGGTTATAATATCAAATGTAAGTCTCATATAACTATGAAATATGATACTGTTTTGCAGATTTATATTCTTTTGTACAAGGAAGTTTCTCTTGCATTGAAAATTAACAGCATGTACAGTAAACGAAGGTTGCTTAACATTCATGAGAATGTTAAAGTTCTGCGCTACCCTGATCATTTCTCAACTGGCATATACTTATGGTACGATAAGAAGTTATATTTGTTTAATATGTCTATAGAAGTTGATTAGATTCTTTTAGTTCAACTCTTTGCTAATGGCTTGCAGGTCTCACCATGAGAAAATTGTTATTGTTGATAATCAAGTATGCTATATCGGAGGTCTTGATTTATGCTTTGGTCGCTATGATACTCCTGAGCATAAAGTTATGGATTTTCCTCCTTCAATATGGCCAGGAAAGGATTACTACAATCCCAGGTAATTTTTCGTGTTCATCATATTTTTAGCTCAGATTCGAGGCATGATGTTTTGTAACGACTATTTACTCAGTTTTTTTCTCTATCTTATTGTTATTTTTAAACTTGTTAAGGGAATCTGAGCCAAATTCTTGGGAGGACACAATGAAAGATGAGCTTGATCGTGCTAAATATCCTCGCATGCCCTGGCATGATGTTCAGTGTGCTCTTTATGGCCCAGCTTGTCGAGATGTAGCAAGGCATTTTGTTCAGCGCTGGAACTATGCAAAGGTCAGCTTACTAGCTGTAGAAATATTTCTCATTTCTATCATTGTTGAAGTTGAACATGCCACCTTTTGCAGAGGAATAAAGCACCAAATGAGCAAGCAATTCCCTTACTAATGCCTCATCATCATATGGTAATTCCCCATTACATGGGCAAAAACAAAGAATCAAATGTTGAGACAGAGAGTAAACAGACTCACGATAAGGATATTAAAGTTAAGAGGCTAAATTCCTTGACAACACCAGCATCATGCCAGGACATTCCATTGCTTTTGCCTCAAGAGCCTGATCACCAGGCATTGCCTAATGGAGATTTGGGTCTAAATGGTTTGGATATCAATCATGGTCTTTCAGATCATCAAAATAAAACCAATTGGAACCAGCCACTGTCCAACCAAAAGGCCAAACAAGATGTCTCTCTTCAGGATTTACAGATGAAAGGCTTTGTGGACAATCTTGGTTCTCCTGAGGTTTCACTTGTTACACATTATGACACCTCAAAACCAAATAGGCACCACATGGATAAGGAGTGGTGGGAGACACAGGAGCGAGGAGACCAGGTTGCCTCTGTGCTTGATATTGGAGAAGTTGGTCCTGTAGCAACTTGTCGTTGTCAGGTCAGTTTATGCCATTTGCACTGGTGATTAAATAAATATAATATTTTCTTGATGTCTATACTGTTTACCTAATGTTATACCGACTCAAAAATTTAGGCATCCAAGACTTTGTGCTATACAGTACCATATGCAGCTCAGAGTTATTCATCATTGCGCATAGCATATCACTTTTAGCAATAGTAGTTTGACAGGCAGAAACTTAACTGCTTTGTCTGAAAATAAGATATATATCATGATAAACGCCTTATTAGAAGGCAACAAAATTGGCAAGTCATATTTTATGTCAAAATTTTCATGCTGACTGAGATTATAACTTATCTTACCAACAGATGAACCAGTAATTGAGACATTCATAGGCATATCCTTGCATGTGCACATCGTCATTTTCATTTTAGGGTGTTATCTATCCTACCATGAATATACTTTTCTCCCCATAAACATCTTAATGGAAAATCTTGAAACTAACTTGATTTTTTCATTGTGGTCATATGCTAGTGTTTGTTACATGGAGTTGTTTATGGTATATAAAGAGAGTCAATTTTTTTTATATAAAAGATAAGCATATTTCAAGTTTCTATGAATAATTGAGATAACAAGAGCAGCTTGAGACTCCATTTTTGCACTCTTTTCTTGCCAAAGCTATTATTGCCGTATCCAAATAAAATAACTTTTTTCAAATTCTCACATTCCAATTTCTGTTTCATACCATTTTTCTATATTTCTAATTTTTCATTGTTTGGTTTCATGTTATACTTATATCCAATATGGATAACATACAAGCAATGAGCTATTTAATTTGAGTGTTGATGGTAGAAGAAGATTTTGTTGAGACATGCTGGAAAGGCCTTTGATGAAAATTGAAAATATGGCTTTCATACAAAAAGTGAGATAAGGGAAGCTATTGTTAAAGCTACATAAACATGCGCTGAAGGCCCTTTCATGTCTTTGTGCAGATGGTGTCTTTTGATACCTACATAGCAGCAAAGAAACAGCATTTGATTCTTCTACTTTAGACTGTACTTCCTCCATTCTTTTGTTTGACCTTTTTTTACTTTTCACGGTCTGGAGATGTGATTTTAACCGTATACTAATAAAATTATAATATTATGAAGGAGTTTTTATCGACAAATCTAATGATGTAGTTTTCATATAGCCTATCAAAATAGTTTTAAATAAATAAATATATATATATATATATATATATTATAGGTGGTCAAACTTTAGCACAGATCTTAGGACTTCAAATAAAAAAAAGAATTGAGGGAGTACCAACTAATGTAGTTTAACACTTCTCTGGTGAAAAAATGTAGTCTAATATTTTCATGTTGTTTGACCAGGGGATTGGACCCTTCTGCAGAATGTTATAGTTCCCATTTATATGTTATTTTCTGGGTATAACAGGCTTTTGCATCACTGTAACACCGTGTGTACATCCAACACTTAGGCACCTGTCCTTTTTTCACCTAAAAGGGTTAACCCGGATGGTATGGATGGTTCCCCAAGGTTTATATGCAACTACAACCATCCATGTGGGATTAAAACCACCACCTCCAGGTCAAACATGGGAAAAATGGGTTGAGGAGTTACAATCATCCTCTAAACTAGTGATTTGTATACTTTTTCTTTGAGCTAAGTGATTTGCATACTTAATTGGCAACGAATTTGGCATAGGCGCATAGCAACTGCAATCAAGATTTTGGTGAAATACTTCTGCAACTCTCTATAGCATGTTTTTTTTTTGCTTTTAACACAAGTAAATGTGATACTGATACATAAACTGAACCTTCGAATTGAAGTGATGAAACATGGTATTGTTGTCCTCTCAGGCATAACTTATATACTAACAGACTAATAATAATAGAAACTATTCTCAATTGTATTAAATATGTCTGACTAATTAATAAATTTCTTATGATTCAGGTTGTGAGAAGTGTTGGTCCGTGGTCAGCAGGAACAACTCAAATTGAAGGAAGCATCCACAATGCCTATTTTTCTCTCATTGAGAAAGCAGAACATTTTGTGTACATTGAGGTGATATACCCTTTCTATTTTTATTTACCTTACAATTTTAAATTATAAATGTCCAAGCTTCAACCTAATACTTGGTATTGCGAGTATTGTGGTAATATATTTGAGAATCAATTGAGCATTGACATTTCTATATGCACATAATTGCGTTACAAACTCAAATCACTAGTCTAAAGTCTAAACTTCTACTGGTGTTTGCAGAATCAATTTTTCATATCAGGTCTTTCAGGGGATGACACAATAAAAAACCGTGTTTTAGAAGCATTATACAGGCGTATCCTTAGAGCAGAAAAAGAGAAGAAGTGCTTCCGGGTTATCATCGTCATACCACTTTTACCTGGTTTTCAGGTAATGTGCTGTTGTAGCAATTATTGATGTTTGGGTGCTTTGTAGTGCCTGGTTATTTACATATTTAATTACAGGGAGGCATTGATGATGGTGGAGCTGCATCGGTGAGGGCAATTATGCACTGGCAATACCGGACTATTTGCAGAGGCTCTAATTCAATACTTCAGAATCTATATGATGTGGTTGGCTCCAAAGCACATGATTATATATCCTTTTATGGCCTTAGAGCACATGGCAGACTAGGTGATGGAGGTCCTGTGGTCACCAATCAGGTAAATAGGCCTCAGTTTATGAGCCATTTTCTGAGAGTATGTTACCCTCCCAGGTCATGGCTCTAGGCTAATTGTCAATTTGTTTTCTCTCTTCTTTCTTTTGCTAACAGTTTGAATTTTGCAGATATATGTACACAGTAAGTTGATGATCATTGACGATCGCATGACACTGATTGGCTCAGCTAACATAAATGATAGAAGCTTACTTGGATCAAGGGATTCTGAGGTATGGCTTTCTCAAGCACCATTTCTGTATGCTTCTGTAGATTTCCATGCTACTCTAATATTATTAGGTCAGATAGTGGAATGCTCTCCTAAGGTATGAAAAGCAGATAAACTAATTTTCTGAATATACACATGGTTTATTACATAAAGAAGAACTAATTTTCGGAATAGAAATGTTTCTTTTGTGGAAAGTGCTTTCTTTCTTGGTCAGGTCTAAGGTGCAATTAGTTGACATTAAATGGCATGCTTGTTGGGTTAATGGATTGTTTGGGCAATATGCTCTGGTGTTTCTTGTTGACTTGACTATATCGGGTTGTTTTTCTACCCTTTTAGATTGGTATGATTATTGAAGATAAAGAGCTTGTCAGTTCAACAATGGACAGAAGGCATTGGGAAGCTGGAAAGTTCTCTCTCAGCCTACGACTTTCTCTATGGGCAGAACACCTTGGCCTTCGTCCAGGAGAGGTTTGGACAACGTTTCACTTGGCTTAAATCACAACTTCATGCTTTAAGTTGAAAGCTATAATAATTTTTTTGGTAGTGAAATTTGGGAACGCATGACTTATAGTCTATGTTTTTGTCTTTTTTAGTTTTTCCCACTAGTTTGTGTGATATCTAAGCTGTGTTCAAATGCCAAAGTGGAAACTTCAGCCAAATTTTCTTCTGGTTTGCTCTATGGCTTCTTTTCTTCTTCTGCAGTCTGCCTATTTGTGTACTTTCTATTTGGTGTCCGTTGTTAGAGCATGTCTGATGTTTTGTTTCAACTACTGTCGCAGTGCTAAAGGAGAAAGATGCAGCTAACCTTTACTGTTCCACCTTTTTTTTTTCTGATTATGTTACATTTAACTGATTATGATACCATTTACTTGGTATTAGTTGTACGGAAACGTCTATCCTGCTATCTTGCCCAAGATGACTTCTATGTCATCAGTGGACTAGCTTGTGCAGCTGTGCCACCTGTTTTATTGTTTTGAAGGGGGGAAATGAGGAAAGTTTGTGCATTCTATGGTTGCTTTGTTGAAAATTTTGGCCTCAGGAAGGGTTGGGGGTATGTGAAAAACCTTCCATATTGTGGTCGATTCAGTCAGCCATTCTAGAAGAACATTGCATGTAAACTTTACTTGATGAGTGATTCCATATAACTATACAAGGGAATTCTTGTGGGAAGCATTTATGTTCTTGACAGTACATAGCAGTGTTGGATGGCGCGTATGCAAAATAGAGATTTGCAAGTTTCATTCCGCTGACTATGCTTCTTTCTCACCAACAGGTTAGTCAAATTATGGATCCTGTGGATGATTCGACGTACAAAAATATCTGGATGGCCACTGCTAAGGTCAGTAATGGAGATATGGTATCTTGACCTATAAACTAGGGGATGATTCATACTATACCATTCCAAACGTTGGCAACCACTCAAATACTACTCCAAAGATTTTTATTCAGAGAATACCACTCCAAAGATGTTTGGATTTACACATAATTTCAGCTTCGGCGCATGCTTTTACCATTTTTGTTCTAACTGAAGAAACTGATACTGTATGGCAGGCGAACACCATGGTATACCAGTATGTGTTCTCATGCGTTCCCAATGATCACATCCACTCTAGGTTTGGAATGGAAGAGCTGTTTCCCAGTTCGCTTGCGTTTCAGTTGGAGCGTCACGTTCTCCTGTCGCTGAAATTATGTTTGGCCTCTTGCAGGGCCCAATTTCGGCAAAGCTTTGCACACCGGAAGGAGAAAATCGGCCACACAACCATCGACCTGGGTGTTGCCCTAGAGGAACCGGAAACCCACCAGGATGCAGACCTGGTAGGCACCGACCATATGGAGAAATTGCAGGCCGTGAGAGGCCACGTTGTTTCCTTCCCGTTGGAGTTCATGTGCCAAGAGGACTTGAGACCTTTCTTCAGCGAGAGCGAGTTTTACACGTCCCCACAAGTTTTCCATTAGCCTCTCTCTCTCTCTCTCTCTCTCTCTCTCTCTCTCTCTCTCTCTGAGGTGCGGTATTTTCTCCCTTTGGTAGAAGTTTCCCCATAGGATCGTAGGCTGTGCATGTTAAAGGGTTTTTACAATTGTAGATGTACACCGTTTCTTGTAAAAGATAGGAAGAGAAGGCAAATACAGAATCGGATACTTGCAAGCACAGGATACGATGCTCAACGAATGTACAGTTCGTTCGTCACAACTATGCTGTGCCAGAACTGTTACATTGTCCAATTCATTCTCGCTCAGTGCAAAAACGTATACACGCTCCATCGGAGTTTCTCTCTCTCTCTAGTGGATATTTGGTATTTTGTACGACAATGGAGCTAGTTTTGTTTGGAACAACGACAACGAAGCTAAATGCGAAGCCAAATATATTCTCTTAGTCTTATTACTGTCAAACCCATGAGGTCAAAAGTCAAAACAGCGCAGTAGGCTGCAAGCATACTACTACCAGATTGCCTAGTATGTTTGCAGAAGAAGAAGAGGCTAATGGGCCTATTTCAGTCTGGTCGGGCCCGTTTCTTTTTAGCAGTTTGCGGCGCGCGGCCTGTTCGTTTGCTCATCGGGTTTTAGTACCACCTCGTGAAGCGGAGCGAGGAGCGCGGTTGCCGGGTCACTATAAGATAGGCGCGCGGACCACGGGTGGAAACTTAACCCGTCCCTGCGGGGGGTGAGAGGCGGCTCGTTGATGATCGTATAGAGACTGACGTGTCGCGCCGACACCCACGAACCGAACACGTTTTGCCAAGGTGCGCGCGATGTCCCGCTCCTACTCTTGGGCGGGCTCGCGCGCCAATTTTTGGAAGGCCCTGACCCCTCTGGGAAGCGGGGCCTACACGACAGGGCAGCCACTAACCGTTACAGGAAAGCCGTCTCGAGTGTGTAGAAGGTTGATTTGTTCCAAGGGACTATAGCATCAGCAGGCAGAGCGTGCAAGGTGCCTCGTTGCAATTGCATGATTCTATTAAAAGAACTAGATGCGAGGGCGTACGCTGTGGCAGCCACTCAGCGCGCGGGAAAAATTGAGCCGATTTTAGGGGGCTCGACGCTAAAACATACATTAATATATAATTTTTTAAAAAAATTTGGACGGCTCTTTACAAAATCTCAAAATAATTTTTGGAAGTTTTGATTGGTCCTTGCAAAAAAAAAAAAGACTAATATATCGCTTGTGCCGCCCGAGAATGGAAAAAGCTTGAGGAAAAATCATATTTTTATTTTTAGGGCTCTAGATGTAATTTCCTAATTTCTGGGATCTTGTGTAAGAAAAAAATGTTGAGATATAAAAAAGAAAAAGTTCAATTCCTGATTTTTTGGGGCGAGCTTTAGATGTAATTTTCAGTGGGCAAAATCAATTCCTTTTTTGGAGGGCCTTACTTTGTAATATGCACTTTCAGGAGTGGCTATGCCCAAAAAATGCGTGAAAAAAAAAATCAATTCTCAATTTCTTTAGGGGCCTAGATGTAATTTTAGAGTTTACAGGTGGGCTTTGCGCAAAAAAGCAACCCCGCGCAGGCACCACACGTGCGTGAAAAATCCCACACGAGCGGAATCGAACACGCGACCTCTCCGCTCTAGAGGTGGGCGTCGTGCCGTGCCGGCCTGGCCCGGCCCGGACCCATCGTGCTTCGGGCCGAAACCGTGCCGTGTCACGACGGCCCATCGTGCCCATCAGGCCGAAATGCGTTTACCGACTCACTTTTGACGAGCCCAAGCGGCCCATTTGGCGCTGCGTCGTCTTGCCGTCACTAAGCCCGACCCATTTTTACTATTGTGACGAACAAAGAAATAAAACAAATCACTACTACTAAACTACCTATTTTAATTACAAAAGACACTAATCACATCAACAAAATGTCAAACATAAATGCAATGCTTGAAGATGCCACTGAATCAACAATATCCGCCAACTTTTAAGCCTTAATCCGTAATTTCGCGTTCGTGCGTGCAGTGCCAAGACGGCCCTAAACAATCGTCGTGCCGTGCGCCGCCCGTCGTGCCTGGTTCTGGGCGACGCGTCTCTGATTCGCGTGCCGGCCGCGGCTCGCCGAACTGCCGTGCTTTGCACCGTGCCATACCATCGTGCTTCGGGCCGGCCCAAAAAAGCCCGGCCCAATGCCCACCTCTACTCCGCTCACAAGGAAGCCTTTTAACCATATTGGTCGAAGGACGGAGCCAAAATTATTTGAGCTACGACGGGGTGCGCAAAAGGGCGACACGAGGCGATGACGAATGGCCACGTCGGCCCAAAAATGACGTGGAGCGCAGAGGAGCCGGTAAATCTATGGGGTTATACGGAGTATATATGCACAGCAACCGCGAGCTGGATAAGCCAAATCATTGTGCGCATTTTGAACCTATGTTAATAAAATTATAGCAACAAATTTTTTATAAAAATAATTTTGAAGTTATAAATCTTGTACAGGAGCTTGCCAAATTATACAAATTAATAGTCCAAGTGACACCTAATATAACTTTGAAATTGCAAAACATTTATAAACATTTGGTTCTGAAATTTCAAAGGAACATACATTTATAAACCAAGAAAGATCCTTGTCAAAATAATAATAATAAGGCCGGAAGGAGAACATGACTGAAAAGATGTTAAATTATTAATTCTAGTTTCTTTTACATTTACACTCACAGTCCTAACTAAAATCTGTTTGGACGGATCAGGACAAGATATCTCCTGTATATTGTAACATCAGATAATGGTTAGGGACAACTAAACAGAAAGGAAACTAGTGTACACTTAAAAGGTCCTCCATATTACTCTACTGTAGAATCTGTACAAAAGTTGTCATCGTTGTTGGCAAACTTCTCAATCAATATTTCCATCATTTTCTTGTACATTGGCATGTAATGGTCATTGATCATGGTATTCGATAGTCGGATCTTACTGTAACGATCTCTCGGAGTCTCGTAGATTCCAACAGTGCACTCATCAGTAGCGACCGGATCATCGGGACCAGCATCTGGAGGAGGCATGGCAACCATGTGCATGATTCTACCAGGGGGGTAGAATTGCTGCCACTCCAGGCTATCTGATGAAAAGGATTGCCTGTCCTCTACATTTTTTAAGACAGCACTCTCCTCCTCCATAATTTCCTTGGCAGCAGCTGCCTCTTCCTCCCGGGTCTGTGCCTCCACTTCAGCCTGACGATCCAGATCCTTCTCGAACTCAAACCACAGCTCGCCCTCGGTAATCTCGCCTTCTGCATGATGCTCCCTAGAGGTTTCATGTTCACTCAGAAGAGCCTCTTCTTCTGTTTCCTCATGAACTGTAACACTAGTTACAGTATACTGCAGCTCCTCCATGCCCTCGGTGCCACGATGTTCTACAACAAAGGACTCTGAATCCACTGAAGATGTAACATGGGTTTCTGCGGTCATTTCATCCTTAGGACTTGCAGCTACTACACCTACACCTCTACGGCGTGCACCCATGCATGACCATGAAGACAGTGCTGACCGACTTCGAGCAACAGCCTGTGCAACATTCTGTGCTTGTTTCATCACAACCTACATGGAAATCTTTATCAGGAAGGTTGCAAACTTCCAATAACTCTTTGGGTTTGGTGGATAGAGTATTATATCTAGATATTAACTAGAGACAGAGGTATCACGTAATGGTGGAATGCACATCTTTCATGCATTGAGTATTTGAAGGGTATCCTTCGGCACTTTCAGTTGTTTAGTTGAAACAGCCATATCAAACTTCATATTGTACAACAGAGAATGCTTAACCTGACAATAGAAAACCAGTAAGGTGCAAACATCACAGGTCCTAACACATTCCCACTGAACAACAAAACATTATGTGGTACGAAATATTAATTCATCTACATATTACAGTTTACCAGCTTTTGGTTTAAATATTTTACCTGGGTTTTGCTTGACACAGGACGTAGCAGTGCCCCAGCACCTGCGACCCTCTCTCTGGCACCAGAGAAAGATTGCAAGCGAGTTCCTAAAGCAGTAGCAGACCGATAAACAACGTTTAGGAAACGTGTCTGCTCTATCTGATCCCTCAAATCATTCAACCATGAAGATGCTGTTACCTGGATGAGGGATAAGACAGGAGGATTAGAGCATGGTTATTAAAGTGATAAGGTGAGGCGAGGCGGCTCACCACCTTTTCACCGCCAAAGCGCTTAAGGCGCGCGGCGAGGCGACACCACACATGAAATGCCCTAGAATATTAATTAGGTAAATAATAGTATTAGTTAATAATTAGAAAGTTAATTGACGTATTTTGTTTTTACAAAAGTAAAATTTCGATTAAAATGAATAGAACTAGAAGGGGATTGCCGTTAGACCCGCAGGCAAGGTATCAGTCACTGAGATACCAGGCCCGTTGGGGTCAGGTCAGCACCTCTCGCTAGATTGCGTTCATCACTCGCCAATCGCAATTTACATGTTCAGATTGCGGGTATCTGTAGCGTTTAGAGCCAAATAGTAAACCACCGCGTAGTAACTCGGTAAAAAGGCCACACAGGTAACTAGGTAATTTTGACCAAGCCAACATAGCCTCAACCAGCCATCAAGACCAACAAGGAGTGCAGCCCCCCTAGAGCAGCTCGGCGACCATGGAAGGGACAAGAGGCCATGCCTCATTTACAGCCAAAGCCATCATGACAGCCATCACTGCCCCCTATTTTCTCAGTTCACAAGCCAGCCAAGCAGTCGAGAGAAGCAAGGGCAGCAAGCACCATTTAATCCCAGCCCAGCCAAGGCAACAAGCTCACAACCCCTCTCCCAATGCAGCCGAGCAACCAAGGTAGACACAACATCCACTAATTTCCTCCAGCCAAAAGCAAAAGGAGAGGAACTAAGACCAAGAACCAAGAGCAAGACCAAGAGGAGCCAGAAGGGAATCGCAAGAGGAGCCAGAAGGGAACAATAAGAGGAGCCAGAAGGAACCGCAAGCCGGAGCAAGCGGGAGAAGGCCCAGCTTAAGGCAGCTCACGACAACCTCTTCTTCCCCTTCCCCGGCAACCATCGACCACCACCATCTTCACCACCAAGTAGGTGCCCTACCATAAGTAGCAATAGCACATCTAACTTGAGTGTTGCTTAGATGGGGTAGATCAGTTAGTCGCCATAGCCTCATTAGAAAGAAAGCACTAGGGGTTGCATAGCTTGTCCTCGGGACGTCTATTGCTCCCTGGCAATAGGAAACACGAGTATCACCGCTTTGCCATCCAAACCCAGAACTCCCTCCCCAACATTCATCATCGGCTGTTTTTGCAAAAATCAAACAAAAATGTGCAAAAGTAAATCTTGCAAATCAATCAAGAGGCATCAATTTGAGTTGCTCGGCAGTAGAGAGTGGGTTGGGTAGAGGGAAGTAGAGAAACGAGAGGAGTGGAGTTCAGCCAAGTAGAGAGCAGCAGCTGGGCTAGAGCTCGGCCGGTGAGAGAGATGAGGAGGACGTCTGGCGAGAGGAGGGAGGCTGGCGGTCCGAGCTAGTGACCGGGGGGGGGGGGGGGGGCAAGCCTTGGAGGAGCTGGGCCAGAGGCCAGCCGGAGGGGAGCAACCGGAGAGTAGAGCCGACCGGTGGGTGGGTGGAAGTTCAACAGTAGCAGAGAAGGAGGAGAGGGAGAAGATACCAAGAGTAGGAAAGGCCAGGCCAGAGAGGAGGAAAGGAAGGGTAGAGAAAAGAAAAGGAGAAGAGAAGAGAAAAGAAAAGAGGAGAAAAGAAAAGAGAAGAAAAATGAGGAAAAGAAAAAAAAAAGGGGAAAATTTAGAAATTCTTGTATCCCACGCGAACCGTGTAGGTTAAATTACCGTTTCTTCACTGTAGGAAAATTTTAAAAGGATTTTAAAAAGCTGCGACTAAATAGGTAGAAAATGTTTAAAATTGCAAAAATTGTATTAATGAAAATTACTGTTTTGATTACTACTAAAATATTGAAATTGAGATCAAATTAAGGTATTTTAGTTAAGGGGGCAGCACCCCTTTATTTGCCTATAGCTTTCCCGTAGAAAAATTGGACGGCGTAAGAGTTGCTGTAGAATTATTGCCTTAGCTTAACGCATTTTATTGTCAGGTCCCAAAACGAACAAGCCAGACCATCCATCCCGCTCTCGAGCGAGGACGCACCTTTCAGTTTTATACCAGGCAAGATTTCCTTTGATCAATTTCATTAAAAGTCTTTAAATTGGTTTCATTATATTTATGTGTACCATTCATGCATGAAAAATACCTATTCAAAAGTGAAAATCTTAAATCGGACATGGATGGAAATGTGGTTTGAGAAAAGTGAGATTGATGATGCGGTATGTGATTATTGATTCAGCGAATTGGCTTGTCCAACAAAAGGAGCAGTTAGCGTATGAATTATTATGGTGGGTAGATGGTGCCGATGAGAAGGATTGTCATGCCGGTAGGGCCCTCTACATAGGCTATAATATAAGGATAAACAAACTACATTTGGGCAATGAACTGTAATTATAGCATCAACCATAGTGTGTGAAATCGGTCAGAAAATGTTGTCTTATGAAGGTTTTGGATCTCCACATTGGGTAAGATTTACATTAGGGCCACCCTCGTGGGATATGCCGAGAGGCCCATGGGGGCTCGCCAAAAGGTGGCGGTATATTTGAAGCCATGAACCGAGTTACTGCCGACGACTGACTGTCGAAGTACAACCGTATCTGCGAGTTCGCGGGGCAGCCTGGGATAGGTATTCCTGACTCGAGTACATGGTTAGAGATCCAATATTGAAGTAGTCATAAATGTTCCAGGGCCTCTCTTGTGGGGGTCACTATGGGTAAAGTGGTACAAACCTGTGCATTGTTAAAATCATGAATTCAGCCTGCCTCCTAGATTGGAGGTTACAGAAGCTAAGTCTGTCTCCATATACAAATGCTGGTAGTCAATTTCTTAAATTAAAATGACCAACCCTTAAAACTAACAATCTATTTTTATTAAAAACTAGAATTTGAGAGAAAGTGAGCTTTTGTGGAAAATGAGAAAAAGAGTGAGGGTGATCCACAGGACCAGAATCTATCGGCAGACAACTATTACTACTACTAATACTACCAGGAGGAGTAGGGCTCTGGGAGACCATCATCTGGTGTTAGACGGTCATTGGGGTAAATAGAAATTGTAATATATTTTTGTTGTACCTGAATTCGATGTATAACTAATGTACTGGACATGTAGCCATGTGTGGCTTTTGAATGTAATATATTTCCGTTTAGTCTCTAATTATTGTTCTATTGCAATACTCTGAACACGGTATAGTAACTGATAAAGTATCAGGTCGCTCGATATTTTGTTAGCCACTATACTGAGATTTGTTTAATTAACCCGGTGTGATGACAGTTCTACTGTTGTTACCTTGGGCTAATTATGAGGATCGCCACAACACATGCCTTGATATTGCTGATTCTTGAGCCCAAGTAGTACCCATCCTCCTTCCAATTTATCTTCTCCCGTGTAGCACCCATCCCCCTTGCAAGTATTTTTTATTAATGTTTGCTCATATGCTACTGCTGCCGGCTACTAGCCTACTACTACTACCAGACCACCCCAAAGCTTTGCTACTGCTACTACACATTGGGACTGCTACCGCCGGCTACTGCTGCTACTCATGGCTACTACTACTAAAACAGAGAAGAAAGCAAGAAACATGGCAGAAATTGAGAGTAGAGCAGAAGAACAGGGGAGAACACTAGATCTAAAAACGGGAGAAGAGGAAGGAGAGGAGAGGGAATAATTACAGACCAAGGATGACAACACCACGGGCTGGCTCGTCAGGGTAGTGGAGGCGGTAGCTTGTCGGGAGGATTGCTAAGGGAGAGGGGGGAGCAGCGTCACCTCTGCCGTTGCTGCCGCCTCCGCCTCCGCCTCCGCCTCCGCCATGCCTCTGCTCTCAGGTAACTCTCTTCTCTAACCTCCGCTTTCTCTCCTCCCTCACCCTCTTCCCCTCCTCTCCTCCCCTTCCCTTTCCCTTCACCTCCTCCCCTTCTCCAGCGCCATACTCTTCTCCGGCAAGGTGCCGGAGCCGACGGGGATGGGGATTGCGGCAGCTAGTGTTGGAGGCTTGGAGCTCCCCTTCCTCCCTCTCTAGTTTGGTGACTTCCTTTTAGGCCACCCTTTCCCTCACTACCATGCTCTGCTTTTCTTTCCCGCCCACCTCCATGGCGCCTGCCTTGCCTCCAGGCGACGCCTAATTGCACCACGGAGACACCTTACCCATAAGGCAGACACCATATGGATCTCCGGCAAGGTGAACCCGTGGCATAACCCCTCACCTAAGCGACGCTTAAACAACGCTTTAAATTACATCCCCCCCACCCCCCCACCCCCACCACCACCACCACACACACAACAACAACAAAAAACAATAACATTACTTAACACATCAGCAGGGAGATAAATAGGGGAGAAATAGCACATCATGAAAATGGAGCAACCTCAGAACGGAGATCATCAATGGATGCAGTTGATACTGTAGGAACCAGATCAGCACCGTTGACAATAGTGGTCACAAAGTGCTTGCCTGACTCTGCTAACTCCCATGTCATGCATGAAGCTGACGAGAAAAATTCAACAGTTACCAAATTGCTCAACTCAATTTAATGCATACGAAACAACAGTGACATACCTGGTGCAAAAGCAACACAAATTGTTGAAGAGAACTCTTTGTGTTCTCTCAGGATGTAGGTCAGCAATGCAGCAGTACCACCACCCAATGAATGACCAACAATCTAACAGAAGAAATTCAGCTGTCAAAAAACAAAATAGTAGAGGATGTATGATTGAAACAAAATGACAAGACAACTTCCATCATCCATAAAGTACCCTAATGATCATATGAACATGGCCAGGTATGAACAATTTGAATTTTGCAATTCTCCTATTGACCGAAAAATATGTATGCTGCTTATACAGAGGAAACAAAAATGACTTGGATCACCAGGTTCAAGTTAATTGGCATGGTAAATGTATATCCATGGCAAATATTTGCTCCTGGAGCCTTTTATCGACAGCATAGAAACAACACAGTAAATTGACAGGAGAACTATGCAAAAACATCATGAACTAAAAGAGCCAAACGTACTCTCGGATAGGATCCAACCAAGTATCACTTGAGTTCTGAAACCATAAACCAAAACTAAACATGCACCTTGATTTGGTAGTCTGGGCATTGACTGACTGCTTGCCGGAGGCATGGTGTTATACCTCTTGCAATCCAGCGGGCTGCCGCGACCATCCCACAGTGCGCATATCCTAATACTAACTTGCTGACACCACCTTCATCTAATAGTGAGTGGTGAAATGGTACTACAGCACCAGTAGCAGCAGTTAGAGTGTCTTTGATGCTATGAGTCCCTCGAATCAAAACAAGAAAGGATTTGGTACACGCATCACGCAAAATTGTATGAGCTGGCTTCAAAATCTGTAAGAGTAGGATGAAAAATAGGAATTGAGAAAAATACCAGGCAGTTATATTTCTGTAACCACTAGAAACTAAGCACACCTTAATAAATGAAGAGAAAACAAAGATTGCTACCAATATTTACTCACCCCTGCCTTAGGTTCCTCAATGAGAACATCCTCTTGGGAGAATCCAGCCAATTCCAGGAACACGGGAAATGGTTTCTTAGAGAAAAGATAGCATAAGTCGATCAAACGTCGCAGAACAATCAGCTCTTCCATGATTTTAGGTCCTTTCAGTTCAATGCAATTGCTTCCAGCATATACACTGGCGACATGTAAATTGCCCTGAAAAGTAACACCGAGATTACAATGAAAGATTAATTACACACACACCGAATGCTTTTATGATTTACCAAGATACTAGTAAAGTTGCACTCAAGAATCTGTAGTTGCCACAGAATACACCAAAATGAATTGTACATAAGCTCTGATTTCCTTTGTTGTGAACAGTTAATCAGCTCTGTATCCCACTATCCCTCAAATGAAAGGTATAAAACGATATGTTCATATTTCAATACGGCGCATTCACATATTCAGTAAGCAGCTTGATAGGTAGAGCACAAGTAAATGCTCCCAGCAGTGGACTCGCCACAGAGCCAAATATTCACCAGCAAAACAAAAACCCACTTCAACATTAACATATCGACCACTACTGCTTCTGCTATACTGTGTAACACCAGAACTAGTCCTCGTTCCTGCACAAGACTCACCAGCTCCGAACCTCCAAAGTTGAGATTTTTATTCGGCATGGAGACCAATCAGCACCTAATTCACCTAATTCTTAGCACGCGACTCTCTATTTCCGATTAATCGCTAAACGCTTCTACCCAGCAACGCAGCACGCAGCTTCGGAGACGCAATTCGAACAAAAAGAACTCCCATTTCAGATCAAAAACACATTTCCCTCGAAACGAAGCCGTGGCATTTCTCTCGGATCCGGTAAGTAACCACAAGAGAGAGCCCTCTCACCTGGCGGCGCATCAGGTACTTGATCCCGAAGGCGAGGTCCCCGATGGGCCACTTCCCGAGCGTCTCCGAGTAGGTGAACCGCAGCGTCTCCGCTAGCGTTCCCACCGCCTCGATCCACGTCGCCGGCGGCTGCGCCGGCCGCCGCGCCGCGCGCCCCCTCCACCGCTTCCCCCCTCCACCTCCTCCGCCTCCGCCGCCGGCGTCGTCCTCGTGGACCAGCCGCCGGCTCAGCACGAAGTAGAGCACCATGGCCGCGCCCACCGCCGTCGCCATCGTCGCCGTCCCCATGGCGACTCACCCCTCACTCCCTGGATCTCGACTCGGGGAGGGGCTCTCTGTACTCCCAAGATTTTCTAGGGACTAAACTGCAAGAATTCTCTTCGGTTTCTTCCCCACCGCGCAGGCGTAGGCATTCGGCAATGGGTTGGTAATGGTTGGCTTCGCCGCGTCTGCTGATAACAAGTAACAACGATGAGGACGAGACCGGGATTTTTTTTTTTAAAAAAAAAAGATAATACATTGTTTAAATAATTTTATTAAAATAATACGTCGAATTTTTTACTGTCGCTAAACTTTATGACCATTTTAATTGGTGAAAATTATTTTCAAAAATTATTTTAAAAACATATTATTTTAAAAATTCACCAGATTGGTGTTTCGCTTTACTACCAATTAAGGCTAATGACGCGGTTAGTAGTATTTATTAGTTGCCCTAAGAGCATCTCCAACAGTGCCTCAAATGCATTCCTAAAATCTGTTTTTGGGCTTTATGGAAAGAAAACATGCTCCAACAGTTCCTCTTAACCGGTCTCCAAATTTTCGCACGCCCAAAAACAATCCCCGGCGACCTCATCTTTCCGCACTGCTTCCTCGCTCCCAATCGCCCCTCCCGCGGAGAAATCGGCGTGCGCACCTCCTCTGGTTTTGTCAATTGCGATTCAGGGCCTCCTTGATGCTGGGAAGGTGCAATCTCCGGTGATTCCCGGCAGCCGCATCCCCATGCCGACCATCACGCAATACGTGCTGGACCCCTTCCTGGAGACCGGGTCACCGACGCAGGCCCAGAAGCTTGTTTCCAAGACGCCGCCGGTGCCTCCGCCGCCTCAGGAGAAGGCCACCCAGGAGCCGATACCTGTGCGGGCGGCTCCTGCCAGGGGGCACACGTCGCCGACTCCCTACACCACGCCTGAGAGCACGCAACCGCCGGGCTCGCCTTTGAAAGGACCAACGATGTCGCCTAGAGGGGGGGTGAATAGGCGGATTAAAATTTACGCAGCGAAATAAAACGGGCCGAGCTGGTCAACCCGGAGTCTCCGGGATTTGGTCCGGATACTCCGGCTTGTCCGGAGTGTCCGGTATTGAGTCCGGACTCTCCGGGTTAGCTGGCTCGGGAGCGCAATAAAAGCTACTCTAGCAAGCGCAACAAACTACTAGAAATAGAATGCAAGAGCAACCTAGAACAATTGCTAGACAAGATTTGAATTAAAGCTAAGCAAAGAGCTAGATCTAACTTTACACAATCAAATCCAACCAAGCAAGTCTAGGAAGAAAAAGAGAGAGCGAGAGACGCGATTTTTCACCGAAGTTCGGATTCTTGAAGGGAATCCTACGTCTCCGTTGAGGTGGCTCGGTCACACTTGAGCCGGGTCTCTTTCAACCCGCTTTCCTCCGGTGTTGCACAAATGCACTCGCCGGCTTCACTTCTTGTCTCTTTCCTTTCGAGGCGAGACTTGCCTTCACAAACTACAGGCTCACCACACAAGTTGGTAGCTCCGGTGACTCCTAGCCGTCTAGGAGACCTTCAACCTCCAAGAGAAATAGCACCACGAAGAATCGCTTGGAGGATGAACTAGTGCTCAACAAGATGAAATGAATGCACTTAGCACTTTGCTTCTTCCTCTCCTCACCAAAAGGATCAACAACCAAATTAATTGGTGGGAGGAAGTGGGGCTCTATTGAATGCTTAGAGATTGTTAGGAATGGCTTGAATGCAGCTATGAATGAGCTCAATAGAGATCCTAGCCGTTGGAGTGGAGTGGAGGCTTTAAATACCCTTTTTGAAAACTAGCCAATTACTCCGTTTTATGCAGGCCGGAGTGTCCGGGACAAACAACCCGAGACTCGGGTTATCCGAGACTCGGACCAAATGTCCGGATACTCGGACCACCGAACCAAAACCAACCGAGAGGTCCAACCTGGAGACTCGGACAAAATGTCGGATACTCGGATTGAATCCGGATACTCGGATGAATGTCCGGATACTCCGGGTTACCCAGTTCGGTTTTAATTTGAAACTTTTCAAAACTAAAAGAAGTAGTGCTAATTTGAGATGCAGTATTTGATGTTGAGCACATGCACATCCTAAAGTCGATTTCTCGTCGTACCCCCTTAATAGTACGGCTATCCTTAAGACACAAATAAATAAAATGATACAACTTGGGTATTGATGCCGTCCTTTTTCTTTTAAGTCGTCATAGGGGCGTCCAATGTCATTCCAAGCTCGATATGATCTCGATCTCTGCAGTATTCTTGGATAAAACATTAGATCTCTTTAATTGTGTCATCATTAATCACCAAAACAATTTGAGGGGCCTAGATGCACTTTCAATCTCCCCCTTTTTGGTGTATTGATGACAACACAATTAATTAACAAATAAAATAACGAGAACTAGACTTAGCTAAGAGATTAAAAAGAGGAGCTCCCCCTAAATGTGTGCATTAGAAGAATTTAGTGGAAACAAATGCACATATTTAACAAGAGATAACCGAGAGCTCCCCCACACACAGCATCTGAGAATACAACACAAGAACTGAACGCAATCCATGCATAAAATAAGCAATAAAGTCATTACATGGAATAACAGAGTTCACGATATGAAGCAACAAAAGCGAGTAAGAAACACAAGGAAACGCAAAACGCCCCAACGCGACTAAAGACAACGCGACTAAGGAAAACACTCCCCCTTTGGCATCAAGACACCAAAAGAGGGAGAGACACGAAGAATCACTCGTCGTCGCGCCGTCGTCGGACGCGAGTACTCGCTACCGGGGTCATCTTCGGCGGCGGGCGGAGAGGAGGAGGTGATGCAGAAGAGGCGATCTGGCAGAGGTGGCATCGCTACTCTCCTCGGAAGACCCGGAGGAGTCGCTTGGGAGAGATCGCCGCCATTGTGGAGGCGGATGCTACGTATTTCTTGTACATTCTTCTTGATCTGCCGACTCATCGCCTTCTGCCTGGTGGAGATGTCGCGGCAAAGAAGAAAGACATGCTTGAGCATCCTCTGAAGAGTGCTGCTAGGAACCTCGGACTGCCCCGAAGAACTGGCAGGAGGCACGGCCGGGGTAGAGGTAGAGCCTGAAGCACGACCTCGGCGAAGTCTAGTAGCAGGACCAGGAGCAGCTGGAGGGGCTGGAGTAGACTGAGGACGGACCTTGTAAGCAAGATGCTCCTCATCTCTGACAAACTTTAGCCCACTCACTGAAGAGATCAAAGTCATCATGAAGGGTGCAAAGCTGCAACTGGCCATGTTGCTCTGAGCATTCTATCTCATCGACTCCCACAAGAAATCAACAATGTCAAACGGGTGGGTACGCTCGACGAGATGAAACAGCAAGTTCCTCCCATAGGAACTGATGGTAGAAGCATCTCCCTCCTTGGGAGAAAGAGTGACCCTCAACATTCTGTTGAGGACAGCAGGAACATCCTTCAGACCCTTTATGGTCCCCACTGTGAAACTCCTCGAAGTGTCATACAAAGCCTCAATCTGCTCAGGAGTCATCACTTTCTTTGCATGAAGCTTTGGACTGTCATTATATCTGAGATTGAGGACTCTGGCAAACCTCTTCTTGCTAGCCACATACCAAATCTTATCAGTCATCCACCATATGGCCTCATCATTCTTATCAAAGTACAAGGTGGCATAGAATTGCATGATGACCTCATTGTTCCAGTCATACTTGTATGCCATGATGTTCTTGATCTGATGCAGCTCGCAAATCTGAATGATCTCTGTGAAGACTGGATTGCCTGCAGCAGCCATGTATTCCCAGTCAATGGTCTTCATGCGAACCACTGGGTGCTCAAGTGGGTATAGGACCGTCTCATAGTAATCAGACTGAAACCGGTTCCAAAACCGGCGGTCCACATACTCATCCTGGTAAA
Organism: Rhipidocladum racemiflorum; assembly: GCA_036346355.1. Classification (NCBI taxonomy): domain Eukaryota; kingdom Viridiplantae; phylum Streptophyta; class Magnoliopsida; order Poales; family Poaceae; genus Rhipidocladum; species Rhipidocladum racemiflorum. Next base: position 53,890,262 of record CM070584.1, read on the forward strand.
GCTCAAGTGGATCTTTCTTTCTATGCTCGACAATGGCTTTTCCTTTTCCAGGTCCTGTCCGGTAATCGATTATTCTCATTGGGTTCACGGATATTGGATAGTTCCACACAGGCTTGGCCTTGGCTAGAGGACCAATGAAGCGCCCAGAAGCACGAAACTGGCTTCTCTTCTGATCACGAAGCCTGGCATGAGTATCTGCTGGATGCTCATCTGGATCAGGAGCTTGCTGAGGAGGAGGAGACAGGACTGGTGCTGAAGCTGGCGCTAGCTGGCCACGAGGTCTGGAAGTGGGTCTTTTGGCCACTCCAATTCTCTGCCTTTTTAGCGGAGGCCGCGGAGGAGAATTGGTGGGAGACACGCCCTGGCCAGGAACTTGCCACCGGTACTGCTTGAGGGGATCGCTGCCACGAGTACTGCTTGAGGAGGATCGCTGCCACTACCGTCACTCTTGAGGAGGATCGCTGCCACCGGAAGTACCTTGGGAAGGATCCATCTGACCAGATAGAGCGAACGAAAAGAATTAGCTGAGAAGCGACGCGAAAAACAGCGAAGAGATGAATCTGGCCGAGGCACTCAACCCGGAGAGTCCGGACAAAAAGTCCGGATACTCCGGATTGAATCCGGAGACTCCGGACAGAATGTCCGGACACTCCGGATTGACCCGGAGACTCCGGACCCAGAGTCCGGACACTCCGGATGTGCCAGAGGGAGAGCACGGGCGGCCAAGAAAGGAGCAATCCAACTCGTTCCACCAACAAACTGACTCAAGATTGCCACAAGAAGATTGGAATGAGGTCTAGGGCACAATCTAGAACAAGATTTCGCGAAAAATAGGGCACGGATTGGAACTCACCTCAACGAGATTGAAACCGAGAAGATGCGGGAGAATAGGGAGATCGACACTTCGATCTTGAGAACCTCCACGAGACGAGCCACACCCTAGAAGAGATGAAGCACGAGGAGAGGCTCAAAGAACCGCAAGAAAGAGTCCAATCCCGGAAGGAAAAAGATTAGGGCGCAAAGAAACTTACCAAGATCTCCAATCCAAGGATGAGGAAGGGGTCCAAGATCCCTAGGAGATGGAGGAGAAGGTGAGAATCACGCCCTAGCCAAGAGAGAAACACGGGAGAGGGAGAGACGCACGGAGAAATAGGAAAGAAACTGAACCGCGCGGGATTTTGGGGTTTAACCGACCGCCCCAACCCGGAGACTCCGGATTTTCAGTCCGAGACTCGGTCCAACGGATAATCCGAACAAACAGTCCGGAGACTCGAATGATCCGAGACTCGGATTGAATACCTGACGATCCGGGTTGCCCAGTTCGGTTAGGAATTTGACACGAAGAAGGATAGCTCAAGGAATTTAGCGGAGCGAGAGGGAGAAAGATTCCTAAAATGTCAACTTGATACATGACCAGCGAACAATAAAGCAAACAAACTATGGTCACATATCAAATGACAAGATCAGAGGATCAAGAACCAACAACATTGAATAATTTCAAAGAAAAAGATGAATAACGTTTTGAAATTCATTTTTCATTCAACAATCAATATGTGAGCACATGTCAAGCCACGTTACGAGAGTCTAAGATATTTAGTCCACTTCTCAATTCACAGAACCTTTTCTCGTCAAGGGGCTTGGTAAAAATATCGGCTAATTGATCATTTGTACTCACATGTTGGATATCAATTTCGCCTTTTGTTGCATGGTCTCTTAGGAAATGATGGCGAATATCAATGTGTTTTGTTCGGGAGTGTTGGACAGGATTGTTGGCAATTTTTATGGCACTCTCATTGTCACACAAGAGTGGAACGCTTTTGTAGGAAAGGCCATAATCACTCAAGGTTTGTCTCATCCAAAGTAGTTGGGCACAACAGCTCGGCTATATATTCGGCTTCGGCAGTGGATAGGGCCACGGAATTTTGTTTCTTGGAAGACCACGAGACTAGAGACCTACCCAAGAATTGGCAGGTTCCCGAGGTACTCTTCCTATCCACTTTACAACCGGCATAATCCGCATCGGAATAGCCAATAAGTTCAAAGGAGGATCCTTTCGGATACCAAAGTCCGAAATGAGGAGTGTGCACTAAGTATCTCAAGATTCTCTTAACGGCCACCATGTGGCACTCTTTTGGAAGCGGCTTGAAAACGTGCACACATACAAACGCTTAAGCATGATATCAGGCCTAGATGCACAAAGATAAAGGAGAGAACCGATCATCGAACGATATACCTTTTGGATGACCGGTTTACCTTCTTTGTCGAGGTCTAGATGCCCGTTTGCCTGCATAGGCGTCCTTATAGGCTTGGCGTCCTCCATTCCGAACTTCTTGAGCATGTCCTTGATGTACTTGGTTTGACAAATGAAAGTTCCTTCCTTGAGTTGTTTGACTTGAAATCCGAGGAAGAACTTCAACTCTCCCATCATGGACATCTCAAATCTTTTGGTCATTATCTTGCTAAACTCTTTACACAAATGTTCATTAGTAGATCCAAATATAATGTCATCGACATATATTTGGCATACAAACAAATCATTATCAATATGCTTAGTAAAGAGAGTAGGGTCGGCCTTTCCGACTACAAAACCTTGTTCGAGAAGAAAGTCTCGTAAACACTCGAACCAAGCCCTCGGTGCTTGCTTAAGTCCATAAAGGGCTTTGTGAAGATAGTAGACGTGGTCTGGGTGTTTTGGATCTTCAAAGCCGGGTGGTTGCTCGACGTAGACCATCTCGGAGAGTGGTCCATTTAAGAAGGCGCTCTTCACGTCCATTTGATACAGCTTGAAATCATGGTGAGTAGCAAAGGCAAGTAATATTCTAATAGATTCAAGCCTAGCTACTGGAGCATATGTTTCATCGAAATCCAAACCTTCGATTTGAGTGTACCCTTGAGCAACCAAACGAGCTTTGTTCCTTGTCACAATCCCGTTTTCATCTTGCTTGTTTCGGAAGACCCACTTAGTGCCGATGACGTTTTGCTTGGGTCTTTGACAAGCTCCTGCACTTGATTGCGCTTGAAGTTGTTCAGTTCCTCTTGCATAGCCATCACCCAATCTGGATCTTCAAGCGCTTCATCTACTTTAAGAGGTTCAAGAGAGGAAACGAACGAGTAAAATTCACAAAAATTTGCAACTCGAGATCGAGTGGATACTCCCTTGTTGATGTCTCCAAGTATGTTGTCTACTGGATGATCTCTTTGAATGCTTTGATGAACTCTCGAATGAGGTACGGTTGAGTCCAAGGCTTGAATAGGGCCATCATCATCTTGAGTGGCATTTGAACCATCTTGAGCTTGCTTGGACGAGGAGGGAATATCGACTGAGTCATCCCCATCCGGAGACTCCGGTATTGGACCCGGAGACTCCGGACCAGTCCGGACACTCCGGGTTTCAATCCGGAGACTCCGGGTTGGGGAGCTCGGGAGAGTTTCCGAATTTTGAGGTCTTACCTCCCCGATTGCCATTTTCTTGATAGCTTCACAAGGAGGCTCTTCCCTGTCAATCACAACACGATCAACTTGTTCTACTTGAGAACCATTAGTTTCATCAAAAGTCACGTCACGCGAGATTTCAACGACACCGGTGGTATTGTTGAAAACTCGGTACGCGTAAGCATTAGTTCCATAACCAAGTAAGAAACCTTCATCTACTTTAGGAGCGAATTTAGAGGACTTAGCCTTTTTGTTAAGGATATAGCATTTGCTCCCAAAGACTCGAAAGTAAGAGACATTTGGTTTCTTCCCGGTGAGCAACTCGTACGCCGTCTTCTTCAAGATCTTGTGGAGGTAGAGGCGGTTGGTGCTGTGGCATGCGGTATTGATGGCTTCCGCCCAAAAGCTATCGGAAACCTTGTACTCGTCAATCATCGTTCGCGCCATCTCGATGAGTGTTCGATTCTTCCTCTCGGCCACCCCATTTTGTTGAGGAGAATAGGGAGCCGAGAATTCGTGCTTGATTCCTTCTTCATCGAGAAACTCCTCCACACCAATGTTCTTGAACTCGGTGCCGTTGTCGCTTCGAATTCTTTTAATCTTCACTTCAAATTCGTTTTGAGCTCTTCTCATGAATTTTTTCAAAGTCACTTGGACTTCACCTTTGTCATGCAAAAAGAACACCCAAGTGAATCGAGAAAAATCATCAACAATGACTAAACCATACTTACTTCCCCCGATGCTTATGTAAGCTACGGGACCGAATAGATCCATGTGGAGCATTTCCAACGGTCTTGAGGTCGTCATTACATTCTTGGCGGGATGGAAGGCACCAACTTGCTTGCCGGCTTGACAAGCGCTACAAGTCCTATCTTTCTCAAAGACAATGTTAGTTAGTTCGAGAATGTGGTTGCCTTTAACGAGTTTGTGAAGATTCCTCATACCAACATGGGCTAACCGGCGATGCCAAAGCCAACCCATGCTAGATTTAGCCATTAAGCACGTTTCAAGATTAAGTCTATCCGTATTGAAGTCTACGAGATAGAGCTTACCCTTCAAACGTCCTTTAAAGGCTATTGAACCATCAAGCCTCTTAATGACATCCACGCCCTTTTCATTAAACAAACAATTATAGCCCGCTTCACATAATTGTGCAACGGACAATAAATTGTAGCTTAATGACTCAACAAGCAACACATTATTTAATTGAAAATTGCTTGAGATAGGAATTTTACCCAATCCAATTACTTCTCCTTTTCCATTGTCTCCAAAGACAATGCTTTCACTATTTGATCCATTTGCGTCCAATTGAGCGAACATTGCCTTTTCTCCGGTCATGTGGTGCGTACATCCGCTATCCAAAATCCAACTTGTTCCACCGGAGATATAAGCCTACAAAATGACATTTAGTTTTTGCTCTTTGGTACCCAAACTTGGTTAGGTCCACGCACATTAGTGACAAGCGATTTAGGGACCCAAATAGAACGAACACAAGGAGCATTCTTGACTTACGCCCAACATGATAAGCAACTACACGACCAAGGTTAGTCTTTTTAAGCACATAAGAAGCAAAGAACTCGGAGTGAGCTTTGTGCTTGGATGTTCCTTCGCCTTTTACAAAGTGAATGGGCTTGCTTAAAGGAGCAACAACAATGTTGCTCTTTTTGCCCTTTGGCGGAACATACCCAAGCCCTTGCCTCTTAGGATTACCTTGGCGCTGCCGAGATACTCCTCTAAACCCTTGCTTGCCTTGTAGGACTTTTTGAAGTCCATCTTCAAGCATCACCTTAAGCTTCTCATTTTCATGAGCTAAGACTTTCAAAGTCTCACGGTTAGTAGCACAAGTAGCAACATCAACATTAAAGCATCTAGCACAACCGTTGCTCGTCGAGGGTAATGAAATATTGGAGTTGTTGATTGAGGTAGAAGCTTTATTCGAGAGATCAACAAGCTTCACTTCAAGAGCCTTGCAAGCATCCTTTGCTTTTGCAAGTTGCTCTAAGAGTGAAGCATTGGTGATCTCAAGACTAATTGCTTCACTTTTGGTCAAATTTGAACTTTTGACCAAATCCTCATTCTTTTTTCTTTCAAAAGCTAGGCTCTTCTCTAGCTCAATGTTCTTCTTCTTTTCAAAAATAAGGAGATCCTCTTGAGCCTCAAGAATAGCCTCCTTTTGTTCAACTACTTCCTCCAATTTTTCAATATCTTTAAGTAGCAAGTCTAATTTTTCAATATCAAAATCATTCATAGACTTAAATACTACTTCCTCATCATCACTAGCATCATCACAATCATCTAAGCCATAATCAACAATATAAAGAGTGGAGCTCTTAGATGATACCTTGTGCCCTTTTGCCATAAGGCACATTGGAGCATCTTCATCTCCGTCGCTCAAGTTGTCGAAGAGGCTCTTCGACTTTGTCGGTGGAGTAGCGATGGCGACGGTGGCAAGTCCTCCTTCATTGTCGGAGTTGGACTCGGACTCGGACTCAGAGTCGGAGTCGGAGTTCCATTCCTTGCCAATGTATGCATGACCCTTGCCCTTGTACTTCTTGCTCTTGTCCTTCTTCTTGAACTTGTCTTTCTTGTAGGGCTTTTCTTCCTTCTTCTCTTTGTGTGGGCACTCGGCAATGAAATGACCGGGTTCCCCACACTCATAGCACTTTCTTGAGGAGTGACGCCCTCTTGACTTGTTGCCATAGCTCTTGGAGTGACTACGGCTTGTAGCCCTTCTTCTTCAAGAACTTGTTGAATCTTCTTACGAGCAAGGCCATATCTTCATTTGTCAAGGGGCCGCTCGACTCTTCTTCATCGCTTGAGCTCTCTTCGGCTTCTTGCATCACCTTGATGACCTTCAAGGCGATGCCCTTCTTCTTGCCGGACTTGAGCTCCTCCACCACTTCCGCTTCCTTCACCATCATCTCATCCGTCATCAACCTACCGATCACATCATGAGGAGTGAGGGTGTCGAAGTTTGGCCTGGTCGCGGATGAGTTGCACAAGATTGCGGTTGGTGGGGGTGATCACCGGAGGATGATCTTGACAATGGCTTTGTCGGTGAGCTCGGTGCTTCCAAGTCCTTTTGCTTGATTTACTAGCAGCATCAAGCGATCAAACATCTTTGTGTAAGTTTCTCCTTCTTCTAGAGTGAATCGGCTCAATTCTCCAATGATGAGCTCTATCTTTGATTCACGGACACTTGACACTCCTTCATGAGTGACCATTAACCTTTCCCAAATGTCCTTGGCATTGTCAAAGCCATCGACCCGGTTGAACTCGGAGTCGCTCAAAGCATTGAACAAGGCATTGACGGCCAAGTCGTTGAAGTGTTGAGCTTTGTCTTCTTCGGAGGTGAGATTGTTGGGGTTTGCGGGCTTGAAACCTGTTTCAACAATCTTCCAAATACACGGATGAAGTGATCTCAAATGCATCTTCATCTTATGTTTCCATGCCGCATATCGAGTGCCATCGAAGTGAGGCGCTCGACCGGACGAGACGGAGACATAGGATGAGGAGTTTGAGACTCCAAAGGAGGAATAATCTAATGGAATTGCTACCCCTATACCGGAACCCGAGGCTTTCTCTTGGCCATGGGTTTCGGTAACCTTCTCTAAGTCAGACATCTTGATTCTCCAAGCGGTTAAGCCAAAATAAAGGAGATTTGGCTCTGATACCAATTGAAAGGACCAACGATGTCGCCTAGAGGGGGGGTGAATAGGCGGATTAAAATTTACGCAGCGGAATAAAACGGGCCGAGCTGGTCAACCCGGAGTCTCCGGGATTTGGTCCGGATACTCCGGCTTGTCCGGAGTGTCCGGTATTGAGTCCGGACTCTCCGGGTTAGCTGGCTCGGGAGCGCAATAAAAGCTACTCTAGCAAGCGCAACAAACTACTAGAAATAGAATGCAAGAGCAACCTAGAACAATTGCTAGACAAGATTTGAATTAAAGCTAAGCAAAGAGCTAGATCTAACTTTACACAATCAAATCCAACCAAGCAAGTCTAGGAAGAAAAAGAGAGAGCGAGAGACGCGATTTTTCACCGAAGTTCGGATTCTTGAAGGGAATCCTACGTCTCCGTTGAGGTGGCTCGGTCACACTTGAGCCGGGGTCTTTTTCAACCCGCTTTCCTCCCGGTGTTGCACAAATGCACTCGCCGGCTTCACTTCTTGTCTCTTTCCTTTCGGAGGCGAGACTTGCCTTCACAAACTACCGGGGCTCACCACACAAGTTGGTAGCTCCCGGTGACTCCTAGCCGTCTAGGAGACCTTCAACCTCCAAGAGAAATAGCACCACGAAGAATCGCTTGGAGGATGAACTAGTGCTCAACAAGATGAAATGAATGCACTTAGCACTTTGCTTCTTCCTCTCCTCACCAAAAGGATCAACAACCAAATTAATTGGTGGGAGGAAGTGGGGGCTCTATTGAATGCTTAGAGATTGTTAGGAATGGCTTGAATGCAGCTATAAATGAGCTCAATAGAGATCCTAGCCGTTGGAGTGGAGTGGAGGCTTTAAATACCCTTTTTGAAAACTAGCCGTTACTCCCGTTTTTGTACAGGCCGGAGTGTCCGGACAAACAACCCGGAGACTCCGGGTTATCCGGAGACTCCGGACCAAATGTCCGGATACTCCGGACCAGCTGGAACCAAAACCAACCGAGAGGTCCAACCTGGAGACTCCGGACAAAATGTCCGGATACTCCGGATTGAATCCGGATACTCCGGACTGAATGTCCGGATACTCCGGGTTACCCAGTTCGGTTTTAATTTGAAACTTTTCAAAACTAAAAGAAGTAGTGCTAATTTGAGATGCAGTATTTGATGTTGAGCACATGCACATCCTAAAGTCGATTTCTCGTCGTACCCCCTTAATAGTACGGCTATCCTTAAGACACAAATAAATAAAATGATACAACTTGGGTCTTGATGCCGTCCTTTTTCTTTTAAGTCGTCATAGGGGCGTCCAATGTCATTCCAAGCTCGATATGATCTCGATCTCTGCAGTATTCTTGGATAAAACATTAGATCTCTTTAATTGTGTCATCATTAATCACCAAAACAATTTGAGGGGCCTAGATGCACTTTCAGCCTTCCTCGTTCCCTGGAACCTGGTTGCCGTACCTCACCAACCATATGCGGCGGGGCCCTGCCTAGTCAAGACACTTTCCCAGGGTGTTGGGAGTGAGCATAGCCGGCCGAAGCTCCCCATGACGTTGCCTGCTTTACCGAAAAGGAATGAAGCATTGGCAGTGCAGGAGCCTGAGTTTGCATTTCAGCAAGAGAGCAATGGCGTGTCTGAAGGTGACAATGGTGCGGAGGAGACCTTGGATGGCCAGAATGAAATGTCCCATAACGGCAAGGGCAAATTTGGATGCTTGTTTTTTCTACTGACAAGTGGTAATGCTTCTGTTTCCACACTAAGTCCAATTTGTTTGAAATTCAGAAATATCCAGTGATGGTGCAGCTCGATCTTCGCGATCCAGTGATGATGACCTCCGTGAAATGAGATTAAGTCTGCTGATGGAAATTGAGAGGAGGAAACAGGCTGAGGAAGAACTTGATAACTTGCAAAAGGAGTGGAAGAAGCTGAGTCATCACCTATCACTTGTTGCCTTGACACTTCCATCTCCAAGTGCGGTGAGAAGACCGATGATTCAAGCATGGATCTCGAGCTGAGTTGTGCCAAAGAAATAAGCGCCTCACAACTTGTAGGCTGCTTTGCTTTTGCTGAGGATTTGCTCGTGCAGAAGTTGAATCAGAGATGGAAACTAGTCACAAAGAAAGAACTTTGAGATTGCAAGGCTATCGATAGGGTCCAAGATTACTAAGCCGCAAAACAGAGAGATGTCTCAAAGAAACCAAGAAGCTATCGGTACTCATGCTGAACTTAAATATGTTTGTCTTCGCAATTAGCACATTTGTTTCAGTGATATACTACTTGTGAACCTAGTTGCTTTGCTGGTGTCAACTCGAACCTACTATAGAAAGTTAGAAACTAGCTTCTTTGCTGGTGGCGACCTGAATCTACTATAGATTATTCTTATTGCAAAGAAGTTTCTGGTGTTTGATACGTTGGCCTAGGTGAGTAAAATAAGAAATGCAGAAAAAGTATGAAAAAAGGAGAAATTTTCTTTTATGCCACTGAAAGTTGCTACTAAAAAAGTTATGATTTCTTCTATGCCACTGAGTTTCAACTTTCATCCCCTGTACCGAACAAAACAGATTGCGTGAGGAAAGGATGGCCCATCCGATCAATTCAAAGGTTTTTTTGGGAGAAAATATTAGGAACTGTTGGAGAACAAGGTATTTTGTAGGCCCAAAAACTTTTGGGAAGGTCCCAATCTAAAAATATTAGGAGTCTAAAAATTAGGAACTGTTGGAGATGCTCTAATCACAGTGCCTTGGATACGGCTCCTCAAAAAGCTATTCCTTCGGTTAAAAAATGTAAGAAGTATATTTTAACAATTTTATCTATAGATGGATTACATGTTTCAATATAAAATTAGTGTCATATTTATTCTATATCTCTAATAAATATTTAGCTTTACTTATATTAATATATTGAATATAGTTGTTAGAGATAATAACTAAGGATAGTTTAGTTATATTCAATATCTCTCTAGTTTATATGATAAGAAAAAAATATATTTTATAAATTTGAACGGATAGTTTAGATGATAAGAAAAAATATATCTCATAAATTTGAACGGATGAGTAACGTACACTAAAAATTGGTATGCTTCGTTTCTTAGGCCCTGTTTGGGGGTTTTAAACCAGCTTTAGCTTCTGAAAAGCTAGGAAGCCCTCTCAAACAGTTCAACTTTTAAACGATTTTTGGTACGATTTGAAAGTTATATATAAAAACTGAAAACTGAGTATGACCTATTTTTGCAGCTTATTGTTGAGGGAAATTAGCTATTTGTTAAACGGTTTTTTATATAAAAAAAACTACAGTTACTTTCCAGCTTAAAAAGCCAAAAGGCAACTTTTCAGAAAAGATATAGCTCCCCTAAATAGGCCTTTAGAAGGATAGATTTCCAAGTTTTGCTTTTAGTACCCATCATTAATCTATGAGACATTTGTTATACGATCCAAATTAGGGTTCCATTTTTCATCGAAATCCGAATGAATTTCGCAAAATTCGTCCTCACCGCCCACGGTCGGAAAAGGAAACTGCTCGGAATTTTGCTCAAATTCAAATTTAAATTCAAAAAATAAAAAATTTGAAAAAAAATATCCAAAATTTCTCTATAATTAGTATTAATAGCCTTATGACCTTCGGTGTTAATATTTTTTTTTTTAAAAAAAAAACTACGTTTGGAGATATTTTTAAGCAATTCAAAATGTAGATAATAGAAAAGGCAAAAATAAAAAGATATGTGAATGCCATTTTTTTTGCATTTATTGAATTGATATGTGAGTGCTAATTTTTTGCATTTGTCGGTAAAAATTGTTTGAATTTCGCTTCAAACCGAGCGGTTATCGATCATTTTTGCTAAATTCATTAGCGCGTTTGACCAGAATTCAAATATTTTTGGCTTTTGTTTTGAATGGTTTTTTACGAAGTTCGATACGGTCGAACCTTGAATCTAAGCTGAAAACGAAAATATGAACCGTGGTCCAAACTCCAAAGCATGATTGATTCACTCTCTCCTAGTTGCAGACGATAGAACCCACTAGCTAGTACCCTCATTAATCTACGGAACATTTCTTCTACGGTTCAACTTGTATAATTGCTTCTTCTTCTTTTTTGAAAAGCATGTATAATTGCTTTTGAGATAACACACTTGATTGATAGGACTGCACATCTCAAGTAAGGTCGATGAAGCGGTCCGAGTTTGAGTTATTGCAGCTACACTTCAACTTGCTGGTTTTTAGGTTCTGGCTTGTCAGGCTACATTATCGATAGGATTATTACAGGCAATTTTTATTATGATTGAAATTTGAGTTACTAGTTATATGCCCGTGCGTTGCTACGAAAAACAAAATTGATAACGAAAAATAAAGATTAAAAAATAAAAAAAATACTATTTCATAAGATCAAACATCTATCTTTAACGCTTCGTTTCTTGCGTAGGGCAATTAAGCAGGGCAATTAAATAGGGCAATTAAGCTGGACAATTAATATGACGTGGGAAGAAACTCTCACTTTATATAGTAGAGATTACACATAAGATATACCTAAAGTAACCTATTAACAATTCATACAGAAATTAAAATTGCAAGCAGACTGGTACATGAGTATTAAGTTGGCAACTTAGCACCGAAGGTGCGCTCTGATTCATATCCTTACTCTTAGAGCATCTCCAAGAGGGGCTCTAAATATGGTCCTAACTTGAATTATAGGACTTTTGGGGAAAAGATTAACTCCAGCAAGGGCCCAATCATGCCTCAACGTCACCATTTTTTTGAAAATGCCCTCGGCAATTCCAAAATCATGGATAGGTCCTTCCACCAGCTAGCCAGCCTATTTAAAAAAAAAAAACTCCGAAAAAACTGAAATAGCAAGAAACGGCCAGTGGTAAGAAAACTGGTAAGAAAAGTCATAGCCTCATAGGATGATGTTCCTTGCTTCATGTTTGGACTTTGGAATAGCAGTGATCTTACTAAATCCGGTTGCCCTGTGGGATGGAGCTTGCCTACAATCATTGGGTCTCTCAAGAAACGGCCAGTAAGTGATTGGTTTCTCTCCATATATAGTTGAGAGTTTCACTTTCTTCACTCAAAACAGTCAGCATTATATTCTCTCTTGGGGGCCCTGGATGTGATTGGTTTTTCCAGATAGATTTTACCATCTCCATTTTGGAGTTGGCTTTGGTGCAATCTGGCATCCATTGATTGGAGTGGAGACAGGAATATCCCCCCACTACCAGAATTCGGATTTCAGTGACGGCTAAAACCCATAAGGAATATTTTTCCTTGTCGATCTCTCGTCAGGCAATAACCCTTAGGCATAGCGTGATGCGGAAATTCCATTTGCCTGACGGGGATTCGTCAGGAGAATTATTCGTCATGGCTACTCCTATCGGTTGACTGTCCGGACAATACATCCTAGTCAGGTTTCTCGAACGCGCTAATGGACATATTACTGTCAGCTCATTCCCGTCAGGGATTCCGTGTAGCCCTAACAGGATCCGTAACACCGTCAAGAAAAAAAAAGAAGTAACAAAAAAATCTGAACACACATTTTGCTCATTGAATTAGTCCCATTATCATACGTTCAGACTCACTGCAATAGCTTGCATGAATCGAATGCCTATATTACATTTGACAACAAGACATGACTTCTTATCAAAGTTTTACAGGAAACATATTTACATCAAAAGGGGCTAACTTGTCTTCCATTCATACAAGTACCTACGATTCATCTCACATATACCATGAACTTGGAGGTTCTCATGTCTGTTGCTCATTTGACTAATGTAGGACAAAGAAATGAACACTAGTTCAGACATCAAAGCAAACTGATAAAGATTTACACCTAAGTTACTAGATTTACGTATTTAGTCTTTTCATACAACAATCAAAGGCCCACAAAACATAAATGTGTAAAGAAACCAGTCATACAATGGAATATTTCTATTTTCAAGCAAGAATGGATGGATCCAGCAGGATCACCCCTGGTGATCTCAAGAGATATGTCTGCTAAGCAATGACCTTTCTTACCAGTGGTTTTTCCTGCAACCTGGATTGTTAAACTATCATTGCAGATAGCCTACATTGAAAAGAATTATTAGAGAGTAATTTAAAATGTATCCAGTGTCAACAGCTAAAGGTAAGATTTAGCAAGAAATGAAACCACGCTACGTAAAGAAGATATAATAAGCATTTGGAAGATATAAGAACAGGGCATGGATGATATGGATGATCTAAGAACAGGTTCAGCAATGTATCTTCTTAAGGCATCAGTGGCACAAGCAGCACCAAAATTTTCTTCGCTTTTTTTTAAGTACTACTCTTAAGCATGGTCCATAACCAGATGCAACTAAAATTACAATCAACAAGCAGTGACAAAAAAAATACTTACCCCATGATAGTCCGTGAAGATCGTCCATACTGCTATATTAGCTGGAATCAAGCAAATAGCAGGGAAAAGAATTGCACATCATGGCCTGTAAAACAAACATATATCAATTTACCAAAACATTTCTCTTTCTATGTGACAGAATATTAGAGCGACAAAATAAAACATAAGAAAACTGATTAACCCCTAAGTAGGCTTGTTAGCTTGGAAGCATTGAATATACACAAACAGATTTTAACTCAACACATAGCTCTTCTCGTGCTGAGTTCAGTTTCTGTCGACACCATCTCCCTCTTGATATTACATCACAGCTTCTATTCGTAAATGCCAAATGTGGCAGAGGTTAATAGTGTATACATGAGCTCGATGAACATGCACAGATCTGTTTTGCACTATAATATTATAAATGAAATAACCTCAAAATTTCAAAAAGAATTTAAATTCGGCTTTGTTTGTATTCGATTTTATTGATTTGTTTTCGGTTTTATTTGAATTTTATTTTGTTTTTGGGCCGTTCCCGGCCTTTTTCCCCTCCTGGCTCAGCTGGCCCAAGCCGCCGACCGCCGCCTCCTCCCCCGCCCACGCCACCAATCGCGCCGTGCGGCGTGTGCGATCGCCTCCATGTCGCCCGCCGCCTCTTCGCACCACCAGCGTTGCCGCCGCACCCGGGTTGCCCTCGCTCCTTCTCACCTCGCGCCCGGGTATAACCCCCCCCTCTCCCGTTCTTCCCCGCCCCTCTCGCCTCCCCCTCCGGTGAGCCCCCCGCCCTCTACTCTCTTCTCACTCAGCGCTGCTCCCCCCCCCCCTGTTGCACGCTTGGGCCCGGCCCAACGCGGGAGCGCCTACGCCCTCCGTCAGGCCGTTCTTTTGGGTCGAAAACTGCCGGCACTATGCGGCCCGTTTTCATTTTCTTTTCCTTTTCAGATTTTAAATAAACCAAAAAATTCTCAAAAAATCTAGAAAATCCCAAAAAATTCCAAAAACTCCTGGAAAGTCCCAAGAAACCAAAAAATACACCATCTTGACAGTTTTTAATTACTTAGTCTTATTAATTCCACCCCTTAGTATTTTTAAAATTTGTGGCGAGCAGTTAGCTCTGTGTCTTCTAAAACTGTTGCTACAGTTAGGGGGACAATATTGCACTAACCACGAGGTGGATGTGAGTTCGATCCCCGACTAATGATTGATGCTATGGTTGGATTGGTGGCTGGTGCGAGCAGGTACCAGTTTGGGTTTGTGTTTGGATGGAATGGCTTGGTCTTTGGCAATGTAAGGTTGAACCCTTCTTAAGCAAAGTAAATAACTTAAGTTTTCGCTCAACCACAAGTTGGGAACCGGTTAGTTTAGTTGAACCGTTTTCCAACATAGCTCGGTACATTGTTCGTTTCCTAGAAATACCTACAAAGGTGGTTACCATTCTCAGAGAGGGAATGGGGAGTGGTTTTTCCGGCAGGGGAATGACCGATGGGGTGGAACGAAAATGGGAAGCATCGAGTAGGATGCTGTCATTTTGTCGGTTCTCACAACAGTAAGTACTCGCTCAGGTCAGTGTGTCCTGAAGGGAGTGGTCAGTGTGTCCTACCGGGTAGGGGCTAACCAGTGAAAGTTCAACAAAAGGTTGTGATTATCTCGGCCCAGCCGCATGCATTTAAGTTGCATGTAATTTAGCACTTGGCATTAATGGTCGTAGATATCTTGTGGGTAAAGCTGAGCAGCTCTGCAGAGTCAAAAGAAAATGGTATCCGAATATGCCGTGCTTCCGGTTAATGAAGCTAAGTTTGATTTTGAGGTGACTCCCGTAACCTAGCTCAAGCAGACTTTGAAGGATTTGAGAATCTGGTTAATTGTGTTAACTTTGTGAACCCCCCAGCTACTATTATTTATGGTTTGTGTTTCAAATGTAAATTGAACTTGTAAATAAAACTGCATACACAATAATTAAAACCTTGTAACAATCATTTGTCAATCCCTTGCATATAGTATTCAGTTTTGCCGTGCGACTTGCTGAGTACCATGTGTACTCATTCTTGTTAAAATCCAACCCTTTCAGAGTTACAACAAACTAAAGAGTTCATGGAGTTTGTAGATGGCGATTCTATTTGGTTAGGTCTTGGTCTGTGCTTAGACTTGCCTGTGCTGTGTTTTATAATGTAATCTATTGTGAGGTTCGCTACGCCTCTTTTATGTAAAAACCTCTGGCCGTTAGGCCTTAATTTCGATAAAACAGTTGAATTCGCCTTTTGTAGGGCAATGTGCACTTGGTTTCCCGACAGCAAATCTTCCTGGGTAGCTGTTGAGGTATTCAAACGAACCCCTGAAACGATGGTCTGTTACAATGAATCTGCACAAAAATATTTTTCATAAAGTACATCGATATACATGCAGCTAGCAAGTAGTTGTGACTATAAATTTGCAGGTTCTCGATCAAACTTTTGATCATAATTAGACTTATCCTGTGTTCCAAAATTTCAAAGCTCCGCCATTGATCGCCGTTAAGTAAGTTTTTGTCGTGCAAGCTCTATTATTGCAGTGCGCTTTTTTCTATCGGGTTCATAGCGCTCGACGTTGATGCAAAGAGAAAAGAGCCATGCCTATCTCTACCCCCTTGGAAATTCCTCCATTTCCAAACAAAAAAACTAACCTACAGTATACCTTTGAAACTTTTGAAACTTGTGATTTTTTATACTGAAACTCATAAAACTTAGCACTAAAAACTGATGAAACATGAAACTGATGAAACTAAATACTGAAACTCATGAAATCAGTACTAAAACTGATAAGTTTCATAAGTTTCAGAGCTATACCGTTGTATACCGTTCCCTAGTCTCCCTCTTTCCAAAAGCTCAGGCTCCTTTTGCAGTTTGCACGGCATTTTGCCACTTGCGAAAGGCGGCAGCAGCTGTTCACTCATTCATCTCGCGTAACATTATTCCGAAAAATATATGTAATGACAGCCGCTATCCAGAAGGTTCGAGATAACTATGGCTCCCCTGCCACCGGATACCAGACAGTAACCGATGAGCTTATATGGATCCAACTCCTTTATGGAGTCCCCCAGTTACTATCCATTCAGTTGATTTAACCCAGTCTTGCATGTTTATTTTGAATTCAAACTTGGGATATAAGCGTTCGCTTAATTCCAGTCTTGGGGTTTAAGTGTACCGCAGAGCAGTGGCGGAGCCAGGATTTTGCAAAGCCTCGGGCCGAAAACTAAGCAGTAATAACTAACGTTAAATACTACCCACACCGAGGTACAACAAAAACACTATACAAATACACAATTAAAAATAAATTTGAACTTCATGTTTAATGATACAACAAAATAGATAAAATATATTAAAAATAACATAACATAGTTGAGCAGTATAAAAATTAATACCTAATCGATGAAGGTTTATTACATCCAAGTCAAAACATATCGTCGTCAACAATAGTATAAGAACCTAAACCTACAAAAATAAAATTGTATATGAACATTCGGGATTGTTGGACCTTTTATAATCCAACTACACCAAGTAGATATAATCCAATTAAACCAAGAAAAACAATGACCATAGAGCAGCGCCATGAAGTACTGATAGCTTTATCAAATAGTTAATCTTCTATGAAGTCATGACATCATATAATTGAATGTTTGCTTGCATATGGCAGCATGATCTTAAATTTTTCTTGCTTGAGTGACGAAATTATCACCATTCAAATCGAGTCCAATCAATCAATCAATCACGAAATGTATACGTTGTTCATATCAATATGTTTGATCCTAGCAATTAAAGATAACTAGAAACAAAACCGAGCTAATGTAATTGACAAATCATAATCAATTATTGTTTTTATCATGTTTGGATAATAGCTAATGCATTTGACAAACCACGACCAAAGCCAAAATTTTTGAACTATTATTTTGGCTGGGCCTCGGGCCCAGGCCCCAGTGGCCCGAGGCCCAGCTCCGCCCCTGCCGCAGAGGAAACATTTAATTAGAAAAAAAAAAGCCCATTGGAGCTTATTGGCGGAGCGCCCTTGAATTCACAATATAAGCATATAATTTGAATGGTTTTGTTTATAAATATAAGGTTTGTAACTAGATTTAATGATATTTTTTCTATTGTACCTCTATTTATTCTATCTGAACTATATGATTCATTAACACTCACACAAAATATTATCTCTTATCTTCCAAAATAATTAAGTAAGATATCTCAATCATGCTCTCTCATACATTTTTCAGTTTTACCATAACATTAATACTTGTATAAAGTCAAAATACATCTTATATTTATGAAGTAGGATTAAGAGCAAGTACAATAGCAAAACTCACTACTTACTCCATCTCTCTTCATATCATCTTGAGTAAACAAAAAGCCAACTTGTATAGTAACTATCTCTAAAGGTTGTCTATAGATGCTATGTAATAACTATCTTTTCTATCTTATACATAAATAGTGGGATTGTGACACGCGGCATGTTTGTACGAGGAGTGCATGGGGAGAAGAGTTACAATCCCACCTTTTCCTTGTGCAACTGTTTGTGCGTGGCGTGCTTGATTTATTTTTATTTTTTTTTGCTTTTTTGAAATCAAATTTGAAAAACTTTTAATTAAAAATTTTCAGAGTTGAAACTTTTTATTTTGAATTTTTTCAAGATGAAACTTTCTATTTTTCAATTTTCAATTTTATTTTTTTAGTTGAAACTTTCCGATTTTTTTTTCAAATTTGTTCGACTTGAATTTTAAACTAAAACTTTTCAAACTGAAAGCTTTTGAATCAAAAGTTTTATGAGTTAAAACTTTTTGATTTGAAAATTTTTAAGTTGAAACTTTTTTCAAGTTGACATTTTCTGATTTTATATTTTTTGGTTTAAAATTTTTTAAGGTGAAACTTTCTAATTTGAAACTTTTGGAGTTGGAACTTTCTCATTTGAAACTGTTCAAAGTTGAAATTTTGTGATTTGAAATTTATTTTCACTTCAATTTCACATCATTCCTTTGTAGGCGTGATGTGCCTTGCATGCTGCTGTGCGGGAACGGAAAGGGCACTGTGAAAAGACACACGTGTCACTCGATTGGTTGAGACGGTGCGGACATGAATCGATTAGAGTTAATGCTGCGAGTTAATGTTGCGATCGGATGGATTCATGCCCGTTAGACACTGCGATCGGACAGCTGCATGCGCGTTGGACGGACTCGTGGTCCTTCGTGCGTTGGACGCACCCGAACCGCTGTTCTTAAGGGCAGCCATAAACTAGAAGCTCCCTAACATTAATACTTGACATTTTCTCATGCATTTTCTCTCATGCATTAATTAAGTTGAATATTTAAATCGTTTTCTCTCGTACATTATTGAATTTTACCATAACATTAATACTCGTATAAAGTCCAAATACATCTTATATTTATAAATGAATGGTGTTGTACGGTAGTCCATAAAAGTTCCTTCTCGTCAAACCCAGACCAAAGGTGGCTCCTCCCTGGCAGGATTAAGAGCAAGCACAATAACAAAAGCCCACTGCATACTCAATCTCTCATCTATATCATCTAGAGTACGCAAAAAGTCAGCTTGTATAATAACTGTCTCTAAAGTTTGTCTCTAGATGCTGTGCAATAACTATCTCTTCTCTCTTGTATATAAATAAGAGCCTGCTCTTTTCTCTCTCCTCTTTTCTCACTCTTCTACATGGATCAAATCTGATGCGAGAACCAGCTGGAGTGGTCTTATTATACCTGCCCTAATTAAAGGTGCCGCTTGGATTGAAATCCATCGAGTGAATTTAGGCCCTATTTATTTCATTGTAATTCCACAGCAAACAAAATCGGAGAAAGTTGGTGCGTTCCAACCTCCAGGCAGGGACCTGGAAATTGAAGGAACGAGAGGCTCCAAACCAAAGCTCGAACGAAACAGGCCGAGGTTCACGAGGACCGGAGAGGAGGCAGGCGTGTATAAGTCGTACTTGTGTACCTGCTGCGGACATACAGAACCGTGCAAATAATCAGGTGACGTGACGCAAATCGATGCCTGCGTGCACGCGCTCTCCAAGTGCACATCCATAGGCGGAGCTCCCGCCGGGGCCTAGGTGGGCCTTGGCCCCGGTCGGCGAGATTAGCGATCAGGAGCCCCATGCGCTTTAGCGATAGCCCAGCCCAGAGAACGAATCAAAGGATCCAACTATTAGGAGCCAGACAGGAGGGAGACCAAACGTCGGTTGAATCGAAATGTGGAGGCGTGGAGCGATCGCGTGCAGGCAGCGCCGGCTGTGTCAGTCTTCTGTGTCCCTGCATCCGATCGCTAGCGTTGCCGGTGCCCGACGTCACGCCGTTACCAACTATCGCCTATCAGAACATGAGGACTCACAAATATCAACTATCGCCTCATGTGAAATAATTAGTGGTTCGTTTTTATTCATAAATTCTTGCAAATTACAAGTGTTACATATTGTACTTATTATATACTGAACTTTGAATATCAATCATTAGTAGATGTTCACTTCATTCTTGGCCCCTTCCTTTAGAATTTTCTGGCTCCGCCAGCTACGCTCGCGCGTGCCCGTATTTTTTGGACGGCAGCAGATCACGGGATCTCATCCTGTGGTCTGACGAGCGTTGTTAGTGCAGGCGGCCGGAAGTTTGGGTCGTGCGTGCCTGCGCCATCACTCGTCAGGCGGCAGCAGCTGTTAGAACATCTCTCTTAAGGTCACACACATGCTTCCAAGAGTGCCGGCTCCCCCTTTATATATATGGCACTGTCGACTCGGGACCGCACCAAACGAAGGTTGGTTGCGCTACCGATCAATGCCCAAGTAGGTCAAACTGCCTTCCCAGTTCAGCAGCTCACAGATATTTCTTGGTCCAACGGTTGGGGACCAGGGTATGATCAGTATCGTGCATCCACACATTTACCCGCTCGTGCTCTTTCTTACCTTGGGTTTCGCTTTCTCGGTCCTCATGATATTCATTCGTGTGCGCGTTTCACTTGTCCACATCGATTTCACTTTGCATGCAGCAGAATCTGACCGTGATCAATCCCTGTGGTACTGTAGTTTTCAACCCATTGGTTGAGGGAGATCTCAAAGAAAGGAGCAATGAAGACAATCACTAACGTCGCGTGTATGTGTCGAGCACAAACGAACCAAAATCCACTGTGCATCTCATATCCAAAGCTGTCCATGTCATCTAGGTATAATCTATTGTTTCTTTACACCACGCACTACCCACGAAGTCATTTCTACCATTAATATCCTCACCGATAGACCCACCCAGCATTCTTACACTACTTTCCCTTTCTCATCCAATCTCCACCCAGACTCATCGCTACTTTCCCTTTCTCATCCAATCTCCACCCAGACTCATCGCCTCTGGGTCTTTACGGAGACGGAACTAGAAAATTTTTTATGGTGCATATTTTACGTGTACAATTTTATAGTTTTGTATAATAATTTTCTAACATCATAAATGCAACACATATATTTAAAATTTATTAAAAGCACAATACAAATAATTAGAGCATCTCCAGCAGAGCCCCTAAACCAGCCCCTAAACCTTAAAGTAGGGAGTGTAGTAAAAAAACAGATCCAGCAGGGCCCCAACTCAAGCCCCTAAAATTAGGGGGCCCCTAAATTTGCCTCCTCAGCCCCAATTCCCAGGGGGCCCCAACTCAAGCCCCTAAAATTAGGAGGCCCCTAAATTTGCATCCTCAGCCCTAATTCCCAGCGACACGAGTACAACCTCTATTATTGAAGATAGGGAAATACATGAGAGGCTTCAAAAATTTTACCGTGTTTTGAAAATTTTAAATTTAAATTTGAAATATCATGTTTTTAAATTGTAAATGTTAATATGCTTATGTTTTATGTATTACAAATATTTTTTATTGAATTTTAGTGGTGTCAAATGAAGATTATACATAGCGGATATGTCAAAATAGGAGAAAAAGTAAAATAGGAAATTTGAGATTTAGAAATTTATTCTTTGACTTACGCTCAAAAGCAGGCATCAAAAAATAGGGGGAGTTCCTAAATTCAAAATAGGGACCCTGTTTTAGGGGCCCTTGCTGGAGATGCTCTTATAAGGCCTTAAAAAAATCTCAAATCACTAAAATTGAAATCAAATCAATCACCAATTCTGACCCATTAAAAAATGATCTTATAACACTTTTAAAATTTTTAGAGATGCCAAAATATATATAACACCCCTGGTTCCACCCCTGCGTCGCCGCCGTCGGCCTTTAGAACCATCGAATTCCCTCTTCCTACTTCCCCTTACCCTCGGCCGCCGCCTCGTCCCTCCACCCTCACTGCCATTTCTCCGCGAGTCGTGGCCGTGACCGCTGACCACCATGGCTGCATGCCGCGGGCCGTGGCCGTCTCGGGGTGGTGGCGTAGGCCTGTGCGCCACACGCCGGAGATGGTGAGCGGGCTCGGATCACCATGCACAACTTCAGAACGGTGCTCGACACATGGAATCAGTGACAAATGATACACGATCCAGCTGTCAGATCAGAACGGAAGGAGCTTCAGGTGAGAGGCTGCGCAGGTTTGGACGGCTGAGCTGACCCAAGCATACGGAGCGGTAGAATAAGAGTCGCGTTTGGGCCTGGCAGGGCAGCAGAAGGTAACATGGGCTCTGTGGGCGGCTTGTGTTTGGTTCATCGACTTCACATGGTGGGCCGTCTCGTTTCGGTCCAAAACGTATAGTATAATGGAGCTGGCTCGGAGAGGTCGGGTCATGGTAAGTTGGAGCCTTGAGCCCTGACAGGGGACACCGATCGGGAAATCTGCATGGATCAGAGAAAAGCATTAGCCATCTGCCCATTTCCCTTTATTACGAGTTAGGACTTCTTCTTAGGGAGAAATTTACGAGCTAGAACTCAGAAGACTCTTTTCCTAGTGAGTAGTTTGCATTGGCCGAAAGGGCGCCCAAAGCGATAGGCTGGAGATTTCACTGGATATATCGCACATTCGCTCGCACATGTACAGGTTACGTATAACCATTTGTCGTGAAAAATTGCTAGACGTTCAGCACCGATTTTCGTCAAAAAATTTTCGAAAATCAGTAGGGATAGAAGGGATACCGAAGTCAAGTTCTTTAAACTCGACGGTAAAACAAAAAACAAAAAAATCAACCGATTTTGAATAATTTTTATTGATTTTTGACCGATTTTCTTCTAAAATAGTCAAACTAAACGGTAATGCTCCTCTCGTAAAATTCGCCCTGAAGTTACAGTAATAAAAGGCAGTAATTTTTCTTCTAACACAACTAGCATGCAGTTCCAATTCTTAGTCCCAAACATCTGTGAAATTATCTCAGAAAGCCTGTAAAATTCAACCAAAGAAAGTGACACGCTACACGACAAATGACATTGCCAAGAATAGGACATTTCTTCCGACCACAGGACAAATAAGATTTTTTTTTTCACTCCACGGTACCGGCCGTCTCATTAGTCATTACCAAAGAAGAAAAAATAAGTACAATTGTGTACAGATAGGATCCTGCACCTTTCAGCCCTAGAAGACGAGAATAAATCAAGCTCCAGTCGGACCATGCCACGCACGCTTTTGCTCCCTAATGTACCCTTTTCTCTTTCTTTATCTCGCTTTTATAGGCTTCTGAGTTCTTTCAAAAACTCGAAACTGCAGGAAACCCATCCAGCTCCTAGCCAGAACACGAAGGTGCTTCCCTATTTCCTCATTTCTCGTCAATTTTTATACGCGTACAAAACCCTTTAAAAGCTGCTCCTCCAAGAGTTTTGCATGTGCGGCCCAAGGAAAACCATGCATGATGCATGGCTGGTGTGTGTGCATGGCCTGCACAAATTGTTATTTCGCTCTAGATCTATGCATTTCCCTGCACAAGGGCAAGGAAATAATATATATTATCCTGGATTGCATAATAATAATGCATACTAAGCAGCAAGGAACTCCATTGCTTCGGTGGGAGCACTGTCTGGGCTTTGGATGCTTTCCTTGGCCTTTCGAGGCTCTGACAAAGTTATGACAACTAGCTCGATTGTGTGCTTTTCCACTTCTATTTTTCTTCGGAGACACAGATTTCTTCACAACCGCATATCTATTGACACCTCGGGGGAAAAGAAAAGCAAAAACACGAAACGAGATAAAATTTCTTACATGGCGATGAGCCAAGTGTGCATGGTTAAAGGGTAAAATTAGTTTGGCCCGTTGAGGACAAAAATTTCTTCGCTAAGCAAGTGGCACAGAGCCGTACTGTAGTCTCCTTTGGATAGCTTCTATTCAGTTTCTTATTAAAAGAAAATAAGATTATTTGTCAAACGAGAGGATTCTAAACAGTTTCTATCCCAATCAGAAGTTGCCTTCTACATAAAATCAGAATCTGACTTAATCCTGATTCTCGTTGATTCTTATTAATTCTCGCCAACCAGATCCGAAACCTGGAAGTCGAAGCTGATCCAATCCAATTATTCCACAATGAAAAACAGATCCTTTCATAATTTAGAATCCATAGTCTGTCCAAAAGGAGCTATTGTTTTTCTCGTTGCTGCTCTGCGTCTATTCTGGATCTGGTACTCACCCGGTCACTCCAAGTGTACAATCTGTTCAGAGACTGTTGCCTGATGTAAGATGCCCCCTTAAAATGAGAAATCTCCAGAACAATCACCAGCTTACAGAGTACAGAGTAGCTGCATCTATTCACACACTAGCAGTCAGCAAAAGACAAGGTGATCAGATCATCAGAAAGCACGTGTATACTACACATTTTTTTTTACCAAAAATCGTCTGGAATCAAAGAGAGTAAATAAGCACACGTTTCTTTGTCATGGACAATTTAATTAGATCCATCTATTGTGGTACTAGTGCTTATTACTTGCCTTACTTTTACACTTTAGTTTGCTACTACAAATTTTTATACCAACACATAAATCACCAAGATGGAAGAAGTAAAAAACACAAGAATAAAAATTACAATGAAAAATCAAAATTACACAGGCCACAATTAAATCACCGTCCCCCCAACAGTAAAAAACTGCGCATTAACTCGGCAAATCTATCCCACATTCTCACCACAGTAGGAGCCCGGGAAGCATGAGAAGCAGCAGCTTCGCCGCCGGCGACGAAATGGCCGCGGCCGAGCTGCTGATGTAGAATGGCGGCGGTGGGCTGTAGTAGTAGAAGGGGAAGTAGGGGAGGAACGGGTTGGGCGGCGGCGGCGTCGGGTAGACCCCGCCTCCACCGCTCTGGGACCCACCACCGCCTCCGCCGGACGATCCGCCGGTCGGCGGAGGGTAGAATATTCCTCCACCACCGCCGCCGCCTCCTCCACCGCCATAGGGAGGAGGGGGCGGGGAAGAGTAGACGATGGTGCCTCCACCGCCGCTGCCTCCTCCTCCACCGCCATACAGAGGAGGGGGAGGGGAAGAGTAGACGATGGTGCCTCCGGGGGGAGGCGGGCACTGCGACGTGGGGGTGACCGGAGGAGGGGGAGGCGGGTAGTAGGAGGGGTTGCAGGGGTTGTCGCAGGAGGCGCATAGTGTGCAGGTGGTGCCGTCCTTGAGCACAATGGTGGCGCCGTCCTTGAGCGCGGCGGCGCCGGGAGCAGTGGCGCGCGCGGCATTGAGGAGCAGCGAGGAGAGGAGGAGGAGGAGGACGACGGGGAGGGGATCCATGGGAGGTGGTGGGGAGAGGAGAGAGGGGGGTGGTGATGGGGATGTGAGTGAAGTGGAGGGGTACTTAATTTTGAGGGAGCGGCTGCGCAAAGGTGGCGTGGTTTGGTCGGCTGCGCGTTGCTCGCCTCGGTGGCTCGGTTTGCTTACTTAACTAGTACTCACTACTCACTAGACTAGTTTAGTTTGTTTTGAAATATTCGATTATATATAGACACTTTTTTAACGACAGTTTATTAAAGGAACTCCCGTGAGTTTCTTAACGAGAACTAACAGTCCAGTATATTAATTTAACTTTATACTTATATGATAAGAAAAGTTTTCTCCTCTCTTACTATATAAGTGAAGGTAATATAGGATAACATTGTACATACACAGAAAAATATTAATATAGAGGAGAGACATGAGATCTACGTATATTGTCTTTAATCTGATTTCGTATTTATATGATCTTGATTGGTCAACAATGATATTTATATAATACACATTATCAACATAAGAGCGCTTTTGAACAAGCCTGTTCATATTTCAAAGGTTGTTGCTTCATCTCTCCTGTTAATCCGGTTGTTGGATTTAGTTGGCCTCTCTTTAATTTTCTATTCTTCTAATCCTTATAATATTATTCTCAATGTTATCAGTTGAATCATGTGTTAGAACGGTGTTAAGTTATAAAACACAAAATTTTGGTTTATCCTATTAAAAGATGGTTAATAAAGTTGAGCTAGAATAAACACTTTTGTTATGTTTTATTACATGTAATTGTTTATCTTCTGCTTATAGAGAAAGTATAACGAATGGAGGGAGAAAAGGAAATTTATCTTGTAGATAATTGCACTACGAGTATATATTATCCTAAGAGATAGAAAATATTTCTAGATATTAAGCAAGATGATTGGCAATATTCCGACTATAGCTAGCAACTATGACAACATTGTTGGATATGAAATAGATTCGGTAGTATTTGGAGTAATGGTTTCCATCTAAAAACATAAGAATGGAATGATTCGGAATATCTTCTCTTTACAAACAAAGTGGGATATCAGAAAGAAAACCTTGAGATGATTCCAGCTTATACATCCGGATCGTACAACATGTGTTATTAAATGTGATGATAAATATGTTGCAATGAGTACACAACTCAGTGGACTAGATTGTTTTAGAATATGGCATGAACATTTAGGCCATCGTGGTTATCATATTGTGTGCCAGGTCATATAGCATTCTGGTAGCCACAAGCCACAGGTTGAGGGTCCAAATGAATTTCTAAGAGTTTCTTGAAGGAACCGTGGGAGTTTTTTTAATGAGGGTACTAGTATATTATTTTAGATCCATATTTGGCAGGTAAGAAAAGTTTTATACTCTCCCACTATATAGTGAGGACATAGGAACACATATTAAAAAAATATTAATAAAGAGAAGAGAGCTATATCTGTTAGCTATTTTTTTTTTTTTTTGAAAGCAAGGCAGGAGCTCTGCCAATCTATTTCAAGAGAGGGAGAATGAACAAGAAGCGATTGCCCCGGGGGCAAATCGCAAGGAGGTACACCGAGAGAAAAGCAACGACCTGTAAGACCTTTAGCGCCCTACTAAGAAAAGCAAATAAGAACCAACAAACCACAAAACAGAAAAGGGCCAGAAACTAGGTCTGAGCACTCTTTGCTAGAAAAAAACATTTTCTTTCGTCCATCGTCTTCTGGACGACAAATGGAACAGCGTTTGATTTGTCTTCAAAGATCCTAGCATTGCGCTCCTTCCACAGATTCCATAAGCCGTAGATGATTAGGCCGTCAAGCTCTTTTCGCAGGTGCTTAGTGGTGCTTTCTCTTGCTCGAGCCCACCAATCCGAGATGGAATTTTGAATTCCCGGCCCAAAAGGTGTTGTAAGGACAATTCCGGATGCGATTGAGAGGTGCATCCAGAAGGATTGTGCAAAGGCACAGCCTAGCATGAGGTGAATGGCTGATTCCCCATAGGAATGACAAAGACAACACGTCGCATCATGTGGCCATCCTCTTCTGGCCAGATTATCTGCAGTTAGGATCCTGTTCTGTATTAAAAGCCATGCAAAGAATTTGCATTTGTTGTCCGTAGAGGCTTTCCAAATCGAGCCTGGAGGATGCCCTGTGAAAGAACCAACGAACTGGGCTGTGTAAGCCGACTTTGCAGTATAAATTTCGCTTTCTGTCCATCGCCAACAGATGGTGTCGTTTGCAAGTTGAAGTTGAATACTCTGCAACCGGCTCCACAGCGCAAAGAATTCTGTTAGCTGTTCGCTGGTGCTGATTTTCCTTAGGGGTATCATCCAATTGTTGTTTGTTAACCCTTGCTTCACTGTTTTGTTTCTCCTGCTTACAAGACTGTAACATCGAGGAGCTAAGTCCCTTGGTGCATCTCCCTGTAGCCATTTGTTTGTCCAAAATTTTGCCGTCTCCCCATTCCCTAAAGTAATTGATGTACTTGCCTCAAAAAGCGCATGATCTGTTAGCTATTTTGATCTTATGTTCATACGATTTTAATTGATCAATATCTCGTGTTTCACGCTTTCACATTCCTTTTTCTACCACTTTTTTTTTTTTGTGTAAGGAAATGGTTAATTTGCAGGCACGACGCGCGAAGTTAACGAACCAGTACTAAGTTTCAGTTTAACTTGCTCTTGAAAAAAAAAATCACTGGGGTATATATTCGGTGACGCGCATTTTTCGTATCATGCACGTGAACACTCTAACGCCAACTAATTAAGGTCTAAGAATGACGTACGCTACAACTTGTACTAGACGCGGACCGCGGACGCATACATACATGCATACATACGTACATCGCTTGCAATGGACCGATCCGTCTACTTGGATCCTTCCTGCAGACCATCGATCGATCTATTTGACCTCATTAACTGTGCCCATGGCCTGGCACGCCACTCTACTACTGCATCTCGAGCGTGCGTGCGTGCAGGAAAGAAAGATGCGATACTGCTGGCGGCCGGGCACGGCGGATCTACGGACGACAACGCCGCCCCCCACACACGTGTCGGTGTCGTCGTTCTGGTCCCGGCCGGAACAATGGGCCGCCCGGCGTTGACTCGATCTGGAGAGCTGCATAAGATAAGCGCAAGGCGGCTACCAGTCCAAACGCGCGCGCGCCGAGGCGAGAGCATGCAGCACGAATATAATGTTTAGTGAATACTATAATGCAGCAGGCGTTGCACTTGCAGCACGAATGAGCGGGAGCTGTTGTTACTCTGCACATCGCGCGCGCCGCTAACGCTAACCCTGGCGTTTTACACGCGCGGGCGCCGCGCCTGGCCGGATCATATGACTACGTACGTGCCGGCTGTCTGGGTGCGCGTGGAACATGAGGGCAGACTGCAGACCGGCACAAGCCACGTCGTCCCCATGCGCGCGTCGGCGGCCGAATAATGGTGCAGCTCAAGTAGTCAGGTTTCAAAATTTGTTTCAGTATAAATTCTAGACGTGGCCGAAATCCAAAATTTCAACGAGATTTTGGAATTTTAAATAAAATTTGGTCGAAATCCAAAATTCAAATTTTAAATCCGGTCTTTTCTCAACCGAGAAATCCGAAATTTCGACCGAAATCACCAAGATTTAAATATAAAGTGTATTTTAAATTTTAATACAAAATTAATATAAGTTTTCCTATCTCTAATAAAATATTTATCTTTATTTTATATTCCGTATGTATGTGTATTGAATGTAATGTTTAGTGATTATAATAAGAGTTAATGTAGTTACTTTTAATACATTTTTAGTCCGTGTAAAAAAAATGTCTAGTAAAATTGGATGGAACATGTTATGCACGCCACAAGGAAATGAAACTAAGGCCCTATTTAGAGGAGTTGCGCTTCAGCTTTAAGCCTAAAGCTCTCTCAAACAATCCAGCTGCAAATCAGCTGCACAGCTAAGCCACAACTGAAGCCCTCCTAAAAACCACAGCTGGTAGGATGGCGCTTTTCAGCTGTAGCTTCGCTCCACCACCTCCTCGCTCGCTCCGCCTCCCTTCTCGCCCCCATCGTCTCCCCGCCGGATCACCTCCTCGACTCCCTCCGGCTCAGGCGCCGTCTCCTTAACTCCGTCCTCACTCGGGCCTACACGGTTGCCCCCCTAAAAACTACAGATGCATTAATTAGTTTGCCAAACGACAAATCAAAAAAAGCCATAGTTGCTAGCTACGATTGCTTTATAGTCCAACAAACCAAAAACAGTTTTTTAGTCCAGCTACGACCCCAAAACAGGTCCTAAATCTGAATGCATGTTGCAGTCGGTAATCTGGTCGTTTAAGGGACAACTTTAGGATGGATCGATTGATCACGGGGGCGCAAAGCGGCCGCCGGACACGCATGTGCGCGTGTGCTGTCTTAGCTTAGCCAGCTGCGTGCTGCGTCAAAAAAGCACGAGTCAAGTCAAACACACAGGTTGAATTGAAACACGGTCTGAATGGGCGGCGTCAACACTTCTCTCATTGGCTAATCGATATATTACTGATGTAACTAGGCTGCGCTAGTGAGGAAATTGGCGTGTCAACAACTGTTGAGGGGCGGCTGTACAAAACCACACCAGTGCCGAGTGAAGAAGAAGTCGATCCGACGGCTAGGTGCTTCCCCATGTGTCATCCAACCGCCTTTGCAACGGGCACCTATGAATTCGTCATTTCACGTGTATAACATGTACATCATACATAGCTACAAGCAAATGTACGTGGCCATACATACAGATATAGTTTCTCACAAAAAAAAAAAAAACTGAACTAATTGTTCAACACCCAGTAACTAGATCCTATCAAACCAGAACCCCCTCATAAACTTACAAGTAGAGCTGTAGAGGAAACTAGACCTTTTTGTTCTTCGCAAAAGCAACCGATCTTTCCCCTCCATGCTACAGAAAGAGAGGCAGAGAGAGTGGAGCATTCTTTCTGCCATAAGTAACCCTCGTAGGCCGTAGCACTTTACACCTCAGAGTATCATCATCATCATACAGAATTGTACGACGATCCATCTTCCAGAACACAGATTGCACATGGGGTGTGCGCGCGTAGCTGCCAAAATGGAAGGTTGGCTTAATTGATTCCGTTGTACTCCCTCTGTCCCACAAAGAGTGCATTTCTAGGTTTTTTAAGACAGATTAGTGTGCAAGGTAAATGACCAATGTGACCCTCATTACTCCATACACAAGCATGCTGATGCTTCGGTTTTCACAGGCACTTAAATGAGCATGCATACACTTACAACTGGGCCCTACAGACTAAAGATGCACTCTTTGTGGGACAAATTTTGAACACTAGAAATGCACTCTTTGTGGGACAGAGGGAGTATTTGATTTCTGTCGACGATTGGAGAACGGGCTCCCGTCGAGCTTACTTGTTGAATGGGGGATCAACAGAGCCCCGTCGTACGGACCGAAGAGGGCGTTCGAGCGACGCGAGCTCGGGGGAAGAAGAAGGGCGGAGCACGATGTTTTATCCTGGTTCGGGCCTCTCACCGCCGAGATAATAGCCCTACTCCAGTGTATTGTATTCTGTCTCCGTGTCCCTCCCCTTTTACAGATCTTCAAGGGGGGGGTTTAAATACTACGACTAGAGGTACACAGAAGGTAACTACCTCCTGGGATCGCGCCGCGTAATCGTACTTACGATCCACTGCCCTTGACCCGGGCGCTATTTGAATTTCGGGTATGATTTCCCTTGATCTCCTGCTGATTGGTTTACACCTTCCTTCCTTGTGGCATTGATCGGCACTCGACCAAAACACCCGAGCGGTCGTGGCCTCCACGAGCATGCTTGCTCGTGGGGGTGTGTTTGGTGCTTCATGAGCGAAGGTGCAAATGCGTATGCTCGGAGGAGAAGGAGGGATGCTCGTTCCGTTCTCCGAGCATCTTCTTTTAGTGTTGCTTGGTCGGCGGGTTTAGCTTTTCCCGGGGGTACCGTGGTCTTTTGCCAGATAGCCAATCCCCGACAGCTAGCCCCCGAGGTTCAAGTGGGGAACCCTCGGGCTTCCCCTTGAGCCTAAGAAGACTTGAAGGGGGATTGAATTTCCTTTGGTCGTGGCTCACGACCATTTTTCGTCGGGAGACGAACTTTTTTACCCGCCGCGTGCTTGCTCCGCGTGGGCGCGTCGTTTGGTTGTTCGGCGGTTCCTTCTCGAGAAGCCTCCTTATCTGATGCAGCGGTTTCTGAAGCGCGCTTTCTTCATCCAGGTGTCGCTACGTGATAGGCGGTGATTTTAACCTGCCCCTTCGCTGTCTTTTTAACCCTTTCTACCGGGAGAGGTCGGAGTTACATTGTCTCTTTGCTCGTCTTCGGCAAGAAATCTTCCAAGAGCCCTAGCGCGCAAGAACGCTTTCGCTCCTCTTCCTTCTTTGGTCATGGCGCTTCAAGGTCACCGGATGACCCGAAGGAGGCTCAGTGCTCATGGATGAGGGGTACGTCGACCCAAGCTCGGGCCGAGTGCCCGGGCGACAGTGCCGGCACTGAGAGGCGGAGATCGTCTCCTGCGAGTTGTACGCCATCAACGAGCCGCCGCCCGAGAGCGACTTCCTCGCCTCCGTGCTTGCCTTCGTGGTGCGAGATCTCTCATCTCCACCCCAACTCTATCCTTTCTCTCGCAATCTTCTCTCATCTTTGCGAGGCTTACGTGGGTGTAATGCCCACGGCTAGCCTCTTCTTTCACTTCTATTCCCCGCACTTGCCGGGGATGGCTCACGATTGCGTTTATCTTCGCCTCGCCCAACCGACCATACGAGTACCCCTTCGTTGCTCACGAAGGACTCGGTGTCGGGTTGGGCCGACCTCTAATTCTACCGGAAGAAGGCGGAGGGTCCCGGCTTGGTCTACACATCGGGAGGACGCCCCGCCCTCGAGACGGCGCGCCGCGTGCAACTTTGAGGAAGAGCGGGTGCTCAGGACGATCGGTGAGCTCGCCCAGATGGGGCTCACTGGTCGGGATATCGCCCGGGACTTCACCTTCAACCGGGTGTCCCCCCTGAGGCGCCGCGAGCATCCTTTCTTCGAGGTGACCGGGTGGCACGACTTCACCCGCGAAGACAACGCAGTATGTTCGGACCTCTTTCGAGCATCGCCGGTGATCGGTGCTATGCATATATATATATATCTTTTGTCTTAGTCTTCGGTTGCGACGCAGCTCAGGGATCAATTTGGAGTTGACGAGAGGGTCGCCGAGATGTTCGGGCGCGAAGGAGAAGGAGCCGACGCCCAATCGCCAGGTCCCCAAGAACATTTTCGACCGCGCGACGCTGTAAGTACATCTTTACGCTTCGCTCGGGGCATGTTTTCCGAGCTCATTCCTCCCGATTTACATTTGCAGGAGAAGGTCGCCCTTGAGCTTGCGGTGTCGGCCGCACAGCCGCAAGCCAAAGACACCGCCGTGGCTCCAAAGAGAGCGGCGGGTCGAGGCCGCCAGCATCCGCCTCGCCTCCCCGCGCCAAGCGGTCGAGGCGCCGAGCTTCGACCAGGACCCCCATGCCGCACCTTGAGTACGCCGACCGCCAGGAGGTAAGCGAACTCCGAATTTGGTTTGATGACTTCAAACGGAGGAAGCCGGAGCTGATGAGCCGATCGGGACAGCTCGCCAGAAGCGGCGAGGAAGGCCGAGGAGGAGGCCAGGTCCTCCCGACCAAGGAGCGGCTGGAGAGGCAGATCAAGGCCCTCCAGGACCAGCTTACTCGGGTGGTCAATGACCCCGAGGAGGAGGAAGAAGAGGAGGCCACTTATGCTCTGGTCAGAAGGAGCAGGAGGTCGACCTCTCGCACCGCCGACGCTGGAAGAGGTCGACATGGACGACGTCGACCCGGGCGATGGCACGCGTGCCGATGCCGCGGAGGAGCGTGTCGTGGTCGTGGGCCGAGGCCTACGAGGCCGCCGCGGCAGTCGCCCGTGGCGTGAGCGAGGAGGCCGAGGAGGACGGCGCCGCTCGCCGGGCAGAAGGTAAGTTCTTACTTTATTCTCTTATTCTATTCTTGTCTTGCGATTTTCTTCGGGCTAACCCCACCCTGTTTGGCGTGGGCGTGATAGCTCGGATGTCGTTTTTGGACTTCCGCCAGATGGCTGAGGAGATTATCGACTCTGCAGTGGACGCCGAGCTCGACCGCGTCGTCGACCGAGTGATGGCCGAGACGGGGGAGGAGCCGGCGCCAGCTACGGACTCAGCGGAGCCCGTGCTTCCCTCGGCGGGACCCGTGCTTTCTTCGGCGGACGCGGAACCTACTCCGGCCGCGGAGGAGCAGGAGTTGCAGGGGACTGAGGACCAAGACGCCTTGGCCTTGGTCCCTTGCGAAGAGACGACTGCGGGCGAGGCTCAGGCGCCGAGCCCCGAGGAAGGGAGCTTGGTTGCTGCCGACCAACAGCCCTTGGTCGTGAGCCAAGGAGAGGAGGAGGTCGTCCCCGACCTAACTCCTTCGGCCTTGGGGCACCAGGCGTCCCCGGCCACGGAGGTGCAAGGGGCGGAGGTGATCGTCCTTGATCAAACGCCTCCGGCCGCGAGCATCGGCCGCCTCCGACTACGGAGGGACGAGGCGGAAGTGATCGCCCTCGATCCAATGCCTCCGGCCGCAGAGCATTGGTCGCCTCGGCCGCAGAGGGACAAGAGGCGGAGGTGGTCGTTCACGACCAACTGCCTCCAGCCGCGGAGCAAGGAGTGGCAGCGCTCGTGGTTGGCGTACAGCCCCCGAGCGCGGTGTCCGACCAGGAGGAAGGCGGCCACGAGCCGCTTGTCGTGGAAGAGGATCGACCTCGGGCGACCGGGTTGGTCGAAGGTGGTGACGCCGTTGCCCTCCCGAGCACCGGGTGCTCAGGAGGAGCAAGACCCCGACGTCTTGGCCGGGATGACTTGGTCAATCCCTTCTTTCGGCCGGGCGCGACCGACCGCCGGCTTCAAGACAAGCCAGTCGGTAGGGCTCTTCCGGTAAGTTTCATGTTTCTTCTTTTTCTGCGATCGATCTTCCGGGAGTCCGCTCAGCTTTTTCCCTTCTCTTTTCTCTTCTGCCCGAAGTTTGCCGAAGGCTATGGAGGATATCGACGCTACCTCGGTCTCCGCAGAAGAGTATCGGTCGTACCATCATGAGCAAGACGCCAAGATCGCCGATCTTGAGCGTCGGAGTCTCGAGGTGCGCGAGGCCGACTGAAGCGGTGGAATCGGCGAGAGCCTTGTCGACGGCTCCGGGACCAGCTCTTCCAGAGCGAGATTCGCCGAAGAGCACTTCAGAGCGTATGCGCCGAGCTTGACGAGGAGCTGGTGAAGCTTCGGGGGGACCTTCAGCGAGCTCGGGCGCGCGAGGAAGCCCAGCTCAAGGAGGCGCAGCGCCTCCGGGAAAGCGCGGCCGAAGGTCGCGCGGCCAGCGGAAGGTCTTGGACCTAGAGGCGGAGGTCGACTCCCTTAAGGACGAGCTCGCTGCCCTCCAGGCCGAGCGTAGGACTTAGCTCCTCTTTTTATTTTTAGCTCGTGTAAACCCTGTAAAAAAAAACAACGCTTCGGGTTAAATGAGCAAACTTGCAGGTGTTTGGTCCTTGCCTGTTTTTCATGAGCTCGCCTTCAACATATGCCCGTATGATCCTGGTTCTGCAGAAAAAGGAAACAAGTTCCTGCATAGAGCATACAGCATAGATACGATCAAAGGATCCTTGATAAGAAGGGACGGAACGTTCCTATCATACGGAGCCCCCCTGCCATGGACAAAGGTCGTGCCCTCACCGTTGCGAGCACGAGTTTGTTCATGGGAGAATTTTAAGGGTCGCTTTGGTCGTGACCTAGATAGATCGGTTGCGTTGAGGGAAGTGTGAGCACAGGGAAGACGAGCTTTAAACCAACAATACGTAGAGCCACCATACCCGATTGGTCACTGAACCGGGCTTAGAGTGGATGCTCGCGCCGACCACGCATCTGATGAAGAGCTACTGTGGAAAGTGAACGATTGGCGAGCATCGGCCGGGGGCCAAGGGAAATGGTGCACACATATTTGTCGGATAAGTTCGTCCGTAGTGCTGGTAGACGACGATGCTCGTTCGACAAAGCGAGGTCGAAAAAACACGGGAAAGAGGAAAATGATTTATTTGAAAGAACGCAAGGGGCGCGAGATAGGAGTACTCGTCTAAACGTAGAATTTGCTTGATTGATCGATGTTCCAGTCTTTGGTGAGCTCCCGACCATCTGGCATCGCGAGGCGAACAGCCCCCGGGCGTGCTGTAGACATGACCGTGTAGGGGCCCTCCCACCTTGGGGTCAGTTTGTTGGCCTTCGACAGGTCTTGAACTCTTCGTAAGACCATGTCGCCAACTTGTAGGGCCCTAGGTCGGATTGTCTTGGCTGCATGCCTACGAAGAGCCTGTAGGTAAGTCGCAGACCGGAGCAACGCCCGTTCGCGTGTCGCTTCGACGAGGTCCAGGTCGACGAGGCGCTCAACCTCTTGATCGATGGAATCGATCAGTTGCACCCTCGGGGAACCCAGCACAATTTCGGCAGGCAGAACGGCCTCCGCACCGTAGACGAGTTGGAAAGGAGTTTACTTTGTGGCTCGACTCGTCGTGGTGCGACAGACCAAAGAACGGCGGGAAGCTCCTCCACCCACTTTGCTTGTCTTTGGTTGAGGGTCTTAAAGACCCTCTTTTATGCCCTGGACTAGTGACCGTTTGCTCGCTTCTGCTCCGTTACTCTGTGGATGTGCCACGAAGCGAAAGCAGACCTTGGTCCCGACCTCCTCGCATGATAACTTTGGAGCAGTTCACTAGTGAATCGGGTCCCGTTGTCTGTGATAAGACGGTTGGGTATCCCGAACCGAGTTACCACATTCTGCGGAGGAATCTCTTGGCCGCTGGGCCGAGATGGTCGAGACGGGCTCGGCCTCTATCCACTTAGTGAAAGTGTCGATGGCCACGAGCAAATACTTGCGACCTTCGACCTCGGGAAAGGGTCCAAGGACGCCGAGACCCTGTCGAGAATGGCCACGAAAGTGGTATGGTTTGCGAGCGTCTGTTGGTTGACGGGATTTGCGAGCATGGAGCGGCATGCTCGGCAGTCGTTACGATTGACCGTCGTCCGTCAAGGCCGTAGGCCAAGAGTAACCCAATCGGAAGGCCTTGCTCACAAGCGTTACGAAGACGAATGAGCTCGCACATCCCTTCGTGGATATCACGAAGAAGGCATCGCCTTCCTCCTGGGAGACGATCTGGAAAGGATTCCTAATGCGCCTTTCGGTATAGGTCGCCGATCGCTTTATCTTGAGAAGATCGCCTTGTTAGCCGAACGCTCGGCTTCTTCCTCGGGCAATGTCCCATGCGCAAGGTATTGGATGAATGGCGTCATCCAATTTGGCGCTTTGCTCGAGGAATGAGACCCTACCACGGTCTCTGGTGCCTCCTCTTCGAGAGGGAATGGAGGGCTTATGTAGGTGCTCGACAAGCACCACGGAGCGGTGGTTTGAGAGGAACCGACCTTAGACATTTGGTCGGCCAGGGAATTATCCTTCACGGGATGTAGATTACTTCAAATTCTTGAAGTATTTCTCCATCTTCCTTACTTCGCCAGGTCTGGCGCCATTGAGGTATCGGAACACTGATACTCCTTGTTGACCTGGTTCACGACCAACTGTGAATCGCCCTTCACAGTGAGTCGTTGGACTCCTAGCGATTTACATGCCCGAAGTCCGGCCAAAAGGCCTTCGTACTCCGCCGCGTTGTTAGTCGCAGCGAAATGTAGCTGGATGGCGTACTGTAGCTGTTCTCCATCCGGGGAGACCAAGATGACGCCAGCCCCCGAGCGCTCGTATGCTCGGGATCCGTCAAAATACAAGGTCCAGGCGTTTCCCCTCGAATCATTGGTCCCGCAGGCTGGTGGTGCCGGAGCCGACCATTCTGCCACGAAATCAGCCAAGACTTGTGATTTTATCGCCGTGCGGGCTGAGAACACCAGCTCGAACTCGGCGAGCTCCATTGCCCACTTGGCTATGCGACCACCAGCGCCCCGATTTTTCAGATTTCCCTGAGTGGGAAGCCGGTCGGCACCACGATCTTGTGTGCTTGAAAGTAGTGACGTAATCTCCGGGAGGCCATCGAATGAGTACTGATGGCTTACGGACCTCGGGGTAACGCTCCTTTGGTCCATGAAGTACTTCGCTGACGTAATAGATAGGTCGCTGGGTACCATTTCTCTCTACTGCCAACACCGAGCTTACCGCTTGCGGGGTTGCCGCCAGGTATAATAGCAATTCTTCCCCTACCGTGGGTGTGACGAGGACGGGCGGTTTTGAGAGGTACTGCTTCAGCTCTTTGAACGCGCGATCGGCTTCCTCGGTCCACGTGAAGCCATCATGTTTGCGGAGGGCTTTAAAGAAAGGTAGTCCTCGTTCCCCCAGCCGAGAGACGAACCGGCTTAAGGCGGCCATTCTTCCGGTCAGAGCTTGTACTTCCTTTACGCAAGTGGGCGACCTCATGTTCTCAATGGCTTCGATCTTCTCCGGGTTAGCCCCAACGCCGTGTGGCCCGACCATGTAGCCGAGCACCTTGCCACCTTCACGCCGAATACGCATTTTTACGGATTTAGCTTTATTCGATGCTTATTGAGGTTCTGAAAGTTTCTTCCAGGTCGACAACGTGACCCGAAGTACTCTTGCTTTTGACGACTATGTCGCCGACATACACCTCCAAATTCCGACCTATTTGGTGCAGTGAAAGTCTTCGCATGAGGCGTTGAAAGGTTGCTCCGCGTTTCTCGCATCGAAAGACATGGTCTTATAGCGGAAGGTACCGAAGGGGTGATGAAGGAAGTCTTTCCCTCGTCTTGGCGCGACAGTCGATCGATGATAGCCTGAATAGGCGTCTAGGAAGCTCATGGTGCGTGACCTGCCGTCGCGTCCACCAATTGGTCTATGCGAGGCAACGGGTAGTTGTCTTTTGGGCCTGTGCGTTCAAACCCGTGTGGTCGGCGCACATCGCCACTTGCCTCCTTTCTTCCTCGACCGAGGCTGGATTGGCTAGCCACTCGGAGTGCTCGATCTCTCGATGAAGCCACTTTTAGGAGTTTATCAAGTTCCTCCCGGATGATTGCTGCTTTTAGGGAAAAGCGTCTAAGTTTCTGTCTCACCGGTTTTTGTCGGTGAACCGCTAGCTTTGTGCTCGACCACCTCCCTTGGGACCCGGGCATGTCGGATGGTTCCCAGGCGAACACACCCGACCTTGCCGGAGGAAGGTGACGAGCTCGAGTTCCTATTTGGGATCTAAGGAAGATCCCAAATGAATGACCTTGGCCGGTTCCGACTCGTTGAGCGGAACAGCCTTGGTCTCTCCTCCGGGCTGGAGGGCAAGTTTAGGCCGGGAATGCTTCGGCTCTTGGTCGAGGCGAGTGGGCAATCGACCGACCATATCCAGCGCTCTTTTCGCCGCAATTGAGTGCGGACTTGTGGTTCCCTTTGTGATTACGACTCCGTTCGCCCGGGAATCTTCAGCAATCGACACGCTGCGTGATGCGAGGCGGCCATGAACTTGGCCAAGGCCGGCTGCCGAGGATGGCGTTGTAGGCCGACTCAAGTCCACCACTTCGAAGGTGATTAGCTCCGCTACAAGTTACTTGGGCGCCCGAAACTTACTGGCGGGACGACTGTCCCGGAGGTTTGATCGAGGTGCCGGGACTATCCCGAAGAAGGGCACGGCCACACTCTTGATTTTGGAACGAGGAATGCATCTCGTCCAAAACCTTGGCTGAAATAAGGTCCAAAGAGCTTCCGGAGTCTATGAGGACCCGACCGGCAGCGGTATTGCGATGGTGGGGTTCACGACCATCGGAAGCCTCTGGGTTTGGTCATCCCAAGGGGATGATCGTCCTTGGAGAAGGTTAGGGATACCTCCGACCATTTCAATTTCCGACCGTGAGGCTTACCTGGGTAACATGGTGCACTTCCCTTGCGGCCTCCTTTAAGTCCAGAAAGCGGGACTTGTAGGCGGAGGAGCCCCGAAGATGACCGCTATGTGATTCCTTGGTTCTTGGTATTCCATGTCATCCTCACTTTCCTCGGCGGGCTGTTTTCCTTTGTCATTATCACCTGCTCTGGAAGCGTTGGCATGGGCCCCTGCCGCTGTAAAAGCTGCTCGGCGGTAGGTCCATGTTCGGCAATTCCGTAGAGTCGTGCCTGCAAGGCCTGGGTGAAGCGGACAAGAGGTCGCCCGTCGGTCCGCTTAGTCGCCTCGTCGGTCCGCTGGTCGCCTCGTCCTCGAGGCCTGTGTGGTTGTCCTCTTCCTCGAAGCGTTAAGCCCCGTGACTGGCCGGGTTGCTCGGGTTGTTGTTGTTCCACCGCGGCTACCATGGTGGCGAGGCTGCTTTTCTTCTTTTTCTTGATCTTCTTGTCTACTGCACTTCGAGCCCTTTTGCTAGCCGAGGTCTCTAAGCCAGTGTTGAGGCGGCAAATTTCCTTCGCCCAAAGATCTTCTTCCATTGGGCGGCCTCATCTGCGTTGGCGTATCGATCGGCCATTCGGAAGAGCTCGTTCGCCGTTAGATCCGGTGGATCTCCAGGTCTGTGTGAAGCGCGACGCCTCGCACTCGAACTTGAAAGCTTCGGACGACCTCGTCCGATATGTTCGGGATCGAGTTCCGGACTTGGATGAACCTCTCGACGAATCGCCGCAGGTTTCCTGTCTGTATCAAGCGCTCAGGTCGCGCTCCTTTCGGCGGATGTAGCAGCCTGGAAATTTGCTCGGAGCGCGGCATCGAGCTGCCCTCAGGACCGTATGGATCCTTCCTTCGATTGAAAAGCCACGTCTGGCGGCTCGTCGAGCCCGTCGGCGGGTAATTCGCCATCACCCCTCATTGCCTCGTGGCGAGGATGGCGGTAGTGTATATTGAGAGGAATTCGTCCGGGTTACGGGTCGTTGAATCTCTCGACGTGGCCGGGCTTGAATCTGTTCGGCCATGCGACGTCCGGAGGGAGCTTCGTGAAGGCTCGGCAGCGAAACTTCGGGGTTTTCGCGGTGAAACCCTCGGTCACAGCGGCCTTCACGCGGGTCTTCCATCCAACGCCCCGCGCGCGGGCCGAGTCGGGAGAAAACCTCCTGTGACGGTCGTGCCGACGACCGCTTGGTCGCGGAGCGTTCAGAGCGTTCGTAACCTGGCGACAGGCGATATCGCCACGAGGTTGCTCTGCGGATCGCTCCGGGGCCTTTCGGATCGGATTAGCGATGCAGGCGATCTCCGAGCATGGCTCGGATTCGCCTCTGGCGGCGCACGGGGAGTGTTTGCGATGGTCCCGAAACACTCGGGCATCCCGACCTCGAGGATCCGAGACTTTTAGCTCGGCGGCAAGCCTTTCCAAATCTTCGGCTCACGACCACGCCCACGGCCTCTAAGTCTACTTGCTCGGGAAAGCTGCGCGAGTCACGCACGACCGCCGCCAAGGCACAGCTGCCTCGCTTTCCGGTGAACTGGCGGCGGTGAGCTTTGACGGTGCTCTGGAGTGCGATCGGGAGTTCGGTACCCGCGAGAGTTCCTTTCCGTGGAAGCGCACCTCCCCTTTGCTTGGCGGCGAATGCTTGCGAGGGTCTTTCCCAAAGACGCCTCCAGGT
The DNA here is from genome assembly GCA_036346355.1 of Rhipidocladum racemiflorum. Lineage (NCBI taxonomy): Eukaryota > Viridiplantae > Streptophyta > Magnoliopsida > Poales > Poaceae > Rhipidocladum > Rhipidocladum racemiflorum. Next base: position 53,930,912 of record CM070584.1, read on the forward strand.
GGAGTCTGGCTGCCTCGTAGTGGTCGTGCTTGGCAGCGTCCGAGGATCCCTCTCCGGGCTCCGCACGGCTCCCGGCCACGTTGACTCGACGAGAACGGGATGAAAGCGATGGGGACATCATTGTATCCCCTTGGGATGCAGTCTCTCGGTCGAGCTCTAGGTCATCTGGTATGTCCAGGCCATCGTAGAGCTCGTCGCGATCATCCTCGGGGTCTCCGAGGGTAATGTCTGGGAATGGAGGATCTGCCCTCGCGTTCCCGTGTCCGGAAAGGCTCTCAGACGGTGTGACCGATAGGATCGGTCACCCCGCCACGTTGTCGGCGGCGTAGTACACGTCGTCATCTTCAACGTGGTCAAAAACACAAAGGTCCCGAGTGTCTCCGAGTTTGGCATCCTCGAGGATCTTGATCCGCGACGGAATCAAACTATGCGTCCCCACGGACGGCGCCCGGTATCGACGATTGGAGAACGGGCTCCGTCGAGCTTACTTGTTGAATGGGGATCAACAGAGCCCGCCGCACGGACCGAAGAGGGCGTTCGAGCGACGCGAGCTCGGGGGAAGAAGAAGGGCGGAGCACGATGTTTTATCCTGGTTCGGGCCTCTCACCGCCGAGATAATAGCCCTACTCCAGTGTATTGTATTCTGTCTCCGTGTCCCTCCCCTTTTACAGATCTTCAAGGGGGGGTTTAAATACTACGACTAGAGGTACACAGAAGGTAACTACCTCCTGGGATCGCGCCGCGTAATCGTACTTACGATCCACTGCCCTTGACCCGGGCGCTATTTGAATTTCGGGTATGATTTCCCTTGATCTCCGGCTGATTGGTTGCCACCTTCCTTCCTTGTGGCATTGACCGGGCACCCCGACCAAAACACCCGAGCAGGTCGTGGCCTTCACGAGCATGCTTGCTCGTGGGGGGGTGTGTTTGGTGCTTCTGCGAGCGAAGGTGCAAATGCGTATGCTCGGAGGAGAAGGAGGGATGCTCGTTCCGTTCTCCGAGCATCTTCTTTTAGTGTTGCTTGGTCGGCGGGTTTAGCTTTTCCCGGGGGTACCGTGGTCTTTTGCCAGATAGCCAATCCCCGACAATTTCTATCTAAAAATTGTAACGACAGTAACGACATGTGTTATATATCGTGTTTTTGTACTGTAGTACCTCGCCAACCGCGACAAGTAAAATGCCTTAAAAGAGGAAGATGTTGCGTGGAGCCGTGGAGGGCAAAGGCTCGGTGTGGCACTACTGTGGCATGCGTACGTGGATGGTTGTTGAGGGTTGCGCGGCTGGCCACTCTTTACGCGCTGTGCTTTTAGCAAACTACTCCGCTTTGGTCAATGCCTCGATGGACGGCGGAGGCGAACGGGCGCGATCTACTGCAGGCTGCAGCAACTAGGTAGTAGTACTGTAGTACTACGTAGTGCTACACAGCTACCCTGTGTGATATCAGAGGTTATATCAGTGGAGGAAAATACAAGTTTTACACTGTGTAGCAAACTTGTCAGTACCATATCAGAGGTTATATCAGTTTAGTTCTTAGAATAGTACGGTTTGATACTAATCTATAGTAGTGTACTGTTTCGAATTTAGTATAATAGTATATATTTATAAATATATACATATTTAACTATATGTACACCAAAATTCACTTATAATATTACTCAAAACGCACAATAGTACTATCAAATTTAACATATAGTTTAATAGACTAGTACGGTACATATTATCAATTCCACCAGTATGATTGGTATTGATCAGTATCAAGGCCAGTACAGTACATATGGCTACTTCGTACCAGTTTGGGTGCCGAAATGGCCGGTATGTACCGGGTATTGATAAATATGCTCTGTAGATTAGTCTATTGGGTGTAGTGTTTGCTATTGTTCCTTTCAATCACAAATACTTATCGTTTTGGATATATGTACAGTCAAACTTTTAAAATTTAATTTTTAATATATTTTTAAATAGTTAAAAATGTACATATGAAAATTATATTTATCTCGAAAAGTATTTTAACAATATTAAAATTTTATTGGATTTTTATAAATACATTATAGAAATTAGTTGTTAAAGATATGTTTTGGAGATCACGTCGATATCCAAAATTTATGATCAGAGGAGCACTACACTGCAATTTCATTTTCAAATCTCAACCTCTAGCCTCCTACTGTATTCTTGCCCTGATTAATATGGTTTGCATTTGTCATTTTTACCCCTAGTATGTAAATCTATATAACTAGTCCATTATTTTTTTCCAAGCCGGTGATTGACACCAGTGTGGCAAGCAACCAGCTGATGCTGATCCGTGATCGATGTCGCGATGAGATGGGAGTATGGGACACACCAGCCGCGGCCCGCGTCCGTCCGTGCCAAGTCATGCACTAATGATGGAACGCATACTAATTTGTACAACATTTACGTGCAAGGATAGAAAGCTTACAAGCAAAGACACTACCGGCATTCAGCACTTGCGTCGCCTTTTATTGCCAACGGCCTTTTCTTCTGCCTGGCGGCTACCTGCAGGTCTGGATTGCATCTTTACTTGCACGGCAACCTACTCCGTAAGTAAAATACAGCTCGTTTCTTTTCGTCTCTTTTCTTTTCTCGCGAGGAAAAAAAAAAAAATAGAGCTCGTTTCGTTTCGCCGTCATTGATTAGTCAATTACTAGTACGCTCTACACATGTATACTTGTGATCGTCAGGCAATTAACGAATCATTACAAACATGGAACGGCACGATGAATTGAGAATATATATATATATATATATATATATATATATATATATATATATATATATATATATATATATATATATATATATATATGTGGGTTTTCTTTTGATTTTCTTCATGTGCGCGCATGCATCTGTTCAGGGAGGCCTGGACCTCAAGAATTGACTGGCTGCTGTTGCTGGTGACATCCCTTCCATGATGCCGACTTCTCCTCAACGGATGAACGGCTTCAACTGTCATCCGCCATGACGGCTATTATTTATAACCAATCATTCTAATGAAACGAACATCCGTCACGTCTCTGGTGCTGACTACTGCTGATCGATCGTCTCGATCGCCGCCGCATTACCATGGATAATTAATCCCACGTTGTTTGTCCGTCCGTCCGTGCGTGTCATCGTCATCCTCGTTATACAAACCTTTTTCTTGGATTTCATTAGGCCCGATCACGTCGGTCGATCTGTTGGTGGAAGTGGAACTATGTTCTGCAAATCTAGACTATACGGTGCCTGCCTGATTTCGAGTATGTTCTGCAAATCTAGACTACCAAGGATTGGGGATGTCCTACCAAGGAGCCAAGGATGCTGATGTCAACATGCCATCGCCTTCACATTGCATAATGCAGTTAATGCACTACTAGTTACCTGCTAATTAATTTTCCTTGAAGATCCATGGCTGGCTTGAAATTCCGCCATCTCTTCTTACGACTATTTTTCGTTCCCGAGGATAACTCCATGGGCTTTAAATCGGACAAGCTACTTGCCGGACAGTTACGAACTTGAGCTATCTCTGACACGTGACTTTGGGAGTTTAGGACTTTAGCGGCGTTTGGTTGCCTCGATGAAAGTGGATGGAATATAGTTATCTCTTCAAGATGTTGGATAAAGCCATCCAAAAAACTCATTTAGTTTGTTACATGAAGAGGTGTACTCGGTCAAATTCATATTTTGGTCAAAATTCATCCAAAAATTCAAAATTTGTTTGAAAATTCAAATTTTATCCAAAAATTCAAACTTCGATCAATTTTTTTCAAATTCAAACTTTGGTAACATTTTGTATAAAAATTCAAATTTCTGTCAAATTTTGTCTAAAAATTCCAATTTTTGACAAATATTGTCTAAAAATTCAAATTTTGATCAAATTTTATCTGAAAAGGTCAAATTTTGTCATCCATCCAACTAAATAGACACTTGAATGGCTCCATATCATCTAAACTGGATGGCCATATCTCATCCAGTCTCATTCAGGCAAAGTTGTTACAGCCTTTCAGCCCTTCGGAGGCAAAACTGCAGTAGTGCATGGATTTTAACAAAATGGCCCATTAGCTCAAAGCCCAAATTTGAGCATTTAGGCTGCGTTGTTACACAATACCGTAGTTGGAAGATGGAGGCCTAGTTTGTCTAATTTCTCTAATGGGCAAGTATGCGCGGACCGTGGATCATGTCTCCCGTGAACAGCTCATTTTCTTCTTTGTTTCTGTTGAGAAGTTCTTTTCTTTAGAACTCGACACACGACTCATGTTTGAGGTGAGTGGTAGTTGGGTGTATGACCAAATTGATTGACACACACTGTCACTTTAAACTGACGTGCACAGATGTAGTAGTAGTACTGCTACTCCGTTCGTTCTTAAATATATGTCATTTTTATATTTAAATTTTGTTTGTAAATGCATGTTATTCTATAATTTTGGGATAACTTTTAACTATTTTTTGTTTTATATATATCTGCAATTTATTATTCCGAATGTTATTTTATTACTATGAAATAGAGTAACACACATCATCTAAGATCAATAAAAGAGCTAATGAAGTGCAAAATCCTAAAACATCATCTATTCATAAACTGAGAGAGTATATACGAGTGACGCTTCTTCCTAGAGCAAGTACAATAACAAAGTCCACTACTTACTGCATTTCTCATTTATGTTATCTAGAGTAAGCAATAAAGCTAGCTTGTACAATAACTCTCTAAATGTTGTCTCTATGTGCTGTACAATACTCTCTCTATCCAAAAATATAAGGCGTATGAAGATTAAAGATATACTTAGTGTGGATGGTAATGAATAAATGCATATTGTTGAGAGAGAATAAATATGGGTATAGAAGGAAAGGCCTCATTAAATCTACATGTAAGCATCATATTTATGAACAAGACCATTAAAAACATAAGCCTTATAAATTTTGACGGAGGGAGTAACTATCTAAGAGCAAATGCAATAGCAAAGCTCACTACTTATTCTATCTCTTATCCATATTATCTAGAGTAAGCAATAAAGCTAGCTTATACAATAACTATCTCTAAATGTTGTGCAATAACTATCTCTTCTATCTTGTACATAACTAATCTATCTTATTTCTCATGCGATGTTGCCTCTTGCATGAGAGCCGTCTCTCTTCTTTCTCCTCTTTTATCATTTTTTCACATAGGACAAAGTTGATGTGTACATGCTAAGAACAAGCTGAGATGACCTTGTTGTACATGCTCTAAGTATGTACAATAATTCATCTATTTTGTTTCTCTTGCGATGCTGACTCTTGCATGAGAGTCGATTCTTTTCTCTATTCTCTTTTTTTACTCTTTTATGTAGGATAAAGTTAATATGTATAAGCTAATAATAAACTAAGATAAGTTTATTGTACCTGCCTTTAGTCGCAAATGTGCTATTTAATGATGCTAAATGTGTAGCAAGCTAGGACCAATGAATGGACCACATAATGCCTGCTCTTGCTTTATCATGTCCGCTAGCTTTTGCATAACTACACAAGATAGTGACATAGGTGATTCATTCTTAATTTGCCAAGATCGCTAGCCCCTATTCGCAGAACAGGCCGAATCAATTATACTTTTGTCATGCATTCGGGACATGGACCGATAAGATATCCGAGCTTTTTTTTTTCTTTGGGAGAATTGATAATTTACTTGATTTAACTGGTGCAATTAATAGATATCCTAGCGTTTTGGTTAAGCATCGAATCGATTTAGCCGATTGATGACTACTCCAACCGGTACGTGAGCAGCCATGGCTTTAGCTCGAGTTTCAGATTTCAGTAACGAGAAGTTAGCTTAACAGACGGCTGGGTCAGCCCAAACCTAACTTTTTTGAGTTGGGCGGCCAGGACGTCATGTAGGCGGAGCCACTTCTCGAACAGAGTGGGCGACAATTAGTGAAACTCTAGTGTCATCTAGCTACTCACTCTCTGCCGTAGCTAAGTTTGTTTATGCTACCGAAATTTCAGGTTCCGCAAGCGGCAGGCCACTGTTGCTCAAATGGGTTTAAGCCGGAAGAGCGAGAGAGAGAGAGAGAGAAGTCTCGAAAGTGAGTACCGGTATTGGGGCGCCAGTAGAGGTGGGCGTTGTGCCGTGCCGTGCCGTGTCGGTCCGGTCCGGGCTTATCGTGCTTTGGGCCGTCAGTGCCGTGCCACGATCGTGCTGCGTCTTGGGCCGACTTCGCCTTTGGCGAGCCCAAGCCCGGCCCATTTGCGTTCGATGCTGCCGTGCGCCAGGCCCGACCCATTTTCACTATTGTGACGAGTAAAAAAATAAAACACATCACTACTACTAAACTACCTATTTTAATTACATAAGAGACTAATCACATCAACAAAATATCAAACATAAATGCAATGCTTGAAGATGCTCTGAATCAACAATATCTGCCAACTTTTATGCCTTAATTTGTGATTTCGCATCGCGTGCAAGACGCGCCCAAACGGCCGCATCTGCGTCGTGGTCGCGTGCCAGATTCCGGCCAAGACGGCCGAAGCTGATTGCGTCCACCGGCGTGGAACCGTGCATCGCTGCCAGACCAGCCATCCCATCGTGCTTCGAACCGGCCCAAATACCCACCTCTAGGCGCCAGGCAACCAAGCTCGCGTTTTGAGCACCCGCTAACCATTGGCGACCAAAAGGACGGCGAGCTTGAATCGGGGGGGTCATGGAGCCCTCGTGCGTGAGCGAGAGCGAGAGCGAGAGCGGACGCGGACACAGGAACACATGGCACATGGCGCCACCGCACGTACGGAATGGAGCGACGGGGGACGGCTCGGATGTGGCCGTTATCGCCCGTCTCCTCACCGATCGCCATTAATCCAGGGAGCCAGGCACCCAACCAACCACCACCCGGCCCCTTTCCTCCTTGAATGCCTTTCTTCCTTGAATGCGACGCTATCCCCCTCTGCACACTACAACACTAGTGCCACTACAGTTTTCTTCTTCACATGCACCCCTCGCTGTTTCTGCAATTACCGATGCTCCGTGCTGCTCTCCCTCGAGGTTGCAGTCCGGTCCATATGAGCTAATGGAGCGTACGTTTAGGAAGATTTTGCCCCAGCTAAGACGGCCGCTAGGACTACTGCAAAAGTTAACTTCCGGGGGTAAAAATACAGGAGAAAGTTTACCTTTTGACCACGAAACATAGGCTCCATTTGGTTTTTGCATCTCCAGCTACAAAACCGTGCACTTTACACCTTCAGATTATTAAAAACCGATGCAGAACACCGAATATTCCAACTAGAGCAAGATGAGGGAACAATTGTTGAAGATGTACAGCTCAAACAGTACATTACCAAATATTATGAAGGTCTTTTTGGCCACAGATAAAAAAATATTTGTCAATGATTGAATCTTGAACATATGATATCCCTCAAGTTTCTGCATTAGAAAATAACCTCCTCAAACAGGTTTTGGCTGAAAAAGAGGTAAGGGAAGCAGTTTTCCAAATGAAACATAATAAGGCGCTGGGACCTAATAGATTCCCAGCCAAATTTTATCAGATTTTCTGATAGGTAATTAAGAATGATTTAATGGCAATGTTCCAAGATTTACAACATGGTGTTTTGCCTTTATTCAGACTGAATTTTGGCATTATCACGCTATTGCCAAAGACTAAAGATGTTAAACAAATACAACATTATAGACCAATTTGTCTTTTGAATGTCAGCTTTAAATTTTTTACTAAAGTTGGCACAAATAGGGTCACAATTGTGACTGAACATGCTGTATGTCCTACGCAGACGACTTTCATAACTGGTAGGAATATAATGGATGGCATGATTATTCTTCATGAAATAATTCGTGAGATGCACAAGAAAAAATTGAATGGGGTGATTTTTAAGATAGACTTTGAAAAGGCCTATGACAAGGTCAAATAGCCTTTTCTTCAACAGACTTTACAGATGAAAGGTTTCTTAACATAGTGGTGTACGTGGGTTGAGAGCTTTGTTACTAGGGGGAAGTGTTGGAATCAAGGTCAATGATGATATTGGTCCGTATTTGCAGGACCAAAAAGGACTCCGTCAGGGTGATCCTTTATCTCCCATATCATTTAACATTGTTGTGGATATGTTGGCGATCATTTTAGATCGTGCCAAAAGGGATGGTCAAATAAATGGAGTAGTACCTTATTTGGTAGATGATGGATTATCTATTCTACAGTATGCAGATAACACAGTTTTATTTATGGAACATGATTTTGAGCAGGTCAAAAACTTGAAATCATTGTTATGTGCATTTGAACAACTTTCTGGTCTCAAAATCAATTTTCATAAAAGTGAAATTTTCTATTTTGGTGTTGCTAAGGAATTTGAGGCTCAATACACCCAGCTTTTTGGTTATGGACTGGGCATTTTCCCCTTTCGATACCTTAGCATACCAATTCATTATAGAAAACCGAGGATCAGTGAGTGGAAGGGTGTAGAAGAAATATTTGAAAAGCGCTCGAGTAGTTGGAAGGGCAAGCATTTGTCTGCTAGAGGTCGATTAGTACTTCTAAATTTCATTCTTAGCAGCTTACCCATGTTTATGCTATCTTTTTTTTTGAGATACCACATGGGGTGCTTAAATGGTTGGATTATTACAGATTCAGATTTTTCCAGTAAAGTGACAACCATAAAAAAAAATTAGGCTAGCTAAGTGGAATATATTATGCCGACCCAAAGATCAAGTTGGTTTGGACATTCAAGATCTTGGTATTAAAAATATATGTCTACTTAGCAAATGACTTTTCAAGCTATTAAATAATGACAGTGTTTGACAAACTCTTCTTAGAAGTAAATATTCGGGGAATAAAACTCTCTCTCACGCAGAAAGGAAGCCAAGGGACTCTCATTTTTGGGCTAGCCTAATGAAAGTCAAATATCATCTATTTAGATCTGGTACTTTTCAGCTTCGCGATGGATCCCAAATACGATTTGGTAGGAGTATGGCTTGGGAACAACCCTCTCCATGCACCATACCCTCAACTTTTTTTAATATTGTTCACAAAAAAGCATGCCACGGTGGCTGAGATAATGTGTTCTATCCCACTTAATGTGTCTTTTAGTAGGGCTATTGCAGGACATAATTTACTAGCATGGCATAAACTTGTTTAAAAGATTACTGATAGACACTTATCACAAGAACGAGATACTTTTCAATAGAATCTTCATCAAAATGGACAGTTCTCTATTCAATCGATGTATACAATCTGAGAGCATCAAAATATCTCTGTTACAAACCGACAATTGTGAAAGCTGGAAATGCCAATAAAAATAAAAAAAATGCTTTAGTACTTACGATGTGGGGGTGAAATTAACAAAAGATAACCTATGTACAAGAAACTGGAATGGTAGCAAGAAAATGTTGTTTTTGTAACAATTAAGAAAATTATTCAACATCTTTTTTGGACTGCCAGTTTGCTCGTTTTGCATGTCACGTTATAGAAGCGGCTTATAATCTTCCACCCCCTAGTAGCATGATCAAGAATTTTCTTTTAAAATAATATCTTTTTTATTCAAATTGCAAAAATATACCTCGATTCAAAAAAATTACAAAAATATACCTCTGTCGCCATTTCAATTGGCGGCAGAAACTGTTTTGTCACGTATTGAATTTGGCTGATGGATTATTTTATCGTAGATTCATTTAGTCGATAAGGTTGAGGTCTCTGTCGCCATTTGAATTGGCGACAGGCCCCTGGCACCAATTCAAATGTCGATAGAGGTATATTTTTGTAATTTTTTTGAATAGAAGTATAATTTTGCAATTAGAATAAAAAAATTATTTTTAAAAAAATTGCATGATCAATATGTTTGGGAGCTGGTTATTAGGACTAGGAAAAGAATTAAGGGCTCGCATTTTGGTTTGAATTGCTGCTTTGTGTTGGTCAATTTGGCAAGTCGAAATGATGTGGTTTTTTATAGAAAAAAAATCCAATCTATTGCATGTTATATATATTTGCACAAACTGATTGCGATTGTGATCTGTGCTATAGCATCAGGATGCTTGAGATATGGTGTTATCGGCATGCAAATTGCTGAAAATCGTAGTCAAGGATCTCTTCATCACATGAATGAAGATTCAGTAACAGGCTGTGTGCGGATTGAGGCTTTATGTTTCATATTTGTTTTATGGTTTGTTGCAACTTTATTTCAATATTTGGACTTCTTTTGTGATAGCTTTTTTGCTTAACTTTATACTAAATGGTTGGCTATGTGCATCTAACGATGCAGAGGCCGGAAGATTTAATCTTCCATTATCTAAAAAAAAGTAGCCTAAGCTTAGTTTGGTGTCAAATCCTTGAAATAGCTAATCTTGCGGGGACTCAACGGCACACTAAAAAAGAATTCTGCCTCCCGCATCATACTCGTAGCGTCGTGCGCCATTTTAATACGCACACACTCCTCGCAAGCTTTCATTCACCTCTGAAACGACCAAACCAACAAACCCAGGGTCCAGGGAGAGCCGACCGGAGGACAACAAGCCATGGACCGCACCTACAAGGGCGGCATCAAGGCTTACTGGAAGCGGAGCGGGTACTACCGTCTCGACGCCGCCGCCGCCAATAGCCGCCCGCCGCTCCCCACAGTCCAGCTCGGGGGCGGCGCGCCGGCGCAGGAGGGTCCCCGGCGCCGGCGCCGCGGCTGGCGCGTGCGCCGCGGCCTCGGGAGGCGTCTGCTCCGCGCGCTCTCGCCGGGGCGGTGGCTCGCACGCCTCCGCGACGCGTACGTCTCGGCCATGCTGCGGCTGGCGTCCTCCCCCGCCGTGGGTTACGGCGCCGGCGCGCCCTACTGCGCCACGGGGCCCGAGGCCTTGGCGCGGCCGCGGCAGCTCAAGGAGTACGACGAGAAGGTGCTCGTCGAGATCTACAGGTCCATACTCGCGAGCGGCGGGCCCCTCGCGGTCGCCGGCGACGGCGCGCCTGCCAACGCCTCAGCCGCCACCCTCCGGCTGCGCATGGCCGGCTGATCAGCAGAGTGTCTTCTGGTTTCTTTCTCAGAACTTCAGCTAGCACTTGTAACTTATTTTCTGAGAGAAACTACTTGTAACTTAATTATGTACGTCTCAAAATCTCTTCTTTTTGATAAACTGCGGTTCCAGACTTTCAATCCTGCTACTGCTGCTGCTGCTACCACGTAAAGTTTTCTGGATTTACATATTTGGAATTGCTAGTTCAGTAGTTTGCATGTGACGTGGATAGCAAGCTGTACCTAACAATGCAAGCATAGTTAGCTGTTAACCATTAACGACGACGAACAGATAAATGTGAGAACTACGCTACGGTACACACCACATGATCTCAGATCCCTGTTGAGACACCAACTTTTGTCAACAAGCTTCCTGTTCCTGCCTTCCTGGTAGCCGGGTAGTATAAACTAGCATATCTGCTTCCTTAATATACTAGTGCAAAATTAAGCTGATCAGTCCCCAGTATTGCACGCCCGTACATAAAGATACTTCAAAACTTCTTGACATCAAGTTTTATTGTCATTTTAGCTTTTTTTTTTGGTTAAAAAAAAACAAGATTTCGCAACGAGGGGCACATGCCCTATGATAGGGCCCTATCCCAGATAGTCAGAGATGAACATCGGTATAGCTAGCAGCGGCTTAGCCTGATGTTTAGCACAGGACGAGGCTCAACATTTTATTTGTATTACCGTTCCACAAAAGAACATTTTATTTGGTTCATATGTGGTTCAAGATTGCCAATTTTTTCCTTGTCATTTCTCGACTCATATGTGGTTCAAGGAAGATGCTACCAGGGAAAAATGTTACTGGGGTCACCGGTAAGACAGGTTACCGACAATATTGTTAAAGAAATTCAAATTTGATTTATTTAGGTGAAAATCCCAAATTTTCATTCGAATTAAGAAATCATCTACATTTTAAGGTAACAATCCTTTGGCAGGGGAGCACTTGTTTTAAGGTAACATTTTTGAGAGCAAGTGTTTTAGGGTGAGTTAGATGATCGGAACAACACCCTCACCAACTTCACTCTGATCAGGGTCTTCCACGTCTGAATTAGACCTGAACGAACGGAAGTGCAAGCAGTTAGATATGGTCAAGAAGAGTTAATTACAAAGTGATCTTATAATTTGAGGAATTGACGAACGTTGAACATCCTTGTATTCTCCGCAGCCTGTTGGAGGCTTGTACTTGGGAGTAGAGGTGCGCAGTTGGGCCGGGCTCTTTTGGGTCGGCTCGAAGCACGATGGGATGGCCCGGTGCAAAGCACGGCACGGCACGGTTTCGTATCGTGCCGGGCCGGCACACAACTGTAGCTCAGGCCGTGCCGGGCCCGGGAACCAGGCACGGCACGGCAGTTCGGACCGGGCCCGGGCGGGCACGGCACGAAATCACGGATTAAGGCCTATAAGTTGGTAGATCTTATTGGTTCAGGGCATCTTCAAGCATTGCATTTATGTTTGATATTTTGTTGACGTGATTAGTCTCTTATGTAATTAAAATAGGTAGTTTAGTAGTATTGATTTGTTTTATTTCTTTGCTCGTCATAATAGTGAAAATGGGTCGGGCCTGAACCGGCACGGCACGAAGCGCAAATGGGCCGGGCATGGGCTCACCAAAGGTGAGTTGGGCCGGCACGGCCCGGCACGGTGGGCCGTCGTGGCACGGCACGGTTTCGGCCCCGAAGCACAATGAGCCCAGGCCGGTACGGCACGGCACGACACCCACCTCTACTTGGGAGCGACATGCAATCGATTTGGTAGTCCTGCGCTATCGCCATCCACAGTTTCACTGTGCCCTGAAGTGTCTGAACAACTTATTTTACTACTATGCTTGGTTGCCATCCAACATTCTTCTAGCCCTGTTATTGCCGTAAGGCCCTCGCAACCTTTAATACTCAGCTTCTTCAGGGCTGTCATATTGTAGAGAGAGAGAGAGAGAGAGAGAGAGAGAGAGAGAGAGAGAGAGAGAGAGAGAGAGAGAGAGAATTCAGGCTCGGACAGTAGGTGATCTTAAGCTCTTGCAGGCAAGGAAACTCTTGTTGGTCCTCTGCACGCAACCACACATGCCACCATGGCATCCCATCGTACCATAATGTCTCGAGAGCTGGGAATTGTTGCAGCGATGTCCCTTCACCATAAAATTACCTTCTAACAGTTTTGACTCTTCTCATCTCCCTGACATCAAGATGCCTGACGTGAGGAATTTGCCCTAATGGTGGGAGATAACCACAAGAAAAATCATGGATGATTACCGTCTCTAGTTTCTGAAAAGAAGGATCTCCAACCCACTTGGGATAATGGACCCCTGGTATCTCTCTATTTCAATCCACTGAATGTCGTTATGAGGGTTTTGAAGCCATGTCTCCCACTTGATCAAGAAGTTGCTAGGAAATATGTCCTTTTAATTCCTGCCATGAGACACAGGAAACCAGGAAACCGAATTCTCTGAACTTATCACTCTGATCAATGATAATCCAGTCCGGCCAAGGAGGACATCGGATAGGAGTATCCGACGTAAGGGTGGGTGACCTTTAGGCCGGAGTTGAGACATCAGCACAAGTCACCAGATTTAAGCCATCTGTAGGTAACTTTCTTCTGGTGCTTGCATAGATAAGCGTAGCATTTGCATAGAATAGAAATGCCAAATTGGCCCTTCATTCGGCAGTACGTTGCTTAAAGGAGACGGCAAATAGCTTTGCGCTGATTCATATGCGTTGGCAAGATTCGGGCCCATAGTCGCGCCTCCAACGTGGTAGCACGACACAAGCATCAGACGATCAATCATAATCTGATCCGAGATGGCCAAACTCGGTTCGTATAGGAATTCGTTCTCGATTCGGAATCCAGCGTCACGTATGCGTTGCATATATGTACGTAGCCAATGTGCTTGCGTGCACCCTTGTAAGCGTTTACGCCAAGATTAATCTAACTGATCGGTTGGGCATGGCTGCGCCGTCGACCAACGAAGCCCGGCCGTGGGCCGACCTCCCCCCGGAGATGGTATACGCCGTGGTCGGCGAGCTCGACATCTTCAGCACGGCCCGGCTCACCGGCGTCTGCGCGTCGTGGGCAAGGGCCGTCGCCGAGAACACCTCCCTGCCATTTGGCACGCCGTGTTTGCTCAGGTCACGCGAAGAGCACGACTTCCGAGAAGACATCCGTCGTGAAATTAGCGATGACGACAGAGAGTGCACCTTACATCTGCCCAATCTCACGTATTGGGAGGTCACGTCGACGTACCCCGCTTTCATCAGTGCCCTCCACAACCGCTGGTGGGTCGGCGCCAAGGGCGACTGGCTCGCCACTGTCGACGAGCACTGCAACGCGCAACTCGTGAACCCTTATACCGGCGAGCAAATTGACCTGCCCGCCATCGCCACCATCCCGGACGTCCAACCGACAGGCCACCGCTGCGAGCTCCAGGTAGGTCGACGTCGTATAACTGAGGGCACCTTTCTTAGGATCATCATATGCGAGACGCCATCCGGCGCCGGCAACGACGGCGGCTACCTAGTCATCGCAGTTATCACCCAAAAGCTTTTGGCGATCGCGAGAGGCGGCGACCACAGCTGGACGGTCTTGAACAACCCCCACGACCACGAGCACTGGTTTGACGGCGACGCCATCGTACACAAGGGCAAGGTCTTCGCCCTCTGCGGCAGTTTTGGCGATATATACGCTTGGGACCTGCGCGCCGGCGCGTGCCCCGAGCCGGAGCTGGTGCAGCCGCCGCGAGTCGACCGGGACAACCCCCTGTACCGATGGAACTGGAACCTGGCGGAGTCCGCCGACGGCCGTCGCCTCCTCCTCGCCTGCACGTACGGCAGAATGGTCAAGGGCTACAGGCGTTTTTATCACAGGTACCTAGACACCACAAAGTTTCAAAGCGATGGCTTGAGCTTGTACGAACTGAACGTGGATGCTGCCGGAACGGACGGTGATGGATGGAGGCGCGTCACAAGCCTCGGCGATCTTTCGCTGTTCATGGGTGCGAACTACCCGTTCTTGGCGAGGGTTCAGCTGCCTCTTCGGCCGAATTGCGTGTACATCACCTCGAACAGTTTGTTTGGGCAGCTCCATGAAGACTACGACATGGCAATGTTTGATTTGGGCAATGAGGAGGGCGGGCGAGAGATGTGGATCTACTCAGATCGCTCTATAGATCTCTACCATACTTTACAGCAGGTACCCATTTGGTTTACCCCGACACTGCAGAAGCATCGGCGAACTGGTTGATGTCTTGTTTGAGATAAGGGAATTCGTAGAATCCTTGCAGAAATTATGATTTTCAACCGAAAACTGTACTGAAATTTATTTATTTTTCCTCCGTATTTATGAATACAAGATGCTGCATAGAAAAAAAGATGTTGCCTTTTCCCTTTTATTTTTCTCTGTCTTTGATGCATCAAAATTTTTTATTTCAACTCTTCTCAGAGTTTAATTAACATTATAAAATCCGGCCAATGCTACGTGGCACCGATTAGGATCCTTGTTGGCATGTACTCCACTTAACAGCATATACCACATGTGGGTTCTTATTTTTCTTCTTCTCTTCCTCTCCTCTATCTCTATCCCCCCTATTCTCATCTCTCACTGTTTTCCTCTGCATTACCCTTGTTCAGTCCGTCCATCGCCGCCGCCCCTTCTCCTCCCACAGCTAAAATTTAGATATTTGATGACGACCAACAATCATTAAAAATCCCAAAACACGTCACAAAACAAGGTATGCCATCACCAAAAGACTATCGGTTTTGAGTCGCCTAGAAAGCAAATGTACGTACCGTCACAGTGGACTACATGCACGTCCAATAGAATCCACTATAAATTTGTCGACGATTGGGGAGCAGGCCCCCGCCGAGCTTACTTGTTGGTGGAGGGACCAACCGCGACCCCTTCTCACGTGAGGAAATACTCAGAGGAGTGACTCACTGGACTTCAACGGGTGAGGACACAGTAATTTACCCTGGTTCGGGCCTCTCAGGAAGGAGATAATAGCCCTACTCCAGCTCGTGTATGTTTTCGTATGTGTGTGTCTCTGCCTCCCCCCTTCACGGCGGGGATGCTTTATAGTTTACAAAGGGGCGTACTTGTTCAAGCCCACTAACTCCACGTTCGACCAGGTCCAACGTGGTAACTAACAGATCCTATACCCCAGCCACGTTCCCGCGAGAACGCATAGCGAACTAAGCGGAGGTTACGCGGTGGCGGTTACCGACCTCGGGATCACGTCAGGTCGGCTAACAACTAACTCCGAACTCGGCCACCTCACCTGAGCACGAGCCATCGACCCACCAGGTTATGCGACCTTCTCAGGTCTCGGTAAGGCCGTCCCTAGGAACGACCTCCTGGTGGCCAGGGCGGGGACGAGCTCGTGTTGCTCGTGGCGCCCGGCTAGGTCGTCCCGGGGGACGGCCTTCCGGTGGTTCGGGCAGTAGTGAGCCCGTGCCACTCGTGGCGCCCGGCTAGGTCGTCCCGGGGGACGGCCTTCCGGTGGTTCGGGCAGTAGTGAGCCCGTGCCACTCGTGGCACCCGAGGTAATTTATGGGATCTATCCGACCCCCCGACAAATTTTTTTTAGAAAAATAGGGCAACCCAATACATTACACCTTCAGTAATATGTCTAGTCTTAGAGCGATTACTCTGTAAAAAAATACCAACTTTACAGGACAACGTCTCACATCAATGTGGCATGCATATAAGAAAGCACGGTAAGTGGTGTAGTAAAGCGTTACAAGATATGTAAAACAGCCTATCGGTGATATCTATTGTGTATCGAAAGCTCATAAGAGTTGTTAAAAAAATATAAATATATTACAAATTCTCACAAAAAGTAAAACATTTAATCCTTAATCTGGTTGACCCTAATTACAACCGCCACAGGATCTTTCTAACAAAGATGATTGTACAGGGCTCAATGCACCATCAGTGTTGCGGATCGCTTCAACGCTAGTTATTATTAACTACTAGAAGGATCAATCTGCAGGCTGCAGCGCATGAAGTTGAACACTACTAACGCATACACAGAGGCGCCCCCACGTACGCTAGACCTAGCCTTCCGATTATGCTGCATTCGTGGCGTTCTCGGTGCGCTACGCAGTGTTGGTCGTGCCGTGCCGGACGCACGTTCGTGTGGCGCCACAGCCAATGCCAACGAGACGCGACGCGCACGACGGTGTTCAACTGGGACGGCGACCGCCGCGTCGTACTAATTCGCGGGCCTCGAGATCGAGCGGGAGTACGCCGGCCGAATCACACCAACACGGCGTTTGCTTCCACCTGCCATCTGGTAACGACGTTAATTTCGCCGTTGAAACAAGCTAGTTTACCGGGAATGGAGTAATTTCTTTGGAGTGCAAATAATCTGAACGAGCTTCATCTAGTGACAAGCGGTAACAAAATTCTGAGTTGAAAAAAGTACTGTGCCTCGCAACTTTTCGACCACTTCAGTGCTTGACCAGTTAGCACAACATTTTGCATATTTAGGGAGGGTTCCCGTTGTTGTAACTGGCCTCCCTGCGCTTTAAAGCAGTTCTATAGCAACATTCTCGGAAGATAAAACTTCTATATGAAAGGTAAACCAAGATATAATACGTACGTAAATTGTTCACGTTCACAGAAATTAACCAGATAACAAGAAAAGTCCACATAACCATCATATCCTTACATCAAGAAGTGACCACAACATAATTAACCCCCAACGAAGAACAAACTGAGGGCCTGCCCATGAAGGGCTTATTAATTAATAACATCTCCTATAAAATCTTTACCCTGTTTAGGAGAGCTTAAGATTCAGACAACTTGAAGCTGAAGCTGAAGCCCAAGCTCGCCTAGATAGGTCCCTCTAATGGACTAATAGTACAGCACACGTACGCTATCTGTTTTCCTTGAGACCAAGATTGTCTCTCCAACAGGGTAAGCGTGGAAATCTGGCCCTCGCCATGGCTGGGATGCTAATCAGATCTGTGTAGGAACTCTTGGTCCCATGAAGGTTCAGAATCGTTGTTCTGCAAAAACATACATTATTGAAAAATGCACCAGTGAGTACCACAGAATTGCAATTCAAATGCCAAAACTAGCTACTATACTATCTTTTTTCATGGAGTTATCACTTATTACCAAAAATTGTTGAAAAGTCTTGCTTAAATCTTCTTGGAAGCTGCCATCTGAATGTCGAGAATTAGGAACTGTAATTTCAGCAACAGACTCATGTCCCACTTGAGCTATGGCGTGCATCTCCTCCTGCGCCATGGATCTTGCCTTCGCTTCATCATCTCCCACATGGAGATTAGGAACCGTATGTTCTATAACAAAAGATGGGGAAAAAACATGCAAATGTAACAAGGTATTAAATCGCTAACTATCGCGGAAGCTATCATTCATCGCGTTTCTAGTATTAAAAAATTAGAAAAATTTAAAAATTTATTTAATATAAGTAACATCCAAACAAATCATAAAAACATGGTACTTTAAAAGGTACTAACATTTTTTATAATAAGAATATGAGTCAAGCCTAAAATCAATAAACATATTAATACATGTCCAAGACCATAAATAATAACTATATCCTAACGTTTTTAACAAGTATTTAATCATCGAAAAATATGAATGTTGGATTATTAAAACAGAAAAACTAAAAAACGGTATACCGTTGCAACGGTATACCTCTGAAACTCATGAAACTTATGATTTTTTGCACTGAAACTCATGAAACTTAGCACTAAAAACTGATAGGACATGAAACTGATGAAACTAAACACTGAAACTCATGAAACCAGCACTGAAACTGATAAGTTTCATAAGTTTCATGGCTATACCGTTGCAACGGTATACCGTTCCCTAGTCATCCTCTTATTAAAAAAGGGCTTTACTAGTTTTTTTTAATAGTTCGGGCTTATAAGAAATGCATTTGAGCATTTTAGTAATGTTAGATTTCAAAATAGGACCAATATTTTGGCCTATAGGTACATATGTAGGAGCTATAGCTTTTTGGTCCCAAAACGTGACGTTATGGGGTCAATATTCCACTATATTAGCTATGCTATAGCTAGCTATTTAGAACACTCGAATGTAATATGTGATAAGAAAACAAAGAACAGTCGTATGTAATATATAACCTATTTACAACACTGGAATGTAATATGTGATAAGAAAACAAAGAACAGTCGTATGTAATATATAACCAATCAAGTACCTTTGCTCACTTTCACTGCTTCAGATGTTTGCATGTGCAGTTCAGGACGATGGTTTTGCATGCCGCTTGCTGTCGGAGCTCCTATCATAGTTTGTGCATTCAAATTGTAGTTCCCCATTGGTATATGACCTGAAGCAGCAAGCTGGTGCGGCACGCAAGTTTGGTGTGCCATAGTAATATTTATGTAATCCATGGCCACCTCTGCACTACAGTGAGGATGTGTTATTGTAGAAGGCGGCTGCACATGCAGGTTATATTCATGCTGAGAGAGTAAGTTTGCCGGATTGTTGCAGTGGGGATTTGATGATGTCTGGCCTGCTTGGTTTGCACATAAGTTTGCAGTATTTTTGTTGTGGGGGTTTGATGATGTCTGCACTGGTTGGTCATTGGGAGTGGTAAAGTCTGCTTGAGAAGGTGCACCTCTCTCATGCAAAGTATGTGCTTGAGGCGGTGGATTTCTTTTACGTTTTACTCTAGAATTGGCCCTCTGATGAACATGTGAGCCTCTTTGTTTCAGAGTCCACCTATATTTCTGCAATTCATGAAACACGTTCGTTAGCAAACAGCGGAAGCATGAAAGTGCCAAATCTCTGCAAAAAAAAAGAAAAAGAAAAGAAAAAGAAAAAAAGAACAGAGAGTATATGCATTTTTGAAGTCTGTGAAATAGAGTTCAATTTATTTACCTGAAGGTGGCTGGCAACGTTTGTCCTAGTGACGGTAGAATCATTCATCAACCCAAGTATTTTTTTCGGCGTATCATCTAATCAGCAGCAAACAAACCACGAAAAGTTTCAGATGCGGACCTTGTCCACTAAACGTAGCATTAGCTAATATTACACATGCGTACTAACATTTGGCGATCCTTAATTCACAGATTACACAGCAGTAGATGAATATAAGGGGGAGTGATCGATCGAGATGCCGCATTACCTCCGCTGGCGAGCAGCCTGTTATGTGCGTACACGAACTTGCTGTGCAGTTTGCTGCTCCAGACGAGCCTCTGCTTCCTCAGCACCTGTTGCTGCTGCTCCTCGCTGTTCTGTTCGGCCTCCTGCGGGTTCGTCACCTCCACGCTGTTTTGCTCGGCCGTCGCCTCCACGCTGTTCTGCTCGGCCTCCTGATTCGTCGTCTCGCGTTCCAGCTGGTTCCTCCTCCCCCCAGACGCCCTGTTTCTTGGTGATGACACCGTCGTGGTCGCGGAGGCGGCCGCGAAGCCATTGCTCTCGCCGTCTGGCGAGGCCACCGGCGACCTAGAATCCTGCGACATCCGGTCCATCATGGATTGCAGGAAGGTCTCGAGGTCGTCCATGCTTGCAGGCGTGGTCAAGGGCCTGAACGCCCTAACAAAACCGCTGTTGTTGTCGCTCATTGACATGACTGGAGTTGAAATGAAAATGAGGAATGTTATGGATGATCATTCTAATCTGGACAGACTCAAAGAAAGCGAAAATTCCATTGCATGCAAACCAGTAATGAGATCCGCTCACCTAATTTAACTACTGTATTAAGGTACGTACACTTCACAGATTGAAATCTACTTTCGGGCTCATATGATGTTACTTGATTTGAAATAAGCAATCCCTCTGTTTCCAAATGGATGATATCGTTTCATATATCAACATGGTGTCTACTACGTACGTACCTTTGACCATTTTTTTCTAGTTACATTTTATACAAATCTTGAAGCAACTCAATGAGATATTTATACAACTTTCAAATAGCGATGCATAGAAGCAACTCCCGGCAAGTAATCGTATGCATGATTTGGTTACTGCATAAACAGCTTTACACGAAAAGCTTTGATTCAATATTAGAAAGCATGAAATTATTAAACAAGCCCTAACCATTGTTTCAAAATCTCAGTCTAAAGTTTTCAGTACAGACGCCCAATTAATATTCTCTTGCAAGCGGCTTTCTTGTTTGGGGGCATATTCAGTGCAAACCTTCCTTACCATGAAAACTTCGTGAAAACCATGTGTAAAGGTTTTGAAAAATTCTCAAAAAATTATCATAGGTAGGGGAGGTGAGGTTCTACAACTCTGTAAAATTTGAAGACCAAACTCAATTGCATTTGGAAGATATGAAAAAGACAAATTCAGTATGAATAGTAATTTTTCACTGTTTAGCACTATTCATTTTGCAATTTGTCTTTTTCATATCTTCCAAATGCGATTGAGTTTGGTCCTCAAATTTTACAGGGTTGTAGAACCTCACCTCCCCTACCTATGACAATTTTTTCAGAATTTTTCAAAACTTTTAAACGTGGTTTTCACGGAGTTTTCATGGTAAGGAAGGTTTGCACTGAATATGTCCCCTTCTTGTTTTTACCAAGAAAGAAATACTTCATCACTAGGAGTAGCAAGTATTTAATTACCCTGAAAAAGAGAACAGCTAGCAATAAATTACCCTAAATTCAATCAAGATTTATCTGACCTATTTCGATTTACAATTAATTAAGCAATTTGACCAAAGTTTAAAAACTCTTACTCTTCAAAGAAAAATTAGCAGCGCTCTATACCCTTCAACCCTAACTTCAAACAAGCTTTATCTCCCTTCCTATTTCCAGTTAGGCCAGTCAAGGAACTAAACCCTAACTTCAAACAAGCTTTATCTCTTCCTCTATTTCCAAGCAGGTTGATCATTGTTTCCAACTCGTAATCTTACAAAATATAAAATAGCAGCAGTCCTCTTAAAGTCTTCAACCCTAGCTTCAAACAAAATTTTATCTCCTCTCCTCTGTTTCCACTTTGGCAAGTAAAGCAAAATCTCAAAGTGAAAACTCTCTCTCTCTCTCCCAAAGGAAGAGGGTTTTTTTTTTTTTTTTTTTTTGGGGCGTTGGAGTAGGGCGGTAAACCCTAATTCCTAATTTAATCACCGTAGACAAGGATGCCCATCTCTCTCTCGACACGCTCCAAGAGCTCGAGCATGCCGTCGCGGGGCGCGAACATGTCGATCAGCACGCAGTCGAATTCTCCCCTGCGCTCCCGCAGCACCACCATGGCCGCCGCCGGATGCGAGCAAGTCGTCACTGCAAATTAAGCAACATATAGCACACAGCCAGCAGAGCGTACACGTACGATACGTGCCGCGAAATAAGCACCAACCTATATATGCACGGAGGCATGCAATATACGTACCTACATAGCCGCGCCGCCGAAGCATCCTCTCCAGGGCGTTCCGGCTGGCCGCGTCGCTGACGACGGCGAGCAAGCGGGTAGGGTTCTGCGCGGGCATCAACGACGGAGGACGGTGGCCGCCGGCGCATGGGGTGCCCCGCACGACATCCATGGATGCGTGCGTGGAGCGTCTAGGGCTCTAGGCCTAAGTTATCAGCAGATTGTCGACGACGCATAGAAATATATATATATAGAAAAAAAAAACGGGGGAGAACGGCGCTGGATTAATATTAATAAAAACCCTAGGGAAGAGGAGCGTTGTCAGAAGTGGACAAATCTACCGAAATTTGAGAGGGGGGGGGGGGGGTGGATTAGGGATTATCGAACTAACTAGGGTCTAGGGGTATAACGAGATGAATACTAACGAGGTATGGCTATTTTAAGCTTAATCTCAAACTAATAAATTTAATGTCACCTTCGTATAATGTTACATATCATCTTCTACATTTACGTCCTCTCTTCTCTTTTTCCCTACTCACAGAGGCGTATCTGCCGGTGGGGCACAGGTGGGCTGAAGCCCCACCCGTGGCCCACCGGCTCCTCCATGTAATATATATATATATATATATATATATATATATATATATATATATATATATATATATATATATATATATATATAAGCTTTGGATGTTTTAGGCCCCGTTTGATACGGTTCCAGATTTTAGTAGAAATGGAAACGGTTTCAGATTATTGGTAGAAACGTTTCAGGTAGAATCAGAATCACTGTCTGAAAACCGTTTGGTACGGTTACATATTCTAATAGAAACTAGTAGAAACGGGGTTGAGAGTGATTCAGCCACGGCATGGAAAAAGAAGAAACGTTCTGAGAAGAATTGTTTCGAGTTTTAGCCCGTTTAGCTGGGTTTCTCTCATATTCTAATAGAAACAGCTCCGTTCAAGTTGCCAAACGGGGC
Organism: Rhipidocladum racemiflorum; assembly: GCA_036346355.1. Classification (NCBI taxonomy): domain Eukaryota; kingdom Viridiplantae; phylum Streptophyta; class Magnoliopsida; order Poales; family Poaceae; genus Rhipidocladum; species Rhipidocladum racemiflorum. Next base: position 53,954,146 of record CM070584.1, read on the forward strand.
CTTAGTTTTAGCCCCCCTCGTTCCAATTTTCTGGATACGCCTCTGCCTACTCACTTCTCCCACCCTCTTCTCTCCTCTCTAACAAAAAAATTTAAAATTAGAACATTTAAATTTTGATTAAATAGGATGTTTCAACTTGAAAAAAAAATCAACTCAAAATTTTAAGATTAGAAAGATTTAACTCGGAAATTTTCAACTCGAAAATTTTCAACACGAAAAGCTTCAAATAGAAACGCTTTGAATTAGAAAGTTTTTTACTCGAAAATCGAAAAAATTTCAACTCAAAAAATTTTTAATTCAAAAACTTTTGATTTAAAATTTTTTTATTAAAAAAACTTCATTGAGAAGATGGACACACTGAAACAGAAAAGTGGCTGGCTATGGTGTCAATGCAGTAGTGTGTGAGAAAAACCTAGGTTTGCGGAATCGCGCCGCGCCCGCATGCGTGGACAGGCGACGGCCCATCGCGCGGCACTTTTACATTGACCCCCTCGTTATATCCGCAAGACAACGTGTTCTACGCTTCAACGTCGATCAATCCCCGAGCCCAATGAATTATTGAATTTCGTCTAACACACAGCACAAGAATAATAATTGATAACAATATCTGGTTATTATGTAGTCTGTATAAAGATGATGGATCAAGCTAGCATGCACCTGCATTTGTAGTGTACATCCATGAATGGTAGAACTGGCTTAATTATATTTGGGCAATCCATAACATTTCTTTCGTTAGCAGACTAGCTAAAGAGAGAGCATATATATATAGATCACCGTATGTTATATGGTGTGTGTACGTGCGCACCGCGTATTCCTCCAGATAGCTACGGAGTATACGGGAATTTAGCGTGGCTCTGCCCCAGACGCGGCGCAGCGGGCGCCATCTGGAGCTACTTTACCGGCCGAGGTGGAGAGAGCGCGAAAGTTTCGCGCGTGCTGCATGCCTGTATAACTGTATTCCATCTAGACAGCACAAATGCACGTCCGTGGTTGGTACGTGCATTATCCGAGAGCGGTGCAATAATGTGATATCAACTGTTTATATAATTTGTTATTAAAAGTTTTAGTGATAAAAGAAGAAGGTATAAATATCGATTTGTGTAAAGGTGACTATATAGACAATATTAAACACTATTATATGATTTATTGTCTATAATAAACAATTCTTCATACCATAAATGAAATATTGTAGCATCTTATAGAGATAATTTTAAAATATCATCTACTGTAGAAATTATCTTTATTTTTTATTTTTAGATGATATAGAGAGTATATAGATAACAGTTATATGTAGTATTGTATATGCTCACGTGACACATCCGATGTGTGGGTTGCTCTGAATTTTTTAAATAATCTTTTTTATACGTGAAATACAAAAATATATCTTGTTTATTTTTTTTACAAGATTAGTCACCAGTCGTGCCACAGTGGCGCGATAGATTGCTGACTCGCGGCTGTCTTGCTGACAGACAGCCGCTGACATGGAGCGACTGAGCTCCAGTTGCGCTGACGTCTCTCCCGTTTTTTTTTGCCATCTAATTCGATTTTTTTAATTCAATATTGTATATCTTTTTGTGAGACCCCGGATAAGCTATCCAGAATCTCCTGTGTATTTCCGTACTAGTCCCAGATCAGTAGCTAGTACACACAGTCACAGTGATACTTCATTGCCGAACAAAACGAAACTTGTAATATAAATAGTCAAGTCACTACAAGGATCTTGCTCAGTGTCCTCGGCTTTTACCGACGACACAGATGCCAAAACCGCCGATACAGGTCTCTGTCGTCGGCCTCCCGACGACACAAGTCCCACGACACAGAGTCGACGACACAACCAACCTATGTCCACGGCCACAATAAATCCCGACGACACAGATGCCATCCGGGGCCGACCCGACACCCAGACATTTGTCGTCGGCGAACTTAAAGCTGCCGTCTGAGAGGAGACACTTCGTCCTCGGCCTAATTAATCTGCCGACACGCAGTGGACATCTGTGTCCTCGGCACAGGCTATTGCCGGCGACCACTGCACCCTTCGTGCGGATCCTTGGGCTATCTTGTGTCGTCGGCATGGTGAAAACCGCGGACACAGAGTGGACATCTGTCTCCTCGGCACAGGCTATTGCCGAAGCGACCACAGACCCATACGTGCGGATCCTGGGGCTATCTTGTGTCGTCGGCATGGTGAAAACCGCGGACACAGAGTGGACATCTGTGTCCTCGGCCTGGGCTATTGCCGACGACACAGACCCCTTCTGTGCCAGATCCTGGGGCTATCTTGTATCGTCGGTATGGTTAAAGCCGAGGACACAGGTTGTAAAAATAAAAATAAAAAACTAGGAATTTTTAAAAAAATCCAATTTTAACCTGCAAAAAGACTCCCATTCCCAGCAATTTTATATCCCCAAATGCCCAGAACAATGACAACATATAATTTCACACACATTCACATTCATCGATCAATACAATTCACAAATGATCAAAGTTTCCATTGACACATTCACATTCACAAATATATTGCCCAGAACAATGACAATATAATTTCACTAGCTGTTTCCAATGTGTTTTGCTCAAAGTTCTGAAGACTATGAATCATCGAGACAAGAAATAAGAACATGGACAAGCCACACTAGTAAATTTCAAAACTGACATGTAGGTCATTTTTTGGAGAGAAATTATCGGTTTCTGTCCTAGGATAATTAATGAATCCAGCTTGATACAGTTCTTGACCACTGGTATGGACATCACAGAAACCAAAGAAACAAAACATCGTGACAATCGAGCCATAATTAGTTAGCAAAACTGTTAAGGAAAAATAAAACTCTAAAAATATATTTTTTAATACCTTCATAGTGTGCTCTAAACTCATTCTGATGTACCTAGAAGCAAGTTTCTGAAGCTCCACAGTACTTAGTGGATATGGGGGGTATTTTAGTTTCTCCTGATTCCTGATATTTTGTACCTGCAGGAAACAAAATAAAACAATTTAAAACTCTCTCAATCTGTCAATAAAGTATAACAATAACTCCTTTTACTGACAAAATAAAGCATAATAATAACTAGGCATACATATTGAAAGAAAACAAAAGTATGTAAGTACTTACAACCAAACTTTCCCTCCATTGAGCAATTGTTCTTATTTTGGATGCGACTTCTTCACTAGCTGTTTCCAATGTGTTTTGCTCAAAGTTCTGAAGACTATGATCAACACCATATTTCACTCAACCTAAAGCAATTTCCATTTATTAAAAGATTGTAATGCACTTAAAGAGTAAAAATTTCGGCAAAGACTTCCCTAAAACTAGGACATCCACTCACAGACAAAAGACAACAGATTGATATGATAACAACATAAAGCAAATTAGGATAGCCAACCAAGCACATATAGCACATATAGCAAAATGCATTAATAATTCACAAATTCAGCTCACACACCAAAAGTGTACATCACATTCACAATCAACAGGTCTATGAACCAAAGAAAAGCAATAACTAACTAAGTCTCAGTGAACCAAAGAAAGCGGATCAGCAAACACAAAGATCGATTTAATTGATCTCAGAGCCGATCTAGTGCCACTGAATCACCTCCTGCGAGCATTAAATCGCCGAGGAGCGGTAGCGGTTGAGGTGGACACCTACAAGAATAGAGGAAACCACAATTTTGAAAACTCTTGTGCATTTGTGTACTTGTGTGAATAGTTAGCGAAAACTGGAACAAAATGCATTACCCCCGGCGTCGGCGTCGGTGTCTGCGTGAAGAACGGCGGCGGAGGTGGCATCTGCGGCTGGCCGGAGGGTCCCGCCGCAACGCATCGTGTGGATATGATATGTTAGCATCTGAAGCGTGTAAGTACAACGTAGCTACGTATACAATCTTAATTACACGCAAATAGTTGTACATCCAGAGGTTCGACTGCGGAGGGCCTCGCATCGCCTCCTATCGTCCTCTCGCTCACTTTGCCTCATTGCTCATCACTTTGCCTCCGTTGCTCATCCGCTGCATCTGCTGCTGCAACTCTGCGATCATCTTCGCTGGGCTTCTAGGCACCTTTGGAGGAAGAGGCGGCTCATTGTCGGCGTGTCGACTTGGCCTCAGATTTATTCGGGCGCCACCACCGAGTCCATGAAGCCGAGCCTGCCGTGACTCCTCCCACCGAACTGGTCGTAGATGACGGAGGGTCGACCGGCATGGTCAAGGGGTCGCTGATCGGCACCGTGCTTCTCCTTCATGGCTGCATTGTATGTATCCTGCGAAACAAATAAGATATGAAGTGGATTAGCTCGGCCACGCTTGCAATAGTCAGAGAGCAAATAAAAGAGAAAGTCACTTACAATCTTCTCCTGGCAAACCGGGTGCATCGGTGGTTGTGTACCGTCGGTCGGACACGGGCGTGTGTGCTGCGTCCACACTGCGTGAACTCGTCGGGTCAAGTCCCGTATCCGACTCCTGCAGTTCAATTTCAAATGTGAAATGAAAAACTGAATTGACAAGAATGCTAGAGTTGTACTTAGTATACTTACGATATCGCGCGACGTGACTCCATGCCTCGTCCACCTAGGTAGGTCACACAGATCTCGGGTTGGCTTCTCGATTCCCCTGTTCCTCTTGGACCTCTCGATCCACTCCTTCGATGCCCACATCTTGCAGAGATCCTTCCAGCGTGTGGACACTTGTCCATCCACTCCGACGCCAAGGCAGTACTCCTTCGCCTCGAGGTATCGCTGCAAGGCATGTGGCCTCGAGATCTTCATCCCCGTGCTCTTGTAGTGCTTCATCACCGCGTCCCGGCGGCATAACCTGATGGCGTCCCTGACTGTCTTTGCCGCCATTGTGTCGAGCACAAGGCGGCAAGCATGATAGTCGATCTGGGATGCGCCAGGGCCAAGCCGATACCTCGCTGAAACGAAACAAACACGTGAAGCTATAAACACGAAAACATTAATAGAAATGACAACTTACCTAACTCGGCTATGCAATGATCCGCGACAGTGCCTCCCTGGTCGTCCTCCACGAGCGAGTAGTCGCTCCATCTAGTCACCAGGCGTCGAGCACCACCCTCGCCCACTCGCCCGGGGTAGAGCTGCTTCAAGATCACCCCTAGCAAGTGGCCCGGCTCCTGCTTACCCTTGTTGAGGCAAACCAAGCCACTGCATGAAGAATTCATAACAAGTAGTTATCAAGTTTGTGGTTAGCAATAAAAGACATCGAAAATTTATAGCACATACCTTCGCCCGCTAGAAACAACTATCAAGATCTCCGTTTGGATCTGTGGGGGCTTTTGGCAATTTATTCCGCCCCCGACTCTTCTTGGATCCCGTAGAGCTCGAGGCGGAGGCACCCCCTGACTCGGTACCAACAGACTCCCATGGACTCCAGTCCTCGTCCCCGTCCTCATCCTCGTCCTCACCCCCCTCCTCAAGTGCCTGACGCCAATCACCCCAACGAAGCTCATCCTCGTCCACCTCCACCTGCTCCTCCTCCTCCTCCTCCTCCTGGGAGTCGGTGGTAGCCACCTCCTCCTCCTCCTCCTCCTGGGAAGCGTCGTACTGGGGTGAGCTGCTCTGGCCTGCACTCCTCATGCCCCCCTTCCCGAAGACCTTCTTCAATTTTGAAGCCAACTTCTTCAGAATCGAGCCATCTGCACAAATTAAATTAAATGACATAAAGTACATTCATATTAATTGAAACGAATAAAATATAAATGTATATAAAATTAAATGACATAAAGTATATAAAATTAAACCTATAAAATTAAATAGCTTAAAAATCTTCGGCTTCCTCTTCCTCTGCCTCTTCCTCTTCCTCTTCCTCTTCCTCTACCTCTTCCTCTTCCTCTACCCTTTCCTCCTCTTCTTCTCCTTCTACATGAGATGGGTATACCGATCCCAAAATATTATCTAGCCCATCACCAATATCGACATGCAGCTCTCCCGGTAACTCTTGTTCTTGGAATACCTCCACGCCTGGGTGAGAATCGTAGTCGTCTTCCGTGAGATCGGGCAATCTACCAGGTGGAAGACATTTATGTACAATCCACCAACTTTTGTAATTCGGGTGGGCGACGGCAGATAGAACACCACTCGACTGCTGTTCGGCGGAATGAACACGCCAGGCTTTTGATACAGCTTCTTATGATTGATCTCCACTAGTCCTAGTTTTGGAGTACGCCGCACCCCACTAGTTGGATGGAACCATCTGCAACGAAAGAGCACGAGCGAGAGATCTTTGTTGCCTTCATACGAAATTTCTACAATATTCTCGATGATCCCATAGTACTCTATGTCTGGACCACCAGAGTCATCGGTGACATAACTCACGACGCCGTTGTTCACCGTAGTTGCATTGGGGCGAGCCGACTCACCGCCGGATCGAAATCGATATCCATGGCAATCATAGCATCCATGGACCTTAATTCTCTACTGCATCCACGTGACATTTGTCGGAGATCGTTGTACGCCGCGGTGTCTTTGACCTTTGCACAAGCATTCGAGGCAAAATTCATTAAGGAATAAATGCCACACATTTGTAAATTAAGTGAACTTGTATAAGAGGAAGAAGGTTACGTGGTAATGAAACCAGGTTAGAAAGTTTGGACGGCCTTGTCCACGACCTCGCCGTTTCAGATTGTCAATTTGTTCGCCCGAAGGTTCACCTGATCCTTCCCACTCTTCTTGAATAAATTGACTACAAGATTTAATATTTATTTCAGACATTTATTTCATAAGTACGTATTTATGACTTATTTCAGACATTTATTGACTTACTCGATGTACACCTTCATTTCATCCATGTTGTCGTACACGTACAACTGAATCAAATCCTTTTCTGCTGCGTCCAAGACACGTGTGGTGCTTTTGCCGACATTGCATCCGGCTTGGTCATGGAACACCTCCAAGTTGGAAGTACTTCTGTGACGTGCCTTCTTATACCTTGGTTGTGGCACATGGACCTTGTTTTTTGTCGCAAAGTATTTGTCCGTGAAGTAGGCGATCTCCTGAATCAGCCAAGCTTCGGCAATACTGCCTTCGACTCGTGCTTTGTTCTTCACCTTCGCTCTAAGACTTTTCATCATGCGCTCCACAGCATACATCCACCTAAACTGCGCTGGCCCCCCAACTTTTGCTTCATATGGCAGATGAACCAGTAGATGTTGCATGCAATTGAAAAACCCAGGGACATAAATCTTCTCGAGCTTTGTCAGAAGCACGACAATGTCCTTCTCCAATTCCTCCATCCTCGATGCGGATATCTCTTTTGCGCAGAGCTCTCGATAGAAGAAGCTAAGCTCTGCCAAAGTGATCCATATATCATCGTCAACATATCCACGCCACACGGCTGGAAACAGACGCTCTATGAAGACTTTGTAGTCATGGGCATTCATCCCATTTAACTTGCATTGCTCTATACTAACGGCATGTCGAAGGTTCGCCGCATAACCATCTGGGAATTTAACCTTTTCCTTAATCCAATCAAGAATCTGCTTTATTTGCCCACGTAAGGCAGAATTTTGCCCTAGGTTTCCTCCCATTCTCATCGAGGTTCATGTCTGGCCGATCACATATCAGAGCACAGTCCAGACGTGCTTTCTTATTATCTTTAGTCTTCTGTGGGATGTCCCAGTTTGTGTTCACGACTGACTCGCACATATTTTTCTCTTGGTGCATCACGTCGATGTTGTGAGGTAGCTTCAGGTCTTTTGCATAAGGAAGGTTGTAGATGCTGCACTTATGAGTCCAATGGTGCTCCTCACCATAGTCTTTCACATACCCGATATCCGCTAGATCGTCATGCCAGTCGATGATATCCTGCACTTCGAAACGTTCGGGTGGCCCCTTCTTCACAGTCTTGCCTTTGCGAAATGCCTTTTTTTGATTCCTAAATGGGTGCTTCGGCTCCAGGAAACAACGGTGACAGTCGAACCAACAGGACTTACCCCCATTTTTCAGTGTGAAAGCATCAGTGTTACGCAGGCATATAGGGCATGACAACTTTCCATGCGTGCTCCACCCCGAGAACATGCCATACGCGGGAAAATCGTGTATTGACCATAGGTATGCGGCACGCATCCTAAAGTTCTTCCCCTTGTGGCTATCATGCGTCAAGACTCCTTTAGTCCACAGGTCAGTCAGCTCTTCTACCAGAGGTTGCATGAATAGATCTAAGTTTTTTCCAGGAGACTTAGGCCCAGGTATTATAACGGAAAGAAACATGTACTCTTCTTTCAAGCAGAGTTGAGGCGGCAGGTTGTACGGGATTGCGAACACCGGCCAGCACGAGTACGGGTGCGCCATCATATTGAATGGCGTGAACCCATCGGTCGAGAGGCCTATACGCACATTCCTAGTCTCCGCCGCAAATTCAGGGTGTTGTTGGTCAAAGTGCCTCCAAGCTTCTGCATCAGACGGATGAATCATCACGCCCTCCTTTCTACGCTTGCCCTCTTTGTGCCACCTCATGTGTCTCGCCGTGGCCTTGGACATGTACAGACGCTGCAGACGTTGAGTGATCGGAAAGAAACGGAATGTTTTCCGGGCCACCGCCGTCTGTCTCATTCCACGTTCTATACATTTAACTTCCTCGTACCGACTCTCATTACAATGCTTACAGTGAGTCAGCCCAGAATCGGTCTTCCAATAAAGCATGCAGAACTTTGGGCAATAGTCTATCCTCTCGCACGGCATGCCTAACACGCGAAGAAGCTTCTTCGACTCGTAAAGATTCGGAGTCATCTTGTGTCCACTCGGAAGGAGGCTATCCAGCAGTTTGCAAAGGTCGTTGAAGCAATTGGCTGACAGGTTGTACTTGGTCTTCACCGCCATTAGACGCGACAACGCCGGAAATTTGATCCACATCGGTATGCTCATGAAGCGGCAACTTGGCAGAATCAAGGAGCTTCTCGAATTGTTCGGCAAGTGGCTCGGACTCTTCCTCGGGGGAGAGATCGTAAGCCCGAGCCACATCATCCGTGAGGTCGTCTAATCTATCAATTTCGACTTCGTCGTAGCCCTCTTCAAAATCCATAGGGCCACACACCGGCGCCGGACGCTTCCTCTCGCCATGAGCTACCCATACAAAGTAATTTGGTTTGAAGCCATGCCTACATAGGTGATGGCTAATATCCTTCTTGGTCCTCTTCTCGGTGTTCGAGCACGCAGCGCAAGGACACCACACGACCGCTGCATTAGGGTCGGGGAATCTTCTGAAAGCATCATCCACGAATGCTCTAGCCTTGTCGATCCACTCGTCCGTGTGTCTCCCAGACTTCATCCAACCATCGTACATCCACCGCCGATCTTCCATCCAAAGATCGCTTACTACATAACGTCAATGCATGCATCCAAATTTCAGATTTAGACAGTTTAAGCCTTGCTAAATAGGAGGGCTTACCCACCCACTGATGTGGGCTTAAGTACGGTGGTCGTGGCACGAGGGTGCTCGGGTCAGAATTCCGGCAGCATAACCCCGTTGTTCTCCGAGTGCAACGACGGCACGGCGATACCACTTATGTTATGCACTAGGAGAGCGACAAGGAAATACCGTCGAATCCCAACCCGCCCGTACACCCTCGTGTCACGACCACTTTGTACTCAAGCGCACATCCGTGGGCTGTCCAAAACGTGGACAGCTCGAGAGCGCAACACTTTTCGTAATGGAACCCAACGAATCACCATCTGAGCTCCTTACGAAAATATGCAGCGCCCCCGAACGGGTTTAACTCTGGCTCGGTTGACGTTATAAATGCTAAATGTTGAACCAGCCAAAAGCCTAATTACGGATTTGTATGCAGTCTATAGTTGTCATTCTCCAAAATGTTGAACCAGCCAAAAGCCAAAATTTCAGCACTTCTAAATGTCAAAAAGTTGTATGGTGGTGTGGTGCATATATATGTCAACAAAGGCACTATTTTAACAAGTTAAACAATTTAGAGGTGATACCTTGATCCCATAATTGCAGATAACTTTATAATGGAAGATCAGTCCGCCACTAATATCTTTGAAAAGTACTTACCCTACGCAGTGATCTCCGACAATTAATGCATTGGTGTTAACATGGAGAACCCCCATATGACCATTTGTATGACACTAAGATTAAAAACAATGAGAAATTAAAAAGGCTAGAAACAGAATACGCAGAAATTAATCTACATGTGATGCATCACTTTCCTATTTATGAAAGAGAAGTAATTTTTTTTCTGTTCTCCAAAGAGAGTTTCAATCAAATTAGTTAAGTGTATGTTTCGATCTAATTAAAATAGGAAAACTTAATTCACAGATGCAGTTGATTTGATAGATAATTAAATTCTACACAAAGCAATTTACAGCATTTATCGAGAAAAATAACTCATGTTTGACAAATGGTCCAAGTCTCCAAGTTCAGTACAAAAAGGATGGCATGGTAATATCCAGCAAGTACTAGCCTTAAGATCATATAAGCAAATGGATGAACTCCAAAAATCTAAAATAGAATAATTGTATGTTTCTCCTTTCACGAGTTCACACAGTAAATTCAGAAGAAATAGCAGAAATATAGACTGCATCAAAGGAAGATGTTCGATTGTTGTATAACATACATTATTTCCTAGAAAGAAATTTCTAGATGATGTAGAGGTCATGTCATGGTGTTGCTACTATTTTGACTCTGAACAACGTCAGGAATGTCACAATTTGCCGTTTTCCCTAAGTCCTTCTATTATTGTAACTTGTAACTCCAATTAAGTGTCACGTCATGCCACCATCTTTTGTTCAAATAATCATTGCAAAATATCAACAGTCATTAGTTAAATCCTTTTGTATGGACTATTTAACATGTATATATATTTGTACTAGAAGCAGCAAAATGTATACCATTACCACCTATCAGGCATTACACGTCTTAGTGCCAACTGCTACCTAAACCTTTTTATAGGGCGATGTTCTTGAGTTGGCCTTAACTACATAGAAGTCGATACAGCATATAAGTTGTGAAATTGAAAAACATTTAATGATTGAACGAACCAATGCATTATCATGTATTAGGAACTCTCAAGAGGGAACATTTTACTACTAAGTACATAGGTAAGAAAAAGTTCATTAGCATAAAACTAAAACGGGAGAACAATCATCCGAGCAAAAATTGGCTTACAGGAGCAAAAACAACTTGTAGTTCTTGATCACCTATGCATATGTTTTCACCACCAGTTACTGCAGTATAGCCAATCGACCAATTTCCTACACATCATGCACATTGCAGATGATATATAATGGGTATAGACAATACAAAAAAATTGATAAGTTTAAAGTATGGCAAGCTTCACCGGCTCGGGGAGGGCGCTCGCGGCCGGAGGAAGGAGCGGGCGGCGCGGCGTCTGCTCGGGCTCGGAGAGGCCAGGGAGGCGACGACCGGGCCAGACGGCGACGGCGGCTGGACGAGGGAGGAGGCGGCGCGCGGTGGCCTCGGGGAGGAGCAGAGGGCGCGGTGGCCTCGGGGAGGAGCAGAGGGCGCGGTGGCCTCGGGGAGGAGCAGAGGGCGCGCGATGGCCTCGGGGAGGAGGCGGCAGCCGGCTGGCGCGAGCGGGCGCAAGAGCGGCCGGGCGGGCGCAGCGGGCGGCCGGGGCAGTGGAGGCGGGCGGCCGGACGAGGCGGCGTGGCCGGAGCAGTGGAGCCCAAAATCGTAGGGAGAGGCCAGGAGGCGACGACCGGGCCAGACGGCGACTGGCGGCCGAGGAGGAGGCGGCGCGCTGTGGCCTCGAGGAGGAGCAGAGGGCGCGCGTGGCCTTCGGGAGGAGGAGGCGGTGCGAGCCGGGCGAAGCGGGCGCAGAGGGCTTGGCCGGGAGGGCGAGGCGGGGCGGCAGAGGCCGGTGGAGGCGGCGGCCGGGGCCGGTGGAGGCGGCGGCCGGAGCAGGTGGAGCCCAAAATCGCAGGAGCGCAGAAATGGCGAGCAGGAGGGAGACAATGAGTACATCGATTTCGCGTACTGGTTGATAACGGAAGCCTGTGTCCTCGGCCACAATTAAACCGCCGACACAGACAGCCCTCATGGGCCCACCGTCGGATCTAGTGCTTGTGTCGGCGGTTAAGCTCTGACCGACGACACAGGTTCAACCTATGTCGTCGGCAATATTAATGCCGTGGATACAGATAGCCCTCCAATGAGAATTTAGCCTGTGTCCTCGGACACAATTTAGCCGCCGACACAGACAGCCTCTGGGCCCACCGTCGGATCCAGTGCTTGTGTCGGCGGTTAAGCTCTGACCGACGACACAGGTTCAACCTATGTCGTCGGCAATCTTAATGCCGTGGACACAGATAGCCCTCCAATGAGAATTTAGCCTGTGTCCTCGGACAAAATTTAGCCGCCGACACAGACAACCTCATGGGCCCGCCGTCGGATCCAGTGCTTGTATCGGCGGTTACACTCTCACCGACGACACGGGCTCAGCTTGTGTCGTCGGCAATATGTATGCCGTGGACACAGACAGCCCTCATGGGCCCACCGTCGAATCTGAGGGGACAGTCGTGGCGAGGCAAGATGCTGCTTGTGTCGGCGGTAATATTTTTTGACGTGGACACAGACAGCACTCATGGGCCCACCGACAGACATCTTGGGACACAGGTCGTGCTCGCTCTTCTTTCTTCCGAGATTTTTAAGGCCGCTTTAAGGTTTTAGAACATGCACAACCTATTCCACTAATTGCTCGCTCTTCTTTCGCTTAGGCATTTCATCGTCACAACAAATTCATCGAAAACTCAAGGAGAGTAACAGAGTCATCACCACCGGCCAGACGTTTCTTCGATATTTTTGTCGCCTACGACGGGTCGAACGAGACATTTGTACGGTCATTTAAAGGTTTTACAACACTCACAGCCTATTCCAGGTCATTCCTCACTCTTTCAATTGGTCTGCGTTGGATCGTCACAAGGTTCTACTCAATGTACTCGACACGTAGTACGTACGGAGACATACACATAGCGCCGTAACATACCAATTAATTAAATAATAAAAAGTTACATGTCATATAGATGTATGTTACCTAACAAACCATTCTAAAAGCTCTATTTATTTTTTCTTAATTTTAAAAACAACAAAAAGATTTTCAAAAAGATTTTCTGAATTAATCTGGAATTACTATTGTCGTCAGCTAAAATTAAACGGTCGATAAAATTTAATCTGTGTCGTCGGCGACATTTATGCCGTGGACATAGACTTATTTCTATCGTCGGCTGTTTCTCTCCCGACGACAAACAGTCTTCGTGCCACTGGTGGGCCTGAGCATCCTGCAAGTTGGTCCCACATGGCGGAGTGCCTGTGTCGGCGGGTTTAAGGAGGCCGAGGACACAGCTTGTGAGGCGGAGTGTCTGTGTGGGCGGGTTTAATGAGGCCGAGGACACAGCCTGTGTTGGCGGGATATGAAATTCAAATTTCATCGCGCGCCGATACTCCCTGTTTGAGGCGGAGTGCCTGTGTCGGCGGGTTTAATAAGGCCGAGGACACAGCTTGTGAGGCGGAGTGCCTGTGTCGGCGGGTTTAATGTGGCCGAGGACATAGACTGTGGTCTATATCGGCGGGTTTAGGCGGCCGAGGACACAGGCCTGCTTGGTGTATATATGTCGTCGGGTTACGTTAAAACCGTCGATAGAGGCATACTTTGTGTCGTCGGTTTTTTTACCGACGATAAAAATGTTTTGGCCGAGGACACTATTCTTGTTTCTTGTAGTGAGTATAGGCCACATGGCCACTTATTACAATACTCGGTCCAACGACCGGACACACAAAACAGCGGAAGCAAAAGCAAAACGAAACGAGCGAACGCCACAGGCGACGACTAGCGACGCAACTAGTCCTCCTGGCAGTTCTCCTCGAAGAACTCCTCCTCTTCCTCGGCATCTTGGAAATTCTCTGATGATTACAATGTTGGTGTAGCACGTGAGTACAAAAGTACTCAGCAAGTCGGGAAAGTATGTTCATGAGGGGCTTTCCAAAGGAAGCTTAATAGGGTTTATTTGCATAAAGCCACATTTGATTAAATCATACTTAAGTAATAAATTTCACAAAGCATCTTTTACAATTCTTTTTAATAATTGAATTATTTATTATTGTAGTGAGGTTCTAACCACCATCACCAACATAAAGGCTCTATCCGCCAACAGTTAAAAGATTAAAGTTAATCATGTGACTCCATCCGTCAAATATAAAACAGGTTCTATCCACCTGGTTGGCTCTTTCCGCCAAACAACATCCGAGAGTTCTAACCACTCCCGAACCCCAAAACAAAACACTTTTCGGTTTTAAAAACAAAATCAAAGTCTACCAATATGAAAGCATTCTTCGCTTTGCCTTTAACCGTAGGCACGGCTATTCGAATAGTTTTACTCTGCAGAGGTGTACAACTTTACCCACACGACACGATCATCTCCTAATGCCAAGCTATTAGCACACTTCCTTTGGTGTGCCGGCAGAGAGATCGTGACAAGGCCGTTACAATGTATCTACCTAGCTAGACCCACCCGCTGAGGTTTCACCGCTGTTAGGGTTCTCTCCACCCAGTACAGAAGCCCCCTCTTGCGCCGTGTGAGAAAAACAACAACAACAACAACAATGCCTCCTTCCGGCTCTCACACAACAACCGAGTGGTGAGTCTAAACTAGGCTTCTACAAATTAGGGCCAGGTCGTACCATTATAGACATGTGGTAGTACGGTTATGCTTAAAATGGCAATCATAAGCGTCGGTCCTTATATGACTTGGGGCGGTACTTGCACAATAGGACCAATGCTTGATCCGCTCCCACCCGACATTCCATGCCGCCCAAGTCAAAATCATTTTCCTTTTCTTTTTATTTTAGCAAAACAGGACCAAAACCATAATAATAACTTTCAATTCACATTTAATAACATTCTTTTTGAATAATCCCACCCCTGGGTTGTTTTCATCGGAAAAGATCCTAAGCAATTCTACCGTACTACATAGCAACGGATACCATATAAGCCTAAGGATGGTATAAACAAGGTTCTAGGGTTACAATGGATATGATTAACAATGTCAAGGAGGAATCAACAATTTCGGTATAACTAACACTTATATTTGACATATTTCATTAAACATAGCCATGCAACTTTATAAACAATTTTAAATCAGTTCGCAAACATAGGAGCAAAGTGCATCAAGGAGACTTGCCTTCTGTCCCGGGTAGGTCTTCGTACGCGAGAAGGTCGGCGGCGGAATCGGCGGTCGCGGCGGGATCGTCGACTACACGCAAAACGAGGCAATAAATAAATAACAGAAAATAAATAAAATCCAAAAATTATAAAATTAGTACTGGCAAGAAGATCTTGATTTATGACGAATTTAGGAACTTGAATGGGATCAATCGGAGTTCGGACGGAAAAGTTATGGACCGCCGAAGTTCGAAAACTGGAAAATTGGAAAATGAGGGAATATTCCCGGAATCTTCAATTGGGCTGATTTTTGGTTTGACTAAAGTCAATGGCAGGTGGGCCAGGGCTGTCATTGGCTCAAGGCCACCTTCTTCAAGCTCTGCCATGGCAAGAACAGAGGAGGTGGAGGCTGCCATGGCGCCGGCAAGGGGAGGGTGGAGGGCTGCCATGGCAGCGGCAGGCGTTGGCCAGCGGCGACAGCGTAGCCGCGCGGCAGCAGCGCTGTCAGCGCGGGCGATGCGGGCGCGGCAGGGTCCTCGCGTCGGAAGCGGCGGTTGCGCGGCGGCGGCAGCGGGTGTGGCGCTGGCACACATTGCCAGCGCGGCGGCAAGACGGCGGGCGGCAAGACGGCGACGGCAGGTCGGGCGGCGGTGCGGCAAAGACCGGTCGGGCGCGGTGGAGCCAGCCGGCAGTACGGCAGGCGGGAAGCTGCCGAGGTGGCGGCTCGGCACGACGGGCGGCGGCACGCAGCGGCAGCGGGCGGCGCGGTGGATCTCGGCAATGACGGACGGCGGGCTGCCGCAGCGGCGACGGGGTCGCGGCAGCGGTGGCGGCCGGCCGGCGACGGCACGGCAGCGGCGTCGGCCACGACAGCCATCATGGCAGGAACAGAACAAGCCCGAAATTCGCCAAAATTCGAAATTTCTTCACAAATTTCACTATGGCACACCCTAATAACTTCTAGATCACTAGACTACCCCTAGAAGAGCCTAAGAACACAAGGAATTGGATCAAAACCTACCGGAGACGGAGAAATCGACGGCGGATGACGGTTCGGCCGACGGGACTAAAACGCGAAATTCGTCGCCGGAGTTTGATGAATCCTGAAATTGATGGAGGGAAAATGAGTACCACTACCCCACGGACACAAGGAAACAAACGGTGTAGAGATTGGACCACCGAGGAGGGAGATATGACCACGAACGCGACGAACACGAAGAACGGCGTTGCCGCGGCAGTTTCTTCGATCTCCCGGACGATTGGGTTTGAGAGGCTAAAGGAGGGCGAGTGTTCTGGAAAGGGGACTCCCTCACGGAGATAATAGAGGCGGAGATGTGCGAATCGGAGTTGAAACGGACGATTTAATGCCATAATGATGGATTTCGGTTTTGGAAAGATCAAGCCGCTTCCGACGTGATTTAGGGTTCATCAATCCCATAAATGGCAAGAGGAGATCGTTACGAATTCAACGGATCCGGCGGAACGCGATTTGATGCCTTGATGTGGAAGTTACAAAGATTGGAAGGAGGTATGGTGAGTATGGAGCTTACTATGTTCTTCCCAGGCAAAACACTCATGGCTGTCCAAGGTTGAAGAAGGACCATGTAGCACTGCCACGTGGCGTATTCTCATTGGCTCCCTTTTACGCAAATGTTCCACCCTAGGGAAAAATGGCCTAAAAATTCCGGAAAAATTCCTAGAGCCATTTTAGATTATTTGGGACGCAATGGAATTGGTTTGGTTGAATTTGGATGATTTTTGTGGAATTGGATATTCGGGCGCGGATCGCAGGCATTAAACAAAAGCCGCGCGAGATAAAATAGGAACGGATGTCCAAAAATCAGGGGGATGATTCCTAAAATCATTTCGGAATATTTGGAACATGTTAGAAGTGGTTTGGTGATTTTTGGAGCATTTTTGGACTCGGGTGAATTTTCGGGTACCGGCGGGACTAGAAAATTCGATTTTTCGCCCGGGAGGGAATTAATTCCCGATTTCGGAGGGGAATGGATGCCAGGTTAATATGAACACCAATGAAACTTCAAATTTTGAATTTATTTTATTTAAATTAGGTTTTTCTCCAGAAAGCCAAAATGAGGATGTTACACTTTTGCTAGTAAGCTCCAAATGCAACGAAATAAATTTCTAAATTTGTATTAAGCTATAAGAATTCAGATTATACAATAAAAATTACTATTTTCTAAGCAGATATAAATTGTTTGAATCAAGTTTACTTAAAGAGCCTTTTATGAATTATGAAGAAACTATGCTAACTGGCTCCAAAAATTATGAAATAAGTATCACCTATTCCTAGAGTCTTAAATGTCCCATTTTTGCAAAAATGGTTAGGAATGAACTCAGCTGAATAAACCAAATGACTATAATAAACCTCTCTTGCATGCAACATGAATTAGTTAAAATTTCGATCAAATGAACATGAAATTTGGTAAAATTAGTTTTGTTGTGTTTCTGGGGTTACAAGGATCCCAAATATATAAAAATATATAAGTGTAGCCATGGTATGCATTATTTTTTCTATAGCCAAAGATTCAATAGTAGAATAGCAAAAAACTCAAAATTTGATGGAACCAAATCCTAGGACATGTAAAAGTGGTACTCTTAGGTACATCCTACCAGTGCCTAAAGAATGATTCAATAATCCTTTAAGGTGCAGCCGCAAGCTTAGAAAGAAAAACGAGCCGCTATCGCGTAAATTTCAGAAACGATTAAGCCTTTTTGGCAGCCCGTAAAATATCATGTTTAAATGTAATTTTTAGGGAGAATGGATCAGATTTGCTCTTTGATATATGGACTACCATAGTCTGAAAAAATATTTAATTTACACCTTACTTTGCATCTAAATTCTAGTAGTGCAATAACCCAAATTATTATAGTCAACAACAACTCATGTTATGATTAGTTAAGCCTAGGAAAACTTTAGCTAAAGTGTTTAAGTCATAAGGTGTCAGGAGCCGCCCAGATCGTCCTCGAGTTGTTGGATGAACAGTTGTTCCCATCGGATTTGGATCATAGCAACCAATCACCGGAGGTGATCCTGATGCTAATACCCAAGCCCAACAGAGACAACCCTACGAACATCCAAACAACTCGACAACAACCCCGGTATTCCCCCGGTATGCGACCCGAAACGCGCCCAGGATCCCCGCATACCGGAAACCAATACGATATCAATTCAATTTGCATAAAGGGGGCAACGAACCCGAAACCTTCCAAACCACACGCAAGCGGAAACACACGGCGCAAGGACGAACCCGACAACCACCGAACCAAGATTAAAACAACTCCAAAACCCTAAACTAAGCAAGAACGGGGAAAAAGACCAAGACTCCGAAAAACGGAAAATTTCGGCATGACCCACCTAGAACCTATGGACATCCACTCAGCAGACAAGAAAAACACAATTCAGTACATATATATATAACGAAAGTAAATACGACATCCACAGCACCACAGCAGTATCAGCAGTTAAAGAAAACGCAAACGGAGCCCGACATACACTTAAGCGTCTATTGCCAAATCCAAAAGACCAACGAACCGCATCTATCTATACAACAAAAGAATGCAGTTAGCAAAAGGAAGACAAATCCCGGAAGTGTTCTGCCCCTGAACACTCCCGGGCGTAAACGGCGTCGGCAAGCCTCTACTCGGTGCCCCGCCCAGTCACCGAGAGGCAGTACGGGCAGAACTCGCACTCAACATGATCCTCACCTGAAAAACCACAAAGCAGAAGCATGAGTACAAAAGGTACTCGCAAGACTTACCCGGGAATCCATATATGACCGACTCCAAAGGATTGTGCATTTAGTTGTAGCAAGGATTAAGCTTAAGGTAAAAGTGCGGAAAAGCATTAACATTTGTAGTATAAATGCGACAATCGAACCGATTACAAGTTTAAAGCAGTTATAGACCGCTCTTACTTCTAGTGTGAGATTGAAATTAACAACAATTAAGGTAGAGCAATACATAACCATTTTAAAGCTCAAGCCCAACGGCGAACCACAAGTTCAAGTTATTTACTACGCAGAAGAAGTTCAGATCAAGCTTGCTCATATCCGAGAGCGCGGCAATTCGAATCGCTTAATTAACCCTGCAGGGAAGCATTGATCGCACGACACTTACCACAAGGGCCTAGTGTCAACCCCCTCCCAATCATACCCAATCGCTGAAGCGTCCTCCTGTGGCCCGAAAACCTAGCACCCCCTCGAGCAGCCCCAAGCCCGGCTTGGCGCTCGAGAGTCGGCCTAAGCCTCGCCCTCAACCACGTCTAACCACAGGAAGTTACGGTCCATTGATTCCGTATGAGAGAAAGAGTGGCTTACCGTACCATAATCGGGCATGCGACCAACCGGGGTGTGCTCAATCCTATTCCACTTACGGATCGGTCCTTAATTGACACAGACGGGGCTACACATTTGAGTCTCCATACCCAAATGAACCAACTCCCCCGCCCGGTCCACAAGTTAACCTTTCCAAAACATTTTCCCAATTCCAAGTCCAACACAATGTAACATGTGTGTAATAATAAAAACCACAAGTGACAGAACCCTCCGTCACTTGGCCCGAACCCAACATCTAAGCATGCTAAGCGTGGACTCATTATATTACCCATATTAGCTCCAAGGAAAATATTGATCAATTACCAACAAGTGTAAGTGCAACAAATAGGGTCTAGTCCTATACCACAGTCAACTCCTAATGCAAAACGTAACTCACAATTTAACAATTTATTCTCAAAAATATATTCATACGAGGTTCAAGATGCTTAGGTGCTTGCACGATGCTTCACGAGTCTCAGTGACAACCTGCTCACCGTGATCACCCTCGATCGCGGCCACGTCACCCTCCGCGTGAGCGTTCTCTACACGATATCAATGCACAGGGAATGAGATGCATGCCGTGCATATGTGATGAAATGACAACTTAAGACAATATGCAAGCATTCGACAAACCAAAATGAAAATACAATTACGAAATCCCACAAAACCGCCGAGCAATATTATGAATAGCTCAACACTATCTCGAACCGGAAACTTTATAGCTAGTGATTTAATTGCTCGCCCTCCACTAAGTTTCTTATTTGGTACCCACCCCACGAATAAAAGCATAAAGACCCCAAGCATATTCCTAAGCATTTCAATCGGGAACACACGACACCTCTCAACTTGCATGACACTTTAATGACACCTTCGCAACACCGACTAAGGACAGTAACTCACCCTTAGGTCATAGCGTCAAACTTCAACATTTTCTATGCAATGAATTCATTAGCCATACCGCCGTATACTAATTTATATTCCAAACCTTCCATATTGCTTAGCATTTCAACAACATATGGCAAAAACCACAAAAGCTTAAGCATTGCCAACCTCTATCGCGAGAACGAGTTCCAACTCGTCGGTCCCTCCAAACCACAATAGAGTTTAGCACTAGAACTCAAGAACAACCCAACAACCCTAGACACAAAGGATTTCACGACTACAATATCAGGTTCATCTCCAAACGGGTGTCACTCAAATCAACCCCATTAATTAAGAGGGCACACACATCACCAACAATCCAACATTTGCCAACGGAAACTTGAGATGAGGAAATAATATAAATCTTATTGAACTTCGGATGATACACAACTAACAAAAATGATTTTGACTTAAACAGCCCTACCCCAACTCTATCCCTTAATCACGAATATACAAACCTCGAATACATACACCACTTGTCATGAACATAACTATGTATATATCCTACGAATATCAATCACTGGTAGGCTCTAGCTAAGCACTGCGTCATAGATAATTTGAGTACCATCTCCATTCTACCGAGTAACTATACACTCAAATCCAACGTGCATGCGGACTGCTGCCCAAGGCCAATGCTCACCTTATGGAGACCTACGAGGGTTCACCATATTCATGCATGCATTACTCTCTATTCTAAAAATGCCAAACATCAATAGTCACTCCAGTATTTAAACTACCTATACCTTGAGATATCACCAACCCAACAAGGTATTTCACTGATAGGCTCTAGCTAAATCATTTAGGCATTTCATCGAACACAAGGCATGCACTGAAAACCATACACCAAAAGGAGGCAATGGGGGAGGGGGTACCCGGCCAGATCTGGAAGGAGCAGCAGTGGGAGGGGGATCGCCGGCGTGGTGGAGGACGGCCGGGGGAGGTGGCGACGCCGGCTTGCTTGGCCGGCGGGGGGGCCCAGGAGGAGGCCCCGGGCGGCTAGTGGAGGCGGAGCCGAGCCGGACGGGGAGGGTGGGGGAGGCGTCGGCCGAGCCGGGAGGAGGCGCAGCCGGCTGGGGGGGAGCACGGGCCGGCGAGGGAGGATGACAGGGGGCGGCGGCCGGTGGAGGCAGCGCCGGGTCTGAGGGTGGGGAGCGGGTCGGGCACGGGTGAGGAGGGGGAGGTGAGTGGGGAGTGAGAGAGAGAGATGAGTGGGAAGGGAGAGAGAAAAGGAGTGGGGAAAATTTGGGGAGGGGAAATTACTTGCTTACCCCCATGACCATACACATGAAGAAATCAGGACCATGACAAATCCTCCCCCCTTAGGGGAATCTCGCCCCGAGATTCAAAACGAGTACATCGCTAGAAAGGAACTTCACATAGACAACATCTGCGAAGGGATAGGGTTGAAGCACTTACATGGCTTGGAAGAACTCGGGATACTCGCCTTTCAAGTGATCCTCCCGCTCCCAAGTGGCTTCATCTTCAGTGTGATTGCTCCACTGAATCTTGTAAAACCTGAGAGTCTTCCTACGAGTCTTGCGTTCGGCCTCCTCCAAAACTCGAATAGGATGCTCTTGGTATGATAGATCAGGTTCAGGCTGAACTTCGAGGTCATCCACTTCCAGAGATTCAAAGGGAGTACGGAGGCACTTCTTCAATTGCGAGATATGGAAGACATCGTGGACCATCTCGAGTGAGGGAGGGAGCTCCAACTGATATGCCACCTGACCACGCCTTCCAAGGATCCGGAACGGACCTATATAGCGAGGGGCCAACTTTCCTTTAACTCCAAAACGACGGGTGCCACGGAGGGGAGACACCTTTAGATAGACAAAGTCGCCGACGTTGAAGGAGAGAGGTCTCCTACGACGATCAACATAGCTTTTCTGTCGCGATCGCGCTACTCTCAGATTCTCTTGGATAGTCCTGACCTTTTCTTCCGCCTCCACAACTAACTCTGGCCCAATCAAGGAGCGTTCCCCACTTTCTGACCAATTCAGCGGCGCTCGACAACTGCGACCATAAAGTGCCTCGAACGGAGACATCTGGATACTGGTTTGGTAGCTGTTGTTGTACGCGAACTCGGCGTACGGGAGACACTCTTCCCACTTCTTCCCGTAGGACAAAATACAAGCCCTCAACTTGTCCTCGAGAATCTGATTGACCCTCTCGGTCTGACCGTCGATCCCGAGGGTGGTATCTTTGAACTGTGAAGCAACCGTGCCCAAGGCTTCATGTAGGCTTCTCGAACCGAGAGACAAGCGAGAGCCTCGGTCTGACACTATCCGTTTCGGCACTCCATGGAGACACAAGATCCGAGAGATATATAGCTCTGCATATCTCTTGGTCGAATAAGTGGTCCGGACAGCCAGAAAGTGCGCGGACTTCGTCAGTCGGTCTACGATCACCCAAATTGAGTCATGGCCTGAGGAAGTAGTCGGCAGGCCAGTAATGAAATCCATGGTAACATCCTCCCACTTCCAAACTGGAATAGGAAGAGGCTGAAGAGTACCGGCTGGCTTGAGGTGTTCGGCCTTCACTCGCTTACAGACATCGCACTCTGACACATAGCGAGCGACTTCGCGCTTCATGCGAGCCCACCAAAACTGCCGTCTCAGGTCTTGATACATCTTGTTGCTGCCCGGGTGAATGGTAAGCAAGGAGTTATGCGCCTCATCGAGAATCCTTCGCTTCAACTCCTGGTCATCAGGGACAACTATGCGGTCGCCGAACCACACGGTTCCCTGATCATCTAGGCGAAACTCAGCAGCTTGCCCCAATTTCAATTTATCCCGGAGTTGGTCAACCTCTCCATCCTTCGACTGTGCCTCTCGAATCTGATCGAGCAATGTAGACCTCAACTCGATATTGGCTATGAATCCCTGCTCGCCCATCTCCAAGCCGAGTCTTTGGAATTCGGCACAAAGAGAGACACTCGGGGACTGGAGAGTACAGCAGTTGCATTGAGCTTTGCGACTCAATGCGTCAGCTACCACATTCGCCTTCCCCGGGTGGTAGTGTACCTCGGTTGTAGTCTTTAATCAGCTCAAGCCATCTCATTGCCTCATATTCAGATCTGCTGGGTGAAGATGTACTTGAGACTTTTATGATCGGTATAGATATTGCACTTGTTCCCGAGAAGATAGTGGCGCCAGATCTTCAAGGCATGCACCATCGCCGCAAGCTCCAAATCATGGGTGGGGTAGTGCTCCTCATGATGCTTCAAGCTGTCGAGATGCGTGAGCAGCGACTCGGCCTTCTTGCATGAGCACACAATGAGCCCAATGCACGACGCATCGCAATACACCTCAAAAGAATTTGTGGATATCCGGTGAGTGAGGACAGGAGCCGTAGTCAGACGTTGCTTGATGTCTGGAAGGCGCTCTCACGATCCGTGACCATCTGAATTCAACCCCCTTCTTGAGCGGCTCGATCATCGGCCGCCAATCTTTGAGAAGTCCTGGATGAAAGCGGCGATAATACCCGACCGATCCCAAGAAAAGCTGCGGATGTCCGTGATGATCTTGGGCTGCTCCCATTTGAGTACATCCTGTACCTTGCTCGGGTCAATCGCCACGCCTCGCTCGAAAGGGCGTGTCCCAAGAATGACACTTCCCTCGGCGAACTCACACTTGCTGAACCGCATACAAAGCGATGCTCCTGAGTCGCGAGAACAATGCGAAGGTGTGCGGCGTGCTCTTCTTCATCGGTGAATATATCAAAATGTAAATCGATGAAGATGGCGACAAAGGAATCCAGCTCTTCCATGAATATGGAGTTCATCAGTACATAAAGTACGCCGGCGGCGTTCGTGAGGCCGAATGACATCACGGTATACTCGTAGAGCCCGTATCACGGTGGAGAAAGCGATCTTCGGGATGTCCTCGGCTCGGATCTTAATCGATGGTAGCCGAGCCTCGATCAATCTTGGAAAATACTCGTGCACCGGTCGGTGATCGAACAGGAGGTCGATCCGGCAATGGGTACTTGTTCTTGACAGAATCGCATTCGAGGGGCGGTAATCAACGCAAAGCGCAGAGAACCATCCTTCTTGGTCACAAACAGAGCCGAACAGCCCCAAGGCGAGGAGCTCGGTCGGATGAACCCCTTATCCATCAATCCTTTCAGCTGGGTCTTTAACTCAGCCAATTCATTTGGCGGCATCGATGCACGGTCGCTTGGACACCGGAGCGATCCCTGGTCGAGCTCAGCAGCGAACTCAATGTCCCGATCGGTGGCATTCCGTGGTCTCTGGGAACACATCGGGAAACTTCGGACACCACGGAATCGAGTCCAGCTCTTCAACTTCGTCCCATTCGGTGAACACAAGGTGGCCTTGTTCTCATTAAGAAGTAGAGTGAGTCGGCCGCTCTTCTGATTTCGGAGTGACAGGGTACGACTACTGGCAAGATCCAAAAGCGACTGTCGTGTCACCCAACTCATCCTCAGGATGACATCTATCCCCGAAGGTCTAGAAGCGACAAGGCGGCGGTGAGCGGAATCCCTCGAATCTGAACTCGCCTTTCGAACCATCTGCCTGGCCAGTGATCTTCGACCCTGGTGCCTCAATCGGAAAAGAGGTGACACTGCTCATCGACCTCATCATCGATGCCGCTCCGCAAACCCCGTGCGGATAAAAGAATGGGAGGCCCTGAATCAAACAACACTCTAGCCTCATGCCCCTCAACAAGAAGCGTGCCCGGCTAGCGGCGGAGCCCTCAGGAACCGCCTCGGCGTCGGCGAAGGTGACGCTGCCTCGGCTCGACGTAGGCAGCGGCGATGGTCTTTGTCGTGCCCTGGCCGTGGAAGCGCGGCGCTGTTGCCGACGTGGGAATGGGCGATCCGGATGAAGTGGCCCGCGCGTCCGCAATTGTAGCACGGACCGGGACCCGCTGCTGCTCTGGCTGCCGGTGGCGGTAGCGGTGGTCGTGGCCGGGTAGCGGCAACCGATGGCTGGGCCGACGTGATCGACTGAGACGGCGCTGGCGCAGACGGCCTCGGCGGCTGATACGAGACCGCCCGAGCCCGCTGCGAGCTGCCGCCCGCTGAGTACGGTGTCACCCGCTTCCTCTTCTTCTCCTCCTGATGAGCCCGCATCTTGAGCTCAACGATGATCGCGCGACTCACCAGGTCATTGTAGTCGGCCAAGTCGCAGACGGACAACCTATCTTGCATCTTCGCCGTCGACCCCACTCACAAACCGACCTTGCTTCTTACGGTCGGTGTCAACCTCTTACGGGGCGTCTTGCGCCAGGGTAGTTGAACTCTTGCGAGTAGTCAACTACCGACTTGCCGAGCTGTCGGAGGGTGAGAAATCGCGCTTCTTCATGTCCATGAGGCCCTTCGGGATGTGGTACGCCCAAACGCCTCACGGAACTCAGCCCAAGTAAATCCGGTGCCGGCAGTCGCATCACCCGCAAATTGGCCCACCAAGCACCAGCGAGTCTGGAGCCGCTCTTGGCGCTGAAGTGGGCCTTACGAACTCCCCACGATCGATAAGAGCAAACTTACGCTCTATCGCGGCGCAGCCAATCGTCGACCTCCAACGGTCGGTGGCCCGTGAGAAGACCGGTGGCTGCGTGTGCAGAAGTCGAGATAGCCGGTGGGCCGACCTGCGCCCATCACCGCTGCCACCGTCTTTGGACCCGGTCCTGGACTAGCATCTCCAGGATCCGGTTGGTCGCCTCCTGGTGCTGCTCGGTCCGCTGCAGAATGTCCAACACATTGGGAGGAGGTGGCGGAACAGCACCCTCTGGCTGCTGCCGCTCGTCACCTCCATCACCCCCAGAGGTGGAAGCCCCACGGGTCCGCATTCTGTCACCATCAAGACAGACGACACAAGTTAATCCCACACAAAAGCACAAAGTATGATGCACAATGACATGGTAAATATATGCATGCATGACATGACATGAACCTCATATGCATAGTATGGATGCACGATTCCAACGTAATCGTTTCTCCCACGCTCACCATTTAACGTAACTCTCCTAAATATATACCTAGGGCGGGTAATCAGTACTAAGCTCTACCTAATGCATCATGCAAGTCCTAATCAATCACCTAAGTGGTCGTCAAGTTTAAGTTCGTCTTTATGCACCTTGCTCTGATACCAACTTGTCAGGAGCCGCCCAGATCGTCCTCGAGTTGTTGGATGAACAGTTGTTCCCATCGGATTTGGATCCTAGCAACCAATCACCGGAGGTGATCCTGATGCTAATACCCAAGCCCAACAGAGACAACCCTACGAACATCCAAACAACTCGACAACAACCCCGGTATTCCCCCGGTATGCGACTAAACGCGCCAGGATCGCATACCGGAAACCAATACGATATCAATTCAATTTGCATAAAGGGGGCAACGAACCCGAAACCTTCCAAACCACACGCAAGCGGAAACACACGGCGCAAGGACGAACCCGACAACCACCGAACCAAGATTAAAACAACTCCAAAACCCTAAACTAAGCAAGAACGGGGAAAAAGACCAAGACTCCGAAAAACGGAAAATTTCGGCATGACCCACCTAGAACCTATGGACATCCACTCAGCAGACAAGAAAAACACAGTTCAGTACATATATATATAACGAAAGTAAATGCGACATCCACAGCACCACAGCAGTATCAGCAGTTAAAGAAAACGCAAACGGAGCCCGACATACACTTAAGCGTCTATTGCCAAATCCAAAAGACCAACGAACCGCATCTATCTATACAACAAAAGAATGCAGTTAGCAAAAGGAAGACAAATCCCGGAAGTGTTCTGCCCCTGAACACTCCCGGGCGTAAACGGCGTCGGCAAGCCTCTACTCGGTGCCCCGCCCAGTCACCGAGAGGCAGTACGGGCAGAACTCGCACTCAACCTGATCCTCACCTGAAAAACCACAAAGCAGAAGCATGAGTACAAAAGGTACTCGCAAGACTTACCCGGGGGTCCATATATGACCGACTCCAAAGGATTGTGCATTTAGTTGTAGCAAGGATTAAGTTTAAGGTAAAAGTGCGGAAAAGCATTAACATTTGTATTATAAATGCGACAATCGAACCGATTACAAGTTTAAAGCAGTTATAGACCGCACTTACTTCTAGTGTGAGATTGAAATTAACAACAATTAAGGTAGAGCAATACATAACCATTTTAAAGCTCAAGCCCAACGGCGAACCACAAGTTCAAGTTATTTACTACGCAGAAGAAGTTCAGATCAAGCTTGCTCATATCCGAGAGCGCGGCAATTCGAATCGCTTAATTAACCCTGCAGGGAAGCATTGATCGCACGACACTTACCACAAGGGCCTAGTGTCAACCCCCTCCCAATCATACCCAATCGCTGAAGCGTCCTCCTGTGGCCCGAAAACCTAGCACCCCCTCGAGCAGCCCCAAGCCCGGCTTGGCGCTCGAGAGTCGGCCTAAGCCTCGCCCTCAACCACGTCCAACCACAGGAAGTTACGGTCCATCGATTCCGTATGAGAGAAAGAGTGGCTTACCGTACCATAATCGGGCATGCGACCAACCGGGGTGTGCTCAATCCTATTCCACTTACGGATCGGTCCTTAATTGACACAGACGGGGCTACACATTTGAGTCTCCATACCCAAATGAACCAACTCCCCCGCCCGGTCCACAAGTTAACCTTTCCAAAACATTTTCCCAATTCCAAGTCCAACATAATGTAACATGTGTGTAATAATAAAAACCACAAGTGACAGAACCCTCCGTCACTTGGCCCGAACCCAACATCTAAGCATGCTAAGCGTGGACTCATTATATTACCCATATTAGCTCCAAGGAAAATATTGATCAATTACCAACAAGTGTAAGTGCAACAAATAGGGTCTAGTCCTATACCACAGTCAACTCCTAATGCAAAACGTAACTCACAATTTAACAATTTATTCTCAAAAATATATTCATACGAGGTTCAAGATGCTTAGGTGCTTGCCTGATGCTTCTGCCGGAGTCTCAGTGACAACCTGCTCACCGTGATCACCCTCGATCGCGGCCACGTCACCCTCCGCGTGAGCGTTCTCTACACGATATCAATGCACAGGGAATGAGATGCATGCCGTGCATATGTGATGAAATGACAACTGAAGACAATATGCAAGCATTCGACAAACCAAAATGAAAATACAATTACGAAATCCCACAAAACCGCCGAGCAATATTATGAATGGCTCAACACTATCTCGAACCGGAAACTTTATAGCTAGTGATTTAATTGCTCGCCCTCCACTAAGTTTCTTATTTGGTACCCACCCCACGAATAAAAGCATAAAGACCCCAAGCATATTCCTAAGCATTTCAATCGGGAACACACGACACCTCTGAAAGGATCGGTAAGGCCTAGAGGGGGGGTGAATAGGCAATTTTAAACAATTTAAACAAGACAAACTAAACAGTTTAAAGAAAAGATCTAAGCAGATAAACAGAATAAGCACCAACAGACTAAGAACAACTTAAGCAATAGTGAGAACAAGAAAAAGACAGACTATCACACAGAGACAAGAGATTTTTCACCGAGGTTTAGAGAGAAATCTCCTACGTCCCCGTTAGAGCACTTCCTCAGAAGTATTGCTCCTCCAGTAACTCACAGAGGCAGTACTGGATTTTTCACTATTGTAACTCTTTTTACCACTTTGGTGAGGTGAGTCAAAACCTCTTCACAATAATAGTGGCCTTCCACAAACACGGTTGGACAGGTCGCACTAAAATCACCAAAGAAACTGCCTAGGAACAGCTAGTTCCAAGAGTAATAGACCATCCACAAGCCCTGTCTCTTGGTTCACTAGAAACAATCAAACTAGACTTTACTAGGAGCTGTAAGAGTGTAGGATTTTGTTTTTCAGAGTGGAGCTTGATCTCTTTTTGGAATTTTGGCTTTCGGATGCTAGATGTCAAAGAGATGGCAAAAGTTCTGTTTTGGGAGAGCCTCTGAACTGTTTAAATAGGCTACAGGAAGCAAATAGCCGTTATTGGCAACAGGTAGCCGTTTGCCAATGTCGATCAAGTGACAAAGCGAAATGATTGTATCGACAAGGGTTGATAAAAATATGCAAGAGGCTCAATGAACTACGGACCCAAACCAGTGAAAAGGCATCTACGTCGGACCAAGAAAGTTGGTCCGTCAGACACATGCTTTGAGCAAATCTGGTCCGTTGGGAGAGTTTTAAGAACAAGTTTACAACGGACCCAAAAACTTGGTCCGTCGCAGAAGGAGAGCTTACTGGTTATACATCAACAAAGGAATTGGATTAAACACCAGAAACCAGTAAGTTTTATGTTTACAACGGACCCAAAAAGGTGGTCTGTTGTGAATGGAAGCTTTTGGTCCGTTGTAGCTTAAAAGCACTTGAGAGATTTTCAAGGAAAACACAACTGCAACAGACCCAAAAACTTGGTCCGTTGTAAATGGGAAACGCTCGGTTTGAGTTCTGTTAGAATTTGATTTGAAAAGGATATGAACTCAAACAAGGTTTAATAAAGGAATCTGAAATGATTTAGCTTAAGCCCCAAGTTGTTTTTAAAGAGAAATCCTAGGAACCAAGAATTGAACTTGTGCATAGTCCCTCTTTATAGTACGGTTGAAACCCGGAAAAACTTATCTAAAAAGACTTGAAAAGACTTATGAGCTAAAGGACTAAGAATAATGAAACCTTAATCTTGATCCTCTTTTCTGATGAAATCTGATAAGACTGATTTAGTTGATCATCAAGCACCAAAACCCAACAAATAATTTAAACAAATTATTAGGGGGCCTAGATGCTTTCAACCTCCCCTTACTAATCGTAAGACATTTTAGCTAAAACACTTTGAATGCATTCATAGCAGACATACCTACTGGAATATGAAAGTAATATTTTATAACATGCACAAGTAATATTTGACATACAAAATAATAGCCACTATAATAGAGTTATTTACATTTGAGAAATTATGTCTACATGTATTTTTTCCTAACCGTACTTGCCACTTTGTTTATTCCTTACAACCAACAACTAATTATTTTGTTGGGGAAAATAATATCTATCATACCGACATTATTTGCGTACTTACATAAATGATCCATACCTACAAAATAATATCTATCATACTGACATTATTTGCGTATTTACATAAATTATCCATACTTACATTCATACAATCCGCGTGCAAGAAAATAATTTGCACTGTATCCTACCACTTTTCCACCACACTACATACATTTACTAGCATCTTTGTTCCGTTTGAACAACCAACATCATTTCATATATGCTCTACATGTTCAAATATAGCAACAATATTTGCATAATAAATATTGCACAATAATTCATATTGTACAATACAAATTACACTGGAACTACATGTTTAAATCTACTAACAATATTTGCATAATGAATTTGAAATAGCGTACTACGACCCTAACAATTTTTCGGCTTATGCTGCAATTTTTCTGGGCTACCCTAACAATTTTCTGAGACTATCTATATTTTTCCTAACTACATAACAATTATATTAACAAAAAAATAATTATATCAAATGATAAAACAAAATTAACTAGGTACTACATTTTTTGGGCAATCCTAACAGTTTGCTGAGACTACCTATATTTTTCCTAACAACATATCAATTATACTGATTAAAAAATAATTATATAAACGCGTAAAATAAGATTAATTAGGTACTACATTTTTTTGGACTATCCTATAATTTTCTAAGACTACCTAAATTTTTCCTAGCTACATATCAATTATATCGACAAAAAAATCATTATATAAATTACTAATTGACGAATGACGAACGAACGATGAACGAACGAAGCACGAACAGAGAAACCTATCTCTTCTTCCTCTTCCTTTTCTTCCCCTCCTGCTTCTTCTTCTCCTCCTTTCTCTCCTTCTGCCGCCGCCGCTCCCTCTTCCTCTCTTCTTCTTACTCTCCGGTCGCCGCTGCTCACCTGGTCACTCCCTCTATCTTTCTCTCTCTCCTGCTCCCTCTTCTCTTTCTTTCTCCCTCCGGTCCCTCTTTCTTTCTCCATCTCTCTGTCTTGGAATGCGCCCCTGCCCACCTCCTGCCAACCCCCCTTTTTCCTTTTTTCCTTTTGTCCGAACGCGCCAGCTCAGCACCAGTCGCGCCAACACAGCGCGACCAAGCCAATCGCACCACCTCACCGTGACTGATTGCATGAATAAAAAAAGATTATTTCAAAAAAAAATTCTGCTCTCAGAGTCTCAGCAACGGTAATGACCGAGTGGGGCTCAACTGAACGACGGCAGGGCGCGGAGCTCTGAATAAAGGTGATGTGTTGTGGTGGTCTTCGATCCCCAAGATGAGCGACGGAGCTTTGGGACGTCATGTGCTCAAGCTCCGACCAGTGGCACCAACCAGTTGCAGCAGTAGCGGGGCTAAGCTCTACGACAGTGAGAGAGAACAAGGGCACCCCGCACCCCTGTTCCATCAATATGACAGGTAGAGCCGAGCAACTGCAACGGCAGTGGAGCTTGGACATCGAACACGATGGTGGTGGAGAGGCAAAACTCGATCTCCGCCTGACTGGGGACCGAGTCATAAGCGCTGATCTTCCCAGGATCCCAATAGTCATGTCCTAACCAAGTTTTCAAATTTTGTTTTCGGTTCACATCTCGTCACCCTTCAAAATCCAAAATTTTGACATAATCTCGTTATTTCGAATGAAACCTAAAAAGCAAAATTCAAATCCAGAATTTTTTGGACCGAGATTTCAGCAAAAAAACCAAAATT
The DNA here is from genome assembly GCA_036346355.1 of Rhipidocladum racemiflorum. NCBI lineage: Eukaryota > Viridiplantae > Streptophyta > Magnoliopsida > Poales > Poaceae > Rhipidocladum > Rhipidocladum racemiflorum. The sequence continues at coordinate 53,986,279 of CM070584.1, forward strand.
TCGTCCAAAATTACTGAAATCTCAGCAAATTTCAACCGAATGAAAAATAGTTTGTGCGCACCCGGAAGCGCGGATCGGACCTTTGCTTGCGCGTAGGACTAGAAGTGACACCCATACTCTATTTAAGTATATGCTCACTGTCCTCAACTAGTCTCGTGCACAGATGTGAATCAAGTGGTCCTCACCCAAACAAATATGAACCATTGATTTCCATCGTACACACTTACGCTACCAAGAAAGTCCCGATCGCTTTCTGAAAACCATACCGGGATTGAGGTCAACTCAATTGAACACAACACACATCGTCCGTCTCAGAACCTTAGTACCGCCCACACCCACCGAGGGGTGTGCATCGCAGTGGTTAAGGAACGACGATCGCTCGTGTTCATGTGCCAACGGTTGAGAACAATTCCGAGTACCCGGATATGTGTTTCGGTGCTAGTTCCCAAGATCAAGGCCTAGCACCCACATATCCAGCATTCGAGATGTTTCATCACACATACACAATTGTAAGTGACGTAAAAGTAGATTAGATACTATTACATCTACTCAGTCTTACATTGTCTATGCCCGACCGGCCAAATATAATACATAAGAGAAAAGAAGCAGCGGAAATAACATAAGTCCAAAAGAAGGATTGCTGTGTGCCATCCATAACCCAAAAGGCAACCGACTGGGGAAAGACCCAGTTCATCTATCTAAGAAGTCGTCAGCCCCCGCTTCGTAGAATGGTAGACTGGATATATGCGATTACTTAACTACCACGCATAGTCATGCGTTAGTTAAGGAAGGGTAGAATGGTAGACTAGAGTTTTTATGAAATTTAAAAAGGTTGGATATAACAGTAAAAGATACTAATATGTTAATAAAAATGAAAACAAAGCTATGATTTGGACACAAGCGGATTATGGGAGTAGCCGTTGGTGCAAGGGTTGGACTTGCACGTAGATAAGGGGAGGTTCTCGCCTGAGTTAACATAAGGACCAAACTTGATGCTATCGACTGAGTCAATTTATGCAACCACATGTGCTAATATGGGATAGCTTAACTTAGTAAAATAGTTAAGGTTTAACCTTGCATTTTGGTATGCCGAAGTAGTAAGGATGAACCACGATACGATTGTGCTCGTATGTGCTCCCATCACTGAGTCATTGGGATCAAAGCATTCCAATACAACGATGAATGCCTGACTATGGGAGAACGAGGGTGATGGGATGCGAAACCATCGTGAGTACGGCTATTGACTTATGCCACCACAGCAAGGGTTTGACATTCACCGAGCTGATGCAAGGGTAGGCTTTAGCTATTTGAACGGGTTCGTCACAATCTAGCAAAATGGGTGAAAGGTGTGATAATTTGCCTAGAGGGGGGGTGAATAGGCTATTTAAAATTTCAAACGAAATTTACTGCAGCGGAAAGGTATCGGAACTTCCGATCAGATATCAGAATGTCCGAACAGTATTGAGATTTGAGAATAAGTAACGAAATCAAGCTAACTATGAATTACTTATACTCCAACTTGGTTCAAGATAAAATAAGAGATTTACAATCAACTAGTAAGAGTTTAGAACTTCAAAGGAGAGAGTAGAACGAGATACACAAGAAGCAAGAAACAAATCAAGCTAATAGACAAGAGTATTTGTTCCCGGAGTTCAGATCCTTGAGGGCATCCTACGTCTCCATTGAGGAAGCTCACAAAGAGCCGGGTCTATTCCAACCCTTTCCACCGAAACCTTGGTCACACTTGAGATTTGGTTTCACTTTTGATTTCTTCCCTTCCGGAGGCGAAATCGGCCTTCACAAACTTCTCACGGCTACCCACAATCTTCGGGAGCTCGTGAGTGACGCTTAGCCGTCTAGGAGTCCTTCAACCTCCAAGAGTAATGAATGCAACTTGAACCCAATCTTGGAGATGATATCTTATGCTCAAGAATGTCTCTCTTGTGATCTAGACTCAAATCTTGTTCAACCCTCACTCTTTTGTTTGATCACTAAGATCAAGGAGGAGAGGAAGAAACTACTCAAGAAGTGTGTTTAATGCTCAAGAAAAACCACAGCCAAAAAGCTAGACACATTAAATGGGGTGGAGGGGTATATATAGGAAAGGACAAAAAACTAGCCGTTGTCCCTCCATTCAGTCACATATCGGAACTTCCGATCTGTACATCGGAACATCCGATAAGTCTAATTGTCCATAAATTCAATTTGTTTAAACGGTCGAAAACTATACATCGGAACTTCCGATATTGACGATCGGAATGTCCAATGTGTCTATAGAGATACTTTTGAAAAGCTTTTTCAAAATGACTCTAAGTCAATATCGAAACGTCCGATTTCAGATTGGAACATCCGATCTATCCAAAGAGTACCCCTTTTTCAAAATCTATATAGATCGGAACATCCGATCAACAGTATCGGAACTTCCGAAAAGTCCAGAGGATACTGTAAAGCTTTTCAACACATATCGGAACTTCCGATGAACACATGGAATGTCCGATGCATCCATAGAGTGCACAAAACACTCACACCGAAATTTTCGATAGGGACACGGATGAAAGCTACTTGGTGTGCGTGTTACGACTCGTGTCTTTCAACAAAAACGAGTAGGCATTCATATGAGCATCGAGACTTGTCCTAGATTGACTAAGTTGCATCCTTTTTAATAGTACGACATCTCTATGACTCAAAGATTAAAGTAAATTACATCAAAATGTCACCGTTTTTCTTCCTTATGCTTTTTGAGGAGTGCCAACGTCCATAAACCTCTGTTGCTTTAGGACTTTCACCTGCTCATTAACTCATTGAACCCATTAGTCCCTTAATCGCTTGTCATTAATCATCCAAAACACGCTTAGGGGCCAAGATGCACTTTCAATGGGTACGGTGAGTACGTATCACGTGGCATGGTTGATATGATTACTAGAATGTATCATATGGGTAAAATGTACATTCTCTGCAGAGATTTAAATCTAATTAATTAACCATGCTCACAGTCAAGAGCAGCTTGGGAAATAATGTCAAGTATAGTCTTATCTTTGCAAACATTTTTGGAATTTGTGGTATGGTGAGTTGGTTTATTGGTATGATGGGTCAGGTGCAATTTAATTATTATTCATGACTATAGAGGGTCATGGAATATTGTATACATGATCTATATACTGTTATTAGATTCTTATCAAAAACTCTTTACAATACCGTTACTGCTTGTTAAACTGCATGCTTTCAAATAAAACTTGCTTCATACTGAAATTGAACCTAGGATAGAAGCTACCTTTCATGTAATTAACCACGCATGTATAAATATTTCTATACACTAAAGTCTTACGAGTACATACATGTACTCACCGTTTGTTTTAACTAATATTATTTAGATAAAGGTAATGATGAGCTCCCCAACAACACTCACTTCGCTTTAGGGTTGGACGACTTCTTGGATAGATAAACTGGGCCTTTTCCCAATCGGTTGCCTTTGAGTTAGGATGGGCATACCGTTGTCTTACTTTTTGTTTTTGCTATATTTTCGCTACAAGTTCACTCTTATGCTTTATATTTGATCGGTCGGCCATGGTCATGTAATATTAAGTAGTTGTAATAGTTTCTAGTTTACTTTTATGCTATAACAAGTGCTTGTGTATGTGTAGTGATTCATCTTGAATGCAGGATATGTGGGTGCTAGACATTGATATTGGGAACTAGCACTAGATACATATCCGGGTACTCAAAATTATTCTCAACCGTATGACGTGTGGACACGAGCAACCGTCATCCCTTGCCTACTGCGACGCACACCCCTCGATGCGTGTGGGCGGTACTAAGGTTCTGAGACGACCGACGTGTGATATGCCCGTTGACCTCAATCCTAGTATGGTTCTTCGGGAAAAAAGTCGGAACCCTTTTGTACGTAAGTGTGTACAGTACTATTTATGTGACCCATATTTGTTTGGGTGAGGGCCATTTGAATAATATCTATGCACAGGATTATTTGAAAATATTGATTATACACTTAAATGAAGTATGTGCGTTACTTCTAAACTAACATATGAGTAAGATCTGATTCACATTTCCAGATGTCCACACCTTGTTCCCACCCAAGCTAGCGCTTAGACTATCTCCAGCAATTTCCCTTTGTTCCATTCTCTTCCCTATTCCCTTCCCTATATTCATTCCCTTTATTTTACTACTATCTCCAACAGCATCCCCTCGAAGGGATTTCTCTCTGGGATTGGAGAGAGAATCTGTTTCTAAAGGGATTCTCTCTCCGAATCCCTTCTGAAGGGAAGGGGTGGGAATCCGCTGGAGCACTTGGGATGGAATATTCGTGAAGGGATTTGAAGGCTGAAGGGAATCACCTGGAGATAGTCTTATGACTACAAATAAAACTGTTCTGAAAAAACAGAGAGAGAAAGCTCATGCCTCATGCCATGTTCCTATTCGTGGCTCAAGGGAATACGCCCAATCGAACAACCAGTCAACGTCGGACGCGTGGCAGCAAGACCAGTGATCGGTCAACATCCATCTCCAATTGTACACGTCGACGGTGAGTATCCAATCCCCGTGTGCTAGTTCAGGGGTTACGTAGCCCGGCCAATTCCTTAAAGCTTAAATGGTTTAGTATATATATATTCTTGTGAAATTATTTTCTAACATATGGGAAATCATAAAATTTCATTTATGATATTTATAATAGAGAAGATATTTCCTCTAGCAGCTCTCCTACGTCATATTAATTGTCCTGCTTAATTGCCCTACGCAAGAAACGAAGCGTTGCTTTAATTAGCCAGCTTTTGCAAGAAACGAAGCGTTAAAGATAGATGTTTGATCTTATGAAATAGTATTTTTTTATTTTTTTATTTTTATTTTTCGTTATCAATTTTATTTTTCGTAGCAACGCACGGGCATATAACTAGTAATACTTAGTACATGAGACTAAAACTTTCTTCCCTAAATAGTACATAATATTTTGTCATATGAGTATTGATGTTCAAAACCTGGAGTCCCTAGATCGAGTTTATGAATATAACTTAGATTGTTTTTGTCTAAAAATCAAGATTGAAAAGAGTAGGAAATGTGGATTATATTTTATTGAGTCATGACTATCTATAAAGTATAAACTTTGAGTGAAAAACTAGAACACTAAACATAATATTGCTTCTGATTCCTCTTGTTTTATCTTGATGATTTGAATACCTCGATCACGTAGCGAAGGAGAAATTGAAGAAGGTCGAGTTTGTCGGACGACCCTTGACTCGCAAAGATATCTAATATACTTGTTGCATCCGAATTTGCCTCTGTTACGTTGGACTAATCTTCGCGGAAGGCAGTTAGTGGGCCGGTCTATTTCACCCCCCTCGTCATTACTGGATTACTGGCACAACGTGCTTTAAAAAGGGCAGTTAGACGAGACGGCAGTTCTGGAGAGACATGCCTTGTTCCTTCCGCAAGCGCGTGTTTACGCACGTTGTGACGGATTGGGTGGCATGGGAAGAAACCATCACCAGGAAGAGCCTGGCTCTCGTCAAACACTGACCGGCGTGCAGGCACTTGCCAAGAACCAGCCAGCCCAGTCCCCCCCATGTTGCCGTCGATGCTCTCTATAAGTACGCGCGCGCATTCCTCTCCTCGCTTCAACCCGGACCGTACGTCGGCACAAATCACACACACACACACACAGATAGAGAGAGAGAGAGAGAGAGAGAGAGAGAGAGAGAGAGAGAGAGAGAGAGAGAGAGAGAGAGAGAGAGAGAGAGAGCGAGCGAGAGAGAGATGGCGAATCTGTTCCTGAATCAGGCGAAGCAGTACGCGGCGACGCGGCCGGCCTACCCGCCGGAGCTCTTCGAGTACATCGCGTCCAAGACGGCCCGCCATGACCTGGCATGGGACGTCGGCACCGGCAGCGGCCAGGCCGCAGCATCGGTGAGCCTCTCATCTCCATGTCCCTCCTCGTGTTTCGGTGCATGTTTAGCTAGTTCTAATTGAGAGGAGTCAGGGGTAAACACGGAAGAAAAACTTGTCCTTGTCTTCTTGAGAGCCGAACCGACGGGAACGGCAGCTGCCTTGACTGGTCTCCAACAATTTCGGAAAGCGACCTTAGCTACTCTTTAGTCTTTCCCCAGACAGTTCCATTCCTTGACTTCATTCCAATTTTCAGCCATTGAATCGGCATCCCCGTTTCAGTTGAATAAAGTGCAACATTACTTACTCCATTTTCTTGCATATTCTATCGTTTATCATTATAAGTTAAGCGTGTCAGAATTCAGATAGACTGTGTACACTAATCGGCTTGCCATGGTCTTGTGTCTGTGTGTACTGCGCAGCTATCGAAGCTGTACAAGGGCGTGGTGGGCACGGACACGAGCGCGCAGCAGCTCTCCTACGCGCCACGCCTCCCCAACGTCCGCTACGTCCACACCCCGCCGGACCTCCCCCTCGCGGGCCTCCACGCGGACGTCGCGCCGCCCTCCTCCGTCGACGTCGTCACCGTCGCTCAGGCCTTCCACTGGCTCCACCTGCCGCACTTCTACGCTCAGGCCCGCTCCGTCCTGCGCGCGCCGCACGGCGTCCTCGCCGCCTGGTGCTACACCGAGCCCCGCGTCGACGGTGCAGCCGTCGACGCCGCCTTCTGGCGCCTCTACCACGGGTCGGACCCCTACTGGGCGCCCAACCGCAGGATGGTCGACGACGAGTACCGCAGTGTGGACTTCCCCTTCGACCCCGTTGAGGGGGAGGCGCACACGGGCCCGTTCGAGTTCTCGACGGAGCGGCGCATGGATCTGGACGACTACCTCACGTACATCACGTCGTGGTCGGCGTACCAGACGGCCAAGGAGAAGGGCGTTGAGCTGCTCGACGAGACGACGGTGCGGGAGTTCGTCGCAGCGTGGGGTGGCGACCGTGAGGAGGTAAAGGCGGTGAGGTACCCCATCTTCCTTAGAATCGGCAAGGTGAGGCCAGAATCAGATGCATGAACGACAAGTCGAGAAAACGACACTTTGGACGTAACGATGGTACGACCCTACGAATTGGTGCTTTTGCTTTGGGCCACCATGCTTGGCTATCACTCATATACAGCAATTAGCGATTAACGTACCGTATCTTATAATACATAATCTTATTTGTAAGTTTAAACTACATAATATTATTTGTTTAAAAAACCACATGATATTTATAATTTGGATTGTCTACGCAACACAGTACATAGAATTTGTGGGATTTCACACACTGTCGACATATATGACGACCTGATCTCTCCAACAAAGGAGAGAAAGATTCAATGCTAAGTCTAAAGCAGAACTGAACTAAATGGCCATCTTTACCGCAGTGAGTGCAAGTGTATTTAACATGATGTTTAGCTTTAGAAGTAGAAGCAACATTTACACTCATCATAGTAGAAGATAAAATTTCAGCAGATTTAAAAACAGTTTTCTTAAGCTCATTGACAATTTCAATTTTTTCACTTTCAAGCTAGTGCTTTAACAACAGTAAGAGCATGTGATTTATGATAAGCACAAGAATAAAAACCTAAACCTTCGTTATGAGTGCTGACATTTGATTAATCCAACATCATATTTAGGTTTTTCTTTCCTTTAGTAAAACGCTCTAAAGACTTTTTCAAGTAATCGACTTTTCGAGAGAGCGTTAAGCAATTATTACAGGGAACGTCCACTTTTCCTTTTTTGTTTGCGACAAGTTGAGCATGAAAGAACTTCATGTGTAAGCAAATCATTAAACAATTGAGAAATCTTAGCATCTGCATCATGCAACTTCAATTCTAGTATGGAGCATTTGGAACAAGAAATTAAATCATGCAAAATATCAGTGGAACAGCTAGCATTTTTAACTTGTTTCTCATTTTGATCCAACAGGGAAGTATGAACATTCCTTAAAACAATAACTTCAGATCGTAACACATCACAAGATTTGCAAGAATCATCATTAGGAATTAAAGATCTAAGCCTTGCAATTTCAGAATTGGAACTATCAATTTCTAGATTTTTTTTTCTTTAAGAGTCTTCTTAGACTTTTTAAGTTCTGAAGCTAATTTAACCATTGCATACTCAAGCTCATCATAAGAAGGTCTCATCTCTTCAAGATCGGAGTCATTGTCGCTATCCCTTCTAGCCATGAAACACATCCCGGTGAAGTCATCATCAGAATCTCCCTTCTTGTCCTTCTTCTTGTCATGTGACTCATCATCACTCTCAAAGTCCACATCGCTAAGATCACACTCCTCTATGGCGGCTAAGATTTTCTTAGCAACTTTTCAAAAATTGGGGCACCTAGGAGTAGTGTGTCTTGAGCTGCGTTGTGCCGGTTCCTTTTCTTCCTTCTTCTTCAACTTAGAACAGTTTGCTTTAACATGCCCGGGAAGGCCACACTCAAAACAGTTGAAGGACCCCGAAGTTGTGCCTCCATGCCTCTTCATCCTCACTTTGTTGAGTGCTTTAAAAGCACGTGAGGAGATGAGCACAAGATCTTCTCCAGGAAGCATCTCAAACTGTTCATCTAAAAAAGAAGCCAATGCAGATAAGGAGCCAAAAAATGGTAATACAGGCGAACTGCTGAGGTTAGCAACAAGTGCATGTGTAGAGGACTTATCATCTCTAGGTGACAAAGAATCCATCACAAAAGTTTTTAGTCTAGAATAAAGATTATCCATAGTCAAAGTATCCAAATCAACAGTTTGATTAATCGCAGTAACAACCATGCACCATTCAGGACTAAGAGATCTCAAAATTTTACTAGCGTTATCCTCAACTGAATTAGTAACTCCAACACCACGCAAATTACACAAGATTTTCTCAAATCGAGAGAAAAGATTATCAATTGATTCACCTGGTCTCATAGCAAAATCAGAAAAATCCTTTTGGTAAATATTTTTGCGCACTTTCTTAATCTTAGTAGAACCTTCATGATAGTCACATAATGTCTTCCAAACAGAATAAGCAGAACGTAGATGAGAAACTCGATCAAATTCTTTTTAAGAAATTCCTTGAAAAATCAAGTTTCTAGCTTTAGCATTCAAATCAACGTCTACTTTATTATCATTGGTGACTATATCAGGAACATCAAAAACAGTAGAAACTTTGCACCAAACATCATTACCTTGAGCTTCAATATAGGATTGCATGCGACTCTTCCAATAAGAAAAATTTGAATCATTTAGCATAGGAGGACGATTAACATACCTATCTGACGTCATATCTCAACCTTGCTCTGATACCACTTGTAGGATCGAGTATAGCAATCAGAGGGAGGTGAATGATTGTGCGGAAGCTAAAACTAAATCTTTGATCTATTAAAAGTTCGCCCCAAAACAGAACCAAATTATTGCCTCGGATTCGACAAAAACAGAATGACACATGTTCAATAAAACAAGAATTCCCAAAGATCCAACCGTCGGATCGATCTTAAATTTGGACACAAGAAACTAGATTCCAATACAAATCGAACCAAAAAAGAATCACATCGATCGGACGTACGGATAAAAAGTTACGAACCCCTCAAGCTTGCTATAACAGAATATGACGAGAATAAGGTCCCGTTTGGCAATTTGGAATCGAGCTGTTTCTACTAGAATCTGGGAGAAACCCAGCCAAATGGGTTAAAACTTGAAATGTTTCTCCTCGGAACGTTTCTTATTTTTCCACACCGTTGCTGAATCACTCTCAACCCCGTTTCTACTAATTTCTACTAGAATCTGGAACGGTACCAAACGGTTTCTAGACGGTGATTCTGATTGTACCTGAAACATTTCTACCAAGAATCTGGAAACCGTTTTTGTTTCTACTAGAATCTAGAACCGTACCGAACGGGGCCTAAATCTAACCAAACATGTAGCTTGCAGACATGCTTGAAGAACTTGATGTTTATTCCTTTTTGATCTGGTTACAGTACTCCAAAACAAAAGAGTACAAACCCTAATACTTGCCTCTAAGCCTCTCTTAGATGGCGTACTAAACAGGAGGTACCCCCCTTATTTATACACAGTAAACACTCCTAATCCTAGGAGTCCCACTCCTAATCCTAGAAGGATTCCCATTCTTAATCATAGAAGGAGTTTGTATTTAACACAACTTTACTTGGCCTAACCTGGCCGAGTACAACTCTTGCACGCGTATTGCAACCCTGCCATACTCACGTGACTAACAACTCTGCACGTGTATGGCCCACCTGCCATACTGACGTGACTAACCATTCTTCATGTGCACCGTCCTCTAGCCCGAACGTCCCACATGACATTCTCGATCATCTGAACCTCGTTCATTCCAGAACCTAATTCCGATCCTCGTCATATTCTTGTTACAACAAGCTTGCGAGGTTCGTAACTTTTGATCCGTATGTCCGATCGAGGTGATTCTTTTTGGGTTCGATTTGTATTGGAATCTAGATTCTTGTTTCCAAATTTTAGATCGATCCGACGGTTGGATCTTCGGGAATTCGTGTTTTATTGAACATGTGTCATTCTGTTTTTATCGAATTCGAGGCAATAATTTGGTTCTGTTTTGGGGTGAACTTTTAATAGATCAAAGATTTGGTTTTAGCTTCCGCACAATCATTCACCCCCCCTCTGATTGCTATACTCGATCCAACAGGATGTTGCAGAATATGCTTAAAAATGAGAGCGTGAGCGGGTTGTTCTAAGAAAAAACAAAGAGAGCGAGCGAGATGTTGCAGAATGAGAGCACTCGGGCTGATTTTATAGTGATTATCAAGCAAATGACCGTTCAAAATTTGAAATGCAGGTGCAACCACATGGGATTCCCTCTCTTTATGTTATGTCGTGTCACGTCACGTCGCTTTACGTCGCATCAATGCCCCTCTTTGTCGTTCGCCGAACGTTGTGGGAGAGCGAAATCTGAAAATCGCACGTGGGAAGAATCAGCTAGACGCTCCATTTCAATCATGTCATGTGACTTTACGTCTTTCAATGCATCATGTCGCTGTCTCTACGAAATTTGAAAATCACACCGCGTTATGATTCTTCCTGTTAGGACTTAGCCACTTAGGAAATTTTTTTATGGTGACTGTCTCCCTCTTCTTTTCCCTCACCTCTCTCTTTTTCTTGTTTTTTTTGCTCTGCCCGCCCCTGGCTTTTCCTTGGCTCTCGTGCGGCCTCACAGTCTCCCATGCGGCCCCACTCCTCAGCTCCTGTGCACGGCGCACGCGCCCCCCTCTCTCTTCTGCGAGTGACTCCTGTCACTCCCTCGCTCCCTATGCAGGCACCCTCCTCACTCCCTCTCGGGCTCCCCCTCCCCACGCGAGGGTAACCCCTCCCTCTCCCTCCCCGCGCGCTGCCGACCCTTCCCCTCCCTCTCCCTAGTCCCCACCAACGCTCCTCATCCGACGGCCACGGGTGGCCACGGCCCATAGGCTCGCCTCCCTCCTCCCCTCTGCAATCGGCGGCCACAAGCTGGCGAGGGCCATAAGGCGGCGTAGGGAGGTGAGGCGAGGTGGCGATATGGAAGGTAAGGCGGCGATCGAGGGAGGCGAGCCAGTAGGGTGAGCGAGGCGCTACCGCGTGGAGGGGCGAGGGATGCGAGTGGCTATGGGAGGTGATGTGATAAGCGCGGAAGGCAAGGCGACAGCATGCAGCCATGGCCTCGGGCAAGGCGCCGGGTGGCCAAGGCGACGAGCGGCCAAGGTGAGCGGTCGCGGCACGGGAGGCGGGAGGTGAGGTGGTGGCATAGCAGAGGAGTCGAAGTGACGGGAGGCAGGACCACAGCTGCCACGGCGCTGGCGTGATCACGGCGACACGGGCGTGACCACGGTGACCACGCGCGTGGGGCGGCTGCTGGATGCGAGGTGATGGAGGCGGTGGTAGTTGACTACAACTCTGGCGACGTGAGCTCGTCCCCCCACCCCCCCAACCCTGCTCCTCCACTGCCGCGGCGTGCCCTGCCGCGAGCCACAGCTATGCCTCCGTGCTTGGTCGTGCCGTGCTACCGTGCCTCGGGCCGGCCCACATAAGCACGGCCCAAGTGCCCACTTCTAGACTGAGTGCACAAGTGGCGGCCCCAGCTTCGGTTTCTTTTTCCACTCATCGGTGAGGCTACATGTGCGTCTGCATTGCTACACCAGAAAATATTAATTCTAAAATATATAGTTTTGTAATACATATTATGTTAAAATCTATAGTTTTATGAAATAGAAATTAAAACCTATAATTTTTTTTAAAAAAAAAACATGTAGTTTTACGAACTCTTCTATTGTTTTCCTGGCTGCATTCTTCTATTATTTTGCTGGCTGCATTCTTCGAGCCTTCTGTTCTTTCTCCCCTATACAAACCCAAGTGTTGCGTGAATAGGCCCATTGACCAGCCTGTGCTTATCAAGAGGACAGACCAAAACTTCTGAAAGCCCAAAATATCAAACAAATTTGAGGAAACCCTGTCCAGAATACTTGATAAATACAGGCTTATTAGCACCCCCCGCTCATTACAACACGCAGTTTGCCTGATTTCATTTCACTCGAAGGAATTGTAAAGTCTGTTCCAATTCTCATTTTTCTGTGTGCAGCGTTCACCTATTTTTTTTAGGAAAAGAAAGCGGATGGAGCGAACTGGTAGACCATTTTTTTTTGGACGTAACCAGGGTTAATCAAACCGAAACCGAAAAAACCGATGGAAACCGAAATTGGAAATTCGAAAATATCGAGCCAAAAATCGCCGGAAAATCGTTAGAAACCGAAGAGTTTCAAAACCGAGCATTTGAACAAAAAACATTCAAAATAAATTAAAAAAAACAAAAACCATTCGGTTTGCTCGAAAAACCGATCGGCGAGTTGAACGTTTTGGGTGACCGGTTTTTTGAGCGGTTTTCATCGGTTTTTTCGAAAAACCGCTCGGTTTTCACCAGTTTTCGATCGGTTTACATCGCATAAATTTTTTCAATTTTTTCAAATTATTTTTTTAATTGAACCGGTTTACCGACCGGTTTAAGATTTCGAACCGGCTCGATACGGTCGAAAACCACGGTTTTCGAGCGGTTTTCGTCGGTTTTGTGAACCCTGGACGTAACCTACTTTGGTGCGCTGGTCCTTAGATATTACTGTACAATTCCATCCGTGCAACTGGTGTTGGGCTAGACCGCTAGAGTAAGAAATAAGCAGTGGGGCACGGCCAGGGTTAACCAAACCGAACGAAATTCTCGATTTTCGTTCGGTTTTTGAGATTTCGAGCCCCACCGAAATATAAAACCGACCGGTAAACCGGTCCAGTTCAAAAATAAATTTAAAAAAATTTATGCTGTGTAAACCGAGCGTTTTTTCGAGAAAACCGATGAAAACCGCTCAAGAAACCGATCGTCCAAAAGGTTCAACTCGCCGAGTGGTTTTTCGAGAAAACCGAATGGTTTTAGTTTTTGTTAAATTTGTTTTTAATGTTTTTTGTTCAAATGCTCGGTTTTGAAACTCTTCGGTTTCTAACTATTTTTCAGCGATTTTTAGCTCGATATTTTCGAATTTCCAATTTCGATTTTCCATCGGTTTTTTCGGTTTCGGTTTTGTTAACCCTGGGCACGGCTCCCGCCGCCTGGACATGATTTGATTCCTCGCTGCCAGAATCGTTTCTGGAACCTTCTAAAATGTTTTTGGAAGAATTGTAGTTGTTGACTTTTATTAGCCAGCCAATTTTTATCTAAAAACCTAAGCCGTGAACGGGAAAAAAAAGGTAGCCTATGTGAAATCATGTGCTGAAAAATTGGTTAGTGATGAAATTGATATTGCAAGTGTTTCTGATCATGGCATGTGTGGTGCATGTGCATGTGCTATTTTCAATGATTATTTGATGTGCTTGTGATAGCATGATAATTATTTTGCTTGATGCAATACGCTCGTGTGAGTGGTTGCATGGATTGATCTTGAGTCAAGTCGTGGACTTATGCTCGTACACGATTTTGTGTTTGTTCATTTGCAGGTGTTGCTTGAGGTCGAACGTGGTCGGTGATGGGACCGAAACTAGGTTTATGGAGGAACTAAGGTTCAAGACTAGGTTCAGGAAGGAACCGAGGTCTTAGTGGTCGAGAATGTCATGCGGGATGTTCGGACTAGAGAACGGTGCACGTGAAGGCCAGTGAGTCACGTGAGTGCGACAGGTGGGCCGTACACGTGCAGTTGTAATCGTTTTGAGGTAGTTTGCATGTATTGGACCATGTGGGCCAAGTGGACATGCATGCGAACTCGTCTAGGTTTTCTTATAAATAGGGGGAGGCGTCACCTGTTTATGAGGGTTTGGAGATTAGGGTTTGTACTCTTTTATTTGGAGTATTGTAATCAGACTAGATAAATAAAAATTAATTTCTTCAGCGCAAGTACTGTTTCTCACAGACGCCGCCGCCGGAGCCTTCTCCTTTGTTTTCTCGGTTGTTTTGCTAGAGCTGCGTGGTTGCGCGAAGAAAAGAAATTACGATGTTCGTTCTGCAGATTGGATCCAAGCACGTCCCCTCGACGAAGCAGCTGCACGTTCGCTCGTCACGTGAAGACTCAGGCTTGATTGGCAGAGCACTAATTAGAAGGCGAACTACTCTGCAAGGTGGCTCGACGAGGCCTGCGCTGTGCTGGAGAAGGTGCACATCACGCCCAAGTGCACGTCGCGTCCAGGGTTTAAATTCTCGCCGAAATCTCGCGAAATTTCGGATTTCGGACCCCCGAGTTCTATAATCCCAGCGAAACTAAAAAACCCTAAAAAAAATTTAAATGCTACAGTACCCTATAATTTCGGCGAAATCTGGATGAAATGGACCGAAATCTCGGTTTTTTGACCGAGATTTGAATTTTTTTGGACCGGATTGGATTCTTCACGTCGTTTCCCATGTGGGACAGTCGGTAGATCATAATTCCAGTGAAATTGAAAAAACCCTAAAAAATTCAAAGTGCGAGATCTCGTTGAATCTCGCCGAAATCTCGGTGAAATGGACCGAGATTTGATTAAAACTTGACCTGATTTGACCAGATTTAAATTTTGGTTTTTGTATTTCGTTCGGATTTCTTCCGAAATAACGAGACCTCGGCGAAATTTCGGATTTCAGTAGGTGACGAAATTTAATCCAAAACGAAATTTGAAACCTGGTTGCGTCTAAGGACATCAAGGAGGCGAGTAAGGCAAAGCACATAACTACTGAACTTTGGCTTGGGAAAGTTCTCCACGCAGGAACAGGCGAACAGCAACCGTGCATGCAACGTTGAAGTGAAGCAAGCGAACGTTTATTCGATCTGCACTGCTACTACAGTATTTCTTGATTTAGGCCCTGTTTGACAGAGCTCCAAATCCCAGCTTCATCTCAGAGCTAAAACTTGTAGGCTGAAATAAAGTAACTTAAGTTTATAATTTTATTCTAAAATATAAACAAGATGACTCACCTAAACACTCTTAATATACCCACAACTCCAGTTCCACGAATCTGGTGGAGCTGGAGCTCTCCCAAACACCCCCTTACTGTAGCAACAGCAAGGTACTGTAGTATCATTAGTTTAAAGAAAACAAATAGAAGGTGATTTGCTATTGCACGTTTATTTTGATTCTAGATTGGTTTATTATTTCATCTTCATAATTTTGATTTGATCTATTCCAAATCTTCCTAAGGCATCAAGTTAGTGATCTAAAAGGTTTGATTGGTTAATTCTTTGTAGATTTTGTTTAATCACGAAATTAGGGTTTAATCAATTTTCGTCATTATTCAAACAGTCAACTTGCAAAACTTATAACTTTTGATCTGTAGATCCGATCGAGTCGATTCTTATTGGGTTAGTTTCTAAATTGAATCTAGTTTCTACAGTAAAAATTTCACGTTAATTGGACAGTTGGATTTCCGGAAATTTGCGATTTACCGAACAACTGTCAATCTGTTTTTTGCGTAAAATCAAAGCAAACTTTTATATATGGTTTAGGGGTGTTTTGATAATCACTAAAAAATGTAATTTAGCTTCCGCGCAATCATTCACGCCCCCTCTGATTGCTATATTAGTATATATCGATCCTACAGCCTAATCAATATTTCAACGCTCACTCTCGTCCCTAGTGTCAACAAGACATAAGGCATACCACGCCATGTAGAATTTGGCATGGTTG
Organism: Rhipidocladum racemiflorum; assembly: GCA_036346355.1. NCBI lineage: Eukaryota > Viridiplantae > Streptophyta > Magnoliopsida > Poales > Poaceae > Rhipidocladum > Rhipidocladum racemiflorum. The sequence goes on from CM070584.1 coordinate 54,002,342, forward strand.
TTTACCTGATCCACTCATTGCCCGTAAACTCCCTTTTAGTACCACGATTGAGACTAGGAGTGATAATGGACTAAAGCCTAGGATAAGTCTGATCCAAACCTAAATTTTTATTTCTTTGATCTAGTCCAATGCAAACCTAAAACTAATAAACATAGGTCCAATCCAGGCCAAATAAAGGCAATATTGCAATATAGTAGAAAAACGTAAGATCCAAACCTAGTTCAATCTGGTCTAAATCTAATCCAAATAACTATAGATCTAAAATGAGTCCAATCCATTTCAAACTTTGGACCGATCTAATCCAAAAACCTAGACTAATTCAAACCCATTATCACCCCTAATCGAGACCTCTAAATGTTGCGCTATGAGTGTCGTGCAAGATCTCGTTCAAATACATTGAATAAAAAGAAAAGTTTAGTTTCATTTTTCATCCTCTCCTCCAACGTCCCACACCAAACCACGAAAAACCAAAAGAAAACTTCACAAGCAAACTCCTATACTTCGGCCCTGTTTGGTACGGTTGTAGATTCTAGTAGAAACAAAAACGGTTTCAGATTCTTGGTAGAAACGTTTCAGGTAGGATTATGTAAATCGAGTAGAATGAGGTTGAGACCGATTCAGCCACATAGTGGAAAAAGAAGAAATAATCTGAAGAGAAACGTTCCGAGTTTTAGCCTGTTTTGTTGGGTTTCTTCCAGAATCTACTAGAAACGGCCCGGTTCCAAGTTGTTAAACGGGCCTTCATCTCAAACGTACCGGAGGTCAGGAAGTCATACTGGTTTGGCTCTTAGAATGATACACTCCGGTACAGAATGGTAAGCTAAATCCTTAGGATTTTGGATCCAACCCAACCCTTTATAAATAGACCATAAAAAACAGGAAAACTTGGGGGGGGGGGGGGGGGGATCCAAAACAAACTCGGCCAACAATCAATCCTGAGAGCCTTGCGAAGGAAAATTGGCATCATATCTTGTATCATTGAAATCAAAATTGGTTTTATAGGCTATTCATATTTCATAATCCTTGTTCGCATGAAAACTGAAGGATATCGACAGTGGGAGAGATTGAGCACGGCATGCATGTCCAAAGGTTGGACAAAGATTCCGAATTCCACAATGGCAGATCTTGTTGGGCACTTGTTGAACAAAGTTTGTGACACGGAGGGAAGGAATATGGCCGCCTCAGAAAAGCTATGCATGATACCAAATATCCACTTATCTCTATTTCTCTACTCTCTCTTTTTTGTCCATTTGGTCAACTTGGTTGCATAATTAAGCTGGGCCATTTGTTTGTGCACCGAATCTTCAGCCTATCTGTGTGAATTGCCACTTATCTCCACAAGACTTTGACATTTACTGGCTTGCTTTTAATTGGTTTGCAAAGGGGAGCTATCTTGACAAAAAGGATACAGATCTTTTCTCTGGGATTTGGAATGTAGGCTTACATCAGTGGCCGTTGAAAGCGTGCCTGGAATATGAAATTGTGACATGCATTTCAGAGGAAGGGAACAGTATCTTGTGTTTATCTGTATATACCTTGACATGAAGGAATTATTGCTAGTCAAAAGGTGGCGTTTCGCAGAAATCTGGGGAGTGTGTGTCGCTCTGCTAAAAATTCAGACTGGCTCTCGTTTAATACCCTGAAGTGCCTGAATTATTGAGGCCCGTTTGGTGTGGCTGAAGCTTTTATGAAAAGTAGCTTTTAGCTGAGCTGGCTGAAGGACTGCACGGCTGAACGGTTGGGTTGAAGATGTTTGGTATTTGTCAGTCTGGTTTTTTGGTATAGTTTTTAGGTATGAGGAACACGGGTAAAGGTGAGAGTAGTGCGGTTTGGAATTTTACATTTGGTGGGAAGGGGTAATTTTCTTTGAACTCTAGTGTAAATTCATAACTTCAATCCATCAAAGCCATAAGAAGCTACCCCAGATCAGCTTTCGATTTTCAGCTTTTTTCTAGTACAAATGGACTGTTGGTTTCTAGCTTCTGACTACGAGAAAGCTAGCTGTTTTAACAGTTTCTGACTTTCAGAGAACAGAAGCCGAAGCTGAAGCCATTCTAAACAAGACGTGAATTCCTTCTCTCTCTAAAAAAGACCTACTGAATTCCAGGAATAGGATCCAAACCTGACAAGAACTGTTGACGGTTGAATATCTAGTGCGTTTGTTCATAACTCGAACCGGAAAAGGATGGGAATTGTACATTTGAGCTGCAACATGCAGAGAGCAAAAGCATTGATGATCGAGTTGCTGCGTTTGGTGCAACTGTGCAAGTGACATATACTGAAATCCACTTGTTCCAATTAGCCCCACCAATTCAGCGGGTTTTGTCCTACAACCAACACACTTGTGCCGGAGTTTTCCGATGCATGGATGGCTTAACCACCTCAAGCAAAACTTGTCAGTCTATCTGGCCGTTTGCATGCATGCTTTCAGCCATTTGCGACCAACCTCATGGGGTTTGTTTTGCTGTCGACCCATTATTCGATGCGTGTGGAGTATTGTTTGTAGTAAGAAATCCTAATAACATCTCGAGCTTTACTCAAAATTTCATCTTAACATCTTGAACTACAAAACTAGATATCTAACACTCTAAACTTTACAATCTAATTAAAATAACATCTTAACCTGGTTTCACAGGGAGACATGGCTCACATAGCACAATAAGTAGACGATTTGTCATATAAGATAATACGGTGACCAAGTTGGATCGATGACAGGTGGAGGTCCACAGAGGCTTCTCCCCCACTGAGCTCCTAGCCGTGCTTCTATATATAGTCGTCGCCCCCTTTAGCTCCTTCTCTCTTTGTTTTGATTCGGGGGAGAAGCCACTTTCTGCATGTTATTTACCTAAAACTTAGTCCGCATATCATCCCGTGTGACAAAACAGTTCACTCATCGCGCTACGCGGGTAATATCATCATGCGAAATCAGGTCATATAGTTTTTGAACCGGATTACAAAATTCATGGTGTCAAATATTTATTTTAATGGTTCAATGTGCTAGATGAATTTTTAAACAAAATTCAGGATGCTCGTATTTTGGTTCAAGGCACGGGTCAGTTTGTGAAGCATTTGGTGGGCATATGGCCAAAGCAACACACACACGACGCATATAATCTCAAGAGCGCCTGATCGAGGTCACCAGAATCTAAATCGGTAACCTAGGTCCTTTAAGGGTGTATTTGATTGTCTGTACCAAGTAGTACATGCATGAGATGGTTTGAGAAAAAAAGATATCTATGTGTTTGGTTGCTTGAATGAAACCATCCCATCTTGAATCAATTGATACAAATTTAAGAAATATTCCCTCTAAATACTGAACCATTCCATTTAACCAAATTAATGAAACCAAATGGTACATGATCATTCTATCCCATTCAACCTCATCCCATCAACCAAATACACCCTAAGAGTGTGAGACCTGCTACGTACTCGGATCCTGATCATTGTAGAATCTAGATTAGGTATGTAGTACTTATAAAGTAGGATTGCAAATCTTGTGACCTCTAGAATCGCGAACATTAAGGGTGTGTTTGGTTCATAGGATGAGGTTGAATGGGATGGGATGGTCTTGTACCATTTGGTTCCATTATTTTGGGTGAATGAGATGGTTCAGCATCTAGAGAGAATATTTCTTAAATTTGTATCACTTGATCCTGGATGGAATGGTTCCGTTCAAGCAACCAAACACATTGATGACATGTACCACTTGGTACATGCAACCAAACGCATCCTAAGATACAATCCTATCACACTCCTACGATCCCGATCTTAGTTATACATAACATACATAAAAGATTCCGCCTAGAATCCTGATCGTAACCTCGCTTTCAATTTCATGTCACTAATTTGAGGGTATCTGTTAGATTTAGATCTACAGCGCTGTGGGTCATCCTCATCTTGTTAGGCTTAGATGTACAAACACACGTCCAAAATATTGTAGGCTTGCTAATACTTCTTTTTTTTCAGAATATTTTGTGTATACGCAGTTCAGTTCGGATGCACGCACCAAATCTGATAACCAGAGTACATTGTATGCATCCTGCATCTTTCTCTCGCAGAATCCACTGCCACATCTGATAATCTGAGTGGAGAGAGAGAGAACTTGGATTCGATGCAGGATAGATGTGCTCGATCATGTGCATGCCCTCGCAATGGAAGCACTACGGGACCGTTTGTGTCCTCCAGAACATGTCAACATTGCGCACTTCAGTTCTTCTCGTTCGTCTAGTTGATTAATTAGGTCAAGGATTATATGTTAAAAAAACAAAGCCTTGTTACAAGTCTAGTCAAACCTTGGAAAGAGGAGATAATGCTGAAGTTTGAGAGGGAGTATCAATTCTTGCGTAGACATACATAGTCATGCATTCTCCATTGCCTATAATTTGGAAGGAGATCGATGCATGGCGAAATATTGTTGAGCTGTTTGAAGAATCCCTGGCAGCAAATGACAAACACGGATGATTTGGAAAAGAATTGTTAGTTATCTGCATGCCAATGTAATATTGTAATAGTTACCTCACTTTACTGAAACAGGAATTAACTATATCCTTCACCAAATTTTTTTTTTTATATGATTAGAAACGTTGCTAAGAACTTGAATATCCTCACATTATCTAATTTTGCTGAATTAATTTGTCCCCCGACACGTTTATACTTGTGTTTTAAGTAAGTAAACCTACACAAGCAAAATTAATATTAATTAAAAGGAAGTTCACCTCAAAGATCAGGTGCACAAGTTGCGAACTTTTTCATTGCTTGATTTTTTTTAAAGCAGCGGCAGCCATGGTTTATTTTTGAGGGAATAAATTTGGACTTACATGTGGCGTGACAAAATTCACTTGCACTGCGGCTAGGGGGCGTGCCATGCATGGTTCATTTTGTGGAAATAATTTTGGATTTGCCTGTGGGGTGGCAATGTTCACTTGCATCACTGCCAAGGCTAATGCAGCCGGCATATTTAATTCTTGGAAAGATGTTAGGGAGAGGCTTTTTAAAAAAATATTAGTGAAAATTTTTATGTAATAAATTAGTTCAGAAGTTGCTTACATTGAAACCAATGTCTCGTTGCCTCTTATTTTGATCTACATGTAGCTCTGTATCACATCATGTATAACTAGGAGTAGAGCTGGGCGCCGGCACGGCGGGCTCCGAGCCATGGCGAGCCAGTCCGGCCCCGGCACGGAAAGGGCCATGGCGATAAACTAAGATTTTGACAATTAAAGTCTAAATCAACTAGTCTCACTAAGTGCACTAGCTATCTATGTCTCTAATCAAGGTTGCCATTCTAAAAACAAGCAATCAATCAATTTAATTCTGTTAAACTAAATTGCTTGAATATAAATGAGCATAAGAAAGCAAACCACAAAGAGACAAGATACTTTTTACCATGATGTTTTGAGACTTGCCGGTTTCCCCTAGTCCACACTGAGGTTAGCCCAAACACATTGGACTGGCTCTATGAATTGAGCACTCACCTCGAATCCACTAGTGGTAGCTCTTTTCTCTTCTGGGTAGGCGAGCTCGAACTTTCACAAACTTGCCAAGACCTTCTCACAACGTCCTTGAGAAGGTCACCGAACACGATGCCTCTAATCGTTTAAGTGTCAGCTGTTGGATCAAGGATAACTGACTAGATGGGGTGAATAGAAGGTTTTTAATTTTTTTTTGGCTCTAATAGCAATACATAAACAAGTAATACTAGAAATGAGTATTTTAGCAATTAAGGCCTAAAACTTCTAAGTTTCACTAAATTGCACCAACAAACTAGGTCTAAGCAAATTATATAATTCTAGATAGAATAGTAAACACTAAGGGGGTGTTTGGGAGAGCTCCAGTTCCACCAAATTCTTGGAGTTGGTGGAGCTAGGTATTCCTAGCTCCACCAAATTCGTGGAGCTGGAGCTGTGGGTATATTAAGAATGTTTAGGTAAGTCATCTTGTTTATATTTTAGAATAAAATTATAAACTTAAGTCACTTTATTTCAGTCTACAAGTTTCAGCTCTGAGGTGGAGTTGGAATCTGGAGCTCTGCCAAACAGGGCCTAAGTATACTAGGAATATAATTTTGCACAAATAAGCACAAGAGAGCAAACCACAAGAGAATAACACAACAATTTTTTTCATGGTCTCGGAGACTTGCCGATCCCACCAAATCCACATTGAGGAAGCTTGAACGAATCAAGCCAGCTCCTTGAGCAAATAAGCCTCCCTCGATCATTAGAGGTAGCTCTTTCCCGCTCCGGGTAGGCAAGCTCCTTGCCTTCACAAACCACTGAACCTCCTCACAAGTTTCCTTAAGAAGATCATCACCGGTTTCACACCTCCAAACCATCTAGGAGACAACAACTTCCAAGAGAATGAATAATCGACACTTGCTTGAAGATGAACAAGTGCACTAATGGTTCAAATTGAATGCTTGCATTTAATGCTCTCAACAACTCACAATTTTGAGAAATTAATGCTTTAGAATGATGAGAGAGATGAAGGGCTTAAGAAGTATTCAATGTAGTCTCTAAACTTGTCATTTATGTAGGTGGGGGGTATTTGTAGCCCCCCACAAAAAAACTAGCCATTTGGGGATGAATTCCCCAAAAGCAGCCAAATCTGGTACTACTGCCATGTATGGGCCGGTAGTGTTAGCCTCAGAGGGCAACGGTCAAAATTGCATTTAATTTGGTAGGTGGCATAACCATTGCGAACTTAGTTCAGCACTACCGGCAACTAAAACCCGGTAGTGTCAGCTTTAAAAATTGGAAATACCCCATTTGAGCATTGCTATGAAGAAAGGCTACCGTTGTCTGAGGTGGTACTGCCGCACCTCCGGCAGTACCGCTTCCAAACCCGGTAGTGCTGGCTTCAGATGTGGCTCAAAAAGACCCTTACTATTAAATAGCTACCACTGTTAAAGGGCCGGTATTACCTCATTATCAACATTACCACTCCTTGACTCAGGTAGTGTCGGCCACTTGTCAGAGGCACAAAAACAGTGCCTCTGTAAAATAACTACCGCTCTGTGGGGATGGTACTGCCGATTGGGCAGCAATACCGCTCATTAGGGCCAACTGAGTTGACTTTGTGACTGTTGGAACTCTGTAATAATTTTGGAGAAAAAGGATATAGGTCCGTTCGTTTCAATTTCTGCTTAAAACAACAGATTATTTACTGAATAAGAGGATTTCGGACAGTTTCTCAATTAGAAGTTATCCTCTACATATAATCAGAATCCGGCTGGAATCTGATTCTCGTTAATTCTTGCTGATTCTCGCTGGTCCAGTTCAGGACCTAGAAGCAGCAGCCAATTTGATCTGATTCTTCCATAATTAGAAACAGTTTTTTTTTTTATAATCAGAAACTTATAATCTAGAAGCTGAAATGAACTCGACCACACTACCAGAGAGAGGATTTTGCCCTGAATTCTTGTGAGAATTATGCGTTCCAAACCGGACTTCTTTTGCTCTGAATCATTAATGTGAAGCTGACTTCGTTCTTCGAATTTAATCAGCGTTGGCCGACGTGTTGGTTGGTTAACGTCGCTCACTTTTTCCTGTTAATTTCATCTTCTTCCTGTAATAATTAATTTAGATTATGTTGAGTTCACGTCAAAGTCGAACAATTGTTTCTGAGCAGTGGAGATGCCAAGGTAACTTTGAAAGTCGCACCTGCTTACCGTTTGGATCAAGTCAGAAAGAAAAAAAAAATACGAGAAAAAAATAATATTAGATATGGTCACACGTCGCAAAGAAGCTCACGGTGGAGACCGAAGAATTGAAAAGCAACGACGAATGTGACATTTTTCCTTGCCAATAACCGCAATATTAATTAGTACCGGCAACGATAATCACCTCTGAAAGTATTTCGGATCTACACGAACGTAAATACTTATTTCTACTATAATAATATACTACTAACAGTTTCTTTGTCCAAGAAAAGAAATACTAAGGAGCTAAAATTTTACCTCGAAAGTTTTAATTGGTTGCAAAGGTACAATACCAAATAACAGTCCATCAACTAGATTGTACAAATAATCCCCCACAAAAGAAAAGAAAGAAAATAATACTACATGCTTTCTATTTTGAAATGGAGAAGGTATTTACTATTTAGTAACAAAACGAAAAGCCTAGAATAACATACAAGGAATAACATGAATGTATTACAAGATGGAGTAAGAAACTCAGTTTGATGCTAATCAACAGGCTACATTTTCAGTGTATTCTAAAAAAGAACTTTTTACGATCCCTAAATTTAATATAAATTATTTATTCATTTCAATTCAATAAATCAGATCAGTTCGTATTTATTTATACTTCATCTATACTATCAATATAATATACTATAAAATTTCTTAAAAAACACAATTTGTTTTTTAAAAAGGACACCTTAATAAGTAAACAATTGCCGCCAGGCAGGGTCCTATACAATATACATCTTCCCCACTAGGAATTTTTATTTCACTTCGCAGGCTCGCAGCAGCCTTCACCTTCACCTCCGTTTTCTTTCACGTCCTCCCTCCCATCTCCCACCGTCTCTCCTCACTCTCATCTGCTCTCCAACGAATCTGTCTCACCACCCGCGCGCCTAAAGCCCTAGCCCCGAGCACAGCTTCGGCGCCCGCCGCCAGCAGCCATGTCCGTCCCCAGCGTCCCCTCCCGCGCCGCCGACCGCTTCTACTGCCCCCCGCCGCGCCGCCACCTCCTCCAACAGCAGCAGCAGTCGTCACCGGTGGCGGCCGAGCAGCCCTTGAAGCCGCCGCTGGAGGAGACCAACCTTGAGAGCTTCATCGCCTCCACCGCCATCCGCTTGCCGGTGCAGCGCCTCCCCCGGGTGCGTCCTCGAGCGCTTCCTTGCGGCTTGGAGTAATTTGATGTCCTTTTGTGGCAACTGATGACGAGTTTTGTGAGATGTGTGCGGACATGCAGACGAGCGGGCGGGGGAGGGGAGAGACGGGCGCGGCGTACTACGAGCTCGCGGATCTGTGGGAGGCGTTCAGGGAGTGGAGCGCGTACGGCGCCGGCGTGCCGCTCGTCCTCAATGGGACGGACGGCGTCGTGCAGTACTACGTCCCCTTCCTGTCGGCTATCCAGCTCTATGCGTCCCGGCAGCCGCCCTCGAGCAAAATGTATGATAAACCTTTTACTAATTATGAACTGTATGATAATGGGTTGTACATCCAGTACCGCAGCAGAACCCTGACATTGCAGCACAGAATCAATGGGTTGTACATTGGTGGACAATGGCTAACTGTTTTGTGGTTGTGGACATGTTAAGTTGCCCAGGTTGGGAGTAGTGTAAGTAGTGTAAATTTCCATCATCTGACTCCCGTATCACTGGTGGTTGTAAGTAGTGTAAGTAGGGCTATCATCTGAATTTCCATCGGATGCTACCTATTGTGGGATTTAGTGTGCTGCTCAGCATTCAGAATAATGGTTTTCCCATTATCATAGTTTTATGCATTGAATTGCAAGCTGGTATCTCCATTGACTGCAAACCTCTCTGAAGCATGGTAAGCAATATTTGATCACCTATGATAATTTTCAGTGCCTGTTTGGAACACAGGAATTTCATAGAATTTCGCAGGAAACAGTTTAATTCCTGCAGGAATCTGGATAGTCTTCTTCGTTCCAAATAGGGCCTCATTTTCATTGTTCCCTTCATTTTCTGAGTAATATTATAGAACTGTGATGTTATTTCAGTACTAATTAAAACAACCGGTCAGCTGGAATTGTTAGGAATTTAGATTAACTGATTGTGTGATTGCATTGTTTTGTCTTAGTGAAGATACAAGTTGCCTAGATTGCAGCTCGACTGAGAAGTCTTTGGTTGGCTTCCTTGAATCTAAATAAGCTGACAACCTGGGCTTCCCTCAAAGGCATGATTTTTTAGATCTTATAGAACATAATTTCCCCAAAAGTTTCTGATTTGTTATTGTTTGGACGGTAATCTAAGAGCTTTTAAGGTTGTTTATGGAAAAGGTATAAACAGGACTTATCTGTACACACTAAAAGAAACTAGTTAGCAAATATCAATAGATTAGAATGCTTAATCGTGTTTGGCTCTCGTCAAGTGGAGACATCTTAAAAGTAATGTATGCCGTTTTCTTGTGCAATACATCAAATTTCATTTGATTTACTATTATTGCTATACTTTTCTATTTATGTGGCCCTATGTGATGATGATACTAGGATTCTGCCCTCTGTTTTCAATTTCAGACGACTTGGTGAAGACAGTGATGGTGACAATGCTCAGGATACAAACAGTGATATAAGCAGTGAGAGTGACCATGAATGGCCCATTGGAATAAGAGGCCGCAGTTCAGTGAACAATATTTCTGCTGATCAAGAAGGTTTCTCTAGTGATGACAGTGAGTCTGGCAACCAGGAATCGTACCCTGTTTTCCAATACATGGAGCATGATGCACCGTATGGGCGACAACCTTTAGCAGACATGGTATGATTCTTTTTGTTTTGTTCAACCAATTATTGCATCTGCAACCTATATGATGAATTTTCTTTTGTTATACCTGCAGATATCAATACTTGCAAGTAGGTTTCCCGATTTGAGGACATATAGGAGTTGCGATCTGCTGACATCCAGTTGGATTTCTGTAGCCTGGTATTCCCTGTTACCCCGTTAGCTACTAGATCCATTACTTACAGGTTTGTCTTACCCAATGGAAGTTGAGTGCAGGTATCCCATATACAGGATACCTACAGGACCCACGTTACAAGACTTGGACGCTTGCTTTTTAACATTTCATTCACTGTCAACACGACCTGAAGGTAAACACTGTTCTTTCTTTGGTTCAAAAGCTAGACTTATAGATAATAATTGCATTTCCTATCATGTATAACTTACATGCTTCATTACATTTTAATACCACCTGAGGTAAATACTGTTCTTTCTTTGGTTCAAAACGCTAGACTCATAATTTATCAATACCAATTGCATTTCCTATCATGTACAGGTTACACGTTTCATTACGTTTTAAAATAAAATTTTCTGAAGAATTAAGAATCTGGAATCATGTCACTAATTAAGATTCAACGTTGGGCAGGTACATTAAGTGGGCATCCTGAGATAGATGATTTTCATAACAATAAAATTGCTGATGTTCCTGGGAAGATCACACTGCGTCTCATTGGTCTAGCTTCATACAAATTTAGTGGTTCCATGTGGACATCAAATCAGCAGCATGAGCAGCAGTTAACTACGGAGCTTTTGAAATCTGCAGATGATTGGCTTTGCAAGCGACGTGTAGATCATCCAGATTACCGTTTCTTCCTCTCACACTAGAACTCATCTTTATGAAAACTCCCTACGCTTTGGCAAATACCTCAGCCAGATGCCCACTAATTAACCTTAACCTATGAACTTAACATAAACTCCATAAACTCTCATGAACTTAACATACAACCATACACTCCACGGGCACAAGTATTAATATCTTTTTGATATTATCATTGATGGGGCTTTATTTGTGCTCCTTGTTGATTGATATCTGGGTCTGGATTAGGTAACTGTTGTTTTGGAGTTGCTTCGTAGGAACTACATTATTTTCAGTAGCAAATAAGGTGCTTTGGGGGTGGATGGTGTGCAGCAGAGCTAGGTAGTGAAGATTAGAGTGGTGTACATCGGTGTGCTTCAGATATTGCGCTTAAATACAGTGATGATGATGATGATAAATTATTATTTTTTAATTTCAACATATTGATTTTCATTGGTATATTTTTGGTACTCTGGTTGGGGTTGAGATAATTGTAAGTTACGTTTTACGAGTTGGAGGTTACCATGATATATATATACTAGTTTGAAACATTACAGTTCAGTTTGTTTTTCTGCGTTCCGCCTTCGGCGTGAAAACTGTTGTGAAATTTTCTGAAGCTCCTGGATTGAAATATAGTACTTAACTGATGTGGTAGCTGTTACTTGTCAGTTGTACCGGAGTGAGAGCATTCTCTGGGTTAATGCATCATCTGAAAGTATCTCCAAGATGAAATGCTGTTGATGGCTCACCAAAAGAGCAAGAGTACACTATATTTAAAGATTAAATTAGGACAATATTAAACAAGGATCTCCGCAGGATCATACACACTCCCTGAGAGATCAACAGACCTTAGATAGCAAGACCATGCCTATAACAACATGCATGGTCCATGGACGCGGAAACAACGCAGAACAGAAGCACACCGCAATACAACACAGCTGGCCAAGTGTACGCTTTGGCTCTCGGTGGCTTTTAGGGGCGGACACCTGAAGCCTCTCCATCGCCGGTGCTGATCAGCTGCTTCACACGATATGGGCTCTCGAGGGCCGCCGGCGGGTTGCCACGGGAGACGCACGGGCTCGGGCTGAACGTGGCACGGGCCTCCGACGCGGAGGCGCCATTAACCGTGCCACTTAGAGCCACGTTGGCTGATGGCTGGTTCCCGTGGCCGGCAGAAGGGCTAGGGCCATTGTTCGTGGGTGGTGAGGTATACAGTATGTCGACGCTACGGCCGCTGCCGGAGCCCTTGGGCTCCGCTGGCGCATGTCGCCCGCAGGCCGCGGCCGAGAGATGCACGGCCAGGAGGGCAAGGACGAGTGCTGCGGCGAAGGATCTTGCCATTGCTCGCCTGGTCTAGTGCGTGCTATGTTCGCGAGAGGGCAGGAGACGTTGGTCTGCTCTGTGCTGACTGACAGGAGATGTGATGGCTTACTACGGCCCTGTTTGGCAGAGCTCCAGATCCCAACTCCACCTCAGAGCTGAAACTTGTAGACTGAAATAAAGTTACTTAAGTTTATAATTTTATTCTAAAATATAAACAAGATGACTTACCTAAACATTCTTAATATACCCACAGCTCCAGCTCCACGAATTTGGTGGAGCTAGAAATACCTAGCTCCACCAACTCTAAGAATTTGGTGGAGCTGGAGCTCTCCCAAACACCCCCTACATGTGTGCTGAGAACCCTTTTATAGGCATTGCTCGAGCTAGCAACTGATACTGTCGAAGGGCATGATCGATGTCTTGAACTTTAGTTTCGAGCCTTGCACACCGTTAGTTTATTAGTATTAGTATCAGTGGCCAGCATTAGAAGTGGAGAGGGAATAACAAGATATGGAGTAAAGAGGTGCCAGTGCATTCATCTTGCTCGTCTGCCTGGGTTTGGGTCCTAGGATCGGCCCAGATGCCCACCCCGGCCCTCCAGTGAATGCCACAGCTCTTGGACATTTTTTTTTAACATATAGAGTGCATCATGCTATTTTCATTTCCTCCGTAGTATTAATGTACATGTGTTTTGGTGGACATGTGAGCATACTTAGTTCTTTTGTAGTCGATATTTTTGTAACCGGAACACTCATGCATGTAACTTAGTGGTAGAGCACAATTTGTATCCTTGAAAAAATGTCCTTTTTTTTCCAAGTACCTTGCAGTACTGCATTATTCATATTAAGTGAATGAACAGTCAAGACAGAAATTGCAACATCTTTTTAGTGTTGCAAGCTTCACTTCCTAGTTGATTTTTTTATGGCATTGTTACAGACTTTACTTACTCATATATGCAACTCGTGTCGATATTTCTATGACTGCATGCATGCAAGATCCGTTCTTTCAATTCATTGCCCCCAAATTTGTACTAACAAGTTGACGGTCCTTTTCTCCCTTTTATTTTTGCTCTTCTGCGCATTTCTTTTTTATAATCTTTGCTAGAATCTAGTGCTAAAAGTCCACCATTGGAGGATACAAAGTTGTCGAGGCTCGAGAGTACTTGTTCAACTTAATAGGAAGATAACATATATATCTATGATCATTATTGCTAATTGTTTAGAATACTAGGGAAAAGCAACCAAATTTAGTTGTCTGGCCAGTATTGTTAAACTTGCCCCAAATAGAGGTTTTGTTTCCAATAAAGAGATAACTACGGATCTATGGCCATGGCTAGTCTTTGCTAAGAACAAATAAGTTTTCACATCTCTTGTGCCCAATTAGTCGAATAAATGTGCGTACTTCCTAAGCTGACAAAAGAGGGGTCATGAATTAATTGTCGCAACTAGGCAAGCCTCGATTTTTTTTAAAATAATATATTTTTAAAATAATTTTACAAAAATAATACCGCGGAAAAAATTACAAAAATATACCTTTGTTACCATTTCAAATGGCTACAGATGTCTTTTTTTCGCTGATTGGATTGGATGACGGATTGTTTTATCACATATTCATTTGGTCCATAAGGCTGAGGCTTTAGAAGGATTTACTGTACTAGCCTCTCTGATTTTTTTTTGTGGCAAAACTAGCCCCATACAAATAAATTTGAAGAAATAGTCCCCTAGCCTACACGTATCACATCCAGGTATCGGCTTGCTTCTGCGGTCCCCTAGCGAGGAAAGCGACGCTCCCGCGGTCAACATGTGGGCCCAAGCAACAAAGCCACGAGCCCATGCCCGCCCGGCCCCATGCGAATCTCCGCGCTCGTGCGCTCGCCCCAGTGCACACGTGTCGCCTGCACGCCCGCCCTCGGACTCCCGTCCGCAGCCCGCGCCAGCAATGTCCCTCGTAGGCGCTCCCGATTTCCTGGCCGTGCCCACTCGCCACATTGCACGCGTGTCGCCTGCCCGCCCGCCCTCAGACTCCCGTTTGCCGCCGCGCTAGCAATTTCCCTCATGTGCGCTCGTGAGTTCCTGCCCTTGAGCTCGTGATTTCCCGCCATCGTCTCGCACTTGCCGTGCACAAGACCTTGGCTTCCGTGCTTCCCAGGCACGGTAGATGTGGGCCAGAGAGCTATTTTTGCAAATTTGTTACCATGGAGACTAGTTTTGCAAAGAAAAAGAAAGACAGAGGTGCTAGTATAGTGAATCATTCGAGGCCTGTTGCTAATTCATTTGGTGACAAATCTTTTGTCGTCAATTGAAACAGAGGTGTAGTTTGTAATTTTTCTTTTTGGGATATTATATTTTATAAAATTACTTAAAAATAGTATTATTTTTTAAAAAAAAAATCTTAAACCTTGTCTTTCTACTGGACTGGGCTGAAAGGTAAGGGGGGCTGACGCATGGTTGCAACTTTTGCATAAAGTTTCAGAAAAGCTGTCGTACGTTAACTTGAACAGAACATCCAATCAATAATTCAATATTGTATGTCACTTCTCACACATCTAATCAGTACACAGCTGCAAAACGAGATTTGCTCATCGTAGGTAATAAGCTAGGGCAACTTTAGTCCACGTAGACCTGTAGAGATATTGGCATTTGGCAATATGAGATCAAATGCTGAAAAAATCTAAAATAACAAACCCTACTTATAGTTAATGGGACCTCTTGCTATCTGGATGAAAAAAAAATCGCACCATCATTTTACCTGCTAGAGCCATTCATTGATATCAGCATATAATTAGTGACGAAGCCAGTTTAGACCCATGATTCGGATCGGATCACATTTTTTTTAGATCAAATTATAATTTTATTGATTATTTTAGCATAGTTTGCATGAACTTACCATAGCAGACCTCGAACCTAGACTCCGGTGGCCCGAGATCTGCCTCTGCCTCTGCATATAATCTAGCCAGATATTATTTTTTTGAGAAAAAGGATAATTCATTTCATCAAGCTATGGCTTGTTTGCATGGATTGATGTCAGAGACCGGATGGGCACACTCACTTGTACCTTTCAATTCTACTTTAATACCTCCTTGGTTCGATCTTAATGTTCAGGTGTCCGAAGAATCACATTACAGAAAAGAAAACCAATGCTTTTGTCCCAAATGCTTCACTTAACTGGAAGATGCTTTCACCATAACAGAAAAGAATTCAAGACGGACGGTTCTCGGAAAAGTGTTATGAACTATAGGGCATTAGTTTAGTGATGACTCGAGTTAGTATTTAGTAGTCCAATCGCGATAAGAGGCAAGCAAACTTCCGGAGCGGTATGCACTGCTTCCTCCCTCCCGTAGTGTTGACAAAAATAATAGAGATAGGGAGACCAACTTTTACATGAAAAAATTTTACGAGAAAAAACCATGGATGTACAAGGTGAAAATTATTACACGAGAGGAGATTATAAACACGAGATGACAGACTATCTAAAACATGTGACTACAGGAATACATATATAAAGCAAGTAATAAGAGTTATGGATGAAGAAGAACCAAATCAGAGTCAGTTGCGCTGGGTCGACAACATGTCTGGTGGAGTCCACGCCTAGCCCTATCACCGGTCATACCACGTTTAGCACAAAACGGTGCAGTGTCCGACATGGATACAATACGAATTCGGATAAGACTTCAACACATAGGGTGTGTTTGGTAGGGCTTCAGCTTCATCAGATCAGTGGAGCTGAAGCTGTGGGTATATTAAGAGTATTTAGATGAGTCATCTTGTTTACATTTTAGAATAAAAATATAAACTTAATTCACTTTATTTTAACCTACAAGTTTCAGATCTGATGTGGAGCTGAAATCTAGAGCTCTGCCAAATAGGACGATAGTATAAGGCCGTTCGGGATCCGCGTAGTAAAGGTTTTAAAATATTAACCACTAATTTATTTTAAATATAATTGACTACATAAAAATAATGTCATTAGATTTATCTTACAAAATACTTTCATAATATGTAATTTTTTTATTTTTGCTAGTATATTATGATACAAAATCACAATCAAAGTGTTCCGTTGCAGATCATGAAAATTCATAATAGACTTATATTTTATTTATTTCTTTATCTTCAAAAAAACAATAATATTTCATGAAAGAACTCGACTCTCAAATTACACTAAAAAAATAACATAACCCAACTTCAAAACACAATATTCTCCAGCAATTTCAGAAATTAAATTTCCATGACAACAATATGGTCACGAGGATATTTTCATGAAAGGAAAGACCAAGCATTTAAGGAATTATTGCCCATAAAAACAAAAAATTAACCCCCCACAACTTAAGCCATGCACCAAACTTCACGGAACTTTTATGTGCAGAAAGTGATAATCACACGAAAAGCCAATAATATCTCTGTACAGCAAAAGTAGCCAACGAAAGCTCATCACTAGTAACTGTAGTAAGAACAATCGATAAGGCTCATCACTAAACCCGTTTGTTCTCCAACCGATGAGGACTCAATGAGAGCAATTTCCTCGACAGTTCCCCTGATCTACGACGTATTAAGCGAGCCACTCCCCTCTATCAGTGGTTCCTAAACCTCGGACGATGGCTCTACCTAGCCATGCTACAAGCACAACCTCTACCACCGTCAAAGATCGCAACCTAAACCCTTCGGCATAACTATGCATCAAAGTCAAAGCAATTATATCATTCATTCATAAGCATCAATCTCTTTCTATTGTGCACCTAATAAACGACATAAGTCAATGGAAACATACGTGCAATGCTTGACCCAAACCCATGCGAACGAGAATTAGCTAAGACAGGACCGGGCTTGTATGTTCGTTCGTTTGCCAACAATAACACTACAAATTCCTTCCAGTTAGAGATGGATTTGCATCAGAGCACTGGAAAAAAAGAAGAGTAAGGAAAATAAGCTTGATTCATTAGCTGTAGAAGCAGCGGCAGCAGCAACGGCACACACTGCAACTCGCGTGCGTGTCGCAGATGAAACGAGGACCAACCAACCAACGCGGAGGTCCGAAAAACCGCGCGCACCACCGTGCGCGGCCAGCTAAAATCTAGTGGTTCGGCCGAGAAAACCGCCCGCCGACTGTACAATTCCAAGGAGTGAATTGTGCAGGAGAAAACGCCATTAGATTGACTGATTGAGTACTACGTACTGGAGTACTACTCGTGAGTCGTGACACGAACTAACATTAAGATTCCATTCATACTTTCTCTGGATGCAAACCACTCACGTGCGTACGGCCCGGGCGGATTGGGACAAATAGTTAGGCAGACACGCCGATCGACACTGGACTGTTGAGACAAAACCCGAGGCTCGACGAGGACGAGACCATTTGACAGGGACCAATTCCACAAGCCGAACAAAGACACATGAGACCAAGTGCACGTCGACGCTGACACGAGAGAACCAAGACTCGGGCAACTCTTTATTGCAATTGCAGGAAGGACTGACAGTGTCATAGACGGGGCCTAATTCACATGTAGTACGCATCGGTAGCGGGTTGTTCACTGGTTAGAGGGCCCGCCGGCCGACGTGGCCGGAGCCCCAGGCGCGGCCGGCGCGTCGGATGCCGAGGTGGAACCTCAGCATGGCCGCGACGAACGCGCCCGCCTCCTCCGGCGCGAGCACCCCGACGACGCCGCGAACCGTGCGCTCGCGGAGCGCGTCGGCTGCGGCCAGCAGCACGCGGAGTGATCGCCCGACCGCGGCCACAGCCTCGTCCGCCTCACCGTTCCGCGGCGGCTCGCGGCGCAGTGCCGCCAGCACCCGCGGCCCCGCCAGCGACTCCTGCACGGCCGCCACCTCCCGGTCCACCTCCCGTTCGGCCGCCGTCGTGGCGACGCGTAGGTCCTCCAGCGCGCGGCGCTGGCGCTGGCGCGAGCCGACGCCGTCGCCGTCCACGAAGCGGAACATGAGTGCGGGCTTCCATCCCCATGCCCAGAGGAAGGTGCGCTCGAGCGGGTTGAGCCAGCCGGGGTCGAGTGCGGCCACCACGTCGCGGTCGGCGAGGCGGGACTTGTGCTCGTAGTAGCTGGCGACGTGGCCAACGGCGGCGTCCACGAGCGGCGCGAGCACGTCGCGCCGGCGCGCGGGTAGCGCGGCCGTGAGGTCAGCGACGATCGCCTCCTCGCGGCCCACCCAGGCGTCGTAGAAGACCGCCATGTCACCAGAGTGAGCCATGCAGGATTAGTACTGGTGCGTTCTTGGGTTTCGGCTGCGGCTGCGGCGGCATCTTGCGGGAGGCGGAGGAGGTCGGCATAAATTGGGCGCGGTTTCTTTGCCTGGAAGGATGGATACGTGCTGGCTTTGTTTACTTAGGCGTGGAGGTAATCGCACACGGCCGGGGAAGAGACGGAGGCTAACCGGCTAAGGCGGTGGCGGGGAAGGAGACGAAGGTGGCGCGACGATAGTTGACCAGAAAATCCGTAGGCTCATGTTGACGACGCCAACTGCTGTACTACTTAGTACAGCATTAATAGACTTTTTTATTCTTTTTCTGGTCCTCTCGGAAGCTTGACCTTTTTCTCTTTGGGACAACGTGCGACTTGCGTTGGTTAGACGGCCTCACGGGTTCATCACTCTCCTTAAGAGAAAAAAAAAGATTCGATAAATATCATCCGGATGTTTTTGCTTACTGAAATCATCCAAATTTAGGAGTATTGGATCATTGTTGAGATTCGGTAGTATTGATTACATCCGATTATACGATTTGATCTAACGGTTGAACTTTTAATCCTACGATTCAAAATTTAAATATTATTTAAGACAAAAATATCCGAAAGATGACTATACACTAAAAAAAACAGGGTTTCATCACTTACCGTTGGCACTATGCAAAATCTCTGTGTATGTAAAGTACATCCTTGCCATGCAGATTAGGCGATGCTAGGCTCTCGATCAGCCTAGAAAGGACGCTGGCCGCAAGTCGGCAGAATACTCGGTCAAATTTTTTTTAAAAAAAGTCAGGACGTCGGCTGCCTTCGCAGTTGCTCTCGAGTGGAACAGAAGATGCCAGTTGCAGAGCCGCGGTGATCATCGTTTTTTTCGCACTTACGGAAGAGGAGAGGTGAGAGACGGCACGGCACTAACCGCGTTTTTGGCTTGCGATCGCGATCGTGCTGGTTTCCCCTCCGAGTCCGTTGCACTGTGGCAGCGCGCGAAGGCTTCAGGCCATAAAATACATATACTAGAATCTTAGTTTAAGTTAGACGGATTTTATTTGTTGATAAGTGAATTTGAATCTATTTTTTGTTTTTTTTTATATATTAGACATCTCTTTGTACAGAGAAGAATTAATCTAATAAAGAAAAAGAGAGAGTACTTTTGCCCATATATTGTGTGTACCTTCTGTTCTTGTTTGTGTGCTTGAGTTGACGTGCTGTTGATTGGTGCGGGTACTAAATTTTACAACACGTTATCAGCACGATCGTTCTACGCGTGGCCAATTGTGATCGTCTACACTGCATCATCTAGACGGCGTCAATCTACATTGCATTGACGTTCTACCGTGGCCGATCGTGATCGTCTACACTGCATCGATCAACATTGCATCGAGTTCATTCTGTGACACATAATCATCCTATCGCAAGCCATACGTAAGTTCGAACTACGTATGTCGATCGCACATGAGCAGTCAAACTAAAATCCTACAAATTGATTTTGCTAATTAGATTACTAGTTAATCTAATCTGTCATTGCGCTCAACAGTACTATTCATCATGAAATTTTTGTTCATCTTTTTTTTTTAAAAAAAAAAAAAAAGGAAAACGGTCTTGAAGACCCATGGCACTTCGTCTTCACCGGCGATGTTGGCGGAGGACCCATCGTGCTTGGAATCAACGACGATGCCTCGCCTTCCCCACACCTGAAGCGCACGACGGCGCTCGAAGCGTCACAATGTTCTCTGCGCCTACTAACGTCCACACCCACGCCGTGGAGCAGCACGACCGCTTGGCTTTCGCACCCTGGTGGTGGTGTCCGTTGCGCTCACCTGCTTGATCTTTAATGGCGGCGCCCGCTTTCACGACCCCCAAAACTGCCCAGTAATTCAGTTTCGGACAGAGATTGTATATCACCTGCTTACAATGACAAAAGACAGCGAAAGAACATTAAATAAGTAAATATGGACAATTAAATAAAGTTGAAAGAACATTGTTGGCCACCGGTCTAAAATTTAAATTACGAACCATCAATTGAAACAAGCCCACAGGAAATGCTTAAGTATAGTTGTAACCCTATACGCCATCACTGCCGAAAACAAAGGTACCCAAGAGACGGTCTTCTTTCTCATTCTCTGAATAAACGTCAACAAGCAACATTGAGTATACGTATGTACTAGCAAGACTTTAGTATATGGAAATAAATAAAAATGCAGAGTTAGTCCAAAGGAATCAAGCTTCTACACTAAGTTTATTTTCAGTATAAGACATTTTATTTGCAATATAGTAGTACATAAAATAGTATCAAAATTTGAAATGAGCGATTGTTATGAAACTAATGACAGTAAATAAAGTTTATTTCCAATATTTCATGACCCTCCTCGGCCATGGACAACGAATATATCACAGCCAACCATGACTTAAGAATAAACCAACCCGTCATATCCCATTTTTTCAAAGTCTTTGCAAAACAAAACTATACTTGACATTATTTCTACAAGTTACTCTTCACCGTGAGCACTGCTAAATAATTAGATTTAAATCTCTACATATAATGTATAGTTTACTCACATGACATATTCTAACAATCATATCAGCCATGCCGTGCGATATTCACCGTACCTATTTTGTTAGATGGTGACAAAACTGTTCAACTGGCAAGAGCCTAGCCTTGCACCAGCTCCGGTGATGTCTAACCCTTGCTATGGTAGTGGAAATCTGGCCCATACACATAGTACTAACGATGGTTTACGCCCCATCGCGCCCTATGAAAATCCAAACCCGTACACACAGTACTAACAATGGTTTATGTCCTATCGCATCTTTTACCCCATAGTAAGGCATACACAATTGTATTAGAATATTTTAGCCCCAATGCCTTGGTGAAGGAAGCACCTACGAGTGAAACTGTACCCCGGTTTCCCCTTACTACTTTGGCCGACCAAAATGCAAGGCTAAACCCTGAATGCTTTACTAAGTTAAGGCTATCCCATTAGCACATGTGGTTGAACGAATTGACCCATGTGATAGTGTCAAGTTCGGTCCTTAGGTTGACTCAGGCGAGGATCTCCCCCTATCTATGTGCAAGTCCATCCCTTGCATAACCAATTGTAACATATCTCGTCCGTATCTAAATCATACGTTTTATTTTCATTCTTTTACCAGAATATCAATAACCTTTAATCATGTCCACCTTATTTCAAATTTGATCAACTAGCATACCCATCCTTACAACTTCTATAGCATGACTAAACATATACAATTAATACTCGATTATACCCATTTTACATTTCATAAAACGTTTAAACCTAGTCTAGGATTCAACAAGGTTCTCATATCAACATTATTAAGGAGATCCCACAATTTTGAAATACAACTATCGATTCCTACAATATATAAACTTTACAGAAATTATACGCATGCATAATAATTTGATAAAACAACATAGACACCGTAAAATATAGGATCAAAATGATAAAAAAAGAGTGCTTACCTTGCTTGGTTAACAATTGGTCTTGCTTTTAGTTGATCGGAGTACCAGTTACGTCACTTAGTCTCGAACCTCCCACATAGTCCCATGATTCGCATGTACACTCCAACGTCAACATACATACAAGCAAACAAATCCAAAGTTACTATTCTTCAGTATAAACAACATACATACAAGCATTGCATAAAAAGTCATGCATATGAGAATGATGCTTCCGAGAACGTTGCATGTGAGAATTTTATCTGAGCCAATCGTATATCTCCTAAGACAACTGCTTAGATAAACATACACCTCCTATGCAAGTTATATAATCCATCACTAAATGCGATAATCTGCAAGTTACCCACTTATTTGACAGGCATGTCTTACTACATAATTTTCTCTAATGTTGCTCCCTACGCACAATCTCATAAAGTATGAATTAAAGAATCATCCAATTAATTGTCTCTTTATTACTAATTGGTCTCATGACATTCCATTTACACAATCCAACCCATAAAGGTACAATACTCACTAAATTAATTGTATGTGATTGTGAACCATTCCAATAATCACAGTTTACTAGACTATTTATACCAGTGCTAACAATCTAGTTGTAACAATTCTACTTTACAAATCTATGATCATACATATTAAATTTTCACCAATATAGACATATGCAACTGTGCAATATTCACATGAGGCTTCTAGGTCACTTCACTATCTAATAGTCTACTGATCGTTCACACATGTACTCACTCTGTTAGATCACAATGTATGTAATCCACTCATTTGGTCATATCTATACCACCATAATCGATCTTTAATCATATATTTATCAATCCAAGATAAAGACATAGACCTCCTCTAAATTGATATAACATATTTTTAAATTCTTTTATCTATAAATATATAGCATATTTTATATTTTAATATAAAAATTAGTATCGTGTTCACTTTATATCTTAATAAATATTCAGATATATAAATATATATATATATATATATATATATATTCAGATATATAATGCTTTACACACGCACATATATCGCACAAAGTAGTTACAACCAAACACAGACTCTGCGCTGATCATTGCCGGATGATGAACAGTAAATGCAACTAAAGCGCCCTACTGAAACAGAATAACAACCACCTCTCTTATCTATTCTATAGAAACAATCTCTTATCTACAAATACTCTTTTCTTTTCTTATTCTCTTATACAGGATAGAACTAACATGTATACGTTAAAAAATAAGTTGAGTAGATATCCTCGTGACCGCGGCTGTTTCGTAATGTGTGCTGGCGTGTAGCCGTGCCGCGCCACGAGTGTTGGGAACCGGGCGGGTTAAGCGGCAGCACAGCGCGGACGCGTGATCGCGCGTGGGGTGGGCCGGTCCGGTACGTTCACCACGTGAAACCGGTGTCCTATTGATGTCCGGCCGCCCGCGCGCACATGCACGCAGCTGCGGCCGTGGTAGCCGCGAGCTGTCAAACGGTGGCGCATTCTTGGACAACACACAGAAAAAGCAAAACTCGGCAGCGAGGGGAACCAGAGCATATTGCCCAGTTCCAGAGCTGTGGTTGCGTCCGGCATGGAAAAGCGTTCAGCGGCGTCACGGCGCTACGCCAGCCAGCCAACCATCCGCGCGCGCGTCGGTTTGTTCCGTGGACGGTTCGGCGTTTTCTGGTTCTGGCCTCTGGGTGCCCCCGTGGGAGGGCGCGAGTGTGAGTTGGCACGCTGCCATAGCTGCTCGAAGGCTAGAGGTGGGCATTGGGCCGGGCTTTTTTGGGCCGGCCCGAAGCACGATGGTATGGCACGGTGCAAAGCACGGCACGGCACGGTTCCGGACCGGGCCGGGCCGCACGCAATCAGAAGACGGCGTGGCGCCCAGAACCAGGCACGACGCGCAAGACGCAAGACGGCGATTTGGGCGTCTGCGCCGCGCACGAACGGGCACGAAATCACGGATTAAGGCTTAAAAGTTGGCGATATTGTTGATTCGGGCATCTTCAAGCATTGCATTTATGTTTGATATTTTGTTGATGTGATTAGTCTCTTATGTAATTAAAATAGTTAGTTTAGTAGTAGTGATTTGCTTTATTTATTTGTTATTCACAATAGTAAAAATGGGTCGGTCTTGGACCGGAACGGCACGAAGCAGGCACGAAGCGCAAATGGGCCGGTCTTTGGCTCGCCAAAAGTTAGTCGGTAAGACGGCCAAGACGGCTGGCACGATGGGCGTCGTGGGCACGGCAAGACGGTTTCGGCCACGATGGACCAGTAGGGCCGCGACGCAAGACGACGCCCACCTCTATCGAAGGCTTCTATACCCTTGCCTTGGGTAGGAGACCGTAGGAGGGAGGGAGGGAGGCAGGAAGTGGCAATGCGCGACTTTGCTTCCCCGTGTGCGACAGACGGCATGGTCAGCACGTGACGAGTTGACGAAACCTGGGTGCCAATCAAGATGGATTCTATTTCCGCGCCGATACTGCTGCTATTTTGTTCGTCCGAATAGCGTGCCGTATCAAATCGGCTCGGTATTTGAAATCGGTTCGTAAATTGATCTAATTAAAAAATTTAAAAAAGTTTATGTAATGCAAACCAGTCGATAATTGATGAATATTGAGTGATAATCACCTTTAAGAAACATTCAATTGGCCGATTGATAATCGGTAAAAACCGGTTGATTTTTTATTTATTTTTTTCAAAGAAATTGATTTCTTAACCATTCGGTTTCTGATGATTTTCGATCGGTTTTTGCCGATAATCAAAAATAAAAAATCATTCGAAAAATCACAATTTCGATATTATGAACCCTGCATGCAACTTACGGATCCATAAGTTTACAACTGTATCCTGTGAGGTTAAGGCCCCATTCGTTTCAGCTTCTGCTTTAAAAAAAAAAAACGGATTATTTGCCGAACGGGAGAATTCTGGACAGCTTCTCTGAGAATCAGAAGCCGATTTCTATATAGAATCAGAATCTGACTGAAACTTGATTCTCACTGATTCTTGCAGATTCTTGCCGGTTCGGTCCGGAACCTAGAAGTTGTAGCCGGCTCGGTGCTTCTCCCATAATCTAGAATCCATAATCCATAATCCAGAAGCTGAAACCTAATTTGAATTGTTCATAACATCAAGTAGCGTCATCCGGTGAAAGTACCAACTTAACTATTACATTACTCACATGCCTTCCCAGCCGGTGAGAGTGTGTGACGCATGGGAATTAAGCCACAACTGCCTCCTTGGTCGATGACTCGATGTAGCTGCCTCACCTGCGACGGCTATGAACGGAGATGGCAAAAATCAAAACCCCGTTGTAACCCTACTGAAAACTCCTAGTTTCCCAATCTTATCGTGATTTGAGCTGAAAGATCTATATATCTGCGGTTGGAAAGTCCAAATTGAAAGCTTTAAAGTGCGATTGATATCGAAGTTTCTTCAAATTTGAGTTGAAAGTTCCAAACCTTACTGAAAGTTACCTCTTTACCCCCTTTTATTTCAATTTTAGTTGTAAGTCCTTTAAATCCTTAGTTGAAAGCTCCAAAATCGAAAGTTTTAGGTCTAATACAAATGTTTCTTCAAATTTGAATTGAAAGACACCTTTTTCCAATTGAAAGCTTCTCTACTACCACTTCGAGGGCTTGTTTGGGACATATGATATTTTTGAAATTTCATAGGATTAGTCAATTATAGGCATTTTTCCTATAGAGCCCTTGGAACATAGGAATAGCTTTGAAAATTCCTATAGGATCTTTTCATTTCTTCCGCGTTTTAGAGGATTTTTAAACTAAGCGCAAAACTCTTGTTAAGAATTCTATTGAGAAGTTCAATGCTCCCCCCTCCCCCCTTTTTTTTGTCTTTTTTCAGGAGGCATCTCCCTGGACAAATCAAAATTATTCTCGCCTAGACAAATCTACGAAACGTGCACTAGCATGAAAATAATACTAATCTCCACTTCAGCGGGAGGTGGCCATGCAATTTTTTTTTTCCTTTTCAAACATACGCTTACACGCAGGAAAGGCAAATTTTACGATGCATTATACTGATAGTATATAATGTGTAGTATAAATTAAATCTAACCGTTGATTTGTTAAAGGTATTTCTACTACTATACTACCAGTGGAAGTATAAATAAGTACCACCTAATATGATCCATTGGATTTAAAAGAACGAACGGTCCATATTGAATTTAGTGTACCGTAAAAGAGCTCGCAGGAAAAGCTTGCATGACCAAGCTTCAAGCAGAGCACGACGTGCATGACCAGACTTCAAGGCTTCACACATCAAGTGCTCTGCTCCAGCCGACCAGCCGTCGCCCCATGTGAGGTAGAGTGGCGAAGGCTGGGGCAGAGCATGGTGTGGGGCGATGGCTCATCGGCTGGAGCTGGCTTCATTTACCGATCTGAGCTGCCAGCGGTAGAGGTGAGTGGGCGATGGAGGTGCTGGCAACTGGCGAGTGGTGACAACGGTCGATCTCCTTCTTCCTCTCCGCCGCTGAAGGCTTAGCAATTAGCAATCAGCAATGAAGATGGCGGATCCTGACCTCGCCGGCCGTCGGAGGTGGAGGCACAACGGTGAATCTCCTTCTCCGGTTCTCCCTCTCCACACCAAGGCTCGGCAATCAGCACTGAATTCGGGCGCCGCCGAGTCCAGTTGCTAGGTATTAGACCCCCCCCAACTTGAGCCCAGCCTAATCGCGCTGTCTGACCTCGCCTGGTGATACCTAGACAACCTGGGTGACACCTGGGATGTCCAGGTGACCGCCTTGACGTGGCCAGGCGAGGCGACGCTTCACGGTGGCTCTCCTCCGGTGCCCGGATGCCTAGGTGCCGACTTAATAAGCATGTGCTAGACCATGTAGAAATCAAGGATAGTGACATACCATGACATATAAATGGAATATTGACTACTACATAGTATCAACAAATCCATTAAAGAAAACCAACATGCGCATCTCCTTTTCTCCTAGATTATATATGTTTTTTCCTTATATTTCCATTGTCCTCATGAAAGAATCCCATCACCTATGCTCTGACAAAAATGAAAAGGGACATGAATGAAAAATACAACTAGAGAATTCTCATCTCTACAATACATATTTCCATGCCTCGAGTT
Organism: Rhipidocladum racemiflorum; assembly: GCA_036346355.1. NCBI lineage: Eukaryota > Viridiplantae > Streptophyta > Magnoliopsida > Poales > Poaceae > Rhipidocladum > Rhipidocladum racemiflorum. Next base: position 54,029,691 of record CM070584.1, read on the forward strand.
CACTCTCTACTTACACCAATAACCATCGCTAAATCATCAAATAGTTTTGCATGTCCCCACACATTAAATAACCTTTTCCCATTCTTTTTTAATATTATGCAGAAGGACAAGCAACACAAATAATAAAATTTTTAGTTGAATCTGGGCATTAAAAATGTAAATCCGGTCCAAATACATGAAATTTCGACGTGATTTGGCGAGGTCTCGCCAAGACTTTAAGTTACTGTAGCAATTTGATTCTTTTATATATTTTTTTCATTTCACCAGGATCTTAATCTGTGGGGGGGGGGGGGTCCAAAATCCGAGATTTCTAACCTTGGTTGTACATTGGTGCTTTCAACTTTCAAGGTAACTGAACTAATTGAGATTGTGCTCATGAACTGTTGTTAAGCACTTAAGCTGCAGCTAGTGCTTCTTATGCTTATTTTGAGCCATCATTTCTGAAGGATGGGCATGCCGTTGTTAAGCTGCAACGAGTTTGCAAGATCAAAAACGGCGACTAAAGAGAGTGAATAGGAGCCAAATAACATTTATTCTTAAAAATCAAACCACTAAAATAATAGATCAAATGAACTATACAATCCGAACAGATGGTTGGATGAACAGTGTTCAGTGCGAACAGTAAAAAAATGCATCTGGTTGGGTGAACAGTAAACAACAACCTGGTCAGAAGAACAGTGTTTGGTGAACATTGATTTGGATGAACAGTAAAAGCTACAGCTAGTCGAATGGTCTGATGAACAATGTTTGGGGTGAAGGTCGGATGAATAATGCTAGAAATGGTCGAAGCACTGATCGGGTGAATAGTAATCAGCACGACCTCAAAAATAAGAATTGATGTAATTTTTGATCAGCTGATCTAAAACCCCTGAAACTTTGTATGCACTTTCCTATGAATATCTGGAACCTATTCTAATCTCCAATCACAACGATTGATGTCAAAGTTATGACATTTTTTCAGTTTAGTGAAGGTTGCACTAAAACTAGGCCAAATACAAAAACTTCACTCGTAGCTTGCTCGTAGGGATTTGATAATCAAGATGATTTTAAATAACCTCCCACACGTCACAGCAAGCAAGAACAACAAAGAATAACCCTTTAAACAAACAAGAACATGATTTGCAATGATCTTTCTTCTTTCAAGAATAAAGATCGGTTTATTGCAAAAAGTAAGAGGAAGAAGTTGCAGATTGCCTGGATGATTGGGATATAATCTACAAAAGATTTATCCAGCAATTTTTTTTTTCTTGGCACAAGATCCAAAAGTACTTAGAAGGAGGGGGCAAATCCAAAGTGCAATAAGCGAAAATGGAAGAAGTAAAAGAAATTTTAGAATATAACAGAAATTTAATATTGCATTGTTTTGAGAGGAAATGTTTACAAAGCCATACTACCAAATGGGCAAAGCTCACATGAGCACAAGAAAAACCAAAAAAAAAAATCCTCTCGCAAGACTTAGAGGTGAGGCATCTCTTCACATCTCTATTTATTGCACACTGGGACCAATCTTCACCCTTAGATGACAACTTGGCCCTGAAGAAACCTTATCAAGAGCTGAGATTCATTCTCTCACTCATACATGGGCTAACCCACAACCCAACAACATAATAAATTTTATCCACACACACTAACTTAACCACTACTCCACCTGCTAACCTTGATCCAACGATATTATCCGTCCACTTGCCATTTCTGCTTGCAGCCACTCCCCGGCCTCAGTCATCTTTCGACGTCACCTTGACCATCTAGACCTTAGCTCTCCAAGCCTAGTCCTAATCTTCTCCGCCTCATTAGGATTTAGCTACAAAGTCCTGTAGCCATCACAGACAAAGGAACCATATCACATAGCATTGCTCAACATGATATGCAAACAATAATAAGCTAACCAAATTAGTCCCCGACCACTTAAGAATACCACCAGTCAAGCCCTTATCACTCAAGGCTACCACCAGTGAAGCCTCCAACCAGCCAAGGCCCGACATCTTAAGACTTCGACCAGTGGTCTTCGACCACTGAAGGTTCTGACCTGTCAAGACCCCGACCACTTAAGGTTCTGATTTCTGGTTCTGGGACAACTAACAGCAACTCAAATTGTTCAAAACAAAGGCAAGCTCAATTTAAACTCAAATATGAGCGCCACAAGCTCAAATATAGTCAATTATTCATTACACACATGGATATATTTCTGCATGGTCTTTCAAAGTTCGATGTTACTACAGCACTGCTTTCATGAGCACTTGTTCTTATTAGTCATATAAGTCCATCGTTGAAACTTGGAAGGGCCAGCTGGTGGAACGGTGGAATTCACCTGGATCTTGTGATTGGCTTCTTTGAGGTTCCTGAACACTGGAGAGAATTCTTGGACACTGGTGTCTTCCCCTGGACTTGACTTGTGCAAAATGTAGCTGCTTGAGATCTGAATATTTTGATTGTTTGAAAAATCGAATTAATTAAACCAAAATATTTCAGGTAATTCGGTATAGTACTTCATTTTGGTTAGCAAAATTCGGTAGCCACTTTCCAAAAAATAAATTAATTAAATACCAAATAAACCGATTTGATCGAAAAAATCGAATGCCCACATTTAGTTCTTGTAAATACAGTTTTTTCTTTACTTATCCGCAGGAGAAGGATAGATTCTTGCAAAAGCTACCATCATGGATAGCTTCGTACCCGAGGGAAACCTTGGACCAAGAGACTAACCTTTTTCCCTCATATGAGATTTGCTCAATACTATGCTGTCTCCACGACTTATCAAATAGCCATCTTTTTTTGCAGTTTTTGTTTGTGATTGCTAATACTAGTATCAAGGGAATAGCTACCTATTGCGTTGTTAAATAAAAGGATTATACCACTGGATTATACCACTGGAAAATTAAATGCTGTGTTTAGCCACGAAAGGAAGTATTGTGCGGTTGTGAACTCTCTGGACGTGGGTCCATGTAACCAAAGCGTCTCAGAGACATAAAGCAGCGAATAAAACTATTTCGACATCACGCTTATGAATTACACGTGCAAGTTAAACAAAATGAATCTATTTAGTGAGCATTTCCGAGGGAGGCCTTCTCATATGGACATCAAATCTAAAGTCCATGGAGTTGAATTCTTGTACGTAGCTAGAGGTAACGCATAGGCTAACTTAGTAAAATAAAGAATTCTGCATTTCGATTTCAAGATATACAACAAAATGAGATTTTTTAGCTTTCAACACATTGCAGTTAAATTTCTTTCAGTTACGTGGGAATATCGATCTAATGTGGACCTTTTTTTTTAGTGTAAACTCATATAAACTTTGTGCTACTGTTTCCGGCTGAAACAGTAGCTCTAGCTCACACCCACCCATACGGACTCCACGCGAAATGCCTATATAAGACGCCTTCAGCTAGCCATCCCAACTCACCAAGAACCAAAACAACTCCTGCCTCATCACCTGGTTAGTTAACTAGGATAAGTCGCCAAGAACACCCGACGCCTACATACATGGCCAAGCAATCGGCCTCCACTTTTGCTGTGATGGCCATGGTCCTCCTCCTGATCAACCATGGCATGCCAACGGTTCACTGCGCAAGGGATGCAATGCCTACCGTGGTGCGTGCACCGGCGGCACCAAACGGCGGCGGCGGCGGCCGCGCCGCGCCGCGCGGCCACGCTGCCGTGCTCGATACAAACCCCGGTCCTAGCAACCCCGGCGGTCACGGCAAGTAGTTCCCCAACGGCCCGCGGCGACGATCCTTGACGACGGAGAACTCCAAGTACCTACTTATTGGCCGTGATCTACAGTCTACAGCAGACGCGGTTTGTATATGGTATATTGGTTGTCCATGTTTTGTACGATGAATAAAACCTGCGCAGTGTTTCTACCTATGTTTTTCTTTCTCTCGATACAAGCTACACAAATCTAAAATAAGCGAAAGAGAAAATAATCACTATCTACCTTTTATTAATGCTTTAATATTTATACAACCTTGAAAAAGATATATACAGAAGCACCTCTTATCCAACCTGTTCGTGTTACTCCGACGGCTAGCTACGATGTACGTTCGGATGTGCAGGGCAGTGTGTGTGGCGTGTGATAACTTAGCTTGCTGTGGTTGTGCAACTTTTAAAAGGAAGAGCATAGAAGCACCACTCATAATTAATGCACGTTTCTTTTGTATTTAATTTGGATGGACATCCTAGGTTATCTGGGATCCAGGCCAAATACACTAGAAAACCGAGATACGTGGTTAGAATTCCTGGCTCAACTAAAGTCGTGCTTGAAAAGGCCAGGGTTTGAAATTTTCCAGGCCTAACACAGCTCGCGATCTGTTGCTGCTACCTTGCCTCTCGATCGATCGCCCTCTCGCTACCGCTCCGCGGCGAGTTCGTACCAGGCCAATTACCACACTGTTTGACACCCACGCACCACAAGGCCCACAACAACCACATAGAAGTCTATCACAGCAAGTTAAAAACACTAGTCAACACACACGATTACCGAATTGTCCGAAAAAAAGAGTTCATAATCACTAGTCATCACAGAGAGTTACTAAGCCATCTGCGATAAAACATATCACAGATGAATTCAATAAAAAAACTGACTGTCATGATAATATATTATAAACATTGTCATTACAAACTACCTGTCTGGGGCCTCTGGGCTAAGGAAGTTGTTACCTACAAATGGTTTGTGATAAGGACAAACTCAGACACCTCTCCAGCCGAGAAAGTTGCATAAATATTACAGTATGAATAAAGGACAGATAATGATTACTTACACATTCGTTTGCTTTAAGATTTATGCAACTTGTATTTAGAGGGAAAGTATAGGAGCACCTCTCCAGCTATTATATATCTACAAACCGTAGGTGATAAGAAACATAACAGACGGCTCGTTAGGAATAACCGTCTATGAAAATTATTTAGGCACAAATAGTACACAATTAACATAGACGACTGCTTTGTAGTAACCGAATGTGATAGTTCCAACGACTTTTTTTATTTTTACGGACGGTTTCTTAGACGAAATTAAGAACCGTCTAAGATGAGACATTAAACATGCCTCTTTATACGGTAGTGCATCTGCCAGCTATAGTCACGGCTGGGTAGCTTGGGCACACTCCCCTTTTGTTTCCTCAGCCTACGCATGCAAGGACATCATCGGATCATCCTCGTCCACGCGAGCATGTACAGTAGTATGTATTTAAAGGTTGTCTCTAAAGATTTCAACTCACCTAAATACAGCACTAGTGACAACATCTTCAACAGTTTGTCTCTAAAGTTATTCCTCTAACTATTTTATATTATTTTTTATCATATTATTTTTCTCACACTCTTATCATTTTTTGCGTTGGTTTACGTGATCATGCTGTCTCTTCTATAAAGGTATCTTCAATAGTGCCACTTCAAGTGTCTCTTAGCAATATAATATTAACAAAATCCTATGTGAAGGAGAGAGGAGGTGAGAAAAGAGACTATACTATCACTTATGAAAGAGATAACCTAATCACGAAAATCAATGCAAAAAGTGATATAGTGTGAGAAAAATAATATGATAAAAAATAATATAAAATAGTTAGATGTATGACTTTAGAGACAAACTACTGAAGATATTATTTTTAGTGTTGTCTTTAGGTGAGTTGAAATCCTTAGGAACAACCTTTAAAGATCGATATACCATTGTACATGCTCTAAGAGATAGCAAATTCTCTTTTCTCACCTCCTCTCTTTTCTATATAGAATTTTGCTAATTATGAAGAAACAACTGAAGTGGTTCGGTTGAAGATGCACTGTGTACGCCGTCCAGCTCAAGACTTTCTTTGATGCCCTAGTTCCCCGAGCTTGAGCTTCTCCACAACCGAGCCTGGTGAGGACGATGCCGTGTGTGTCCGACAGGTGTGGCCACTTCTTTTTTTTAGAGCAGTGCTTCTATGCTTTTTTTTCTAGTACAAATTGCACAATTCTTAAAACAAGCGAAGGGATAAGTAATCACCATCTACCATTAAAGCCAATCCTCAAGCCTAAGGTCGGCTCGATGCTTTTTCTCCTCCTTGCTCATGGCCCCAATGCTTAAGGTCGATCTCAGAGAGGCCATCCTTGCTTACATTATGGATGCCTAAGTGAGGAGGATTGGGATTCGCTGACTTAGAGCAGGGAAGGCAGAAGAGCACAGTTCTCTGACTTGCTTGATTCTCAACTGTCCGACCAAAAAGAATGTGCCAGATCTGACGCAACAGTGTAATGATTTACATTGCCACTGTGCCACCTTTGCTATTGAGGGGATCCAAATCCGGGTGAAGAGGGGTAGGGCGGGGGGAGGTGTATATAAGAACGCTGTCGAGTGAATTAAGATAGAGAGGTGCTTCTATGTTCTTTGTTTTAAAAGTTGCACAACTATTTAAGCATGAATGAAAGGTAGATGATGATTACTTACCCCTTCGCTTGCATCAAGATCTATACAATTTATATTAGAAGGAAAAGCATAGAAGCACTGCTCAGATAGATTTTGCAAAAGGAGCACAAGAGTTAAAAACATGCATGGGTTCCAGAGCAGTCCACCGCTTAGGTATGTATGCTGAGCCATCTGATCACAAAGGAAGAACCAAGATTTTGTACGTAGGTATATATATAGGAACTCGACGAATCAAAAGATTCGCCTAAAACACATATTGGAAACATGGAGAGAGAAAAAAAGCAAACCCCTCCAATGGAGGTACCTACGGTGCACATGTGATACAAGTCATACAACTATATATTGCTCGCCGAAAAAGAAAAAAAAAATTCTAGCTAAAGCTTTCGTCATGGGATCATCCGAGAGAAACCTTGGACTACACCCTAATTTTTTCTTTGGAGTATTAGATTTGCTATGATGCTGTCTCCACGACCCATCAGATAGCCATCCTTTTTCCATTTTTTTGGCTTGTGATTGCTAATACTAGTACAAGGGAATAACGGAATAGGTATCAATCGCTTTCTCTGCCATGAAAGCGAGTGTTCCAGAAAACACTGCCTGTTGAAGATGTGTCCGTCGTCACCTGAGGGGATCAAATCCTCAGTAGGGATGCAAATGGGCCGACCCTAGGGTCTTCTTTGACCCACTTTAATTCATTTGTTTGCACTAAAAACTTAATTTTTACTCCACCTTTTAAGTTTTAGTGCAAATAAATAAACGAACTGTCGAAGAGGCCAGCATTTACCCTGTGACCGCCCATTTGCATCCCTAATCCTCAGGTAATGGGACAAAGCATCGTGGTCTCTCACCTTGTGCCCTATTAGATTGAAGTTTCTATTTACTTTTTCTACTGAATTAATAAATGAAAGCTGTCGACAGGCAAATACTATCCTTACTATTATTTCCAATTATTTCAATTGAATGAAGTCTATAATTTTTATTAACTATACTTAACTATGGAAACTTATTGATTCACTCATCGCATACTTAACTATACGTTTTGTCTTTGCAACCGAGTGGAGCTACACCATGTTGCTCTCCTGCCACCGAGCATGTTACCCCTCTAATTTCTACCGGTGAACCTTCCCTAAAGACACGTATTTCTCCTTCCAAATAACATCCATTTTCCCCAACAGAGCATTCAACCAATCCGTTCATAGTACCATGTCATAGTCAACCAGTGGCAACAGCCTCAGTTTAGCCTCAAATGGATCCACTCCTTGCACCTTCCATGTACCCCCTCCGATACACTTCTCTGCTGATTATGTTCTGACCATTTTCAACCATAACCATTATAGGAAAATGTTTATGCCAACTCGGCCTGATTTCTTAACCTAAAGTTTTCTTTCCCTCAGAAACCAGCAATTCCCAGATTTTACATCCTTTTTCCAGCCACTCTAGTTTTCTTAAACCAGGACTATTTCTGTAGGAAATATTACCGAAAAATGGGCTTCCGTTCAAAGCGCGCAGAAAGAAAGAGACTAGCCCTCCCTCTTGGCCTCTTTATACAGCAGTTAAGTAGATAGTAGGTCCCTCCTCCTTGCACTACAACCAAGAGTCACTGGTTGAAAGCTGACCACAAAGATAATAACGGTTATTTCAAGATTCTAGGAAGACAAGATAATATGAAAAACAACCATACCGTGGATAAAAAGAGATTTGCTATGTGTTATGCCCTACGTTATATTTCTCCTATCGAGAGGTGCTTTTATGCTTTCCCTCCTAATACAAGTTGCACAAATATTGAAGCAAACGAAGTGATAAGTAATCCTCATCTACCCTTCATTCATGCTTTAATATTTGTGCAACTTTAGAAAGAAAGAGCATATAAGCACCTCTCCTATCTTATTTATCTTTATTCTTTTCCACGGCGAGCTAGCTAGTATGAAAACCAACAGTGTGTAGAAGGTCACTGAACAAGCTAGCACACTTGCGGTCACGAAGCCTTTGCATGTGGATCCACGAAATACAAATCATAGTACTAGATGAAACTGTGTAGCATATATATCCTTTAGGAAAGATACACAAAACAGCAAGACTTGCACACAGGCAGGAACCGAAATTCATATCCACCGAGGTTGACAAACAAAGCATCACATTAACCTCAACTAAACAAAAAATACATTATTTTCAGACCACGTACACGACAACAGAGCGGCGAATAACAGTGCTAACGTCAGTGCGCTAACATCAGTGGCTGAAGCACGGGCAAGTGGCCTGGTGTGGGGCAGCGGTGTTCGTTCCACCCATAGGGTTCGATTCTTCGGATCGACACGTACGATATCTCTTACCTTTACTAATCGAAGACTCCCCTGAAGCCTCACATTGATCATAGGAGATAAAAAAGATAGAAATTTCCGTATTAATAAAAAAAAGACTTGAAATTATCACATTGATTATAGAAAAAGAAAAATATCTTGACCATCTACTTTTTAATTGTGGTGTAATCTAAGGCTCGGATTAAGTATAGATATCCATACAATTCAAATAAAGAGTTTGCAGACAATTAAAACCATGAAATCGGATATGGCACACATGCTCTAATACTATATCAAACTCAACAAAAGAAAATACGGAATTGCTGATTTAAAAGCACCCCCACCAAATGTTTGGTGTGATATCCTCACCTCCCTTCCCCTTAAAAGGCTCCCTCGTTGCGACACTTGGCAGCATCCCTTTCATCCCACTTTCCTCGCCCATTCTCTTCCCCTCAAACTAAAAAAAAAATGGTTTTCAAAATTTTTCCTAAGTTTTTAAATAATAAGTATTTTAAACCATTTTTGAATGTTCTAAAATTAATATTTGTTGAACTAAAATTGTATTGAACGAAAAAATTTTAACCGAACGTTTTTTAAATTTCTCATTCTGAAATTTCCTCACCTGGAATTTTTTTTATTTGAAATTTTCCAAGTTGAAATTTTCCTAGTTGAAAGTTCTCGATTCGAATTTTTTCAACTTAACATTTTCCCAATTGAAAGTTTCCCGAGTTGAAATTTTCTAAGTTGAAAGTACCGATTGAAATCTCCTAAGCTGAAAATGTCCTGATTCAGAAAATTTCGAGCGATTCCAAATTTTCTGAACTGAAAATTTCCTATTTGAAGTTTTCGAGTTGAAACTCTCCGATATGAAAAATTTTCTTGTTTAAAATTTTTCGAGTTGAAAATTTTGGGTTGAGTTTTGTTCAAGTTGAAATTTTCTCTTTAAGATTTTCTAAGTTAAAATTGTTCAGTTTAAGATTTTTGTGTCAGAGAGGAAGGAAGAAAAGCGGAAGAAGCGAGTAGGGAAGTGGAAAGCATAAAAATAAATGAAGAAGATTACACACAACATATTAGAAGAGTATCTTAGTTATTTTAGTTTGAGTCTAACTTTAAACTTGCTGTACCTTCAATTAATGAACGTTAGCCGAGCTGCCACTGCCATGAGGTAGTTCCGCTAAAAATCTACTGCACATGAATTACGTGCTGCCAGTCGAAATAGAATAGATGCGGCAGCCTTCCACGATGATGGAAGAATATTTAAACAAAAGGCTACCAAACATGAACTATTTTGAAGGATGAGAGCGCAGCGGACGGGGAGGCAAGCGCGGACGGCGAGGTCTGTACTGATAGGTTTGCCCTTGGTCCTCAATGGGCTATTCTAGCAGGCTGCTAATGGGCTAGTACTAGAAATGGGCCGTTGCCCATTGCCTTGTGCTGGAGTGTATCCTAGCAGTGGGCCAGCCCAAGCCTCTGACGAGTAGCTTGAGTCCGGCCCGTTAACAAGAGAACTGGGACGAAACTTGGCTGGTTGTGGTTGGTGAGCTATCATGAGTTGAGTTGAGTATATCCTAGTTTTTTTTTAAGTCCGAGTCGTTCACGAGCTTTATCAATTGAGGTTTTGGAAACCTTAGACTGACCTTTTTCCATATATGAGATTTTCTCCGCACGCAGTATGATGCTGTCTCCAAGGCTAATCTTTTTCCATATATGAGATGTTCCCAGCACGCACTATGATGCTGTCTCCACGATCTATAATCAGATAGCCATCGATTCTTTTTTTGGTCTTTTTTGCTTGGAGTTTCTAATACTAGTATCTCAAGGGAATCTACTGATTTATTAAACTAAAGGAATATATGACTCGAAATAATTTATATTTATCTAGCCATGAAAGGAACAAGTTCGGTTGTGCAGTCTTCGCATGTGTATCCACGTACCTAAAGTGTCCCATGGACATAAAGCAACGAATCAAACTCGGCATTTCTTAGGAATTATTCCCCAATCAAACTATTTGAATTTTTTTTTAAAAAAATAATATATATTTTAAATAATTTTACAAAAATAGTACATCGAAAAGAAAAATTACAAAAATACGTCTCCTCAGAACCGATTTGTGATGAATGGTGTTATCATAATCGGTTCTACCTCAGAATTGATTGTGATGATGCCCTCAAAACCGATTGTGATGATACCACCCATTACAATCGGTTCTACCTTACAACTGATTGTGATATCTTGTTACCTATCACAATCGGTTTTTTAGTTAAAAGTTTGAAACCAACACAGATGAAGCGATAGTGATGTACCATTCTATAATAGTGCAGTTTTAGCTATGCTGCAACTTTATGTGTGTGAGAGTTTTAATGTTCGTTATACGATTAGATCATGTTAGATGATATACATCATCCTCTTTAGAATCATGTTGCAATACACAAACACCTTACTACTACCTGTAATTGCGCGGATTACCACTTGTTCTTCCAAATGATAAAGCTCCAAACGAGTATTTTTGAACATGAGATACTCCAAAATAAGCCAACAGGGCCACAGGTAGGGTTCACAATATCATCGATGATCACTTGAATAGCAAGATTATTGAGCGTATCGAGCCAGCTCGGCATCAGAAACCGTTCGGTAAATCGATGAAATTCAGAAAATTTGGAAATTTGTGTAAAAGTACTAAATTTTTTGTGTGAGTTCTTGAGGCAATGCTAATGAAACTGTAAAATTTTTAGATTATTACCATACCTGTTTATTTTTTAAAAATCCTTATAGTGCTACTATATTTGTATATGCTATTCCATTTTTGATATTCTAATGGCACTAAATGAAGTATAATATTTATTAAAATTATTTTTGGGTAATGAGGGAATTATAATGATTCTATAAAATTTTCAGATGATGATAAGACCTATGTATTTTTTTAAAATCCTGATAGTGATAGTGTATTTGTATATGCTCTTCTATTTCGGATTTTCTAGGAGCGATAAATGAAGTATAATATTTTTGACAATTTTACTACATGATACTTGCGAACTAGTTATAATTACATTAAAATTTTAGAGCATGATCAGGAATGTAAAATTTTATAAAAAGCTAGTAGTGTCTCTACTCCTTTTCATTAATTGCTTTTTTGATTTTTGAGAAGTACTAAATGGATTAAAAAATGTTGAAATTTCTCTGAGGTGTTTCATATATTAATTGAGATTTATTAAGCTTTTCCCCCAATTTTTTGCAATTTGTTTTCATTTTTCTTTGAGTGTGCCGAAAATTAAAAAAATCACTCGAAAATCATAAAAATTGGCAGTTTTTTTATTTTTTGTCGAAAAAGTTTGAGCGTAATATTTTTTTAAAAAAAATTAACTTCAAATTTATTTGATTTAAGTCGATTTTTATCATTTTTTTAAATTTTTGAAAATTAATTTTCGAGCGATTTTTTGGTATCCATACGTGAAAGGTGAAACCCTGGCCACAGGCCACGGTCCTCCTCCCTATTCCCTCCCTCTTTCGTGTGTGTCTCCACCTTTTTCTCCATGGACGGTCTCCACCGCTCGTACCGGGGGGATTTCTTCCGTCCATCCCCCGCGCACGACTCCGCCACCTTCCCTTACCACGTTAGCGCGTTCGGATCCGCCACCAAGAACCCCTTCCCCCGGGAGATCTACATGACCGCGCCGCTGCCACCGCAGGCGCTGTAGCAGCACTGCAGCAATTCGCCCTGGCTCTGCCGGCCCCGTACACCCCGCCCCAGGCCGCCGCGAGGCGGGGCGGCCGCTGGCGCGGGGTCAGCGTGGGGTGCTTCAGCGACCCGGAGATGAAGCGTCGGCGGCGTGTAGCCGGCTACAAGGCGTACGCGGTGGAGGGGAAGGTGAAGGCATCGCTCCGCCGGGGGCTCCGGTGGTTCAAGCGCAAGTGCTCCGGCGTCTTCCGTGTCTGAGCACCGTGCGGCTCCCCCTAATCTTCTTCTTGGAAGGTAAGGGTTCTTCGGGCCACAATAACGTCACCACGCACTCATGCTACTAATTGGGCGGATTCGCGGTTGCGGGTGCCTAGTAGTGGATTGATCAAGAAGTTGTATGATTTATTGAATTAAAAAAGGATCAATCCCGTAGATTCCAAAGAAAAATTTCAGAGGTTGTAAACCACATCAATTATCATCATCCAGGACAACAGACTGCAAGCTGCCTAGAAAATGAGAACTAACGTGTTGCTCTTGGGGGATCATAGATGTCTGGGCCTGGGTGGTTGATTCACAATTGTTTGTCATAATTGGATTTGGAATCAAAACTGCCAAGCATGGGAGAGATTTGATCAATACTATGATCTTCTTCTTTTGTAATGTCTGTTTGGAGGCATCATGCATGTGTGAATGCCTGAATGGCAATTATGTCACCATGATGATTGCCATATTTCTTCTTGAATATCTGTTAATCTTGTGGTGCTGGTGTGCACGTGAGCGTCTCAGCAAATGGAATAGGATGCATTCTTTTGAAGAAGAACATAGTGAACCAAAAAAAGTTTGAAGTTACAAGAACTCAGGAACTTCTCATTAAAAAAAGAAAGAATTTCTGGAAGAAATGTTGAACCAATTTAGTGTCCATTTATGTTTGTGAGGCTGTCAGATAAAAATGCTAGAGCTCTTCTGTGATCTGTATGATTCAAATTTTCAAAGGCCTGGCTTGGTCCTCTCTTATTACCTCGTGACCTATTTACATGTTTGATGGCTAATTCTTTGGCCACTTTCATCACTTTTTGATCACCCATTTGTGCCCTTTTGATGCTTTGGGATATGCCTTCGCTCCTGTTGCTCCTCTACCGCTTGACTCACCTCTCAGTGGGTGCCTGGTATTTGACCTTCTTTTTCTGACTGGAATGAACGGAATTCTCCAATACAGCGAGTGGTTGGCAATGGATGGAGTTAACTAGACAGATCATCTGGAACCTGATCCAATACTTCTCAAGTTCTATGGCCTGATGCTTACGGACTTTCTTCTCTCTCATTCTGAGCGAGCCAGTTAGCCATGGATACATTTAGAAGAGAGCCCAGTGAAACTGCGCGATGGGCCGGGCTGGTGTTTTGCTCATTTTGGGCCCAACCAAACGCAGTAGCAACGACGAAGGAGAAGCGTACCAACACAAGAGGGGCGTTTCCGTCAGAACACCGTGCGCGCTTCACCTCACCCGACCGTTGCAACATTTTCGAGCGCCCGGGCTGTTACCGTTGCAACATTTTCGAGCGCCGGTTTTGAAACTTGAAAAACCGCGCACCTGCACCATTCTTTCACTCTTTCCCAAGGAACGAACCAACGGCAGGGCAGCGAGCGAAAATGGAGAACAAGAGCGGCGGCGGCGGCAAGATGGCGAGAAGGTTCGCCTTCTCGTGGGCCGACGAGGTCGAGCGCGAGGAGCGAGAGCAGCAGCAGCAGCATAGTGAGCAGCCGCCGCGGCGGGAGGAGAAGGGGGAGCGTGCCAAGGCCGACCCGTTCGGCGCGGCGCGGCCTCGGGAGGTGGTGCTGGCCGAGAAAGGCGTCGACTGGCGCGCGCGCGACCGCGAGCTCGACGCCTCCCACCGCACCGCCACCTGCTGCAGTAGGTACATACCAAACGCAGCGAAGTTGTGCAGCAGCATCGCCTCGTTAATTGATTTGCTCCATGGCTGATGGACTGAGTGCGCGTGCGTGCGTGTGTCCAGGACGCGCGCGCAGGGGAAGCGAGACGCGAGGGCCGCGCCGCCGACGCCTCGACGGCCGCACGCCGACTCGACGACGCCCATGTGCCACCGCGGGACCAACGCGCCGCCGGTGAGCTACAGCGGCGCATGGGGCGGCAAGAGGAAATGCGCCGGGGATGTGTCCGCGCGGCAGGTCCGACCGGTGGCTGATCAGGGCAGGAGGAGAGTCTTTGGCGAACTGAACATCGGTGAGGGCGGCGGTTCCTCTTGCTGGAGTTCCAAGAAGAGCTGCAGCTCGGCCGGAACCGAGGGAACTGGGGCGCCCAAGCTTGCAGCTGCGGACGGCGAGAACAGAGACGGCAGCAGGGTGCCGGTGATGGCTGGAATGCAGAGTGGTGAATCTGGAGTTGGTCAGAAGAGGAGGGGGAAGGAAACGAAGGGGAGGAGGAAGATGGGGTCGAAGAAGACCAAGAAGCAGCAAACTCTGCTCCTCTAGGTACTACTATTGTTGCGATGATTAGTATTAGATAGATGGATGGCCATGATGTCTCTATTATGGACTGTCCAGTGACCAGTGATTACTGAAGAACTCTGCATCGTACCACTTCTCTACTGTTTACTGATTACTGAGCTATGAGATGGTTATGGTTTGTACCTAGTCCAAGTGTAGTTTAACTGTTGCTGCAAGCTTCACCGGTAGTAGTACCCTTGAGATTGTCTATGATGAACTGATTAGATTCTGCAAACTTTACATGCCGGATTCTATGTGCAAACGATCTGGTAGTTCCTTTTTGCAATAGTTTTCTTAGGCTCTTCTGCTAAAAAAAAAAAATCTGAGTATCAGTCTAGTTCATGGGCATGGTTGCGGCGCCCAGCAGCCGTACGCAAGGCACATTCGAGTCGCTGAAGCTGCACCATGTCCATGATCCCGCGATTTCGCTCATGAATCACGGTCCTGTGAATGTTCAACAAAAGGTGCAAATCCTTTTATTTTTCTACATTTTCCTTCCTTTCTTCCCCCCAACTCATCAGTAAAGACTAGCAAAGCCAAAAACGCCACCCAACTCTACCCAAATCAAAACTCAAAACAAAGACACCAAAAGGCCAAGAGACAAGAGATGAGGATGATGATACACAGATCAGTCCAAGAAGAAGAGGTCCGACGTCACCTCCCGCTGCTGTTGGACCACCATGTCGTCGTAGTCCCACACCAGTGAGCCCCATATGTCATCGTTGGCCAAGCCATCATCCAGCCCCATCAGGTCCCACTCCATGGCCTTGTCACCCAGCTCATCCTGGCCCGCAATCTGGGCCGGCCCACTGTCGCCCTCATAAATGCAAGACCCATCCGGGCCCACCTCCTGCTTTGTTCTTTCTTGGCCCAGAAGCCCACTCACCATCTCCTCGCTGAGGCCTAATTGGCCAGCCTCGAGCCCGTCAGATGTCACACCACTGGCGCTGGCTTGCGGCGCTTGCTCCGAGTCACCCTGCGGGGCAGTAGTGCAAGGCTGGCAGCTGCTTGGCGCTGAGATGCTGTTGTTCGTGCTGCCATCCTCCTCCTCCTCCTCCTCCTCCTCCTCCTCCTCCTCCTCCTTGGGATGATGCGCTGCTTCTGCGACCCTGTTGTCCTTCCCTTTCCCGGCCTTCTTAGCTTCTGCGACCCTGTTGTCCTTCCCTTTCCCGGCCTTCTTCCCCTTCCCCTTCACCGTGGCGGCGGCCGCGCGGCTCGTCCGCCCGCCTCGGCGCTTGCCGCCGCCGGGCAGCTTGCTGAGGTCGACGTTGACGACGGCGCCGTCGCCGCCCTTCAGGAAGTAGTGCGCCCTCCTGCTCAGGTGCGAGTTCCAGTGGTTCTTGATCTCGTTGTCCGTGCGGCCGGGCAGGTGGCCGGCGATCAGGGACCACCTGAGCAAGAAACGAAGTTCCACAGGAAATTAATTAACCACACTGCCTTGTACAAGAGCATCATACAAGGTGGAAATATGAGCGTTACAGCAGGTCATGGCATGGCAGTGCATTGCAGGAGTGATAGCAGGCGCATGTGGCAATCAATATGCGTGCCGGAGATCCAACCACCGTGCTTGCGGGGAGTTAGTACCTCGGGTTCATGCAGCTGATCAAACGCGACATTGATGAAAGCCTCTTCTGCAGCTGCATGCGTGCATGCACGACCACGATGCAAACGCTACATGGCAATAGGCAATAGCAGCACCACTACATGTCTGCATGCATGAATTGCTCTTTGTTTCATTCACCACAGTTACTAGTTGCCTAGTCCCACGATGCTTAATTTATGTTGTGTCGGCACTTTGTCTATACGTACTATGGATTGCTCTCAATGACGACGCAATGACAAATTAAAACAAACAAAAACCCTTTTGTTAAATTCGCTGGGATCGACCCCCTTTATACGGTGAACCCACACCGTATGGCAATGGCAAGAACCTAATTAACCTTCTTTTAGGGGGTGTTTGATAGAGCTCCAGCTCCACCAAATTCGTGGAGTTGGTGGAGCTAGGTATTCCTAGCTCCACCAGATTCGTGGAGTTGGAGCTGTGGGTATATTAAGAGTGTTTAGGTGGGTCATCTTGTTTACATTTTCGAATAAAATTATAAACTTAAGTCACTTTATTTCAATCTACAAGTTTCAGCTCCAAGGTGGAGCTGGGATCTGGAGCTCTACCAAACAGGGCCTTAGTTTTAGCCCGCTTCCTCTTCTAGCTACAAACGTTGTTTCTACCAGCAAGAGTAGGCAATGCATGCCATATATAAGTAAATATCAATCGAGGTCATGGCATCAATCTAAGGAAATACTTAATTAGATACCATGTGGGTAATTAAAGTCATTTACCGAATCTGGTACAGGTAAAATTCTAGCTAGTGATTTGTTACTACAGTACAAGCTTTATACGGTAGCGATGGTGATGGATGTCGTACTTTGTGAACATTGTGCTGCCGTGCCGACAAGCAAGTAATGTTCAGGTACGAGAGAGGACAGAAATCTCAAATCTCCCACGTGAGAAACGAGCCCAGGCTCCAGACACACAGGACGCCACGGTACGTGCGAAACAGCATGTAGCTCGTACAAGCCACACTTGCACGCGATCAACCCTTCTCGATCCAAACGCAAGAACAGTGTATATACATGAGTACGTATCACATCAAACCGCGCGGATGGAAATTCGGGATGAAATTAGGGGGGCGCCATGGACGAAGATCGAGAGCTAGGTACCATGAAGCCATCTCAACTAGGGATGCAAATGGGTCGGCCCTAGGGTCATCTTTGACCCACTCTAATTCATTTGTTTGCACTAAAATTTAAAAGGTGGACTAAAAATTAAGTTTTTAGTGCAAACAAATAAACTAGAATGGGTCAAAAAAGACCCTAGGGTCAGCCCATTTGCATCCCTAATCTCAACCAGGGAGGGATGGCCAATCATTGAACAACACAGCGGCCATCGATACAGTACAAGTAATTAAATTTAACGCTCGAGATGAAAATGAGGTCCAAGACCCAGCTAGTATCACGCAGCCACGCAAGAAATTTTCAACCATAGAATTTCCGACAAGACGATCCGCGTGCACTTGGAAAAAAAAATGACCCACATAAACTAACGAGAGAGGATCGATACGGATCCGTGTCAGCTGTCACACTGCTGAAGCGGGGAGATTTTCAATGCATGGGACCCTAGCGAAATAATGGATGATGCTGATGATGATGCAGCTCGTTATCAACCTTTATCATCCTCTCTCTCTCTCTTTCTCTCTCTCTCTCTCTTGATCTCTCTCTTGATCTCTCTCTCTCTCTTGATCTCTCTCTCTCTCTCTCTCTCTCTCTCTCTCTCTCTGTTGATCTCTCTCCTCTCTCTCTCTCTGTTGATCTCTCTCCTCTCTCTCTCTCTCTCTCTCTCTCTGTTGATTTAGCCATCCATCTCACACGTCCAAGGAAATTCAATTCGATCGGCGTGTGCGTGGGTCACGCACTCACGCTTGCTCTCTCCTTGTGTCCGTTTTTTTGCGGCAAGCAGGACGCTGGGCGTGCGCACGAGACGAACGAGGGGGGATAGAAAAATATCGCTAACAAGGCGACAAAGGAGAGAGAGGAGCTAGGAGGGGGTAAAAACGGAGGCCCCACTTCACCCCGTGGCAAGTGAAAGATCAGGTGTGGTTTTCCTTGGCTGGGAGGCGTGCATGAAACTAGCGACAAAAACAAAAGGCAGTATAAGCAATCACCTTAGTTTTGTTGGATAGTAAATACTAGTAAATAGTAGTGTCAGTTATTCAAAACAAGATAAAAGTGTTTTCTCAATATTTTTGGCTAAGAACCAAGCGAGATGGTGAACGAAAACACCGAAAGGTTTGCATGCAAGACTTCTTCGGTCACTCTTGGTACTGACGGAGATCGAAGATATATACCAAAAGCACAGGGCTTGTTCTTTTCTGTGAAATAGCACAGAGCTTGTTTTAGGCTGTACTTCTGTGAAAATTGACGTGTTAAGGCTAAAAAGATGTCCAAATTTCTAACCGAGTCCTCAACCAAACCTGGATTTGATTCTTCCTGTTGATTAAACGAAAAAAATCTTCTATCTAGCTTTCCTGATTAACTTTAGGGTCTTGAGTACCTATGTATAAACCAAACTTGATTTGACAATTTCGTCTGTTTCCCAATGTAAGCATAAATGTACAGAGTATGTGTATACTTTGTACTAAGGCGTTGTTCGATTTTTTTTTCTTCTGCCGACAAAACAGATGCAATATTGTTGCAAGCTTATTCTTGCCTTGCCCGTCACACAGTTCTTCATCTAGACATACAGAGACACCAAGGAAGCACAAAAACCATATGCATACACTCTCCAACTATGCGACAGGCCTAGTGCTACCCAATTCAGTAGCTTAATGCAGCAAGCGAACCCAAAAGGTTTGCAAAACACAAGCAGATGGGAGATCTGAATATCTCATGAGTACGTAGTACCTGTTACCAAGGGTGGCATGGAGCTTGATGATCATCTCCTCCTCCTCCTCCTCGATGTTGCCCCTCTTGAGATCCGCCCTCAGGTAGTTTATCCATCTCAGCCTGCAGCTCTTCCCACATCTCAGCAACCCTGCAAGGTTTAGCAAGAACTAAATGATCGATCAGGAACTGATTATTCCGACCCAAAAGGCTGAAACTTTTCAGGCTTCTCTCTCTCCTGTACGTACCAGCTTTCTTGGGCAGTGATCTCCAGGACCCTTCCCCATGCTCATTGATGTACTTGGCCAAGGTCTCGTCCTCCTCCCTCGTCCATCTCCCCTTCTTCAACCCTACCTTCTCACAGCACGGTGCTCTCCCCATTGGGAAGAAGAAGGATCACCACTGCAAGAAAAGTGACTTGTTGTGTTGGCTGTGGAGTGAGCTCAATGGGTGGAAGAACACTACAAGTCAAAAACGTGAGTTTGGGGTTGGGTTGGGAGTCCTTGCATATATATATACTTAGGAAGGAGACGGATGATATATACCAATTGCTGCTCGATTTGTTTGGGACGAGTCGCTGGGGCACGTAACAAAGAGCGTGGGCACAGTTGCCCCTGCTTGCGAACGAGCGGTGCTGGGCGTGACACGTGGCAAGCCAGGGACACTGAATGAGACCTCGTCCTTATGTAGAGTAATTTTTTGGAGGGCTCCACGCTGCCAGCGCCGCGACGAAATTATGTAGAGTAATTTTTTGGAGGGGGTTGCCATCTAGGAACGCTGAGATTGATGAATTGTTTGTGCATGTTTTTGAGATGGTATTCAGTGCCATTTAAGAATAAGATCTTTGATGATTTTGATCGGTGTAGCATTTCACTGTAGTATGATCTCGCAATTTAATTTGCGGCCCTTGTTGCTAAGAGCATCTCCAAGAGGGGTCCTAAATATGATCCTAACTTGAATTATAGGGCTTTCAGGGAAAATATCAACTCCAGCAAGGACCCTAAATTGTTAAAATTTATCAAATTGTTTTAGGGCCCATGGGAGAGTAGCTATATTTAGCAACTCTGTGATTGAGCCCTATCTTCATTGAGTTTTAGGGCTTAATTGCTGGAGTGAATATTTCATTGGAGCCCTAAATCCAATTAGTTGGGGTCCTAAATTAAAATTTAAGGCTCATTTTTAGGGCCCTCTCTTGGAGATGCTCTAATACATCAATTTCATTTTGTAAAAATTTGCTAATACGTCAATTTCATTTTGTAAAAAAAAAAATTGAGTTCCGGACTATACCAAATAACCAATGCTTTCTTTTGTTGGAGTATGACATAAATAATATAGTAATAAAAAGAAGTTTGCTGCAAAGAAAGAAAAATCAACAACAAACTACTCCCTCCATTGTTTTTTATAAGGCGTATTAGGTTTCGTTAGGACAAGACTTTGACCAACAATTACTCTATTAGTATATAATTTGTATGACACAAAATTGATATTAGTAGATTTGTATTCAAAAGTACTTATATATAATTATGATTTTGTATTGCATAAATGGTATATTAATGAAGTAATCGTTGGTTAAAGTCTTGTCCTAACGAAACCTAATACACCCTCTAAATTCCAACGGACGGAGTATTAAAGACGAATTGTACATCTCATAATTAAATTACTTTTTTACGGACACCTGGAACATTGGAACTCCGCTTGGCCTATTCATTTAAGTGCTTGTAATTTCTTTTGCATCAAGGGTTGGCTTGTCATGGGGACAACGAAAGCGAAGAATCACATAATAAAGAAAATTTTGTTGAACTTGTAAATTGGCTAGCAGAAAATCACATACAGCCAGATTTTTAACATTTGCAAAGACCAGGGTTTACATTTTTTTTTACCCAAGAGTAGCACACATTTCTCAAGAGAAAAGAAGCAGTATGACCATGCATGAAACATGAAAATTCGTTAACTATAGGTGCATGTGCATCAAAGTATCAAATAGTGTAAAATCATGCGCTGAAAATTGTCTTAGTGATGAATTTGGTATTGCAAAGTGACGAGTACCCATGCCATGGGTACCCCCATCAGCCCGGAAGCACGAACGGGCTGACCAACCTCAGTAAAGGCCCAGCACCGCCGAAAGGTACTTGGGCCGCGGGGAGCGAACCCGACCGGCGCAGGCCGACTTCGAGCGGTCGGCGGACTCGATTCCGGCGGTCGGTGGGCTCGACCACCTAACATTGGAGCTCGCGGTCGGCAAGAAGCTCCACCACAAGACGAGCGCCAGGCTCACGCCGTTGTCGCGGCCGCCTTGTGCGCTGGCCCCTCGACGTCTGGTGCAGGGTAGGCGGCTCCTTCCCGAGATCGCCGAAGAGCCACCGAAGAAGTCAAGCCTCGCCCTGCCGCTGGCACACCGCAGAGGAGTACGCCCACTCCGAGGCCAAGGCAAAGTCAAGCGCCATTAAAGCCACCAAGGCCGACAGAGCACCACGCGACACGCCACCTGCAGACAAAGACTACACAAGGTCGCTCATCACAGAACCACCAACCCCGCCGGACGGCAGGGTCGGTCGACAAGACAGAACAGGACTTCAAGACGTGCAGGCCCCTTTCCTCGTAGTTTTGCCAACTCCGTGTAACCCGCCTCCTCCGTCTATATAAGGAGAGGCAGGCCCGAGAGGAGGGGCGCGGAAAAATGCTTCTAGGTAGCCTCAACTCCCTAGCGAAAACATCAAGGGGATCGGACACCGACCCTCCGCCTCGCTTGTACACCCCTTGTCCATCTCCCAAAGATCAATACATCCACACCGCACGAATCGGAGTAGGGACATTCGGCCCGAACCAAGATACATCTTCGACTCCTTGAGTCGACCATTCAGGGAGAGGGAGCGCGACCCCATCCGACCATAAATTCGTATTGCGGTGCACGAAACACCCAGGTTGGCGCGAGTAGGGGTCTCGCGGCGTCTTCACCGACATCCTCATCTTCGGTTCCCATTCTCCTCCTCGATGGCTTCCTCCCACTACGATTCGCCGATGTCGAGGGGCCGGATCCGCTTGGCGCCCTCGATTTCATCGCTACTACGGGCGGGAGCTTGTCCTCGTCCTCGCCGCCGCCTGGACCGGACGCCCTCGAAGCCTGGATGCGATTGCGGCGTCCTCGGCAACCTCGGCCTCGAGGCCCCGCGAGCGCGGGCGGGCCTGCTGGCCGTGGCTGCCCTTCGGCGACATCGCTTACGGATCGCGGCGGCGAGCGCCGAGCTACCCTCCACGAGCTCGCAACTTCGTGGCCATGGCCGCCACGCACCGGCTTCCCTCCACGACCTCTTTGGCGGATTCCTCCACCACGGCTCGGCCCGACAAGGAGTACCCCCTCGCAGGCGTACCCCGTGAGTGCAACATGACGGGTGCGGCGGAGCCATCCTCCACCCCGTTACCCTCGGGACCCTCCTCCCGCGACGAGACGCGCGGGAGGAATCCGGCGGGAAGACGACGACAAAGACACCTATAACGCCACGACCTTCGGCGACAGCGAGGAGTTAGAGGCCCGAAGGCCGAGCTCGACAAGCTCCAGGCCGAGCCGAGCACCGTCGACCTAACCCACCACTCGCCTCGGCCTTGGCGCCAAGGCGTCAGTGCATCGACAATTGGCCGAGGAAGCGAACGACCTCCCGTTCTTCCTCACGCCAACGAACATTGCCGCAGCCGGCAATGCCGCCCGAGGGCTGCTGAGCCAACGGAGCCTGGCCAAGGCCACCTATCAGAACCTCCGGATCGGTAGAGCGTCTTGTCGCTCAAAGACGCCCAAAGTTCCGGCTCCGTGACGGGCGCCACTTCGGGCCGCTGGGCCACTCCCCTCGCAGGTCGACGGAGCCCGGCCAAGGCGGCCCCACTCGCGAGCTCCCCAGGCATCCTACACCCGGTGCGACACCGCTGGGGACAGACGATCTTCGCACCACCCTCGTGGCGCGAAGGAGAGCTACCGATGCGGCGCCCTCGCAAGTCGCCGATAGCGGCGACGCAACCATCCCGACCGGATTCGACGGCCTGGTCGCTGCGTTCACCCGCCGCATCCGCAACGCCGACTTCTCGGTCAGATTCTGGGCTCCGACCAACATAGCCAAGTACACAGGGGCTACCAACCCCAGTGTTTGGCTAGAGGACTACCGGCTCGCCTGCCGAGCGGGGGGAGCGACGGACGACTCCTTCATCATCTAGTACCTCCCCATCTACCTTGCGGACTCAGCTCGAGCCTGGCTCGAGTACCTGCCCGCAGACACCATCGGCAGCTGGGCCGACCTGACGAACCTCTTCGTCGGGAACTTCCAGGGCACGTACAAACGCCCTGGCAACTCCTGGGATCTGAAGAGCTGCAAGCAGCAGCCGGGGGAGACCCTCCGGGACTACATCCGCCGCTTCTCCCAAAGAAGGTGCAACGAGCTCCCGACATCCGCGACGCCGACGCCGTCGTGGCGTTCATCTACGGCACCACGCGGCGAGGCCCTGGTCCACAAGTTGGGTCAGGCGGCCCCGGACCACCAAGGAGCTCCTCGACATCGCCACCAACCACGCCTCCGGCGAGGAGGCCGTGGGGGCCATCTTTGAAAGGAAGACGGCACACAAGACAGCCGACCTGAGAGGCGCCTCCGACCGCATACGACAAAAGGAAGCGGAAGGGGAAGCAGGTCATGAAGGCCGAATGGTCGCCGCGGCCGACCGACCGACCGCCAAACAAAGAAGCTCGGCAGACACCCGACCGGTTCGAGAAGTTGATGGATAGTCCGTGCCCGAACCACGACTATCCCGTCAAACACAAGTATCGGGACTGCGAAGTCCTGAAGCGGTTTCTCTCCGGAAACCCCACGACATCGCGGGGTAAGGGGAAGAAGCGCGACCCGGCGTCCGACGCCGGGGCAAAGGGCGATGAGCCAGCCGACGAGTTCCCACAACTCGACGGCTGCCTCATGATCTTCGGAGGGGCGGAGTGCTACGCCGACAAGCGACGGTTGAAGCTCGCCCACCGAGAGGTTCACACGGCCACCCCCGCCGTGCCCGCCTACTTGAGATGGTCGGAATGCCCGATCGCCTTCGACCGGACCGACCACCCCGACCACATCCCGCACCCGGGACGCTACCCGCTCGTCGTCGACCCCATCGTGGGGACGAAGCGCCTGACCAAGGTGCTCATGGACGGCGGCAGCAGTCTCAACATCATGTATGTTGAGACCCTGGATGCCCTGGGGGTCCCTCGCTCCGCCCTCCGGCCGAGCAAGGCGCCTTCCACGGCGTCGTGCAGTGCCAACAGCCCACCCCTCGGGCAGTCGGCCGCTGTCACCTTTGGGAGCAGGACAACTTCCGCACCGAGCCTCACTTTCGAGGTTGTGGACTTTCCCGGCTCCTACCACGCCATTCTGGGACGACCATGCTACGCGAAGTTCATGGCGGTCCCCAATTACACCTACCTCAAGCTGAAGATGCCAGGGCCGCAAGGTGTCATCACCGTGGCCACATCTTTCCAGCCGCCTACAATCAAGCGAGCCGGCAAACCGCGAGCCGGCCTCGGTCGTCGCTTCCGCCGAGCTCGCCCAGCTCCAGGAGAAGGCCCCCGAATCCGCCCCCGACTCCGGCAAGTCGGGGCCAAGCTCCTTCAAGTCCGCGGAGGACACGAAGGGGGTCGCGGTGGATCCCGAGGACCCCACCAAAACCGTGCGGATCGGGGCCGCCCTCACCACCAAATAGGAAGGCGCGCTCGTCGACTTCCTCCAAGCAAACCGAGACGTCTTCGCTTGGAGACCCTCGGACATGCCAGGAGTCCCGAAGGAGGTCGCCGAGCACTCCCTGAACATTCGGCCGGGATCTAGACCGATCGCCCAGCGCCTGCGCCGTTTCGACGAAGAGAAGCGACGGGCCATTGGGGAAGAGATCGCCAAACTTTTGGCCGCCGGCTTTGTAAGGGAGGTGCGTCACCCCGAGTGGCTCGCCAATCCCGTCCTTGTAAAGAAAAAGTCGGGGCAATGGAGAATGTGTGTTGACTATACGAGCCTCAACAAGGCCTGTCCGAAAGATCCATTCCCATTACCTCGCATCGACTAGGTCGTGGACTCCACCGCCGGGTGCGAGTCCCTTTCTTTTTTGGATGCCTACTCAGGCTATCACCAGATTGCGATGAAGGAGTCCGATCAGCTCGCGACCTCCTTCATCACCCCGTACGGCTCGTCTTTGTTACGTCCACGATGCCTTTGGTCCAAAACGCAGCGCCACGTACGGCCGGTGTATGCAGTGCATGTTTCTCAGACCAAATTGGCCGTGAATATCGAGGCCTACGTCGACGACATCGTTGTCAAAACCAGGAAGGCCGATGACCTCATCGCCGACCTAGAAGAGACTTTGCGAACCTCCGACGGCCAAGATAAAGCTCAACCCCGAAATGCGTCTTCGGGTCCCCAAGGGCAAGTTGTTGGGATTCATCGTCTCGAGCCGCATCGAAGCCAACCGAGATAAGATCTCCGCTATCGCGAGGATGGGGCCAATCAACGATCTGAAGGGAGTTCAAAGGCTGATGGGATGCCTCGCGGCACTAAGTCGCTTCGTATCCCGCCTCGGCGAACGCGGGATGCCACTCTACAAGCTGATGAAGAAGTCCGACCGTTTTACCTGGACCAACGAAGCTCAGGAAGCCTTTAGTCGACTAAAGGCCTTTCTGACCTCACCTCCGGTCCTGGTCGCCCCGGAGCCACAGGAGCCTTTGCTCCTCTACATCGCCGCCACGACTCAGGTCGTCAGCGCGGCACTTGTTGTGGAGCGAGCGGAGGAAGGCCGCGTTTTCAAGGTGCAGAGGCCGGTCTACTTCGTCAGCGAGGTGCTCTCCGAAACAAAGGTCCGATATCCCCAGATACAGAAGTTACTGTACTCGGTGCTCATCACCAAGAGGAAGCTTGCCCATTACTTCGATCGACACCCCATCTCCGTGGTAACCTCCTCACCGCTCGGAGAAGTCGTCCACAATCGCGACGCTACCGGAAGGATCGCCAAATGGGCCCTCGAGCTCAACGGCCTCGACCTATCGTGACGCCCCAGGACGGCGATCAAGTCCCAGGTCTTGGCGGACTTTGTCGCCGAGTGGACCGAGGCGCAAGTCCCTGCGGCGGTCGAGGACCCGGAGTACTGGACGATGTACTTCGATGGGTCTTACACCAAGAACGGGGCCGGCCCGGGGGTCGTCATCATCTCCCCACTCGGCAACAAACTCCGGTATGCCATACGACTACTCTTCGACGCCACCAACAATGTCGCCGAATACGAAGCCCTCGTCAATGGCCTTCGGATCGCCGCCGACCTGGGTGCACGACGGCTCAACGTTCACGGCGACTCCAAGCTGGTCGTCGACCAAGTGATAAGCCACCGAGCCCCGTGGACGCTCGGATGGCCGCCATCGCTCGGAGGTCCGCAAGCTCGAGGAGAAGTTCAAGGGTTTCGAGCTCCATCACAGCCTACCGACGCTACAACGGTGAAGCCGACTCCTCGCTAACCTCGCCTCGGGAAGGGCCGGTTCCCCTGGAATCTTCGTCTCCGACCTCGCTGACCCTTCAATCCGGTTGGACCCGAAGGCCGAGGGCGCCGCCGACTTCAAAGGCGGGCGGCCCCACTAATCTTCGGCCAGATGCCCACTACCGCTGGGTCGGACTTGGCGCCCCGAAAGGCCGAAACCGATCGAGGCAACCGATTGTCGATCGGCTGACGAACGGTCGCTCCCTCACCGATACCACCGAGGCTCGGCGCCTCGCTCGGCGGGCTAAGTCTTTCGCCCCGATCGAGGGCGCCTATACAAGAGGAGCCCGTCCGAATCCTTCGTGGCGCGTTCCGACCGACCAAGGGAAGCACCTTACGTTGGACATCCACGACGGTGTGCGGGCACCATGCGCGCATGTCCCTGGTAGGAAAGGCCTTTCGACAAGGTTTCTCTTGGCCGACCGCCCGTAGCAGATGCGACCCAAATCGTCCGCACTCGCGAAGGATGCCAATTCTTCGCCAGCAGACGCATCTTCCTCGCAAGAAGCCCCGCAGACGATCCCCATCACGTGGCCCTTCGCGGTTTGGGGCTCGACCTGGTCGGACCCTTCAAAAGGCGCCCGGGGCTTCACTCACTTGCTTGTCGCCAGAGACAAGTTCACAAAGTGGATCGAAGCAAAGCCATTGGCAAAGATCACATCGGCGCGAGCAGCAAAGAAGTTTCTTCCGCGATATTGTCTACGGTTCGGGTGCCCAACTCCATCATCACCGACAACGGACGCAGCTTCACGGAAAGGAGTTCCTCGAGTTCTCGCGACAACTTCAATATCCGAGTCGATGGCGGCGATGGCACACCCTCGAGCCAACGGACAGCCGAGCGAGCCAACGGCATGATCCTTGAAGGACTCAAGCCGCGAATCTTCACCGATCGAAGAAATTCGCGGACGGTGGGCCGAGCTACCGCCCGTTCTTTGGAGTCTACGAACCACACCAACCCTGGCCGACCGGGTTCACGCTTTTTCTTAGTGTTCGAGCGGAGGCTGTGCTCCCGACCGACCTTGAGTACGGTGCGCCAAGGGTGCAGAACTACAACAGCGCACGGGGGACCGAGGAGCAGCAGGATGACCTCGACCAACTCGACGAGGCTCGGGATGTCGCGGTCTTGCGGTCGGCTAAATATCGCCAGCGCCGTGCCGCTACCACACCGACGGGTCCGCGTCATTGCTCAAGTCGACGACTTAGTGCTGCGCCAAGTCCAATCCGCGAAGGACAGGCACAAGCTCTCCCCGCCTTGGGAGGGCCCTTTCACCGTCGCGGAAGTCCTCCGACCCGGCACTTTCCGCCTCAAGGACACCGAAGGGAATCTCATGACAAACGCCTGGAACATAGAGAAGCTGAGAAGGTTCTATCCATAGTCGGCCTCTCTCCTCTTTTTGTACCATGCGAAAAACACTTGAGCAAAGAAAGCTGCAGCAGTCGGACGACCGACCAAGTGGTTTTTTCTCTCTCTCGAACCTCTCTCGTTTTGCTGATCCGGAGCACTACGGCCTCCGCCCCGAAAGCCGAGGTCCCGAAGCTGTCCTCCTTTGATCACGTGCGAAAGAACGAGGGCTAGATCTCAACACAAAAAAGAGAAGAAGGAGCGAAAAGAGACGAAAAGAGAAACACGGCCACTTTATTTATTTACAGGAGGAACATCAGCCCAACCCAAAAAGGAACCACTCGCCAAGGTCCCCTTACTCGGCAAAGGCGCGATACTCCTCCTGGCGTGCGCCCAGCCAGCCAAACGACGCGTGACGCCGCTCAGTCACCGCCCGGATCAACGGCGCCCTCACCTCCCACAGCCGGGGAATGCCCGCAACAAGGATGCCGACTCGCCGCGCATCCCCGCGCACTGCTTCGGCCTCGACCTCCGCCACCACCCGCAGCCAGGCTTGCTCGTCGCCCACCTCCTCTCGAAGTTGTGTGTAGCGATCCGCCATAGCACGCGAAGCAAGCTTGTTTGACGGCAGTCTTGCCGAAGTGACGGGCGCATCGGCGCCTTCCCTTTTATAGCCAAAACAGTCCGGGAGGAGCAGAAGACGAAAGCGCCTTTGGGGTCACGCAACTGCGAGACGGCAGCGCCCGACCAGTTCGAAATCGACGATCCCCAGCGAGTTAATCCACACTTATCTCCAAAAGAAAACTTAAATCCTTCTGCGGACTCAAGCGGTGCGTGGCGACTGTACCCCCAGTCCCCACGCACCACTCGGGGGCTACTTCCCCGACCTCAGGGGTCAGCGACCTAGATCGATGACCGGTAACCACTCCGACCGGGCTACCCCCTCATAATAACCTCTTCAAACCCAAAATGCTACAGCCCACGCCCCGCGCCACGGCCCGAGGTAGCACTTTGAGCAAAAGGGAGGTTACTTGAGCAAAGGGCCAAGCTGGCGGATGGAGCCTTTCGATTTAGGTCGGCAAGCCGACCGATCAAACAAATCTCCCTCGTGGCAACCTCCTCGAACCAAATGCTACAACCTAAGCCCCAACGGCTACGGTTCCCGAATAGCATTCCACGCAGAAAGGAAGCCGCTCGAGCGGAAGATAGTTTGATCGACCAGGCACTCAACCCGGCCGCCGTTAGAAAGCGTTCGGGTCGCTAACCCAAGCCGTACTCCGACCGACCGAGCTATCTACCTCATGACTTGTTTCCCCCAGCCCAAAAAGTACTACGGCCTACGCCTCCGCGGCTACGGCTTCGAAGTGGCACTCTACGGGGGGGACACGAGTCCTCTGAGCAAGAGAAGCTAGGGACGGTCGAAACACCCCCCCGCGGGTCAGCGATCTAACCTATCAAGCGCAAGCTTCGCAAAGAGGGCGGTCCGACCTAGGCACCCCTCCGCAAAGCTATCGCTCGAGATAGCTCGTCCTATCCCGTGATCCCTCCGAACAGGATTGAGGCAACACCTACGCTCTCAGGGCACCCCCGCGGGCCCTATAGCTATGGTCGTAAGTTTGCCCAAATTCATAGAAGAAGCACGGGATAAAACGAGCAAAATAACTTAAAGCAACCCGACACTTCGAACTCGGTCAGGGTAATCATGTTCATTACATACATTGCCAAAAAAGCAAAAAATAGGGATACTAATCGTCTCCCTCCGTCCGACGGAGGATTTTTCGCGGCGAGATCCGGCCGGCAATCTCTTGGGCGCACGGATCAACCCGGGTCATTAAAGCGTCGACTTCTTCGTCGCTTCGGTCAGCAGCGACGCCGCTCCCAACTGCCTCAAGGTCGACGCCGTCATAGTAAGAGACGGTGTTGACCAGGGCCGAGGAAGCGCCAAGCACCGCCGCTTCCCGCACCGACGCCTCGACGCGCCAGAGGACCCATCCAAGTATGGCGGGATGGCGCTGGGCCCGAGTAAGCCCGAACAATGGCCACAGACGGCCTGGATGCCCACATGGAGGACCGTCAGCTCGGCCGTCGTATCGGCCGCTTCCCTCTCCGCCACCCGTTTATCCACGAGGGCCGAGTCGCGTGACTCGACCGCCGCATCCCGTTCTTCCACCGCCGCCCTTCGCGACTCTAGCATGTCGCTAAGGTCTTTTCGCAGCTCTGCAGGGACACAGAAAAAAGAGAGACAGCGTCAGAAGACGCCCGTCGCAGCGGCTCCAAGGGGTTGAATTACTCACCGGCCACGGAGGCCTCTTTGGCGCGAAGTTCCTCCTCGACCTTGGCGCGTGCTTCTCGATCGGCCGCGGCACGGTCGGCAAGCTCCCTCGCCGTCACAAGCTCCCCCCGAGCAAGATCCCGCTCGCCGCGAAGCCGGTCGGCCTCCCTGCGGGCCGACTCGCATTCTTCTCGGAAGAGGGCGGCCTCCGCCCGGGCGGATACTGCCGCACTGTCTGCAGAAGTCTTGGCCGCTTCCGCATCCGCCAGGGACGACCTGGCCCTCTCTCCCTCCACGGTCAACGACTCCACGAGTCGCTGAGCCTCCCGCAAGGCCTCAGTGACTTCCCCCAGCCGCTGACCTGCCGCGGCGGCCCTTCCTTGCTCGGCAACAAGCGCCCTCCGAGCATCGAGCAGCTCTTCCCCTACGGCACTCCCCCGGCTGTGCAAGTGCCGGAGGAACATCGACTTGCCCACCGCTCGGGATGTCAAGCGCTGCGAATACCCGCCTGGCCGATCTCCATTTCGGCCGAGAGATGCACAAAAGACAAATCCTCGCCGACTTACCGATCCGGCGGCGGGACTCTGAGCAATGGACTTCTCGCCTTGGGCGCGGCGTCAACAACGAGTAAGGTCGGCGTGGATCCTTCCCATCTCCTCCTCCGTAACGCCCCAATCCGCTGCGTTACGCCCGTAAATCTAACGTGGGGACCTCGGTCAGGTCGGGCCAAGTCAAGACGGCGACGGCGACCGCTTCGACTTGATTTCCCGATCACGAACGCTGTGGCGGCCGCGCTTCTTCGGCGACACTCGGACCGCCGAATCGGCGGCCGGCAGCGGGGCGGGCGATCTCGTCCGCCGGCGTTAACGCCAAGAACCCCGATGCTTCCCGGCGACAGGCTCGCGCCGACCTCCACGGCCGGCAGAAGACGGGGAAGGCAGGCCGGCAGACTTCGACGGTCTC
The DNA here is from genome assembly GCA_036346355.1 of Rhipidocladum racemiflorum. Lineage (NCBI taxonomy): Eukaryota > Viridiplantae > Streptophyta > Magnoliopsida > Poales > Poaceae > Rhipidocladum > Rhipidocladum racemiflorum. The sequence goes on from CM070584.1 coordinate 54,061,102, forward strand.
ATCGGTCGACGGCAGACGGGCGGAAGCACGCCTGACGGCTTCGCCGCGACGGTCGCATCCGGCGGCCAGATCGTCCCCTCCGGCAGCGTTTTCACCGACGGCCTCGCCATGGAGCGATCCAGACGATCCCGCCCCGACGACCACCGCGACGCCCAGCGACAGACCGGAGGGGCGATTCTCACCGCCGGTAGGACTCGGCGCCTCCTGGCCGTGAGGCCCTCGCGCACGATCGGTCGAGGAATTACGAAGAAGACAAAGACGAGGAATTGCGTAAGTCACTTACCGGGAGGAGCGAACAACCGGCACCTGACGTGCCCTCTTTGCCGGACCCCCGCGAGGAGGCGACAGGGATCTGCGCTTCCGCAGGATAAACCCTGCGCCCGCGGTTTCTTCGGAGGAGCCGCGGTCGCCGGCCCCGCGACTGGAACCCGCGTCGCGGCCGCCAGAATCGCCTCCGGCAACTTCTTCTCCCTCGCTCGGCAACGACTCCTCGTCATCCTCACTCGAGGTCTCCTCCGAGACCTCCTCGCCACGCGCGGCCTGGTCCGCGCGCTCTTTCCTCTTCCGCGTCTTGGCGGCCACCTTTTTCGCTAGCAGGGCGGCGTCCTGCTTCTCCTTTTCGCGGCGCGCGGCCGCTCTCAACTCCTTTTCCCCCGGCAGCAAGGGGCGGGAGATCAGTCCACCAAGCCCCTGCGAGAACACGCTCGGATGAGGGGGCGAGGGAGCAGAACAAAACAAAAGCAAACAGGAGCCACCGGACGTACCAAGTCCGGAGGATTCTGCGCCGAGAACGGCGCAGGCGCCTCGCCCGCTGGCTCGGTATCTCCCGCGATGGAGACTGCGGACACGCGCGCGAGGATCTCCGACGGAGGGAGCTCCCGCTCCGACGACCTTGCAGGGTCGGTCGGCCCAATGTACTCAAACATGGGACGCGACCGGTCCTTGAGGGGTTGGATGCGCCTCTCCATAAACGTGCTGAGGACCACCTTGCCTGTCAGGCCCCGCCGCTTCAAGTCCGCAAACTTCCCGAGAATCAAATCCACCTTCGACCAGTCCTTCGCGTCGGGACCCTGTGTCCAGCAGGATGCGACCGGTGGATTCTCGCCGAAGGCCGGGCGCTATCGCCGATGTTCGGACATAGAACCACTCACCGTGCCACCCGGTTGGACGTCAGCGGCTTCACGCCGATGTAGGACGACTGCGGTGGTTGCTAGCTTGGATCGCGAGGGCGCCGAGGAGGTCGGCAGATCTCGATGGCGGCCTCGCGTAGAAGAAGTGGCGCCAGAGCCCCAGTGGGTTCGATCTCAGGAAGGCCTCGCAGCGTCATAAAGACCGCGATGTGGAGGACTCCGTTCGGTTCAGTGGTGAACTTCCCCACCGTAGAAGTGTGTAGCCCGGACGAGCGGATGGAGTGGGAGGCGAAGCCTTCGTAGAAGGACGCCCGGCGAGATTATCTCGCCGTCTTCCGGTCGGGGACCTCGGTCGGCCGGCAGCACCCTTGGCCACCGGACTGAGGCCGCGAGGGAAGGAGCTCCTTCCTCTCCAAGCCGAGGTAGCGACCCGCCGCGGCCGAGTGCGGGTTCAGCGACATCTCCAGATGAGCGCGGGGGAGCGGAGGACGGCGCGACAAAGCAGGAAGTTCTTTCTTCTTCCCCTTGCGTTCTCTCTCCTTTTCTTTTTTCAGAGGACACGAGCAGGAGGATTTGCTGCCTCCGCGCCGCCCTCTCCTTCCTTTATAGACGCCTGGCGGGAACGGACGCGCGCCTCCGCGCCAACCGACGCCACCTCAGCGGACCGACGCGATGCGCAACCGTCAGCCTGCTGCCACGCCCACTACTCCGGTAACGTGCCGCAGCCCAATTAAACCCCACTAAGCATTAACTGCTCCGACAGGACGGCCGCCTCGCGCCGCACGCCGCGCCGCATCGCAGGCCCCGTCGGCTACAACGGGCCAGGGCGCCTCCATGCCAAGAAAGGTAAGAAAACGGCCCACTGGGCCGCCCGGCCTCGGGAAAGCAAGCGGCCAGCGGGCTCGCGCCGTGCCGAGGGTTACTTGAAGGTTCTGAAGGCGAATCCAGCCGAACGAAGCCGCCCAACACGTAAAAAGAGAGCGAGGCGGGTCGCGGCGAGCCCCAGAGGCCACTAGTTAGGGTCGGCGACGACCCAATCGCTGTGGGCTCGGCCCGAGACCATACCTCACACTCTTCGCGGAGCTCATCGATGAGTGGCGGCGGCCGCGCTCCGGGTTGGCGGATGACCCGGCAGCCCGATGCGGGACGAGTAAGGAAAGGTTTTTATGGAACGCCCCCGAAGCGGGTCGGACGCCCACGACGGGAGCTACGTCCGCTTGGAAACGATCCCCCTCGAGGGAGATCGCCAAGGTTCCACTCGGATTACCCGATAGTAGCTCGCACGAGCACGACGTTCAAGCCGACGAAGGCAAACGTGCGTTCGCTCACCCGACTCTGAAAAAACCCACGAACGGCGTGGCTTGCCAGGGTCCGACCGGGCTAAACCCCCGACCGGCTCTCCGACCCGCTCGGGGGCTCGGGGGCTACACCCACCGGGTGCGCTCGCGCGCACCCGGGCTCTTTCTAGGCTGGCGCGGCTCCCAAGCGATCGGCTGAGCCTAAGCGCCACCGACCTCCGGTCGATGGCTGCCAATTTGGGCTAAACCCCGGCCAGGCTCTCAGGCCGCTCGGGGGCTCGGGGCTACACCCAGGGTCGCGCACTTGCCGGCTCTTTCTAGTGGCGCGGCTCCCCAGCGATCCTGGCCGACCTAGGCGCCACCGACCTCCGGTCGACGAATCCCACGGCCAGGGCTAAACCCCGACCGGCTCTCCGACTCCGCTCGGGGCTCAGAGCTACACCCACGGTGCGCTCGCCTTGCCGGGCCCTTCTAGGTCGGGCGCGGCTCCCAGGCGGTCACGACGACCTAGCATCACCGACCTCGGGCGACGGCTACCAGCCGAGTTAAACCCGGCGGGTCTCAGGCCCGCCCGGCTCGAGGCTCTTGGCGAGTACCCATGCCATGGGTACCCCATCACCGAAGCACGAACGGGTGACCAACCTCGAAGAAAGGCCCAAAGACCGCCGAAGGTACTTGGGCGGGGAGCGAACCCGGCCGGCGCAGGCCGACCCTGAGCGGTCGGCGGACTCGGATCCGAGGCGGTCGGTGGGCTCCGACCACCTAACATTGGAGCTCGCGGTCGGCAAGCTCCACCAGCGCCTGAGCCGCGAGGCCCACGCTTGATCGGCGGCTGCCTTGTGCGCGGCGTCCTCGACGTCCGTACCAGGGTAAGCGGCTCCTTCGAGGCTGTCGAAGAGCCACCAAGAAGTCAAGCCTCGCCCCGTCGCCTGGCACACCGCAGAGAGTACGCCCACTCCGAGGCCAAGGCAAAGTCAAGCGCCATTAAAGCCACCAAGGCCGACAGGAGCACCACGCGACACGCCACCCAGACAAAGACTACGCAAGGTCGCTCATCACAGAACCACCAACCTCGCCTCGGGCAGGGGTCGGTCGGACAAGACAGGAACCGGACTTCAAGACGTGCAGGCCCCTTTCCTCGTAGTTTTGCCAACTCCCGTGTAACCTGCCTCCTCCGTCTATATAAGGAGAGGCAGGGCCCGAGAGGGAGGGGCGCGAAAAAAACAGTCTTCTAGGTAGCCTCAACTCCCTAGCGAAAACATCAAGGGGATCGGACAGCCGACCCTCCGCCTCGCTTGTACACCCCTTGTCCATCTCCCAAAGATCAATACATCCACACCGCACGAACTGGAGTAGGGACATTCGGCCCGAACCAGTATACATCTTCTGACTCCTTGAGTCGACCATTCGGGGAGAGGGAGCGCGCGACCCCATCCGACCATAAATTCGTATTGCCGGTGCACGAAACACCGACACAAAGTGGTTGTTCTTATAGCATGTGTGGTGCATGTGCATATGTTGTTTCATATGATTATTTGATATGCTTGTGATAGCATGGTAATGATTTTGATTGATGCAATGCGCTCGTGTAAGTGGTTGCATGGACTAACGTTGGGTCAAGTTGTGAACTTGTACCGTACACGGTTTCATGTTTATTCATGTGTAGGTGTTGCTTGAGGTTGAACGTGGTCAGTGACAGGATCAGAACTAGGTTCATGGAGGAACTGAGGTTCGGGACTAGGTTCAGGGAGAAACCGAGGTCCTAGTGGTTAACGATGTCATGCGAGACGTTCAGACTAGAGAATGGTGCACGTGAAGGCGAGTGAGTCACGTGGTAGCGGCAGATGGACCGTACGCATGCAAATATAAGTTTTGGGCTGTATGCATATAATTGGGCCATATGTAATTGGGCTAGTGGATATGCATGCATGTATTTGAATACAACTCATTATGGTTTGTTTAGTATAAATAGGAGAGGGTATCTCTTGTTTTTTGTAAGCTGCACAAACAGAAAAAAAAAATCAATATATTTTGGGCGGCCGAGTTGGCTATCGAGTTCTTTTGTGAGCCGCAAGAAAACAAAAAAAAATAGTAGCGGTGCGGATCGCGACTGTCCTCTACGGTGGCCTGGACGGCACGATCTGTGGCTGTGCTGAACACAGGAGCCACGGAAAAGAAAATCAGAGTCGCGCAGACCAGAGAGCAGCGACTTCCAGCGAAGAAATTTTCCCGGTGATACAGTACTCTTGAAGCTACAGTACTGCTACAGCAATCAATTGAATTTGGAATTTACTTGGATTAACTTGGACTTAAGTAGTTTCCAAGGTAGTGAGTTATTTTGTGACTTCGCTATGCAGGAGTTGGTAATGTAATCCGATAATTGATTGCTGTGATCAGGGTTAACCAAACCGAAACCGAAAAAACCGATGGAAAACCGAAATTGGAAATTCGAAAATATCGAGCCAAAAATCGCTGGAAAATCGTTAGAACCCGAATAGTTTCAAAACCTAGCATTTGAACAAAAAACATTCAAAACAAATTTTAAAAAAACGAAAACCATTCGGTTTTCTCGAAAAACCGATCGGTTTGCTCGAAAAACCGATCGACGAGTTGAACGTTTTGGGCGATCGGTTTTTTGAGCGGTTTTCGTCGGTTTTTTCGAAAAACTGCTCGGTTTTCACCGGTTTTCGATCGGTTTACACCGCATAAATTTTTTCAAATTTTTCAAATTTTTCAAATTATTTTTTTAATTGAACCAGTTTACCGACCGGTTTAGGATTTCGAACCGGCTCGATACGGTCGAAAACCACGGTTTTCGAGCGGTTTTCGTCGGTTTTGTGAACCCTGGCTGTGATGCGCTATTCTACATGTTTGTGTTTATCGCTGTTCGGTTGATTCTTCGTTGACATTTTCCTCTCTTTGTTGCTTTTGTTATGTTCCGCCAAATTGACGAGTAGAATCGGACGATCCCAATTTTGTCGCTGATGACATTGGAACTGAACTAGCTGTCAACGAGCAAGGCAAGCACCCCCTCTCGATCATGTTGATCCTGAATTTTTATAACATTTAAAATTTGATGAATAATTTGCATGCATGCTTTACTTTCTACAAACTGCGTGTTTTGTGGGTACCGGCAGATATAAACCATATTAATAGGATTCCCTAGTCATTGGACAAGTGATCAATTCCTAACCCTAGATACTGGATTACATTCATACTACTGAATGAGGGGTTAATCGTCTAATAATCTGTAAATGCTGAGCTTTGCTCTAAAAGACTGTTGGGACATTTTATTCTGAACCTCTTTCCTCAATGGATTTCTTAACATTTAATCTGAATAATAGAAGGAAACGAGTAGTTTATTAAAAACTAAAATAAAACTATTGAATTTGACGCGGGTGATTATTGGCAATAGCCGGAGGTGCTAGTCTTAACTGGCACGTAGATAGGGGGAGACCCTCACCCGTGTCGTATAAGAGCCGAGCTGATGTCTTGTTTTCATGCCAAGATAACCGTACATCCACAAGTACTGGACTGGGACAGTCTTAACTCATTAAATTGTCTGAGACTAGCTTTGCACATGGGTAGGCAGTAGATGTACGGGCAATCCAGTTAGGTTTGCTCGAAGGGACATCCACACCGAGGTGATTTGGAACAAACGTTTACCGATACAACGGTGTACGCCTGACTATGAATTGGGGCCGTTATTATTCCAGGCCGTGGGCCATTGGCTCCGGAATATTATTACCTTACTATTTATTGGCTCCCATCATAGTCAGGGTTAGTCGTCACCGGGCTGGTGCAAAGTTAGATTCAGATAATCGAACGGTTTCGTTATGAACTCCCCGGCGGCACACCAAAGGAAGTGTGTCTAATAACGTTTGCCAACAAGGGAGGACATATCTTGTGGGTAAAGCTGTACAACTCTGCAGAGTATAAAACTAATCGATTAGCTGCGCTCACGGTAATGAGCAATTGGTGATGTCATCACATAGCTAGATCTTTTTGGAAATTTTGTTAAAACTTGACCAGATGATTTAATGTTTAATTAAAACTTTCCAGGGACGAAAATGGAAAATTTTGTTACTCGCGAAGGGCCGTGAGTATCTTCATTACTTTTCGCTCACAAAGGAGTGTGGGAGAAATGCCAGTTCTGATTATTCAACACTTGTTATTTCATCTATTCCGTCAACTGTTTTAAATCTTGCTTATGCTTCTAATTACTATTCAGTACTTACGGTTCAATTATTGCTTTATGCAAATCAACTGTAGAAACCCACTTTTTAGTCAGCCTGCATGTATTTAGGATTTGTAAAAGTCTTGCGAGTACGATTCGTACTCAGCTTGCATCGTTGATGCTTTTCTAGGTGAGGAATCAGAAATGGCTGAAGAAGACAGTTTTGACGTAGATTACGGGTTTTTTGGCGACGGTTCTTTCTAAGGTTATCCTTGTCAACTGCCTGTGGTTTTGGGCTTAGCACGGCAGGTTGCAGGACGAAGTTTCTAATACTGTTCTGTTTTTAATTACCCTGTCTAATGTTATGTAAATTATGAACTTCCGCTGTAATAAAAGAACTTGTGGTCTTTCTGTATGGCTGTATACTCAAATTGTGTTGTGCGTGCTAGCTACTGATCATGGGACTAGCACTGAATGCACTTTAGAACCTTGCTTTTATGTTACCGTGTAGCATAAAAGGGAGGGTCTCACACTCCCCCGCTACCCCCTCTGCCTTTGGCATCCCCCTCTGCGGCCTCCCTCTTTGCCTCCAGCGCCTCCCCTCCTTGGCCTCCCCCTTCACGGTCGTCTACCCCTCTTCTACGGTCTAGCGTAGGCGCGGCGACCGTGTGTGGTGTGCCCTACTGTGGGCCATGTGGGCTATGCTGTTCATGTGCCAACATGCCACTGCACCATGTCGTGTCGTCCATCGTACCCAGTTGATAAGCGCGATACGACCTGATCGAGTAACCATGCCATACCGGCATAGCCCATTCGACTACGGGCCGGGCTCACCATGCCACATGCCGGCCGATGCCTACCTCTACACACATGCATCATCCATGTAGGAGTACGTACTTCTTTGCCTCCAAGGGCTAATTATGTGATGCATGCTTGCCCTCGTTCAAATTTTGTTGGACTTGCGGCCAGGCCAGGCTTCTGCATCACGCATGGGCGCATGATGCATGCATGGCTGCTCCGTTTTTTTATCGCATTGTTTTTTTGCTTGCTATGGTCTCTACGGGGATGTCATTGTGCCACACCTCTCTCTCTCTCTCTCTCTCTCTTCTCGTTTTTAATTTGGGCACGATCAGGGGCCAGAGAAAAAATCATCGGGTTCACCATTTCATCATATATGTGATAACAACTTATTATTTTTACCATTTGGTTGTTATTTGTCTCCCGGTGTCACAAGATTTAGATCAAGGGGGTTCACATATACTATATATATAGACTAGCATACAATAATTTTTTTATATATATAGACTAATATACATTGATTTCTTTTTTGACCCGGTGTCCTGTGACACCGGGTAAATACATGCAGTTCCGCCCCTGGGCACGATGGTGAGAGCACGTAGATATGTGTTAACTGTTCAAGGAACCTGGAATGTTAGCAACCACAATGGAACATGACTTTTGTGGCCGTTTTCGTGGCGTGCTTTTTGGACACATGGATGCTATTTGCGACTTGTCACGCGCCGATCATGAAGTCAGTCTCACGTGTTTTCCAGCGAATTCTACAGAAAAAAGATCGTAACCAATGAATAATTCAGTGGTTTTCTGTTGCTTTTCTCTCCTCTTTGATCGCGCTCGCGCCCCACAATAGTAGTGACCTGTAGATCCGCACTTGTGGTGGTCAGGATTCACAAAACCATTTCGCGAATTTCGCTAATCCGACGGTACCGATTTTTACGAAAAATCATGCGAAAATCGAGAAAAACCGAACGGCCAAAACAATTTGAATTCGGGTCAAACTCACATAAGAAAACGCGGTTTTGACGATTTTTTCACGAAAAACCGCTCGCGACCAATTGAATGTTCTTCGAAAATGGTTTTCACGAAAAACCGGACACATAAATTTTTTCAAAATTCAATTTTTTTTTTTTGAATTAGACCGATTTACCTAACGTTTTTGGATCTCGAACCGGAGCGGTAAGGCCGAAAACCGCGGTTTTCGACCGGTTTTTCGTGGTTTCGTGAACCCTGGTGGCAGAGATTATGGATGGAATTGCCAAGGCACTAGCATATTATTGGCCTTGATGATAGTAGAAATGCAGTGTGTTGTGTCGGACTTTGGCCATCCAAACTGGTGTGAGATCCCATTCTTCGAACTAGCATATTCTTTTATTTATCACTTTTTTTTCTTATTAGAGTTTTGGAATGAGTTTTTAATGAGACATATTCATTATATGGTATTCATGTAAGGGGGAGTGTTGAGAAATAAGAGACTCGTCATTTTGCAGCAATCTAAACCCAGATCCCGTGTAAAAAATCACCGTCACATCTGCGCCACGTCACTTGAAAACCGGATGGAATGGAATGGTCTCGAGGGGTAAGGTGAACGGCATTAACAATGAAGTACAGCCTAGTACCGGTTTTATAATTTAGGGCTAATTTTTAGGCTTAGATAGGGTTCGAGTCAAATGGACTTTTCTCAATGGAAAAAAAAAACATTATAGCCCATTGTACACAGCCCATACAACCCGGTCCATTTGGGTCTTGTGCATTTGCCCCACCGGATTAACAAATCAATCTAGAATGCATTTTGAGCAACTCGCCTCACAGATTAAAGTCGAGAGGCAAGTCGAACGGGCCTCTTTACACATTTTTAGCATATCTAAAATCCTGACCGATCGCGATTTTGGGCTTTCCAAATGAAATTATTATTTTTTCTAATCTCTACAAGACTTGAACTGTTTCGTATGAAATCTCTATAAAATTCGTGTGTTCCTGTCTAAAGATGGCTTTAGACCAATAACTTGTCGAGCGATAGTAGGAAGTTCCTTTTCGTCCTACCAAATATGCTAGGGGTGGTATGATGTGAGAGATCCTCTCAAACAAGAAAGAAGTATGATGTTACAGATGGTGCAGATTTCCAACCGTTTTTTTAAAAAAAATTTTGCCGAGGGAATCCAACCGAATTTTTGTGTGGACAATCAGCCTGAATCCACTGAAGAACGAAAAACAGGAGAGCGAGATTGATAGGGGCCCTGATTTCATTTCACATAACTCCAAACTGATAATTAACATCCATATTTACAATCCCAATTGGCTCAAACTATATATCCTCCTGTGATTAGCATGTCGTACTCCCAGACTTACAAACAAAGACCATGTAATTAACCCTGAGAGTCCAGGCAACTCAGCTTCGTCTGCGCGGGAACCGACGCTGGAAAGATTGCGGCGACCACACTATTCCGTCCCGCCCGATGTGCACGCGGGCCTTCGCGGGGGAAGCTGGTGGTACGCCGTGCGCTTCAGAGATCGATGACCAGAAGAAAAAAAGAGTCAGGGAGTCGAAAAGCACAAGCTGCTTATCTTGATGAGAAGGTTATATGATTTGGTTATATGATACGTCATCAGGGAAATAAAAAAAAATTCAGATGGGAAGTAGTGGAACGTCTTTTTAAAATGTGACTTGTTCAGAGGGGTCGATGCTGCTGCTTAAACAATGAACGAAAGTAGCATTCTGGGTCATGAATTATTCCCAGCTCTATTTTGTAGCACCATGTCAGCAATCTCATCAGAGGATTTTTTTTTTCCCGCACCTGCATCTTAGGCTTGAGCGTCTCGGTAGGGCCTTTCGCGCTGCTGGTTGCGGCTTGCTGCACATAAAGGGAGGTCAGAATTCTGATCGCTCTTGCGTGATCGGAACTACAGCTTGTCCATGGGTTTACTATGGAATTCTTTTCTCATAGTTCCCTGGAGCTGGAGGCACACTCGCTGGTTTCACCCATTACCTTGCCAAGGACCCAGTCGGCGGAATCGAAGTAGGCACGCTCGTGGTCCTGAAAAATGTTGCAGCACAGCAGTCAGTTTCTTTCAGGTCAAATTCTTCCTGCTTCGTATTGTACATGATCTGCACTTCTGAAGGAAAGCAAAACGACGTCCGTGATGTCCACGTACCTTGCTGATGAGGGGTTTCTTGGGGGAAATTCCTCCGTATTTTTTCTGCAAGGGCGGCTGCAAACAAAATCCAGATGAATACCCGCGCCAAAATTTAGCAGCTGCTCAATGTAATTGCTATCGTACTATCTCATGTAATTGCTTCATATATGTAATCGTACTCAAGTGTATAAAATTTCAGTTTTACACTTCTGCCAAACAGCAGTCCGAAGGCCGGTGGTTAGTTGAACATCACATCAAGAACTGGTGTAATAGGATTATGATAAAACCGTGGGACAAGTCATTCCATCCTTGACATTCACCGAACAATAATTTAGCAGATTATGTAATACGGCAAGGCTCTTGGCCACGATAGGCAAGGGAAAAGGATGGCGCCAACCAACTCCTTTTATCTCTTATCATGGTGGACATCAAGTACATCTAGCCACACTGACCAATCAAGTTGCATCAAATTCCTCTGTTCTATCCTTTCGCTTGATAGGATGCGGTTTTTGTTTAAGATAAGGATGTGCTGCCTGCAATCTATTGTCATCTCTGATCACGGCGTTTGGCGCCCAGAAGGTTGGATCCTGATTGGCTGATGGTTGTAGGGAGGATGATCTTTGTAGCTTTGTACAACCTCTCTTTTGTTTAAAATCCAAGAAAAATAAGGAGAAAATCAAGGTCACATCGTTTAGATTGAGAAGTCGGATTTCAAAAATTGACCCTTTTCACTTCTGGATCATAAAAATTTGTGCATATGTTTCTTGTTAGAGAAGCTTCACGGTAAAACTTGATGAATAGTTACACTCTCAAGGCAACACTCGACAGATTTGCTTCTGAAGCGAAAGAAACATAGTGTTTGTTTCAAGTATTTCTAATAGTTCCTCAGAGTTAAATACTATGTGTGCCTCAAAGTGACTGGCAGATGAGAATATAGATAACAAAGAACAGTGGTTAGTCCTGGTTTACGCCACTTTTCATGGTCTATCAAGTAGGCTGCAAATTAGCAATATTAAGACGCATCAAAATTTGACCAAGTTTCTGAAGTCAAATAAAGAACTGTATAAAGACTGAATCCAGTCCTGGAAATTTCAAAACCAAATATGATTTAATTCGCGAAAAGCCGCCTGCCCTTTCGTCCAGGACTCTGAGGTATGGACCAAAGATCTTGGTCGGCATCAATTCAACTGCAATCTGAGGACCAAATTTACTTAAAAAAATAGATACCGTACCCACGGCTGACCTACAAAAGTGTTCAAGTACATGGAGGTATAAATAATTCTTCACGGAATATTCTTTTTGAATGGACGGCGTCCTACGTTTGAATGTTGATTATTCTTACCGCCATGAAAACAACAACAGCAATTAGCAAGATCAAATTGGCATCCTCTTCTCTCATTTGATTTCTAACCTGTTTTCAAATACCACGTGACGTTTAAATATCCGTAGTCCTGTTCATCTGATGGTAAATCAACGCGCGGAATGGACGAGGATAAGAAATTCAAATCTTGTATACACCTAAATTTATCATCCACCTTAACCTCGACCGTCCAACGACGGTTTGAAGAACGAGAAGAAGACCTTCGGAATCCCTTCGAACTGATATATGAACCCTTTTCGGAATTTCTGTCCCAAGATATAGCTCTTCCCTGGGAGGGATGAATTGAAATATGTCTAATGCCTACCAGTATGATCATTTCCCGAAATTTAAACCTATCTATCTGACAAGAATATATTCACCCAATATTTCGCTTCTCGATCAGACGATCAGCAAATAGTCGCACACACAAAAAAAAACTGTCATGTAATTAATCTATGAAAACAAGAACTGTTCCTGGCATGGTAGGCAGCTGTTTTCTACGGTTCTATCTAATAAACGATCTTTTTTCAAGAGACACACACAGTTACCAGCTGATCTCCATCTCAAACGAAAAACTCAGGAGGAAGATCGACAAAAGCATGGAAACAGCACGGAGAGCTGAATGAATACCTCTTCCCTCTGCGCAGCAGCTCTTTTCTCTTCATTGAAGCTCGCCATCTCCACGGCTCCAGCCACCGGCCTCCTCTTTCTCCGCCTGTACAAAAAGTTCAAAACCCTCTGCGCGATTGAACCAGAGAAAGCAGGAAGAAGAAAAAACAGAACAAGAACAAGGAGAGATCGTCTCGGACTTGTATGTATAACAAGAAGAGGTAGGTGAGGAGGTTAAGAAGGGCAGCTGCACTCTAAACGAGAGCGAGAGAGAGAGACGGAGAGGGAGAGGAGGGAAAGGGAAAACGATGTGATTATGCGAAGCTTTTACGCTGTGGGCCTTCCTGTCGGAGGGTGGAAGAACGAATAGTAATGTGAATTGCGACGGCTCTCTCACTGACAGATTACGAGAGAGAGAGAGAGAGAGAGAGAGAGAGAGAGAGAGAGAGAGAGAGAGAGAGAGATTGATTCGTGCAAACCTCGTCAACGGAGGACGCTCTGGCTCTGGTAAACGGAAGGATTAACTATCAGTTTCTTCTAGGAAACGAGGTTAATTAAAACCGTCTGACCTGAACCGATCAAAAAGCTGCGCCGAGAGGGAGGGGAAGCGTGTGAGTTTGGTCGTATGTCACACGGCTTCGGACGGCGTGCGTAGGTGGCCTGGACCATCAAAGATACGTGCGACGCGCACCGCCTCTCCGCCAGGGCGGCAGCGGTCGCGACAAGCGGCTTCGCCCCGTCCGCGTGTCCATGCGGTTACCAACACACATCACACTAACTAGCCAGATTTGCGCGCTCCACTGTGCCGTGCGAAATTTGATCTAAATTTTTATATGCTCTGGAGAAAAAACGGACCACGATTTTTTTTTTTGCAAAACGGAGAAAGGACCTGAACGTAAAGCGCGGGGATCTATTTGTTATAATTTTGGACCTGTTCGCTATTTTGAAAAATTAGGAAAGGGCTCGTTCGCGATTCGCATTTAACGGGAGGTCTTTTTTGTAAAACGAACAATTAAGGACCTAAACGCGAACTGGGAAAAAATATTTTCCTCTCACATAAAATCGCACAAGGACCTATTCGTAATTTTGAAGAACTTGAGGGCTTTTTCGCAAAAAAAACAGGGGTGGCACGTGGCCACCCTCCCCATCTGGCATTCCCTTCTCCTATAATAGGGGTGATATGCGTGGGCATGTACAGTAGTATAGATGGCAGTTGTCTATAATGTAGCTTCATATCATCTATAGACAGTATTAAAAATAATTCATACAATGGATCGTCTATATAGTTGTCTGTAATGGTCTCTCATTCAATTAACAGACTGTCTACACAATAGTACATACTCCCTCCGTCTCACAAAGAGTGCATTTCTAGGTTTTTTAAGGCAGATTAGTGTGCAAGGTAAATGACTAATGTGACCCTCATTACTCCATACATAAGAATGCTGGTGCTTCGGTTTCCACAGACACTTAAATGAGCATGCATACACTTACAGCTGGGCCCTACGGACTAAAGATACACTCTTTGTGGGACAAATTTTGAACACTAGAAATGCACTCTTTGTGGGACGGATGGAGTAAAATGTAAAGCTGTATATAAGCTATCTACTCCCTCTGTTTTTTTATAAGACGTATTAGGTTTCGTTAGGACAAGACTTTGACCAACAATTACTCTATTAGCATATAATTTTTATGACACAAAATTGATATTAGCAGATTTGTATTCAAAAGTACTTATATATAATTATGATTTTGTATTGCATAAATGATATATTAATGAAGTAATCATTGGTCAAAGTCTTGTCCTAACGAAACAAAATACGAATTATAAAAAAACGGAGGGAGTATTAAATACTCCCTCCGTCCCAGTATATAGGGCGTATAATTTGTTTCACCAAGACCAATACAAAGCCATGCAAACAAGTTTATACCTATATTACCCCTATTAGTTCTCTTCGGTTACCGTGCAATTCAATGCCAACTGATTAATTACCTGCAAGGCACAACAAACTAAGAGACACAATGGAGGGGTAAGTTTGGAAGATTTGGGACTAAATTGATTTGGTGCCCTATATTTTGGGACAAAATTTGAAAACTAATATGCCCTATATACTGGGACGGAGGGAGTAGTAAACATCAGTCTTCTCTCTCCTTCTTTTCTCTCCTCCACATCACTTAAAATCTTACATGTCATCTCTTAGAGCAAGTACAATAAGGCCATGTCAGCTGGCTCTTAGTTTGTACTCATGTCAGCATTTGTCTATGTGGAAGAGTGAGAAACGATGAGAGAGAAGATAGCTAGCTCTTATTTAGTAGCCAGCTTTGCACGGATGAATAGGTAAATCATTTATGTACAAGAGAGAAGAGATAGTTATTGCACAATATTTAGAGACAACTTTTAGAGACAGTTATTTAGTAGCCAGCTTTGCACGAAGTATTAGCCTGCAGTGGGCTTTACTATTGTACTTGCTCTTATAGACAGCTCATTCCAAGCAAGTGAACAGCGGCAGACAGAGATTGCCAACCGAGCTACGGCTCGGTCCGCGTCTCTTTAACTTAGTTTTGACTTATCACTTGCCGCATAGCTGTTGCAAATGTCAAACAAAAAAACGAAAATTTGCCTTGTGTGTGAGAACGATATCTTTTCCAGCTATCGAATACGAGAGTTCTATGGTTGTGACTACTGTTGGAGAACCCAGTTGCTTCTGGTTTGTGCAAATCGTACTGGCAAAAAAAAATGTGGCGTCTGAAATGAAATGTGATCAGATTAGGCCCGTCCCATCAACAGTTTGCGCACAGCCGCATAGGTCCAGTGTACACAGTCAACGGCTGACTCGGATGACAGTAACTTCTCCGGCCGCCGTTCTCTAGTGCAGTAGTGCTCCAGCTTAGCAGCCAGGGGAAGTGTCTTAACGATTGGTCCAAATGGTTCTGACTCCATAACAGTAACATTTACATTCCTGTGTTTGCCTTTGGTGAGGCACAGTCGCTTGGTTCAACTAGCCGGTATGACCGTGTAATTGTGCGGCTAATCATTATACATCTTTTCAGTTAGCTATTATAATTTTTTTCTGTTCAAAATTCAAATTTCAAGATGTGCTTTTGTGCAGTTTGTTTAAAATGCCTTCAAAGTTCTAAAAATATGTGATCGATTTTAACTGTTATTAACTTAGATCCACCAAAAATGTGTGGTGTGGACTAGTTTCTTTTTCCTCTGATTAACTTTGTAATTTCTAGTTCTTAAGAGAAAACATAGAGGCTTTCGGTATGAACCGAAATAAAGATTACCGATTCCTATTTTTAGTTAACTAATTTTTTCTTATCTATAAAAAAAGTTGGCATCAAAGTTTTTTTTGTAAAGAGATTGAATCATAGTAAACTTGGCACCATAGTATTGGAGGTTCTAGCTCATCAAGATATTTATATAAACAAAAGCAAAGGGCTAATTACCATACGATAAATAGATGGATGTCTAATATATACTTGCACTTGAAGTGATCGAATTTTCAGTTGTTGGTGGCATATACGCTCCCACGCACATGGATTTCCTTGCTCTTGTAGGATTAAAGCTCGCTAATATCTATCTACTATCTCCTTGTTTGTTTTCTCGTTGAGCTTTAGCTTTTTAAAGGCTTGCATGTCTGTGTTGTTTCAGTCAGACGCGCGCGTCTTTGGACTGGTTCTACCTTCAACCTCTGAAGCTCTGCTTCTTGCTCGAAGAGCTCATGCAAATTAACGATTCGCTAGTCTCCTCACCAAGCATGCATCGTACATACACATCATGGGCACGCTTAGAGGTGGGCATACGGTTAATTGGATTTGTTCGATTCGATTTATTCAGTTTAAAAATATTTCAGTTTTCAAAAACTATCAACCGAATCAAATAAATTCGAAAACTGAACCGAATTAACCGAAAAAATTCAGTTCGGTTAATTTAGTTTTTGGTAAACCAAGCGTGCTTGGAGTTCTACCTCGCCGGTCGTCAGCCGAAGGAACTGAGGTGTCGAGGTAGCCCGAGGGAGGAGGCGTCGGGACGACGCCGAGGACCGAGAGGATCGAGGCGGCAAACGAAGTTACTAGGGGGTGTTTGGCAGAGCTCCAGCTTCACCAAATTCTTGGAGCTGGAGCTGTAGGTATATTAAGAATGTTTAGGTGAGTTATCTTGTTTATATTTTAGAATAAAATTATAAACTTAAGTCACTTTATTTCAGTCTACAAGTTTCAGCTCTGAGGTGGAGCTGGGATCTGGAGCTCTGCCAAACAGGGCCTAATTGCCAAATTAGACCAACAACCCACCAAACCATATGGTTTAGGAAGCAACTTACCACCTAACAAAGTTTCATCAACCGTGTTGGAGTACATGTGCATTTATCATCGCTATGCCAAAAAGTAAATATTATTATTAAAGAGGATACTTAAGATTCGACAATCCAAGAGTGGACTGTTAGATGATTTCTAAGGACTAAGTCTTCTGGCCTAAAGTCATGATCACAATGAACTGATGCGGAATAGCATTAGGTTAACTAACCCGGATTAGGAGAGGCCATTAGGAGATCTGGAGGTAGCTCGGTTTTGATCTTGATGCGTCGGTGTAGAAGAAGCAATGAGTCGCCGATCTTCTTAGTGTTGACGACGAGGAAGGGTTCACCGTGATCCTCACGGTGATGGCGGCAGCCTTCGTCAACCCGGCGCTAGCTCTTAGATCGGTTAGATTTCGGGGACGAGGATGAACTCGTTATTAACGTCACATGCACGAGAGCCGGTCTCTCCCCTTTTATCTAGCGCCGGCTGACGGGACCACAACCAATAGGTTGTTGCGCTCCCGATCAAAACGCGTATGTGATCTGTGGCAGTTTTCGATCTGAGATTTTCGGAATCTGTTAGCCTGCTTGAGATCACTACTAACATGGACTCTAGCCCAACCGAGTCCCATATTAGTTATGCCAATGTCTCTACGTAGCATGTATATGCTTTGTTTGTGGATGGCCCTGCCTTTGTTTGTGGAGTAATATTCAACTTGACGTGTTAAGCATGCAGATCAATCCTGCCTTCTAGTACACAAGTTTGTCACCTGTGTTACATAAACCAGAGATGCATAATCTTTAAATCTTCCGTGCATGTGATCGGAAGTGTCGAACCTCCCGGCTTTTTTGTTGATCCTTTCTATATTCAAAATAGGAGGCTTGGATCTTCTTTTATCTTTGAGTTCAAATACAGATTGGCTTATATAATCTAATGGTTATGGTTTAATCATATTAGGTCCACTGAATCGAGGTCGGGTGTTTTTCTCTTGTTTTTTTTGCGAGAATTTCTCACATATCCCTCTCTTTTTTAGCATGTTTCGAAACAGTTGTAATTAGGCTCGCCAGATTAGGGGTCTTATGTTTTTATTTTTTCTTTAGAATTTCTAAAACAATTGTCGTGAGCTTTTATTACATTATAGTTTGTAGGACATTTATATTTTTTCTTAGCAGTTCTAAAACGGTTGTTATCAGCTTTTATTATATAATAGATAAAGCAGTTTCCACTTTGACTTTATAAATAAACCGTGCATCAACCACATGACCAGTGTTTTGTAAATGAAATATGCATGCTACAAATAGCTCCAGCCATATTTTTAAAAATTAACCCCCAGGATGATTCATTTGAGAGGGGTTTATTTTTAAAGAATAAAAATATTTATTTAATAAAGACTTATGAATTCAGAAACTACAACCTTTTGAGATAATCTACCAAAGATTTGTACCTAAAATTAACCAATTCAAAGGGGTTTTCCGAAGAGCCGTGGGTTCCCATGCAGATCCGTCGCTAGTGGGTCGCGCTATTTGTTGCAATATCCTGGTTACTAAGATCAACATGGTCAATGAAGATGCTTGCCTTACTCGTCGATTACTTGGTCTTGCTCTCCGACGTGCCATTTGCTAATAAGAGAAACCCGCATAATGCATTAAATCTAAAATAAATTCAAAAGATATAAATATAAGCGGACCATCTGAAGTTTTGCTACGAGGGAAAATAAAATAAAAGAGAAGAAAAATACCGTAAACTAACAAGTGGGACCTATGCGTGCTATTTTCAGCTGGACTGACATGTGGGGCCAGACATCATGATTTTTTCAATTTTACAAAAGCATTGACATAAATGTCGGGTTGGGCATAGTACCACCCGAGGTAGAGAGGTAGAGGAGGCGTCTGACGAGCTCGCCAGTGGCGAGAGAGGGGCGTTGGAGCATCGACAAGGGCTAAAATGGAACGACGAGCCTGCGGGATCCTAATGGTGGCGGCGGCGGCGGTCGGTGTGGGGTACTGGAGCGGCAACCCGATGGTGTTGAGCAGCAAGGTGGCTACGGTTGTGCAAGGGTGAAAACAGAGCATCGCATTAGAATTGGCGGCCACGGAGATGCTTAATATGTGGTCAATGAAGGCAAGAGCTAATGAGAGAGAGAACAATGGCGAGGGCGGTGGGTGTCGGCCAGAGATAGGGAGTATGATGGGAGTCACAGCGATTCATAGCAATAGGGACAAATTGGTCTTGGCCTGCAATCACTGGAAGTGTTAGGAATGTGGTGGAGCTCATTTCCAAAGTCGGGAACGAGCTCCATGTTCCGACCAAATGAGAGCACTTAAGAGGGACTTGCAATGGGAGAAGTTGTGAGGTCAAGTGGGGCGAAGAGGAATGGTAGCTCGATGCAGGCTATTTATAGCCAAATCATCATTAAGAATTGACGTTTCTTTGACAACATTTTTTGTGCGAATACATTTCTTTCCTTTCTTTTACTATTCCAGCAAAAACTACTTCTGTACATCTTCTTGTTCACTTCCATCCTCAGCAAAACGAAGAAGGGAAAAAACAACAACAACGAATGAATCAATCAAAGAATCGGATCACCTATTCAACAACAAATTTACGCCTCGTAGATAGTGTCAAGGGCGGGCCTCCACTGCCTGGACCAAATCTCACGGGCCAGGGCCGCCGCCCGTGTACCAGCACAGCCAAGCCCCTTCCCATCGACGTCTTCCTCCGTGCCCGCTTCTGCTTCTGCTTCGGGGAAGATCCTCCTGCCAGACCTGCTGCCCTTGCTCCCTTTCTTGCCGGAGACCAGATGGCCGATCGCCTCCGCCTCCCGGTCACCCAGCCGTGCCCCGGCGCGCCCGGCGGGCACGAGGAGGTACACCTCGCCGGCACGCAAGAGCTCGTCGGCCGCCAAGGCTCGCACTCGTCGGTCTTTCCTCACATCCGTCGCGCGGGCAACCACGTGCCCCGGCGCCTCGATCATCAGCTCGGCCACGCCGGCGGGCTCCTCCAACCGCAACCGGCAGCCGTCCGGCCCGACGACCAGAGGCCCCGCGCCGCCGCCGCCCGCGACGCACTGGCACTGCGACACGAAATTGCCCATGCGTGGTGTGCTAGATTCCTGAGATCTGAACTCGGATTTTGGCCTGGGACTGTGAGTGGGACGTGTGTGCGGGTTTGCTGCCTCCGGGTGCTCTGTCTTATACTCTTATGTAGGCGGCGGAGACGAAGGCGGCGCGAAGCGGGCTTGGAGCCGCGCGGTCATGACACGTAACGGCGAATGCGGTTCCGGTTGCTGCGCGGAGCGCGTGCGGTTGGGTGTGGCGTGTGGGCCGTGTGGTGTGGTGGTAGTGGGAGTGGGTGTGTCCGGGTCTGAGTCCGACTTTGACTCGACCTTGCCATGCTGCCATCACCGAACACTTCAACACGGGGGATAGCTTTTTTTAATTAAATCGCGATCTAGAATGGTTAGTTTAAGTGCTAATCCGTCATAGGGAAACCTGGGTAAGCCTCGTAGTGCTTCAAACTAAAATAAGACGTGGTGGTTCGTTGCTAGTTTACTGAGATTTTGCAATAGTGTAACGAGACTTTAAACCTGGTTTTTGGGTTTTGTTCTGAAAGCTAATGTAACCATGCTTGGACTTGATACAAATCTTTAATTAAGTTCGTTTTTTTTATACTCCTAATGTTTTTTATGTTTGTGTTGCGTAAAGGACAGGTCCAAAACGTTGGCTTGGTTTAGCGAGAGGAGGAAAAAGTTATGTGAGCCCGGCCAGCAAGCAGTTGTCTACTTGTCTGTATAGTCTTCCTTAGACCATTTCGTACCTAAGTACCAGACAATAGTACTATCCAAATTTTTAAAAATCCTTCGGACTTGATTATCATCTGAAAATATTATAGAAATATTAGTAATATGTCAGGACCACTCATAAAAATTTTCAAAATTTTCTAATATGTTTTCCACAGTTTTTCGTTCAGTTCCAATTTACCAAGATTTCGATAATTTCGGACGAAATTTCAGAAATTTCGTTGAAACCTAGGTTCAAAAAATGTTGGATTTGAATTTTGCCTTTTAAATTTCAACTGGATTTTATCTAAAATTCTAAAATCTCTCCAAAATTCCATATTTTAGTCCTCTGAGATATAGCCCGAAAAGAAAATTCAGAACAAAATCCAAATCAAAATTTGAACTCCCTAAGAAAATTTATACATTTAAATTCAAGAAATAATTTTTTGGGTGAATGGAACTTCAAATCAAACGTTTTTAGGAATTATAGAAAATAATTCTTTAAATTAAATAATGAATATTTTGGAATGTTACAAACACGAAACAATCAGGCAATCTAAGAAGAACATAAAATCAATAATTTATTTTCCATTGCAACAATTCTGCCGAAATACTTGATGACAGTATGATTTAGTTTTTCTTCTAAAAACACAACATGTACTATCATTCCTAGGATATATATAGTTAGTTTGGTGCTCCTGGATTCTCTTCTTTTCCATGTTTTAGAATATATATATCGTCAAACCTTTCTAAAAATTAACAATTGATATGTTTAAAACTATTTATATTTTTTATATAAAAATTCTTTCCTACAAAATCCATATGAATTTCATGCATTTAAACAGGGCGACGACAAGTCACCAACCTTAAAAAGTGCTCAAACCAAATATAGTGTTTTTCTTCTTTCTTTGGAGTGATTCTCCGAGAATTTTAGGGCTATTCATGGCAAGGGCAATTAGGACGGAAGACAGATAAACTTCCGATAAATTCACAAGCTAGTTAATTTTGCTGCTGCTCATTTAGTCATTTTCTTTTTCATAAAGCTTGGTTTAGCTTGCGGTTGCCGTATTTGTGTTCTGCTATGCTTCCCAATTAATCTAGTTAGTATGAACCTTTATAATTTAGATTTTTTTTTTTGCTGAATAAAGGGTTGAATTTTTTTTGTATTTCCAACTAGTCACGGGATTCCATGTTCCCGATTCCAATGTTTCGGAGAAAAAAAATTAAAAAAAAGTACGGACACACGCAACAAAAAGAAAGAAAACAATCCAGGATTCGGTCCCACAGCGAAAACAGAAAACGAAACAGAAACCGCCTGATCACCCTCCCACTCTCCGCCCGTGTTTCCCCGCCACCACCTCCTCGTCTCATCTCACCTCTCCTCCCGCCGTCGTAATCCGCCGCTCGACGCCGGTGATCCTGCCACACTATCCTCCTCGTCCACCGCGGAGTAGTAAGCACGCACCCACCCCACCCCACCCCGCTACCGCAGATCTGGGTCTCCCGAAATCAGGCCGATGCCAATGACAATGCATCGGCACAGTGCCCCAACTTCCTAGACCCGTTAAACTAACCCTGGATCTCACATAGATCGCCCTGTGCCGCGCAGTTGGTCGATCGTTCGGGAATGGAGAGCGGGGGCACCGACGAGGAGGCCCCGGCGCCGAAGCCGCCGCCGCCGCGGTACCGCCCGGTGGAGTCGCGGTGAGCTCTTCTCCGCCCCCCTCCCCCTTCTCCGGCGGCCGGCGCAGTGAACTCCCGCCGGAGATCACCTGTCAACATCCTTGTGGGGGATCATTTCTTCCCTCTGAGCAGCCTCATCCAAATCTTTCTTTCTGGGATGGATACTCCAATGCATGCAGATTGTTGCGTGGTGGAGTACTAATAGCTGTTTATTTTCCAAAAATTTTTGGGGTTCAACTGAACCCCCATGCCCCACTTTAGGTCCGCCCCTGGTTCCTATGATAGATGATGGAGGTATTCTGCTATTGGAGAGACCGAGAGAGAGAGGGAGAGCATTGTGTGATAATAGGATGCATAACTGGATCATACCTCTCATATTGTACCGCAGTTTGCATTGTATCAGTGGTATGATATTTAACTAAGTTGCACGGTGAGGTTGATATATTGGAGGGTTGTTTGCATTATTTTCACACTTGTGTTGCGTATGTTGCATGAGTTGATGAGTACATTTTAGTTTCCGCTGGAAATTTAGGAGCAATTTCATGCTTATCCTATCAAGCAAGAACATCTATCGAGGAGGATTCTAGCTGTTCTATTTTGCCAAATCATGATTCTATTTGTTTTGTTGCCTTGATGTTGCAAATACACATACATGTTGTATTGGTTTAACTATGCCATGGTGGATTGGTCACAGAGCTATAGGTTTAGAACCAAATAGAAAGGCCCATCTGTGACTGCCTTTAATCACTGGCCTTTGTTGCCAATAAACGTGTCTATCGCATTGTGCATGTTAGTCATACAAAGTTTGGCCAAATCAGCTGGTAAATTGAGCTTTTGTAGACTTGTAGTATTGGATCCAAATACTGGCTGTTTGATTGGAGTTCTAAATGAAGGAATCCATAGCTGCCAAGTGGTACATTCTGACATCAGAGTTTCAGACATGTTGATTTGGTACTGTGAAGTTCAGAATAACATTTTTGCAACCACTACTTGATTATGGGGGCAGGTAGATCGGTTGGAAACAAATGCATCAATGCACGCAATCTTGCCTTTTCTCTCTCTCAAAGTAGTGTCTCTTCTGCGGCATTGAAATTATCATAGCTACTGGTTTCCTGCCTCCCTAGTTATCTGGATACGAATTCTGAAAGGAAAATATTCGGTTTATTCATGGGAAATGTGCAAAACTAACATATTTAATTATCTTTATGATAGGTACATTAAGCCTGGTACTAACCAAAGCATTAATCCAAGAATGCAAGTGGCTTCTTCAAATGGTAATGGTACATCTAATGGATCTCAAAACGATTCAAAGCTCGAGCTCTTTGGTTTTGACTCTCTGGTCAATATTTTGGGACTTAAGAGGTATGATCACTTGTTGCATGGGTTTGCTTCATATTCATTAGAATTTAGAACTCAAAAGTTTGTACCTTCATATATGTTTATCGCCTGTTAACCATATGCTATTTAAGGAAATTGCAAGAATATTCCATGTATTTTTACTGCACAAATTGCTAGAACCATGCCAAACGTCTGATTGAATCTGAACAGTATGGCAGGAGAACAAGCTCAGGCACCTGCTAGTCCTACGGACGGCGAGGATGTGGGTATTACCATCGAACGCCCTAAGGTTGTTTTCCTTATCCAATGCTTTTCCGCGCTTGCTAGTTCAAGACCAATTCCGAAATTTTATCATCATTACATTTCATTTATTCTCTATTTTCTAGACCAGCTTATTCTGTTTTGTTGGATTGTATTACCTCTTTTGGTTTATTTCATTTAAATTGTGAACAGTTGTAGAACTGCATTATTGATTACATTTATTTTATTTGGTATGCAGGAAACTGACCCCAAATTTGGTACCATGATGGGTGTCTTTGTGCCGTGCTTGCAGAACATCTTGGGAATAATCTATTACATTCGTTTTACTTGGTAATGTCTGTTCCTTGTTATTGTACATTTTTCATTAGTTTCTAGTTGGTTTCTTCAGCATGAAGATGTTATGTTCGTAGTCATATATGTATTTTTCCATTGTAATCAAGGACCTAGTAATGCAAGTGTCACTTTGTGATGAATAACCTTCATGTAACATTTGCACTCTATTTATTTCCATAATATAACAAAATTTAGACGCAGTGATGTAAAACTGTGAATATTGATCCCCATTGTGGGAACTGGTGCCTCAAAACATTTGCCAATTTTAGGACCTTGATATACTTTATATTGGTTGGTATTCTATATCAAAGATTTTGCATTTTAAAATTTGTGGTTCATGTGACCAGTTGTATTCTTATGCATGAATTACCAATCTGTTCAAATGTTCAACAATCAGTCACCTTTTCTTTTCTGTTTTTTTGTAGGATCGTGGGTATGGGAGGCATATGGCAGTCCCTTGTTTTAGTAGCATTATGTGGTGCATGTACATTTTTAACTGGAATATCATTGAGTGCAATCGCAACGAATGGGGCAATGAAGGTATGTGGAATATCTGCAGAATTTATAGTGGGTGATATATACTTGAACTAGGCTCTACATGTCTCATCTGTAACTGAATGACTTTGTTTTTTTTTTGGTGGAACACAATAGGCAATGAGACCAAAGGCTCAACATCCAATAGACAGTAAACTTTCAATAAATTTAAAATTAGAAATTTGGAATAGAGGAGAATAGTTTGTGTTGCATATCCTTTGAGGCCCATCTTACTGCTTAAACATCAGCCTTTCTGTATTTTCTCAAGCCAATCAATTGTATAGCAAAAAAAGGAACAAGAGTTTGTTGTTTGAACTCCATTTTGCTGAACCACACATTTAAAAGCCAATGGACTCATGCACATGTTTTTGTTCCTCAGGGTGGTGGGCCTTACTATCTAATTGGCCGTGCACTTGGTCCAGAAGTTGGAGTTAGTATTGGATTGTGTTTCTTCCTTGGTAATGCAGTGGCTGGAGCTATGTAAGTCTGCATAACATCATGCCAACTACTTGATGGTGTCCTTCCTAAGATTTATTTTTCTTCATGCTTACTTTTGGCTAAAGATGATATTGCATTCTAGACTTGTTACTAGACCTACTTGGAGGCAGGCATGCAAGTTCTATTTCTTGTTAGTGCAGTTATATATAATGAGGAGAATATTTTTTGGTAAAATAAACCTGATGAAATATTAGTGCCATCTTTGGTCCGTCTATTTAGGACCAAAAGAGTAAGTATCAGAGAATATTACAGCATGGGAAAATGGCTCTTGTTTCTTGTGCAGTTGTACTTATTGAGATTTCAAGTGTTGAAACTTTCAATGCATTATTCCTTTCTTTCGCGAGTGGCGTGCATGCACTCTTTAGTATTTGTCTCTCCACCCCTCCATTTGATGCATTATGAGTATGACCTACTTTGTTGTTATTATGAGCAGGGTTCACCTTTTCTTTTTTAAGAAAATCGGACGATTTTCGTTTTTAGATTATCGGAAAAAATCGCTCAAAATTCGGTAGAAAATCGCTAGATATTGTTTGGTTTTAAAATCCAAAAATTTGAAGAAAAAATTCCGATTTTCTCCCGATTTTCACTTTTCAGTTGAATGTTTTCTCGAAACAATTTTTTTGAGCGATTTTCTCCCAATTTTGACCGATTTTCTTCCGATTTTTACCGGCCAATTGATTGTTTCTCGAAGCCGATTCCTTGAGCGATTTTCTCTCGATTTGCACCGATTTTCTCTTGATTTTCACCGATTATCGCGATATTTACGGTCCATAATTTTTTTTTTTGAATTTTTGAATTTAACCGATTTATCGGCCGGTTTTAAAAGTCTTACCCCTCCGATATGACCGAAAATCGCGATTTTCTGCGATTTTGCGAACCCTGATTATGAGAATGCTATTTTCAGGTATGTGCTGGGAGCTGTAGAAACCTTTTTGGATGCTGTTCCTTCTGCTGGATTTTTTCAAGGTGCTCTGTTATTGATAATTGTAATCAATGCACTTACTGTTGGTTTGTTTTCGAGGATCGTATGTAGGGCTGGCGAAAAAACTCGTTAGGGCTCGAATCAAAATTGCTTCGATTATAGTAGTTAATGGGTTCAAAATTGAAATGAGTCAATTTCGTGCGAAAAAATGTTGATGAGGCTCGGCTAGATAGTGGCTCGTTAGCTCGAATTTGAAATAACCACTTAAATGGTAAATAAAATGATGTTGTGTCGAACTATGTGAATTTTGAAAGAAGCTCGATAATAGCTCGTTAAGCCCAATAGCCAGACCTAATCCTATGTGTAGATCAATTAATTTGCGCATTTGGTTAGGCAACACCAAACATCTACAGTTTTATGTTCATTGCTGCAAAAAAGTGCATGTAATTGCCGACTTGTTAGCCATAATTTATGTTTGCAAGTAAATGTACAGTGCGTTTATGTTTTGAATAGAAGTAATGTTAATTTGAATAACACACAAAGAAAATTCTCTCAGCTTATGATTGTTACGCCTATATTTATCTACGCAGTTAGGTGTATACCAACACAGAAGTTGAAGTTTTTATTGAACCTAATGCCTGTTTTCCCCCTTTTACAAATTTAACCAGAGAAGCAGTCCAAGTTCCACTCCAAGTTCCATAAAATTTGCCTAACTAACACTAATTTATCCCCAATCTTTACTAATTGCTTCTAAATTTCAGGATACAACTGGTTTTAGCAAGAAATTTTCATATGACTGATTAGAATGGGAATTGTGAGTAAACACTTAGATGAAATAAAACGTTCTTAAAGCAATAATTGGGTGATAATTTGTTTTAGTGGTATGAACAGAGTTATATCAGTTTTGAGTGGTCCAGAGGAATTTCTTTCTTTGAGGTGGTAATTTTGCAAATGCTTACTTTTGTATTGGTATACAAAAAATATTATTTATCTAAGTTTTGATGTTTTGTCACTTTTTATTTGAATTAACTTGTAGCGATTTTAAAAAGCAGAGAGTGTAACAGTGGTCAACAATACATTAGTAAATGGTACAGCAGTAGCCAGTGCAACAACTATATCAACACCCAGCTTGCATGACCTCCAGGTTTATGGCATTATCGTGACCATACTGCTCTGTTTTATTGTATTCGGTGGTGTCAGAATTATCAACAAGGTCGCACCTGCTTTCTTAATACCAGTACTCTTCTCCATACTCTGCATTTACATTGGTGTCTTCATCGCACCAAGACCTAACGCTTCAAGTGAGTAGCCCTTTTCCTTTTTTTTTTGATGGTAACACCCTTTGCCTATTATTGTTTTGAATTTTCTTTATTTGCGCTAACTGTTCTCTTTTTCTTTTCGAGAACACATTTTGTGCTAAATTGTTGCTGATGTTTTTTCTACCTAGAGCGGATCACTGGGTTGAGCATAACTACACTTAGAGACAACTGGAGTTCAGAGTACCAACGTACAAACAATGCCGGAGTTCCTGATCCAAATGGGTCTATATATTGGGATTTTAAGTGTGTGCTTTGTTTGCTGCTGATGCTCATATTTAAAAATATTCCAATTAGTGGTGTACTAAATAATACAATTTATGTATCTTTCTTTATTCTGTATATTCAATGTGCACTTACTAACAGTTTTCTATTTTCTTTCAGCGCATTGTTAGGTCTGTTTTTCCCAGCTGTTACAGGAATCATGGCTGGTTCGAATCGGTCTGCTTCACTGAAAGACACACAACGTTCAATACCAGTTGGAACATTACATGCTACCCTTTCAACTACTGTGATGTATCTACTGTCTGTGTTTCTATTTGGAGCCTTGACTACAAGAGAAGAGCTTTTAACTGACAGGTCTGTGCTTTCTTGTCAGCATATCATCAATCTTCTTAATTTCTGAATGTTGATAATATGTTCCCTAGTGGTTGATACATTTAGCTTCTGAGTTTGTGATATCATGGAGCATTATTAGGGCATCTCCAATGCGTGAGGTGCTTAAGAATAGAGAGTGGGTATGCCACGTCACCAAGCATCCGCCTAAAAGCTCAATAGATGCTTAGATAGTTGCACAAGCTTAAGATCCCATGCAACAGCATCAACCAATTCATGAAACAACTATTTGTAAGAGAATATATTTGATGGTAGAAAAAAATTTTGAAGATTGCATGAACTAATACACAAGCACTAGCTTTTTGATAGGCAGAGCCCTACCAAACAGGCTTGTGTATTAACTGATGCAATCGTCAAATTTTTTCTACTATCAAATGGATTCTATCCCGAATGCTGACTTCATGAATTGGTTGATACTCTTGTATTGAAGTTAGCAGGTGCTTATATGGGATCTTAAGCTTGTGGAACTATCTAAGCATATTCATAACCATATCAAATCACATGTGTGTATGCGCCCTGGTGATTCAAATTTTGATTTGAAAATTTCGCCGAATTCGGCTGAAATTCTCCTATATTCGGTTCTATTGGTGACCCCGGTAAAAAATAAAAACCGGTATTGAAAACCCTGGTTTCAGCTATTGTACTGCACTTCGGCTGAAAGCCTGAAATGAGGCTAAAATTTTGGACTTGTGGAAAAGGCATTATTAGTAGAGAATCAATAGTTGCATCAATTTTGGTAAATATTGCTTGCTTCCTGTTTATCACTGTACTGTATCCCCCTGCCGAGCTTGTTGGAGTGCCATTGCCAACAAATTTTTAGTGGTTAATATTTTTGTCTTGCATTGATTCTGCCATAGGAAGACCTGCAAATAATGATAAAATGTACATACTCGTGGCTTCACAACAATCGCTGTATTCCCTCTTCTTCACATCTCAAAATCAAAGGAAAAAAATTGAAGTAGATGTTTTTTATGATTACTTCAAACAATTAGGAACATGTCATGTATGAACCTAGTGAGGAAGCGCTTATCTTTTTATGCAGTGTGACACTATAAGCCACTATTACGCATTTTGAAATATTTGACAGCTTGAATTGCTTTAAGTTTGTAAAACTACTTTTGTCCCATGTGGTCAGCTCACAAATATGCCTAACATATGCAGGCTTCTTACTGCTACAATTGCTTGGCCTGCTCCAACAGTAATTTACATTGGTATCATTCTGTCCACTTTAGGTGCAGCACTACAGAGTTTGACAGGGGCTCCAAGGTTACTTGCAGCAATAGCGAATGATGACACTCTTCCTGTTCTTAATTATTTTAAGGCTTATGATGGGTCTGAGCCTCACATGGCAACTCTGTTTACAAGCCTCATCTGTGTTGGTTGCGTTGTGATTGGGAACTTAGATCTAATTACACCCACAATCACTATGTTTTTCCTTCTATGTTATGCTGGTGTGAACTTGTCATGCTTTCTGCTTGACCTCCTCGATGCTCCTAGCTGGCGTCCTCGATGGAAGTTTCACCATTGGAGCCTTTCTCTCATCGGTGCATTGCTGTGTATTGGTATGGTTGCCCATTCATATATTTACATTTACAACATGTTGCTATTCTTAAATATTACTAACATAATACTTATACCGAAATTATGGGCATTATAATGCTGAGCAGCTAATGAAGTGTTTATAAATTCTGAAATGTATGCTTATGAAATAATTTTATGTATTTTTTGGCCAAGATTCTGTGTTGGAGTTGGGGCTGTCAGGCATCTTTCGAAATTTACTGTGCCACAGCTCTTGTCCACCTTTTTTTGCTATATAATTAAATAAGTTGCATCCTTAAGTTGGATTGAATATATCATGAAGGTTCAGTCTATTGACAGATGAATTTTTTTCTTAATTTCCAGTTATCATGTTTATGATCTCTTGGACTTTTACTGTGGTCTCCCTTGCCCTTGCAAGCCTCATTTACTACTATGTCAGCTTAAAAGGAAAGGCTGGGGACTGGGGTGATGGATTTAAGAGTGCATACTTTCAACTGGCTCTGCGAAGTCTTCGATCACTGGGAGGTACATTTTTTTTTGCATGCAATTGAAAAATCCCTCACCCTAACTATAAGCACCATGGTGTATAATTCTGACCATTTTCCTTGCAGCAAATCAAGTTCATCCCAAGAATTGGTACCCTATTCCTCTCATATTCTGCCGCCCTTGGGGTAAACTTCCAGAAAATGTCCCATGCCATCCAAAACTTGCAGATTTTGCCAATTTCATGAAGAAGAAGGGCCGTGGCATGTCGATATTTGTGTCAATAATTGATGGTGACTACCATGAATCAGCTGAGGATGCAAAGACGGCTTGCCGTCAACTAAGCACTTATATTGATTACAAGCGCTGCGAGGGTGTTGCGGAGATCATTGTAGCACCCTCAATGTCTGATGGTTTTCGCAGCATTGTCCAGACAATGGGCTTAGGCAACTTGAAGCCAAACATTGTTGTGATGCGTTACCCTGAAATCTGGCGTCGCGAGAATCTGACCCAGATACCATCGACATTCGTCAGCATCATAAATGATTGCATTATTGCTAACAAGGCTGTTGTCATCGTGAAAGGACTGGATGAGTGGCCTAATGAGTACCAGAGACAGTATGGGACCATTGACCTGTATTGGATTGTGAGGGATGGAGGATTAATGCTTCTGTTGTCTCAGCTCCTACTCACCAAAGACAGCTTTGAGGGCTGTAAGATTCAGGTCTTCTGCATAGCTGAAGAGGACACCGAAGCTGAGGAGCTAAAAGCTGATGTCAAAAAGTTCTTGTACGATCTTAGGATGCAAGCTGAGGTTATCGTCGTGACTATGAAGTCATGGGAAGCACATGCAGAGAGCGGTGGTGGTTCAAAGAAGGATGACCCTCAAGAAGCATATACAAGTGCACAGCGCAGAATCAGAGCACACATTTCCGAGATGAAGGAAACTGCACAACGAGAAGGGCGCCCCTTGATGGAGGGCGGCGAGCAAGTTGTTGTTAATGAACAGAAGGTTGATAAGTTCCTCTACACAATGCTAAAGCTGAATGCCACGATACTAAGGTACTCCAGGATGGCAGCTGTGGTGCTAGTGAGCCTCCCACCACCACCACCGAACCACCCAGCCTACTACTACATGGAATACATGGATCTGCTTGTAGAGAACGTCCCACGGATGTTGATAGTTAGGGGATACAGACGAGATGTTGTCACACTTTTCACATGATTAGATGCATATTTGGAGGTTCTAGGTAGAGGGCATTTTGGTGGTTGTACCGTTTTAGCGTGATGGTTGAGCAGTTGCTGCATGGATTCTACTGCTGAAGAAGTCGGAAATCATCGACTTGAAGTTCTACCTGGGAGTGTCTGGATATGTCTTCACAGATCGATGCGTGCATAATAACAATTAACAATAGCTTCATTCTTTTGATCAAGACATTCACACGGATAGAAAATAAATTTTGTAAAGAAGCTGTTCTTCATATATAGAAGCTCCAATGCTGATTCTATTATCGTTTTTACCCTGTTTCACAGTAGCCGTAGCAACACTGATTTCTATTTTTTCGTAGCAACACTGATTTCTAATTTTTCTTTTCATTTCTGCCTTCTGTAGAATATTAACCATACGATTTCTTTCGTATTTTATGAGAGGAAAAAAATAGTCATATGTTTTTAGATATACAACTCAGTTCCATCCTTTCATTGTATTTGTTAACCAAAGTATTATATATTTCAAGTTCTGGGAAGTAATTGCTTAGTTGTGCTTGTTCATTGCCTCTACAAGGTCGATCCATCTTATCAGCATAGATTGGATGTGTCGTGGCTACGGACCAAACAGTATAAAAGAGAAAGATCTTTGGACCGTTACCCTCTGCGAGGAAGGTAACCGTCCTCTATGTTTGTGAGATAGATCCAAAAAATGGTCCTCCTCGTTACTGCTTGAGAGAGGAGGGCTTATTTATAGAGTTACGCAGGGGATGGTGAGAGATTACGACATTACCTTATAGAGAGGTACAGCTATAAGTACTCTCAGTCTTTTCACTCTTCGCCCGTAGTGTTGGTGTACGTTGGACTTTGATAGGCCATGCCAAAAATTAACAATAGTACCTTAATCAGTCGCATCGCAGCCTACTTGCTCGGCTTTCATATTGGCAGTGTTGAATATCAACCGGCTTATTCTCCCTATGACTTTAAATTGTTCGCTGAATATATACATTTCTATAAAATATACGAGAAATGCTTTTATGCTTTTGTTTTTTAAAGTTACACAAATTTAAAACATGAATGAAGAGTAGATGGTGATTACTTACAGCTTCGCTTGCTTTAAGATTTATGCAATTTGAATTACGCGGAAAAGCATAAAAGCGCTGCTCAAAATGTACATCAAATATGCATTCCAACTCCTTGCTTGAGCTCAAAATTGAGAATTAGTTTTTAGCAGGTTTTTGCCATAGAACACTAAGATACGTATAGACAGCCTAATTACTGAACATTTACAAAGTACTGTTGATAAATGGACCTGTCCCTCAGTTATGCTCAAGTTTAGTCGCAGATCGTAAGAGTTTGACGGAAATAAAAATTGTGTGTATGTCGGTTGTTTTCGAAATGGTCAGCTAATTTGAATCCCCTGCGTTTGCATTACAAAGGCACGCTTGAAAGAGACATCCGATCTGAAATCAACCACTTAGCACGTGTTTAAAAATGGGGGATTTTTGGAGAAATTTTGAAGGAATTGAATCTCACGGGGGAATTTCTCATAGAGTTGTTTGGAACAAAGGAATAATATCCTAGAATTTCTATGTAATTTCTGTGGAGTTTTGCACCTAACCTCTCTTCCAATTCACGTGAGGCCTAACTCGGCATTAGATGTTGGGTTTCTTACGAAATTATTATGGGTGTGTTTGGTTACCTGCACCATCCTAGCTTGTTTCGTATGAGTCATCCAGGGTAGTCTTGGTCTGACTGATTGCATACAAGTTAAGTTGTTTGGTTGCTTGTTTGTGCATCTCACGAGCCTGCATTAGAGACAAGCCCAATTTTTGTGTTTTCTCCATCATGTATGAGTGGGTGCAATTGCATCCACCTGGCCAGGATGAATAGGAAATCAAGCATGTGTCTAACAGTAACAGATACAGTTGCATCCACTCATACGATTCAGACACCATATAGGCAACCAAACACACCTTATAAGAATCTTGTGTCCTCATTAGACATTCCCCTGCTAGGCTGGGCAACGCTTATTGGTTCCTATGTTTTGCTTACTTTTGTGGGCCTCAGATAAAAGGGCACGAGGCTTTCGGGCTAAATCTCAGCCGTGCATCATCAAAATAATATGAAAAAAAAAAGATGTGCGTTTTTTCTACGATTTGCATTTGAACGGCAGCCAGTCCTATTCAAACTTTCCAAAAAAGGCTATTGGGCCTCCTCCGTAAACCCTAGGCCCGTAAAGGTTGCAATCGGGCCTGCTTTGAGATCCGCGCAACCAGATAGAAGGGCGTCAAGGTCAATTGGGTCATTGACTCATTGAGCGAAACACAGCGCCCCCTATATGCGCCACCCCTTCTCATCCCTTGCGAAAACCCTAGCCGCCTGACGCCGCCGCCACCGTCGCCGTCGCCCTCCTCTGCTCGTGAGCTCTCGCCTCGGTAGCTTTTCACAACTCCACCATTCCCCCACCTGTTTCGATCTGTTCCTACGTGATCTTCTTCTCCTCTGATTGGCTGTTTTGTTTTTGCTTCAAGGATCTGGGAGATGGCCAAGTCGAAGAACCACACGGCGCACAACCAGTAGTACAAGGCGCACAAGAACGGCATCAAGAAACCCAAGCGCCACCGCCAGACCTCCACCAAGGGGGTAAGAACTCACGTCCTCCTCCTATTGCTCCTTCGGCTTGGGATCGTGCGATCTGTTTCTTGGCTCGAGGTTATCGTTCTGCTTGAATCGTGTAGCTTCGTAGATGCGGGTAGTTCGTGTTTTTCTACCCAGCTTAGTGTAGGCTTGTAGTGCTGGTGGATGTTTCAGGCAGATGGCGCGCCATCTTGTTTTGTTGCCCCGAGGGTTTGCTGCTAGTTTGTGGATGCCAGGTAGAGAAAGTTTTACAACTTTGTTCGAACATTGTGTTGGTAGTAGTTTATTTGTTCATTTCTTGGCCGAACGGCTGTGATTTTATTGATAGATGTGATTCTTGAAATTTGTATGCTTGCATTATTTTGAATTCTTAGCACTGGATCATAAGTTTTGCCTCTGTTTAGGGGGCACCCTTTTATGCAATTTTATGACCTTCATTCATTTACTTCTTTCATTGACGTCTGCTTTCTCTGTCTGTAGATGGACCCCAAGTTCCTGAGGAACCTGAGGTATTCCAGGAAGCACAACAAGAAGAACGGTGAGGCTGAAGCCGAGGAGTAAAATGGAAGTTTATGCTCATGGAGGAGCAAGTGTGTTTTCCCTGTTTTAACTCGGTACCTCTAGGATCAAGAGTTACATTAAGATGGAACTTATATGCTATTCTGCATGATAACAAGGATCTTTTTTGCTGCCTGGTCATTATTATAACCATTATGCTTTTCAGTCGATGCTACCGGTTGAATTCCATACTATTTGAATTATGTCCTGGGATATATCAAATTCAGCCATATGAATAATGGTTTTAAAGTTTCGATCTTGCAATCAGTTCCATCCCATAGTAGTATGCTGGTTATTTGCATGGGTATGCCCTGTCAAATGTGGTTGGTTTCTGCCTTTTTGGGGACACAGTTGCTTGTTTCAGGATATTTTCCTTGCAGAGTGTTCCAGTTTTTTACAAGCTGATGAAAGCTCTTCTCACGTCATGACATACGTTTACAAAATTATAAGTCAAAGTGATACCGTTTGGTTGATGAAATCAAAAGGAATACTGGTGGACTGGTATCTAAGGGTGTCAGGATGGATCGATTTTCCGTGAGCAGGTAGGATGGCTTTTACGTGAGCAGGATCGGGTCTCATGAGACTTTCTAATATTAAGTATAATAAAATTATGTATTGTACAAAAAATGACTTACATGTATTGCAGATCACATTGCTATATAAAAGCAGTGATATGCAGTATGTACTTCATTACTGAGAAACAGGATGATATCTGTCACAACTAACAAATACTACGCACTAATGGTGTTATTAAAGATGGGCTCTTACTGTACAGTCTACAGACAAACACTGAAAGTCTGAAACGCATGCAAAGTTCAGAGTTCTGACGTTGAAGAACTGAACCAGCAACACTACAACATATTAATTCGGAAGGTTACAACAATGCAACAAGCAGCAGTCAAGTATGCATATTTTTCTCCTGCCTGTGCTAGCACTAGCAATATTGGTGTTGCCTCCCATTGGCATGTTTCCTTTATCCCCAATTCCAAAATGAATAGAAAGTTAGAAACACATGATTCGAGAGAGTTTCCTTGTTATATTATAGCTACCATCAAGTTCTTAATGCAAAGGAAAAAATTCACATAACACCCTAAACTATGCTCAAAAGTTTGTTCAATACCGTAAACTTTGAAAGTAGTTATCTAGCATCATGAACTTAGAGTGCATTTGGTTGTCTGTGCCAAGTGATACATGTATGAGATTGTTCAAAAAAAAAGTTATCCATGCGTTTGGTTGCTTGAATGGAATCATCACATCCTGGATCAAGTAATACAAATTTGAGAAATATTCTCTCTAGATACTGAATCATCTCATTCACCCAAAATAATAGAACCAAATGGTAGAGGACCATCTCATCCTATTCAACATCATCTCATGAACCAAACACACCCTTAGGGTATTAAAACTAATGGGATTGTAAGGTTTGGGTGCTAGATAACCGGTTTTAAAGTTTAGTGTGTTGAACAAACTTTTGAACAAAATTTAAAGTGTTATATGGACTTTTTTTCTAATCCAAATGAATTGCTCTAGATAAGAGTGCTGTTTAGTACTGAAAAGAGTGGATGATGTGGAGAATCTGGAGTTGAAGTGGTGGCTTGGAGATGCAGGCACGAAGAATGTGCAACGCCGAGGCCCTCTGTCCCATGCAGGCTGCAGCAGGCCAGCTACTCCGGCGAGGCCGTGAAATACGTCGTGCGGCGCAGTTATCCGGTGAGGAAGCTCCAGATCTGAGAGCCCATCAAGATGGAGAGCATGTGGCACACGGGGGTGCATGGTGGTCTGGTGGAGATGGAGCCGTCGGCCGCCGTGAAGGGAATGGCTCCCACCCCCTCTCTGCCATGGCCGCCGCCTCCCCTCGTCCTTCTCTCTCTCAGTCCAAGTGTTTCTAGCGAGGTCATTGTCGGACCCCGGAATAACACCTCCAAAATCCTCTGTGTATTATGTACTAGTCCAGGAAATACTAGTACACACAGCAGAAATGAAACCATAGCATATCCGTCGTTCTTTATTAATAATAAATATTCAAAGATACAAATGAAATGGCGCGCAGGCCAACGAATAAATGAAAGCAGCGGAAATAAAGATAAATAGGTAGAGCCCAATTAATATGCCACAGTAATCGATCGGGCACGGCCTAGTCCAATTGCTCTCACCATCGTGATACTCCTCCTCTGAAGTGGTAAATTAAGCAAGGGTGAGTACAAACGTACTCAGCAAATCACACTAGAGATGCAATATAAATGTACAGGTATTCAAAGGATGGCAATATGGTTTGTTTAAGCATTAAGCAACAGTTTAATAACATTTTCAATAATTTAAAAGGCATACTTTATCCCAAAATCAAATCTATACATTTTAACTCAGAATCTCTCCTGGAATTGGCTAAGTTTTACCCATGATGGACTCCTCCATCCAACATCATTTTGGAAACCAAATTTTAATTTACCAAAGTCTAGTCTGAAAATGGCTTGCTCGGCATGCCCATAATCATGCGCGGCTAATCGATTAGTTTGTCACTCTGCAGAGGTTGTACAACTTTACCCACAAGACATAATACTTCCCTTTATGTCAAAGACACTTCCTTTGGTGAGTGACAGAGAAGATTATGACAAGGCCCCATTAATAAATCATACATGTAGTCATGCCCGCTAAGGTTTCACCGCCGAAAGACTCCCTCTATTCAGAAGCCCCCTCTTGCGCCAAAGTGGCAAAGATCTCGCTTTCACCACACCACTACCACCATATGGCATGACTGGCCCATGAAATGAGTTAATAAGGATAGCCAGTGTCTGTCCCCATTCCGCACTCGTGGTAGTACGGTTAGGCTTTACATTCTGAAACTCAGACCGGTCCTTAATTGACTAGGCGAGACTTTCCACAAACAGAACCATGACCTCACCACTTTCCAACCAATTCTCGCTTGGTCTAAGTCATTTTCATTTTAACCATACTATTCTCCACATTATCACTAACATTGATCACTTTAAGTTTCCAATTGAACATGATATCATTTTGGCATAAAGTTCCCAAAATTCCCTAAGTTCGATTCTATGCATGTCTAAGCAATGTCTAAATATTACCATAGTCATAAATCATATTTTTACTAAGGTTACAAGGGTATCGGAATTCAAATGTCAAAGGTCGCAAATCAAAAATTGGATTTAACTATCATTTAAAACTAGGTCGGAAATTAATGTTTATAATAAATAAGCATGCAATAATTTAAATTCAACATAAAAGTTCATAAAACTGTGAGCAATATGGTCAAGGGGGTGTGACTTGCCTGGATCGACGAGTTGCTGCTCGAAATCGTCGTTCGGGAACTCCTCGGACTCTCCGTAATCTACGCGCGAAAAACAACCAAATTCGAATAAGACTCAAACGAATACAAATAAACACAAATTGAATTTCAAACTAGCTCTAAATTGAAGTTTGGGATTTCTAATGAATTTAGGAAGAAGAACGGAGCCAATCGGAGTTCGAACGGGTGAAAACGGGCTCCCGGAAGTTTAAAACGATTAAAACGGGCTTTTTCTGGATTTTTAAATAATTTTTGAAAAGGATAATCGGAATTTCTACGTCATGCTGACGTCAGCAGCTAATTCTGATTTTCGGATTTAATTTTTAAAACGAAAATCACTTTATGACGTCATAAAGGTTTTTGAAAAACTTTTTTTTTCTTATTCCTTCGGCCGACGGGTGGGACCGGGCCCACCACACAGTCCCGTGCGCATAGCGCGACGCAAGACGCACAGCGCTGCCGAAGCGGCGAGGCGAGCGGCGCGGCGGCACGGCACGAGCGAGGGAGAAGGGCGGCGGCACCGGCGGCGCGGAGGAGGCTCAGCGGCGGCGCGGCGGCACGGAGGGGCAGCTGAGCCGGGCGGCGCGGCGGATGGCGCGGCTGCTCGCCGGAGTCGAGGAAGGAGGTGGCGGCGGCGACGCCGAGGAGAGGGAGCAGAGAGGGAGGTGGTACGGAGAAAGGAGGGCTCGGGGGTTTATATAGGGTGAGGCGGCGGCGGCGAACCAGCGTCTGGATCACGCGCGGCTGTGGCGCGCGGCGCTGGGCGCTGGCGCGACGCGGCGACACGGCGCGGGGGAGGCGGAGGCCGTTGCGCAGGCGCGACTAGGGCGGAGCCGGCGGCAAAAGGTACGGGCGTTACAAATCTACCCACCTTAAAAAGAATCTCGACCCCGAGATTCGGACTGGCTAGCAAAAGAGTTGGGGATACTCGGATTTTAGCTCCTCTTCTTTTTCCCAAGTAGCTTCTTTTTCTGAATGATGACTCCACTGAACTTTACAGAAGCGGATGGTCTTTCTCCTCATGACATGCTCAGCAGTCTCAAGAATCTTGATTGGATGCTCTTTGTAAGTCAAATCGTCTTGGATCTCGATATCGTCCAACTGTGCCTGCTCAGTGGGTACTCGAAGGCATTTCTTCAACTGCGACACATGAAATACATCATGTACTCCTGCCAGCGCTGGGGGTAAACTCAGCTGATAAGCAACTTCTCCCTTCCTGGACAGTATGGGGTATGGGCCCACATACCGTGGTGCTAGCTTCCCTTTATTTCCAAAGCGTTTCACGCCTCTAAGGGGAGTGACTCTGAGATACACATGATCACCTGGCTCAAAAGCTAGCTCTCTTCGGCGAGTGTCCGCATAGCTTTTCTGCCTGGACTGAGCTATCTTGAGTCTATCTTGTATAAGCTTGACTTTCTCTTCTGCCTCATTCAGAATACTTGGACCGAACAACTGTCGTTCTCCAACTTGATCCCACAAGAGCGGAGTTCTGCATTTCCTCCCATACAATGCTTCAAATGGTGACATCTTCAAGCTGGCTTGATAACTATTATTATATGAGAACTCGGCGAATAGAAGACACTTGTCCCAACTGGCTTGATAGTCCAACGCACAAGCGCGCAACATATCTTCCAGTATCTGATTCACACGCTCGGTTTGCCCATCTGTTTGAGGATGGTAAGCTGTACTGAAATTCAGTCGAGTTCCCATGGCTTCATGTAAACTTTTCCAAAAGTGTGAGGTAAACTGACTGCCTCGATCTGAGACTATCTTCTTAGGAATCCCATGTAGACACACAATCTTGGTTATGTATAGCTCGGCCAGTTTATTTCCACCATATCTAGTGTTCACCGGTATAAAGTGGGCTACCTTGGTGAGACGGTCCACAATTACCCAAATGGAGTCATAGTTTGTTTGGGTTTTAGGAGTCCTGATGAAATCCATTCCAACTTCTTCCCATTTCCACTCTGGGATTGCTAATGGCTGTAGCAAGCCTTTGGTCTCGATGTTCTGCTTTCACCCTCGACAAACATCACAAATGAGCAATGTACTCTGCAATTTCTCTCTTCATGCTAACCCACCAATATTTTTCCTTCAAATCTGATACATTTTTGTCTTCTTAGGGATGAATAGAGAATGGCGACTCATGTGCTTCTGAAGAAGTATCTCCTTTATCTCCTTATGGTCCCAAGCACACACAACCTATTCTCGAACCATATAACACCTTGTTCATCCTTTGAAAATCACAGGACTTTCCTCTTCTCATATTCTTCTTAATTTCTTGGATATCAAGATCTTCTTTTGAGCTTCTCTAACTGATCTCGAAGTGTGGGTTGTACCTCAAGTGCATTCATCGATCCGTGAGTGACAATCTCAGATTCAACCTCTTGCATTTCACGACCTGATTCGGACACACCTTCTCTGGCATTGATCATGTTGACATGGCTCTTTCTGCTCAAGGCATCAGCTACCACATTGGCTTTCCCTGGATGATAATGGATACCAATATCATAATCCTTAATCAACTCTAGCCATCTTCTCTGTCTCAAGTTGAGCTCAGTCTGAGTGAATATGTACTTCAAGCTCTTATGATCCGTGTATATTTCGCAACGATTACCGATGAGGTAATGTCGCCAAATCTTCAAAGCATGCACAATCGCGGCCAGCTCTAAGTCATGAGTAGGATAGTTGCTCCCATGAGGCTTCAGCTGCCGTGATGCATATGCTACCACTTTTCCTTCTTGTATCAGCACACAACCTAATCCTTGCCGTGAGGCATCACAATAAATCACAAAGTCCTTGTGAATATCGGGTAGGATCAGGACTGGTGCCGAGACAAGTCTTTTATTTAGCCCTTCAAAGCTTTTCTCACATGATTCTGTCCATTCAAACTTCTTCTCCTTCTTCAAGAGTTGAGTCATTGGGCGTGCAAGCTTGGAGAAACTCTCTATAAATCTCCGGTAATATCCAGCTAATCCCAGAAAGCTTCTAACTTCAGAGACAGACTTGGGCTGTTTCCATCCCATCACTGCTTCTACTTTGGCTGGATCCACCGCTACTCCACTTGCGGATACAATATGTCCAAGAAATCCTACTTCCTTCAGCCAAAACTCGC
The DNA here is from genome assembly GCA_036346355.1 of Rhipidocladum racemiflorum. NCBI lineage: Eukaryota > Viridiplantae > Streptophyta > Magnoliopsida > Poales > Poaceae > Rhipidocladum > Rhipidocladum racemiflorum. Next base: position 54,102,025 of record CM070584.1, read on the forward strand.
ACTTGCTGAACTTGGCGTACAGCTGGTGATCCCTGAGCTTTTCCAATATCAATCTCAGGTGAGTCTCGTGCTCCTTCTCATCTCTAGAATAGATGAGAATATCATCAATGAACACCACCACAAATTTATCCAGAAATTCCATGAACACCTTATTCATCATGTTCATGAAATAGGTACAGTGCATTGGTCAACCCAAATGACATAACGGTGAACTCATAAAGTCCATACCGAGTGGTGAAGGTTGTCTTGGGTACATCTTCAGGTCGGATTTTTAACTGATGATATCCTGACCGAAGATCTATTTTGGAGAAGACACCTGCTCCCTTTAGCTGATCGAACAAGTCGTCGATCCTGGGTAAGGGGTACTTATTTTTAATGGTGACTTCATTAAGAGCTCTGTAATCCACACACATCCTCATACTACCGTCCTTTTTCTTGACAAAAAGAACAGGTGCACCCCAAGGTGATGAACTTGGTTTGACATATCCCTTGTCTTGCAGCTCACGAATTTGCTTCTTTAATTCAGCTAATTCATTTGCAGGCATTCTGTACGGCCTCTTTGAAATTGGGGCTGTACCAGGGACGAGATCGATTATGAACTCAATATCCCGGTCTGGAGGCATACCGGATAAATCCTCTGGAAAGACATCCGGATATTCTTGTACGATTGGCACTTGCTCTAAGATTAAGCCCTTGAGCTTATTGAGACTGGCTTGCTTCTCCCTACTGTTCTTGGACTCAAACTCAACCTTGATCCCATCTTCATTAGTGAGTTCAATAGTCCGGTTAGAACAATTAATTCGGCCCTTATTCTTGGTCAACCAATCCATACCAAGAATCACATCCAAATCCTGGGACTGCAAAACTATTAAGTTTGCTAGGAATGTCACTCCCTCTATGATCAAAGGAATTGTTGGGCAAATGGAGCTGACTCTTACTTCTAAGCCGGGGGAGCTGACTATCATGGGATTGGCAAGAGGAAAGGTGGCTATCCCATGCTTACCCACAAATCGACTAGCAACAAAAGAATGAGAAGCTCCAGAGTCAAATAAAACTGATGCTGGGACTGAATTTACGAGGAACGATCTGACGACCACATCCGAGCATCTCGAGCTTCCTCTGTAGTGATATTGTTGACACGGCCTCGATCTTGGCATTGGCTTTGCTTTGGAAGCGTGAAGGGTTAGATGCAGTCGGTCTTTGGTGCTAGCATGGCTCTCTTCTTAGGGCCTTTGGTTTGCAAAATGTCCCATCTCATGACAAGAGTAACACCGACTCCTGCCATCTGTGTAGTTCTCTGGAGTGCGGTTGCTGCCGGGTGGAGGTGGCCTGAAGTTGGGGTTGGCGGGCGCCGCGGTGCCACTAATGCCCTGGTTGAAGAAGGAACACGGGTCGACATGCCGCGGAGGCCGAGGCATCGCAGCGCGAGGCCTGGGTGTCCTCCGGGTTATTCTTCCGGAAAGCCATCCTTCTCTTGCGACTTTCCATTTCACGATGCTTGCCCTCTGGCGAATAGCCTTGTTGACTAACTGCTGAAAGTCAACATAGTCATGGGATATGAGCTGAACTGCCAGCTCATCATTCAGTCCCTCAATGAAGCGCTCCTGCTTCGCTTCATCGGTGGCTATGTCTTCTGGAGCATATCTGGCCAAGTGATTGAACTTGTGCAAATATTAAAATCCTTTGTGCGTCCTCCCTGACGCAAGGAACGGAACTCCTTCTTCTTAAGTGCAATGACACCTGAAGGAATGTGAGCGCGGCGGAAAGCTCGCACAAAGTCATCCCAAGTGATAGCTTGAGCGTTCCGGTGAGTAACCCGAAAGTTATCCCACCACTCAGCAGCAGGTCCGCTCAGCTGATGAGAAGCGAACAAGACTCGCTCTCGATCACTACACTGGATGATGTCCAATTTCTTCTCAATGGTCCTGAGCCAATCGTCCGCATCAAGAGGCTCAGCGCTGCTGGAGAACATCGGAGGCTGGGTTCTCAAGAATTCTGGCAACTTGTTCTGCTGGTGATGCTGGTGGGTGGCGGCTTGAGCATTCTGATTATTGTTGATACTCTGTGCTAACAATTGGATAAGCTGGTTCTGATTCTCCATCATCTGCTGCCAGGTGGGTCCATCTGCGGGGGAAGGGGGCAATCCTGGCGGAGGGGGACTGTTGGCGTTGCTACGAGTGTTCACCATCTGACGGTTGATGACAAGATTTAGGAAAAAGAAAGGAATAGAGTTCTACCCAAAACCCCACACACAAGCGATAAAACTCCAATTAAATGAACGAACGAATGAATCAAATCTTTATTAAACTTCTAGCAAAAGAAGGCGCCTGTTTACAAGAAGTAATGACAGCACGCACAACGAAAGAATCAACGTCTAAAGCTATCTAAAGCGGGAACTAATCCTGCTGAGGTCCACGGAACTGGCTCAAGTAAGTCTTCTTGTCGCCGGTCTTTCTCTTCTTCGGGACGTGGACAGGCTCCGAGTGCTCTGAAGTCTCTCCCTGGACGGACGAACCCTCATTGCCGGCCTTGTACATGGCCAGCTCCTCCTGCACTTCGCGAAGCTTCTGCTGGGTCGTCAACAGCTCATCAAGGGTGTCTTGGTAGTTTTCATCCATAGCCTCCGTGAGCACCATCTGTCGAAGCAAAACGGTGGAGCTGGTCGTCGTAGGTGGGTGGAAGGCACTATATGTGCTGCACTGGTACTTGATGGGATGGTAGCGAAACTCAGAGGGCTTCAACCGCGCCTCATAGAGTCTACCCATCGTCCGTACTGCCTCACGAGCTGCGTCCTGGATGCCCATGGCGAAGGTGTCTCTCATGATTGGAGTTTCATAGATGTGGGAGATGGTCCTGCCGCGGTCCTGCGCGTAGAGGTGAACCTCAACTCTCCACTGATCCTGTGCGAACGTCTGCGTCCGGAAGCCGTGGTAGACGGGTCTCTGGGTGAATCCGAGGAATCGCGCCATATCCAGCAAAATCCTGGTCCAGCTCTCAGGTATGCAGTCAAATGCGACATCGCAGTCGGGATCTCAGCCATCTACAAATTTTTAGAAAAACAACTTAGAAACGAATTTTTATAAACAGAAGGGGTGAGTGAAGAGGGAATAAGGAATAAAAGTTTTTGAAATTATCTTTCTTTTTTAAAATATAGTCCTTATGTTTGAACCATGGCTATGACCTACAGTCGATATGGCTCTGATACCATCTCTGTCGGACCCCGTAATAACACCTCCGAAATCCTCTGTGTATTATGTACTAGTCCAGGAAATGCTAGTACACACAGCAGAAATGAAACCATAGCATATCCGTCGTTCTTTATTAATAATAAATATTCAAAGATACAAATAAAATGGCGCGCAGGCCAACGAATAAATAAACGAATAAATAAAAGCAGCGGAAATAAAGATAAATAGGTAGAGCCCAATTAATATGCCACAGGCAATCGACTGGGGGCACGGCCTAGTCCAGCTGTTCCTCACCATCGTGATACTCCTCCTCTGAAGTGGTAAATTAAGCAAGGGTGAGTACAAACGTACTCAGCAAATCACACTAGAGATGCAATATAAATGTACAGGTATTCAAAGGATGGCAATATGGTTTGTTTAAGCATTAAGCAACAGTTTAATAACATTTTCAATAATTTAAAAGGCATACTTTATCCCAAAATCAAATCTATACATTTTAACTCAGGAATCTCTCCTGGAATTGGCTAAGTTTTACCCATGATGGACTCCCTCCATCCAACATCATTTTGGAAACCAAATTTTAATTTACCAAAGTCTAGTCTGAAAATGGCTTGCTCGGCATGCCCATAATCGCGGGCGCGGCTAATCGATTAGTTTGTCACTCTGCAGAGGTTGTACAACTTTACCCACAAGACATAATACTTCCCCTTTATGTCAGCACACTTCCTTTGGTGAGTGACAGAGAAGATTATGACAAGGCCCCATTAATAAATCATACATGTAGTCATGCCCGCTAAGGTTTCACCGCTGAAAGACTCCCTCTAATCAGAAGCCCCCTCTTGCGCCAGAGTGGCAGCATCTTGCTTTCACCACACCACTACCACCATATGGCATGACTGTCCATGAAATGAGTTAATAAGGATAGCCAGGTCTGTCCCATTCCAGACTCGTGGTAGTACGGTTAGGCTTTACATTCAGTGAAACTCAGACCGGTCCTTAATTGACTAGGCGAGACTTTCCACAAACCCAGAACCATGACCTCACCACTTTCCAACCAATTCTCGCCCGGTCTAAGTCATTTTCATTTTAACCATACTATTCTCCACATTATCACTAACATTGATCACTTTAAGTTTCCAATTGAACATGATATCATTTTGGCATAAAGTTCCCCAAAATTCCCTAAGTTCAGTTCTATGCATGTCTAAGCAATGTCTAAATATTACCATAGTCATAAATCATATTTTTACTAAGGTTACAAGGGTATCGGAATTCAAATGTCAAAGGTCGCAAATCAAAAATTGGATTTAACTATCATTTAAAACTAGGTCGGAAATTAATGTTTATAATAAATAAGCATGCAATAATTTAAATTCAACATAAAAGTTCATAAAACTGTGAGCAATATGGTCAAGGGGGTGTGACTTGCCTGGATCGACGAGTTGCTGCTCGAAATCGTCGTTCGGGAACTCCTCGGACTCTCCGTAATCTACGCGCAAAAAACAACCAAATTCGAATAAGACTCAAACGAATACAAATAAACACAAATTGAATTTCAAACTAGCTCTAAATTGAAGTTTGGGATTTCTAATGAATTTAGGAAGAAGAACAGAGCCAATCGGAGTTCGAACGGGCGAAAACGGGCTCCCGGAAGTTTAAAACGATTAAAACGGGCTTTTTCTGGATTTTTAAATAATTTTTGAAAAGGAAAATCGGAATTTCTGCGTCATGCTGACGTCAGCAGCTAATTCTGATTTTCGGATTTAATTTTTAAAACGAAAATCACTTTATGACGTCAGCATGACGTCATAAAGGTTTTTGAAAAACTTTTTTTTTTCTTATTCCTTCGGCCGACGGGTGGGACCGGGCCCACCACACTGATCCGGCGCATAAGCGCAGCGTGTCAAGACGCGCGGCCGAAAGGCGGGCGAGGCGAGCTGTGGCGGCGGCCGGCGAGCGGAGAGAGAAGGGCGGCGCGGAGCTGGAGGGCTCGCTCGGGGCGGCGGCAGCCGAGGAGGGCATGAGCAGGCGGGCGGGATGAGATGGCGCTGGCCGGGCTCGCCGGAGTCGAGGAAGGAGGCGGCGGCGGCGCCGGAGAGAGGAAGCAGAGAGGAGGGTGGTACGGAGAAAGGAGGGCTCGGGGAGTTTATATAGGGGTGAGGGACGGCGCGGCAAACGGCCTTGTGAATCGCAGCGGATTCTTGTGGCGTGGCGCTTGAGGGCAGCGGCGCGGGGGAGGCGGAGGCCGTTGCGCAGGCGCGACTAGGGCGGAGCCGGCGGCAAAAGGTACGGGCGTTACAGTCATGTGTCTGAACAGTGCTGCGATCTGAACCATTGGATACCAATCGAATGGGTGATTTTAGCCCGGAGCGTAGGATCGCACAGAATTGTATTTGTGTCGCAAATACTAGCGATTCTACGAGTTGGATCGCCATACAACTGGGATACCACTAAATTCCCGTCCGTATTGCGATCCGTGTCATTTCTCTGGTAGGATCATACGATACTATGATCCGCATCACGATCCTGATATCCTCGCTGGTATATGTGGAGCTGAACTGTGGAATTTTTGTAGACGGTGAAAATCTACAAAATCTATACTATAACATATGTAGCCTAGCATTGGAGGCCAACCAGGGAGCCTACGTGGCAAAATTTTTTTTGGCGAAAAGGTCCTCCGTAAATTCTAAAATTATATTTAAGTTCTTCCATAGTTTTTTTTCTTTCAAAAAGACTGCCGAATTTCGGCATATTCGCGAAGGAATCCTTCACTGGTGAACCGATTTTATTAATAGGTCCTTCCACTATTTTTTTTTGCAAAAAAGAACTCGTGGATCTATTTTTTAAAACAAAGAACTTTGTGGTTACACAAATTCAACGACGACTCTTAGCCAACTATTTTTTAAAAAACACCATAAAAAAAATTAATGACGGCTCCTAGTCAGCTACTTTTTAAAAAAACACTATCGAGAAAACCGAAATTACGTTTTTTTCAAAAAAAAAAAGAAGAAACCTTAGACCAAAATTTTTCACACGGCTTGGCATTATGCACGAATCGACCTAGTTATTATAATTTTGTAAGCAAAACAGATTTGCTGCTTAGACTAGGCACAGTTCAAAGCTGAAGAGGTTGCTCTTGTAATTTGCAGAGAGTGTTGGACCATGCCTTCACGCTTGGTCCAGTCGCGCATATAAACTCTACGTAGCATAACCTAAGCTCTGCAGTCTGCAGGCAACACTTGTTTCCATCACACTGGGCTCCAGGTTAACTGTTTATGCATGCATTCTTGTAGGTTTAGTATTAACATATACTACCTCCATTACGTTTCGGGAGAAACTCTCCTCAGATAGCCCCTCTACCTGTCCCACCCCCTCTCTCTTCTCTTTTTGCGAAAAAGCTTCTCCAATTCTTGAAATTACGGATAGGTCCTTTGCAATTTTTTATGAGAGGGAAATTTTTTACCCAGTTCGCGTTTAAGTCCCTCATTCGCCGTTTTACGTAAAAAACCTCCCGTTAAATACGAATCGTAAACGAGCCCTTTTATAGTTTTTCAAAATAGCGAACAGGTCCAAAATCATAACAAATAGGTCCGTGCACTTTTCGTTCAGGTCCTTTCTCCGTTTTACCCGAAAAAAATGTTTTTGTGGTCCGTTTTTTCCTCCGGAGCATGGAAAAAATGTTTTCGTTTCTCCGTTTTGCCCGGAAAAAATGTTTTTGTGGTCCGTTTTCCCTTCGGAGCATGGAAAAAATGTTTTCGTTGGCCGTTTTTCCTAAAAAAAAACTGAAAAAAATGTTTTTGTGGTCTGTTTTCCTCCGGAGCATGGAAATAATGTTTTCGTTTCTCCGTTTTGCCCGAAAAAAATGTTTTTGTGGTCCGTTTGTAATTTTCATTGTAAGTCAGCAATGCAGCTCAAGAGCACCACCCCCTGTTATATATTCAGTTGGCAGGTGGCTGTTGGTGCCGTTGCAAGGTCACCTCTGTATTCTTTTCAGCAATCTCTTGACTCTTGTCCATCTAATCCCACTGTGACTAGTTATATACTACTTATATACTATGGATGGTGTGACTGGCCGGTTTGAGTTGCGCTGTGCAACTTACAGTTAATTCCTCCTGCCGTGGATAGGCTCGTGTTTTGTGCTACCCTTTCTGCATATAGTTATCACTAGCTTGTCACTGAGATGTAATTGTGTTGTCACGAGGAAGGAAACCTCATCGCACGTCCATTAATTATTCTTCGCCACGCACACAACTCACTCACAGACAAACAGCCAGCAGCACAGCATGCACACCCAGCCGCGGCGATCACTCGTACGCGCCGCCGCCCAGCCGCGGCCGCACGACGGCCCTGACCGGCACCTTCTTCTGCAGCGCGAGCCCGAACTCCTCCTCCATGTCCATCTCCCCCGCCCCCTCCGGCAGCTCCCAGTCGAAGGCGTGCACCAGCGCCCCCAGCATGTACTGCACGAGGATGTGCCCCATGCGCGCGCCGGCGCACATCCGCCGCCCCGCGCCGAACGGGATGAGCTCGAAGTGGTTCCCGGTCGGCTCCATCTTCCTCCCTTCCTCCGTCATGAACCTCTCCGGTTCGAACCTCGCCGGCTCCGGCCACACCGACGGGTCCCGCCCGATCGCCCATATGTTCACGATCAGCCGCGTCCCCTTCGGGATATGATACCTATCGATCAAAGCATACACGTTAATCAGGATATATATATAAGCCTGACAGGAACGGAAATGTGAGTACGTGATTACGTGCGTACCCTTGCACGTTGCACGGCTCGGTGGAGATGCGGGGGAGGTTGAGCGGCGTGGAGGGGTGCTTGCGGAAGGTCTCCTTGCAGATGGCGCGGAGGTAGGAGAGGCGCGGGATGTCGGACTCGAGGAGGAGGCGGTCGCGGCCGACCACGCCGTCCATCTCCGCCTGCGCCCGCCGCAGGATGGCCGGATTCGCAAGCATCTCGGCCAGCGCCCACTCGATCGTGCTCGACGACGTGTCCGTCCCCGCCGTGAACACGTCCTGCATGAGCGCACGCACGTACGCATTTTTACACAGCGAATTAGTTATCCGAGACTGTCACTTTCCCACTTTCAATCGATGGTATAAGACTAGCTAGCTCGTAGTACGCACGTTAAGGACAGCTTTGATGTTGTCATCCGTGAGGCCGTCCTCCCCTTCTTGTCCGCGACAGGCGATCAGTCGGTCGAGAAGGTCCAGCCGGCGGTGCCCCTCGGGCTGCCTACCAGCCATGGCCGCCTCGTGATCGGACAGCATCCCGCTCCAGATCCTGTCCAGCCTCGCCCACAGCCGCCGCATCCTCCGGCCGAGCCCCTGCAGGTCCATCCACGCCACCGCCGGGATGTAGTCCCCGACGTTGACCAGCCCGGCCGAGGTCATCAGCTCCACCACCATCTCCTTGAACTCCCTCGCCGCCTCGCCGCCTCGCCGCCCGCCTCGTCCAGCACGCGCCGTCCCACGACCACCTGCCCTATCATGTTGGCCATCGCGCAGAAAAGGAACTCCGGCAGCTCCACCACCTTGCCCCGCCGGCCCAGCACCTCCCGGACCATGCGACTCACCTCGGCACGGCGCAGGTCGGCCCAGTCGTTGAGCGCCTGGGGGCCGAGGAGGCCGAGGCTGCACTCCCGGCGCAGGAGGCGCCACCTGGGGCCGTAGGGCGCGAACACGAGGTCCTGGCCGCCGTAGGCCAACAGCATGGGCGCCGCGTCGTCCGCGGGGCGGTCGAGGAAGCTGGCACCGTGGACGTTGAGGAGGAGGCGCACCGCTTCCGGCGTGGACGCCACGACGACGCCGCGGCTGCCCATAGCCAGGTGCATGATCGCGCCGTGCCGCCTCGCGAGCGCGGCGAGGGCCCTGTGCGGCGCGCGGCCCAGCAGCGGCAGCGCGCCGACGATCGGGTAGCCGCGCGGACCGGGAGGCAGCGGCAGCGGCGATGCATGGCCCGCCCGTTGGCTTGGCAGGACGAGCCGTGTGATGAAGTGGAGAGCGACGAAGAGGAACACCAGGAGGAACAGCTCGTGCAGCGTCGTATACGTATCCATAGCTATCTAGCTTCGTGTACGTACGAGAACACACGTATGAAAAAATGAGATATATACTGTTCAGGTTCATAAACTCCTCGATCGAGAGAAAGCTGTCTGTCTGCCGTTCAACAACGAGAATGGTAGGCTGGAACGTAGCTGAGGACAAGTTGCAATCGCGCGCGAACCTACGCACTAGCGGGAACCTTGAGAAAACTGTCTGTATGTCGTTCAACAACGAGAATGGTTGCTGAGGACCAAGTTGTACTAGCGGAACCTGCGCCGCTTTACCTATCTAGGGATTGAGATTTGAGCATTTGATGTTCCTGCAACTAAACTGGCCCATATTACTGGCAATTAACTTGAAGTAGTACCGTGCGAATTAAATTGCCTTGTAACAGCATCAAAATAAAAAAGAAAGTAAAATTGAATATTGAATATTGACCTTGAGTTGAATTTTCAACTGTTTGTTAAGTTTTTCTTGATTTTTTTGAAATGTTTTTAATGGTTAAAGAGATAAATTTCTAATTTTAAATTTTAAAATCAAACAAACATAATACTTATGAACACTCAATTAACCATCCAACTTAAGTATCATCACTTAAAAATATTAGTCACTCGCATACAACCATAATAACCAAACAAGAGAAAGCAAATTGCTGACTTACAATGCAACCGACATCTCATAAAGAAATATATATCCAGACAAACACTTAAAGCCACAATGTCAAGCAATATACACATACACATAGTACTCAAATCTCCACACACACACACACACTTCACATTCACATGGATAACATCCAAATTGTCCAATAAATGAAAGTTGAGCAACACGCTTGAGTACAAATATCAAATGTCAGAGTACACATGAGGGTTTATGCTCTCAAACATTTTATACAATGCTAATTACATATAAACCTCTAAAGCTTACAACAAATATACAAAGCTATGCACATTTCTGCACACACTGACCTGGCTACACCAGTCTCTGTCCATGTTGAACCAGGTGTTCCCAATCTCTTCCTTCACTCTTCTAGCTTGCAGACAAATGGCACATTCCTTCCCCAGCTCTTTGTGTTGCACAGACAAGTGGCAGGACAAGGGAATGCATGCTTTCCACCTGTCCTGCCCCTCTTCCCTCCAGCCCTCTGTTTTAAACTCCAAGACCAGAATTCAGCCAACAAAATCGGTAACTACTGCATCATAAATAAAACAAGTACACTAGCATACACTGCATACACACAACCCATCCAAACTAACCTGTAGGACCAGCTCTCCACTCTACCCATTCCTCACATCCAAGTGGCGAGGAAGACAACTGCATGTCTGCCACCACACCATTCCAGTCCATGGTTTTACCCTGCCAGCCCTTAGTTTTCTTCACATCCAGCCCATAGCTTACACAGCCAGCTCTGGTTTCACACCACAATGTCGGTTAGGACAGTGGTATAAAAAGAAGGAGGAGCACAACACTTACACCCTTACCCCTCAACTGTCCTTGTCACTCCTTAATGCCCTCTTCGCTGTCATCTCTACTGGGAGGAGGGAAACCGACCAAGGAGGAGGATAAAAGAGCAGCCCTACGCCTTTCCTATTCCTGCTATCCTTCACTGTAACAATAAGGTGCCAATTATTAGTTTTGATCATCTTTCCTTGCTCATCATAAACATGTAAATACTTAAATGGATGGCAACCACACATAATTACTATACATCAAAATTCCCATATACAAAACTATTAACTTTAACTAGACAATGCTATAGCTAGAACATTATATAACAGTTAAAGAAAAAAAGCATAAAGATTTCAATCATAACATTAGCCACTATTTTCAATATAGCAGTGAATAGTCTCTGAACTTATCTGTCAAAAGAAAGATCATGCCCAATTGAGTATCATTGCTATTTCAATACACTAAGTGATTGAAATGAAGAATATGAATTTAACATATAGTCATTAGCTATCAAAATACTTAAGTAAATGCAATGACCACACTTGTTGAACACAAAATCAGGATAAGTAACTGCAACAACAACACTACCATATACTCAAACTTCCATGTCGATTTTACCAATGACACTCAGACATCTCTTCTTACTATGAGTAACACTCCATTTATGAATTCATAAAGAAATTAATGCAAAGATTAAGCACATTTTGTTCTAAGCATAGAACTGTCCAGTTATAGGTATTTGAATGCTACCCTTATCCAAGGATAGCACAATATCAAATTTCTATTAGATCACTCATACTAATTGAAAAGCGTGTGCAATCACAAAATAACTAAGAATCTACTTAGAATAAAAGATTAAAGATTAATCAAATAGCTTGGTTTCATGCCCTACTAATCCCACTGTTTATAAGGAAAATGCAGTAGCAGACACGAATGAACCACATACATCTTAAATTGGACAACCGAAACAATTCATAATAAGACAAAAAAATAATTATCACAGACTGATCAAGAACCAGAGAGCCATAGATTGGACAAGGATACACTAGTACCCTATCTGATTTGGGGGATCATTCAAAGAAGGCAATATATATAAGCAATCTTAACACCTTTTCTATGCCTTAATCATGAATATACAAAACATCGAATACATACACCACTCTCTATCATGGACATGAGCATATAAACTATCAATTCAACAGCACCAACCATATTCAGAAATGAAAACATTACTAATCCCTTCTTTAGAATTTAATCATCTTATTAGTAAAGGATACATGCTTATACTAGGGCCAAATTCTAGCTCATACACATTCAATCACATTAACACTTGACAGAGAAGCAGATGAATACTAATGCTAAAATACCCTAAATCACAATGACTCGATATACATGCAATGTACATAAGAACTAGAAGCACACAAGTCTGTACAAAGGGAAACAAGTACTTAGCTTAAGGGGAGGTATCCATGGCCGACCCGTGGTTGGGGGCGATGCAGTCGGCATGGCCACGGACGAAGTCGGAGACCTGGGCCTGGCTGTGACCATGAGGTGGCCACGGACGGTGCAATTAAAGACCATTCAAGCAACCAAACATGCCTTTAGTGGTGCCTCGGGGTTCCAATTGAACTTTTGAAGGGTTAGAAAAAGTGACGCCTACATGCTACGCCCCAACAATAAAAAAAGGTGCATGCTATTTCTTGTAGAAAAAACGGATCATGAAAATATTTTTTCCGCCAAAAACGGAGGAAGGACGAATGAAAAACGGGTTTCTGTTTTTTTAAGGAAAAATGGACCATGAAAACACAAAAGCGGCGCACGCCGCGTGCACTTACGAAAAATGGATTTGTGTTTTTTTTAGGGAAAATGAACCACGGAAACATTTTCTCTAGGATCCGAAGAAAAAACGGACTACGAAAATATTTTTTCAGCAAAAACGGAGAAAGGATGAATGAAAAACGAATTTTCGTTTTTTTCTGAGAAAAAATGGGCTACGAAAACATTTTCCCCAGGGTCTGAAGAAAAATCGGACAACGAAAATATTTTTTTCCAACAGAAACGGATAAACTACGAACGAAAAACGAATTTCCATTTTTCGTAGCCATCCAATTTGGGAAGAACGGCGTGGATCAACCGCTACAATACATCTAAAGTAATTGCAATGCACAACAGCGATTTTCATCGCAGGACTTCGCACAACAATCGCTACAGTACTCTGCCATTCTCCCTCTCTGTTCCGGTGCTCTCTGCCATTACCATGCCATGGCAAAAAAATACGAGATCCCCTCCGCCATTGCGAGCGCTATACTAGAGTGTGCCATTATTCCAACCTCACGCTTTGCATCAATGAAACAACGGCTTGGATCGAAGATGCTTGATGTTTTTTTTAAAAACGGTTAAAGTGAGCTAGCTAGCTTGTTTGGGATATATAATAATGTAATGGTGTCGAGTGAACTTGCTTACTAAAGAATCAGCGTTAATGCATCACGCCTTGATTTAATCGTTTTGTGGTGATATGCCTTGCGCTTTGTTTTATGTTAGAGCATCTCCAGCAGAGCCCATAAACCAGCCTCTAAACCTTAAAATAGGGAGTGTAGTAAAAAAAAAAACAGATCCAGCAGGACCCCAACTCAAGCCCTTAAAATTAGAAGGCCCTTAAATTTGCCTCCTCAGCCCCAATTCCTAGAGAGCCCCAACTCAAACCCCTAAAATTAAAAGGCTCCTAAATTTACCTCCTTAGCCCCAATTCCTAGGGACACGAATACCTCCCCTATTATTAAAGACAGAGAAATACAAGAGAGACTTCGAGATGATCTTATTGAGCATTTGTGGGCAATTCACAGCGTTTCGTAGTTTGATTCATTGTTCGGAGTTTCTATTTATCTATTTATCATGTTTTGGAAATTTTAAATTTAAATTTGAAATATCATGTTTTTAAATTGTAAATGTTAATATGCTTATGTTTTATGTATTACAAATATTTTTTTATTGAATTTTAGTGGTGTCATATGAAGATTTTACATAGCGGATATATCAAAATAGGAGAAAAAGTAAAATAGGGGCTGAGATTTAGGGGCTGTTGCTGAACTTGTGCTATGAAAATAGGGTGCCAAAAAATAGAGGGAGTCCCTAAATCTAAAATAAAGACCATGTTTTAGGGACCCTTGCTAGAGATGCTCTTAGTATTAAGACACAACACCATCTTTGTTGCTCGACTACGGACCAAACCATCTGTTACTACTTACCAGTGGTGCACTGGTGCGTCGGGGTTCCAGTTGGAGCTATACAGAGTTTGATCGAGAAAAGTAGCGCCCTCACTTTCAAAAATGATGATGGGTAACTTCAAATAAAGCTCAAAGAAAAAAAAAAAAGATAGCCGAGATTTTTATGCGCCCGTAACATTAATACATAGTTTTTATTAACATAATCATAAACTTATACACTGTGAAGTTGTATAGGTTGCGCTAGAAGACATTGGTGTCTTAATATTTTTTTTAAAAAAAATATAGAAATAGTACATCAAAACAAAAAATTGCTAAAATACGTTCCTATCGCTATTTGAATTAGCGACAAAGGTCTCTATCGATATTTCAATTTGGCTACTGAGACATATCGATGTTCAAGACCTAGAGGTCTCTAGATCGAGCTTACTAATATAATCTTGGTTGCCTTTGTCGGTAAAACAATATTGAACGAGTAAAAAAGGAATGTGAATTAAATTATATCACGAATGTCTTTACAACGTACAAACAGCCCTCAAACATTAACACACTATGCTAAACTGAGATTATATTCTTAACTGTTGGGACCATATCTGAATCCTTGCGAGAGTATCATATTTATAACATCGAAGGGAAATCAGTTGTCTCCTTTGAAAATGTGTCTTTTGATCAAAAGACGTCTTCTCACCAAAGAGGTATCTTTCTGTCAGAGGGGCACCTCTTCGTAGGGAATAACTTCCAAACGGTTGCCTGTACCTATCAAATAAAGTTTCTTCCGCACGTTATCATTGCGCAGCGATTCCTCGCCGACCTAAATCAGGTCAGTGTGAAGGCTATCTTTCATCCGATCCTTTCTAGGTCGGTGTAATAAAAGGCATTATGCCCGACCTATAAAGGTTCATAGGTCGGATTGTTCTCGACCTGGTAGTGGCTCAGATCAGATATAAGTTTTCATTCGACCTATATTACAGGTTGGGGATTATTTACGTGGTTAACTGTAACTTTGACCGAATAATCATAAGGCGTAATGTGGGCCACATTTATGAGGATACATCTGGCTTCTAAAAAGCCATAGCATTTATGGGGCCGCAAATAGATCAATCATCGTCAAGATTTGTCACCAATTCAAATGGCAATAGGTAGGTATTTTTACAATTTTTTGTTTTAGCATACTATTTCTATTAAAAAAAATTAAAAATATTATTTATTTATTTTTTAAAAAATCAGATCCGATCGCTGACTCCTCGTGGGAGCCTCCTGTACGTATCTATCCGGCTCGAGGACGTACGAGCTGTTTTTCAGGCAGGCCGGAATGTTGTGGACTCCTTTTGGGCTGCACGTGTCTGCTGGGTGTATACCTGTCAGCAGCATATATGCTATATATGCACGCTCTAGAGTCTAGACATCGATTGAGGCAGCCAGAATGGCAGCATCCAAATCCAATGGATCGATGGAAAGAACAAATAACCCGGCAAATTAATTAAGATAACTGGATGTCCCACGCAGTTTGTATTACAAGAGATCAGCCAGAATTACACTGTCCGACACATCATAGCAACTCAATCTTTGTTCTTGGCCAAGAAACCATCATGCCACGCTTATATATACATAAGTATGTCGACACGACAAGCTGTTCAACTGTTTCAATACTAGTGTCGACCTTCTAGTGTTACCAGGATCACTCTTTCGGCCTCTTGACAATCAGGACCGGGCATTTGCAGTTCTGCGCACAGTGATTGCTTACGCTGCCCAGGAATACCCTTCAATTTTTTGCACCCATGTAAGTATGCGCCACGAATATTAAAGGAAAGCACAAGGCACAGAAGTTGTAACACGCAAATGCAATTTCTGGCTAGCTCAAGCACTCAAGAGGCTCAGCGAGAAATAACAGTAGAGAACCGTACTAGCTTCCATCGTTGCAAAAAAAGTCACCAAAAGATTATATAGCGACTTGCGTTTTTGAAAGAGCTGCTCAGTCATGGCAACTTGGGTGGCATAAACGAAGTTTAGGGGCAAGCTAAGACGAGTTTAAAAGTCTAAGGTTTAAGTGCTGGCATCATCGGTCAATGGCAGACGCACGGTGTTATTTTGTCCTGTCTAAAATAGTGCTAGTACTAAAACATAAGAGCATGCTCCTTTGGACACGTACAGCTGTCCGTAATCCTTATGTAATAGTAATTGATTAGTAAATAAATATATATGGATACGCGTAATAGTAATTGATTAGTAAATAAATATATATGGATACGCGTAATAGTATTGATTAGTAAATAAATATATATGGATACGCGTAATAGTAATTGATTAGTAAATAAATATATATGGATACGTGTAGTAATAGTAATTGATTAGTAAATAAATATATATGGATACGTGTAGTAATAGTAATTGATTAGTAAATAAATAAAGCGGTTAGTCAGTGGCACCTCTGGATGAGGCCATATCCATGGCTGCCCATGACCAGCAGGTCGGCACCCATCTTTTCAGTGGCGTCGCAGAGCACGTCGCGCGGGTCCCCGCTCTCCACTAACGTCTCCACCTTCACCTGCGCACATCCATGCATCAAACCGATCAGGCCCGCCGGGGCCGGGACGCCGATCGAGCACAGGTTCATCGTGTATATGAATATGATGATGATCTCGCCAATTGACAGATTTAATATATAATATATACGCGATTGGATTAATTTGGAGAAATAAATACTTACGTGAGGGTACGCGGCGCAGATGTGGTTGGCCTTGTCGACCGCCGCCGCCGAGACGGCGTTGGCGTGCCGCTCCACGCTCGCCATCACGTCCGAAGTCAGCATGTACACTGCATGCGGCGACTCATCCGTTCATTTTGTTATGCTTAAACCACGCGCGTCCAAATCCATCGGCTCGGACGTACCTGAGCTGTCCATGGCGGCGTAGAAGGGGCGCGGGCGCCGGGCGTGGAGGAGAACGAGCGTGTCCTGGACGCCGGTGGTGGAGGAGGAGGAGACGACGTTGGCGAGGCACCAGGAGAGGGCGTGCGTGCTCTCCTCGCCCTCGTCCACGGCCACCACGATGCGGCGGCCGGCAGCAGCGGGGGGATCAGAGTCAGAGGCAGGGGCAGATGCCATATGTAGCTAGACGGTACCGTAGGGGCTAGCTAGACGAAGACGAGCGAGCTAACGATGGGCGGTAGGAGGAATGGAATGGATTGGAGAGAGGGAAGAGGAGAAGAGATCGCTTTAAAGAAGATCAGGCCAGGCCGTGGCCGTCGTGTCTGGGGCCAAGTTGACAATATCATCGATAATCGCTTGATTACTGTGATTATCAACGTATTTGAAACCGTTCGATAAATCGATAAAATTTAAATTTAAAATATTTAGAAAGTTTTACCAAAATATGTTAAAAAAATTTTGTGTGAAATCCTGCGATAATGCTAATGATGCTGTAAAATTTTCAGACATATATATTTTTTAAAAATTCTTATGGTACTATTGTCTGTGTATATACTCTTATGTTTTGATTTTCTCACGAAACTAGATGAAGTTTAATATTTCTTAAAAAAAAATTGTAATGTCCTAAGGCAATGCTAATAATTATGTAAAGTTTTTAGATGATGATTAGATGTGTGTATTTTTTAAAATTTCTAACAATGCTACCGTCTTTGTATATGCTCTTATGTTTTGTATTTTCTAGGGGCAATAAATGAAGTCTAATATTTTAGTTCATGATACTTGGGCAATATTTATGTTACCATTAAAATTTCAGAGCATTATCAACCTTGTAAATTTTTATAAAAATCTAACAGTATCTTTGTTCCTTTCCATTAATTGTTGTTTTTGGTTTTAAGAAGCAATAAATGAAATAATTATAAAAAAATTTCTTTGAGATGTTTTATAGAATAATTGAGATTTATTAAGATTTTCTTAAAAAATTTCAATTTTTCTTGAGTGTGCCTAAAATTGAATAGAATCACTTGAAAATCAAAAATCAAAACTAGACAAAAAATCACTCAAAAATCAGTGAAAATTGGTCAATTTTTAATGTTTTTGGCGAAGTTTGGCCACTAATTTCAAAAAAATTGACTTCGAACTTATACGATTTCTACCAATTTTCCATCGATTTTTTTGCCGATAGTTGAAAATCAAAAATCAATATTTGGAACCCTAGGTTTTCTTCAAAAAATATTTGGAACCCTAGGTAGGGGTAAGCAGCAAGATGCAACGTGCGTGCGCCTAGGCTGTCCCTGACTCCCTGTCTGTCTATCTGTGGCCGGGGTCCTGTGTTTTGGCACGGCCACCGCTAGGTTTCCCCTTCCTCGTGGTGTGTTTCAGTTTTCCTTCTGTTCCTCTTCACTTTTTGTTGTTTCTTACTTTTCCTTAGTATATTCTCTTGCACTCTGTATTCTTCCTCTCTTTATTTAATACAGTTCATTTGTTTCAAAAAAAAAAAAAAAGTTTGCCGGAGATGCTCTATGGAAGACAAGATGCCCGCAAGAAAGAGGGAGAGTGCTATTGTCATTTTCTCACTTTGGGTCTAAGACCTAAGCACAGGGAACCACAGCTATCAATTTTGTATCGGTACCCGTCGATATGTATTATTTTGTTACCTAAATAGGTACAAAGTAGCCTTATGTATCGTACCTTCGTTGTTACAGATCAATATCAATCATACCAGCCCGATACCGGTCAATAACGGTCATATCGGCTTTGATACCGGATAATACCACCTATATTGGCTTCGATACTACTAGTCATATCAGTGAAATATATAATATCATCTATTAAGCTATATGTTATATTTGATAGTATTACTATGTATTTAAAATAATATTGTAAGTAAAATTTGGTATACATATAATTAAATATATATATATTTTTATATTAGAACCAAAACGGTCTGTCAGTATAGGTCGATATCAAAATATATTATTTCAAAAGCTAAATCCGTATGCCTCTAGTATAGTATTGATAAGTAGGCAGGGAACTCAAAACTGGAGGTTTGGTCAAAACTGAGAATCGGGTACTCCAGCACGCCCATAGGTTGCATTGCAGCGCACCGGAGCTTGGAGGCCGCCCAACTCTCGTGATACTTGGGCTGTCCGTACTCCCTGGGCCTTTTAGGTTTCTAAGGTTTGGCGAGAAGCCAGCAACACAATGCGTCCAACGTACGAGTACTCATGATTGATTGATACATACGTCGCGATTGCCGTAGACGCTGCCGCATGCTTCCTCATCTCCAATCCATATGCATCAAAGTTTATTATTAGACGCTATCAGCCCAGCTGTTAGTGACTAGAGAAATCCTATCAGCAATGGACCCAACGTTAATCAGAACAATACTACTCTTCACTTTCACTTGACTGGAGTAGTGTAATCTGCTCGAGCTCGGAACACGCGGGCTCGGTTGGATGGGCGGCGTGGCAACTAAGAACCGAGAGAAGCAAGGATGCCTGCCGCGTACGCGTATCTCCAGAAGAGACGCATCGTCACGTCATCCCCTCTGAAGAACATTCCATTTCGGTTTACTATTAGTTGGCGAGCTGACCTGCGTTTGTCCCCTCCCGTGCTACGTGTCAGCGTTAACCAGTTGCATATACATACATAGAATATATATATATATGCACTCCTGGGTGTATGTACTCCTACCTCCAGTATACCACTTAAACGAATATGTTATACTTCTTTATCACTTTCAGTATACTTCAATAATAATTTTAAGATACTACAATACGACATTGTTGAAAAAAATTCATTAGAACCATTTATTTTTTGCTATATATTCTTTTTCGTATGTAAAAAGAGTATATAAAAATATTATGCTATAAAGGGTGGACTTTGATGAAATTTTTCGTAGAACTCACTTTGAAGTATCTTATAATTAGTATTAAAGTATACTCAAAATGGTAAAGAGGTATAACAATATCATTCAAGCGGTATATTGAGAGTGGGAGTATGTACTCCCAGGAGTACGGAATTATTTTCATATATATATATAGAGAGAGAGAGAGACGTATATAATTTTAGGTAGGCTCCGCTCCTCCTGTGAGAATCTATTTGTATAGGAACCGTTTGGTAGAAGGTTTGTTTTCAAAACTCCGAAATAGAGGATTAAAAGCAAAAAAAGACCGTGGTACTGTTTGTTTTAACGCTAAGTTTATATGTCACTTGCTCTTTTCTATTTGTCATAAATTTCTAAAATTTATCTTCGTATTTCTCATGATCGACCGGCCCATATTCTATTTGAATGCGATACCACACAAATATGACAAGATGAATATGTACCACATCAATAATAAAGCGAATTAATTAATACTCCATCCATTTCACTATATTTGTTAATGGCCACGGGGAATCTATTTTAATATATTTATCTATCGAAGGAATCTAGTATTGAAATAAATATGATATTATAAATTTTCTTATTACTTCAATTCTAAGCCTAATGAATAAACAGCGACTAATATTGCCATATGAATACATAGAGACATAAACAGTTTATGTATTTCAAATATTCATGCATGACAAACGACAATAAACAGTGGCATACAACTAGCAACATAACTCAAGTTGATAAATTATGTGCTCTTCAATGTCGTGTTGCATGAATTAATAGGCCTCCTCGCCACTAGGGATAAGATCACAGAATAATTTGTGACAATTTTTCTATACAGTTTAACCAATCTCAGAGTTCAAACTTGCCAAAATTAATATGCTTCAACACCAATTTAATTTATCACTCTAACCATTCATATATCATGTACTATACTTGTTTTCTGATTAACATATATTCATATTGCAAGTGATAAAAGAGCATGTATTGAGAAGGTTAATCAATAGTAGATAGTAGATGTATTGAACTTTATTTTTGAACAGGTGAAGCAAATTGAACTGAATATGTAAATTAACTAGGCAAGAATTAATTATAATAGTAAACTGACTTATTGTCACAAATTGTCTTACAAATCCCAATCCTTAGAGAGTATTAGCCACCCTAACATGCAAAGTTCCGAAGACAGATAACTGTCTGGCCCCTTTGCACAGTGTAAATAGCATTGTAACCACCTCACAACCAAAACAACTGCACAGTCAAGCATGGTCAACACAGAGGTTTGGCAACCAAGAGCATCGAAAGTACCTCACCGTCCACAGAGCACCTCAAATTGTCAACTGCCATCATTGTCCTTTGGTCACCACAGGTTACACACAAAGCAATAGCCATAGGATGAAGGAGGCCGAGGACCACACGAGGGCGTAAGTCAGTAGCCAAGGATCTCGTTGGAGCACCACTAGAGAAGAAGAACCAAAGGTGGTTTAGATGACCACATTGTTCTCCACTATGGTGAGGAGGGACACAAACTTGCTCGGAATTGAGGGCAAGGGGTGGAATTTTGGATAATGCAATTTGATTCAAAAATCAGTGCCGCTTTATCGGTTCATGGAAAAAAATAGCAAGAAAATACATCTAGGCAACAAAAAAATAACACCAAGCTATATCTCACATTTGAGATTTCTATTCCCATGTTTGGAAGCAACACGATGCATCTAATCACTCATTCATTAACAGGATCCCAATTTTGCCAAAAAGACAAATCCACGCACCAAAGAAAAAACAGGTATGGGCATTAAAAAATTGCGCTCAGCCGGCTGGCAAATCACCACCGGGTGTGATTGTGTGAACCAAGACAAGAATTGGACGAGGAGAATGAGGATTCGCCCTGGTCACGGGGGTCGCCGTGATCGCCAATGTGGACTCGCCTTGGTTGCCGTGTGTTGGTGGGCTCGTGGGACGGCGGTATTTTTTTTCCGGATATTTGAATTTGGATTAAAAGAAGTCTTGGATATTGAGTTTTTTTTTTCTATTCGGATCTTTGGCAAGGTTTGTCTTATTTATTACATATTTTTCATAACAATTTATTTATCTTAACAATTAATTGGTTCTACTGATCTTCAAATAGCATATTCTTTCAATGGTATCTATTGGGTTTGGTTAATATATAACTTGTTATTATGGTTATGTTCTTATGTATGGTTTGATTCAACATATATTATCCTATATATACATGTATTATCCGTATACTTTTATCTATTTTTTACTTGAATCCGTCACGTATCTGTATCATGTTTCAAATCTAGAAAAAAAATTTGGATTAGAATAAAAAAGCAATATCTACCCATCGATCGGGGAATGAGAGGAGGAGAGAGAAAGTTGGTGTTTGTACTAAGGGCATGTACTTTATTTGGGTTTGGGTTTAAGTATAAAACGGTGATACCGGAGGTACCCACCCGATTGCCATCCCTAGCCACGCGTACCACTGCCCTATCCGGTGCCACCATTTGGAGAAAACGGGATCGTAAGCAATACACGGCAACATGCTGCAGAGTTTGTAAACGGTTGGGAATTGATTGGTGACCGGGGCGGGCCCAAAAAATGTTAGCATCAGCAAATAAAGGAGGAACATGAGATGAGATAAACTTGATGTTTCTTCACAAGTCCAGAAAGTATGGGGAGGTGTGCCCCACAAGGATCTCTTCATACCCTTCTTTTTTTTAATATATATATGTAGAAAGATTACAAAGGTTCAAGAAAAACACAACCCTCCGAGAAAAGTACTATGAACACTGGTACTAAATATAATATAAATGTTATAGCATGGGCTTGGACACTTAGTCTAAACTGGTTCATTAGGAGTTAGGCCTCATTAACGTATTTTTGTACCGTATTGCTATTAAATCATGAAGAGGAACCCCTCCATGTATAAGGGGTCAGGGCTCTCGTTGTACGTATACTAAGTTATCAATAAAATTAATAGAAGATTCCATATCGAACTACATATTTGTTCTACTTTTGTGTTCAAAGTGTCCGATCTAAATCAAAACTTTGTGGGAGTCAATTCCTTCAAATTGTCCAAAAATTGCATGGATTTCTACGGAATTATGAATATAAATAGAGGTGTTTTGTAAAAACCTGTGGATCCCATAGGTAATGCCTTCCTTCGCTATTCATTCTTTCATTTTTAAGTGCTTATATAATCGTCAGCAACGCGACCACAATATTTTTAACATTAATAAATTGCCAGCATGTTTGATAGAGTAAGATTCGCCAGGCAAGATATGAAATGCATATCATGGGTCAGTAGCACCGCCGGGGTTATGTATGACAACCGTTGAAAACCGGCTTATTTTTGTTAAAACCGAATGGAACTGTTTTTGGTTAGCCAGTTGAAGCCCTAGACATAAAAATTAATCTAACTCAAATTCGAAGTTGAACAATGGCAGCTTCACGTAGGCCGGCCATAACATAAAGTAGCAGCAGCATGGGTCTAGCTCCGGCTTTTAACCCTTTTTATATGCATGGTGGGAACATCTGCACGGCCTAGCGCAATCAATCAACTTACCCGTACACCCGCAGTTCAAACCGTAGGAAATCACAGTGAAAAATCCAAATAAATGCGATCGAGCCTCGGCTCCACTTGCTCAGCGCTCGCTCAGCCCGTCCGCGTTCGAGTGCAGCTCGACGCGGGCGCATGTGTGAAGACGAGTGTGTGTGGGGTGCGTGTGTGCGCGCGTTTGTAGCCCGCCTATTATTTCTCTCATTCTTTATAGTAATGTCTCACCCAATATGTGGTTGATGGAATCATCATCAGCCAAAGAACATGCGTTCCAAGCAAGAGAGAACAACATGCATGGAAATTGAGAAAGAAAGAAAGAAAAAACTATTAAGCCAACGAGAAAATATACCGAATACTCCATATCGGACAACGCATTGTCGTATATATACGGATACGAGAGAATAATAACGTACAGAACCCGCAGTACAGCTGAGCTGGCTGCTAGATCGATCCCCGTCAGGCCTCGATAGGCTCAATTAATCTTTCTTTACAATTCTTTTCCGGCATATTGTGCTCTCCTTTTCTTAAAGCCAGATTTGGCTGCTAGTGTAGGTGACCTAGCTAGATTATCACAATTAAGGTGATATATAGCCAAGTCAAATGTTGAGAGTTGGATGGCACTAAACACAATAGTATGTCCGGTTGTGCTGTGCATGGCCCCCCATCTCACACGGCGGTTGGATCTGTCCCCTCTCTCTGCACATAGCTGGTGTTCTTTGACATGATCTACAGGTGCTGTGCCAAATGCCACTAATTAGCTGGAGGTGGCCGACCAGATTAGTTGTTTCCAACTCCTCTCTTGGGGCATACTACTCCTCTCTCTGCACATAGCTGGTGTTCTTTGACATGATCTACAGTAGCTACTACACACTCCTCCTACCAACCCTCATAATTAAAGCTGAAGAAACAAAATCTCATTGCAATTTCTTGTGGCTGGATAGTGGGTCCCACAGTGTGGTTAGAGTGTTAGACTGGCATTGTGCGTGAAATAGTATCGGGCTGCTGGCTTCTGTTGCCGCGTTGAGCAAACGGCTAGGAAGTAGTAGGAGCAGAGGCTGGGTGGATGCTTAATTTGACAATTTCTTCGAAGGTGCTTTGTTTGATGTCATTGAAGACTAGCTGTCAGAATATATATGTTCAGTCGCGCGCCCAGACGGCCAGACACGGTTAGATTTACATCATAAAATCAAAGCTGGGATGAAAAATGTAGCCTTTAATTTGTAGTGGTAATAGTGCAAAATGACGAGAGAGAGAGAGAGAGAGAGAGAGAGAGAGAGAGAGAGAGAGAGAGAAGGAAAGAGCAAGGCCATTCACAGGTCACAGCCCCAATAGTCACCATTGGATTGACATGTAGCAACATTTGGCCTCTGTTGTTGTGAATCTATCACGGATTCAAGGTCTAGTGGAGAATGGAACTGAAGCCACTCGGTTGGCTCCATCCGTTTTCAAAATATAATGCTACGTTTTCCTTTTCACATAGACAAATTAATGTTAAGCCAATAAGAGAAGCATGTGTATTTAATTATTTGATGATGTTCAACGTAAGTGAGGGTATAAGTAGGCAACAATTTAACTACAGCTTGATTTTTGTCAGAGCCTTACACGTAGAAATAAAGACTAGTGGAGAATGGACGTGTTGGGCTGTATTGGGCTCGCCCTTTCCTGACCATGTCTCGTGTCCCCATGTACACGTATTAAACACTACCGGAGTAGAAGAGAAAGAGTAACATGATCCAGATTGAGACCAAACATGATATCGGAGTTGGTCTCGAGCGTGAGGCGGAGAGGGGGAAACCCTAGGGCGCGGATCTGGTCGGTGGGGAGGTCGAGGCGCTCGTCGTCCGCCGCCCCTTCTTTCGATGACTTCTCTAGGTGGAGCGAAGCCCGGGCTAACGCGGAGCCGGAAGGGAGTCAGTGGCGGTGTTGTGTCGTAGGAGCCGGCGTTGGGCGGGCAGTCGACGGTCGAGCGCTGAGGCCACGGCTTGGAGGCGCAGCTGCGGTGGAAGGCAACGACGCTAGTGCAGAGGCCGGCGTGGATAGCCGTCTCGCAGAGGCAAATGGCTCTGGAGTCAGGCGACCGTAGGTGCATCGGGCCGGCGGGAGCCAGAGTGCAGCAGCGCAGAGGGGGCCACATCGAGGGTCAGCGCCCGGTCGAAGCGGCGGAGCGGCGGAGGCTGGAGGCGCGGGATGGCCAGGAGCCTGTGCAGCACAGAGGTCAGAGGCGGGCTAAGGCTTTGGCTGGAGGACTTAAAGGCTTTCGTTGCTGGCACCGTCACTGCTGAGGAGAGGGAGTTTGCTTCGGGCGACTTCATGCTGATCTACCTCCGCCTCAAGAGGTAATCTTTGTGCGGGGGAAAATGAGAACTCTTGAACAGTCTGAGCTGGAGTGAAACGGGAGCCCTACTTTTGCTGAGGTAGTCGCTGGTTGTGAGGAGCTCGGCTAGGCCATGTCCTCCAGACGTTGAGCCGGTAGAATCGGTCGTGAGGTGCTCCTCCCTTTGGTCTCGCTCTTATTTGGGTTCCGTGTTGTGAGTGTGGCAACTGGGGTTAGTTAATTGGTGGCCGAGAGCCAAATAGGGAAGGAGTCGGTAGGAGTGTAGCCATGCGACCAGGGAGGTCAAGCCGAAGGGAGTGCTAGCGAGTAGCGGCTGGAGTTGCTGTGTATCTACTGAGTTGCTTGCTGTGAATAGTAAAGGCCACAATACTTGAACCATGGGGGACAATCAAGGTATTGAGCAGGTGCATGAGAAATTGGCACAACTCCTTACAGAGAAGGCAAGTGCAGCAACATCCTTGGGTAGGGCAATGGTTCCTTATGCTGAGACAACGCAGAAGATAGAATTGATGCCAAATGATGTTAAGTTGGAGAGTGAAAAAAAATATTTGAGTTGGTCACGGAGGGCATTGTTGATTCTTAAGACAAAGGGGCTAGAGAGTTTTTTCGAAGGAGAATCAATTGAGACAGTGGACAAGACGAATGTAGAATGGAAAACTTGGAGATTACCAGCTCATTGGTGGTGGCCTGATCGTTGAGTTCAATGTCACCAAGTATTGCTGCAACTGTTGAGACCCTCTCAAAGGCAGTAGAGGTATGGAAAGCTTTGGCAAAGTTTTACTTAGGGAAAGGTAATGTGATGCTAATAGTAGAGACGCAGGTGAGAGTTAGTGATCTAAGACAGGGGGAGTACTCTGTGATGGAATGTATTGCTAAACTGCAATGATTGTGGGCTGATCTAGATCACTATGATCCCCTTGAGTTTCCTCATGCAGATTGCATATCCACTGTTAAGAAGTGGACTGAATGAAGGCGAGTCGTACAATTCCTCAAGGGTTTGAACTCAGAATTTGAGGGAAGGCATGCCACTATGTTCCATCAACCTACCCTTCCTACTTTGGAGGAAGCTATAGCAACAGTTGCACAAGATGTCAAGTTGAAAGCAATGAAGAGCAATGCAATAACTCCCTCTCGTCTTGCCTTCACAATGACAAGGACTAATGAGACCAGAGCCTGCTTCAACCATGGTGAGAAGGGACACTTGAGTCGTGATTGTCGTGCCCCACGAAAACCAAATCGTGGAAGGGGAGAGGAAATGACCAAGGTGGACCAAGAGGAGGTAGAGCCCATGGATACATGAGTGAACCATAGCGCAAATGTGGCAATCTAGGAAGAAGGATCCGCTAACAAAGTTGAGAATTAGACGAGTTGAGGAAATTGAAGAGGAAGATGGAGAGTACCACTGATAAAGACCAAGAGTGTTCCACCTTCGGGGATTTTGCTCATTTTGCTTATGCTAAGGAAGGTGATTGTGCTCATATATCTACATTCTCGCAAGTGTCACACCTAGATTGAATACTAGATTCAGGGCATCAAAGCGCGTCATAGGCACATCAGAAGAGTCTGAGTCATATACTCAATATCCACCCACACATAAAGAAACTATCCAAACAACTAATGGCACATCACAGCCCATTAACGGTGTGGGCACAATTCAATGCACACCAACTATTAAGCTATCATCAATTCTACATGCTCCTGCTTTTCTATTCAACCTTGTTTCATTAAATGCTTTAATTGATCATATGGATTGTCCAGTAACATTTGACTGGGGAATATTTTTTATTCAGGAGAGAAAAATAGTGGAGTCCTAGCGAGCGACGCATATTTGTGAGCATGGATGTGATATTTAGAGCATTTAAGCCATTTTACGAAGAGAAGACTGGCCTTAGCTCGTTATTTGATCTTGAATATCCTAATAGTGATTTTAATGGTCAAGATGGGAAGGATGCATCGAGTATTAAGGAAGATGAGCAAGCAAGAAGGTCAACGGTGGTAATTGGGTCTATTCCATGTCCAGGGAATAAACCAACACATAGGAGAGGTGGAGAAGGGTAAACGAAGAGGAAAGCCTACAAGTGTATACAAGGAGAAACCCAAGGATGGGGCTCACAGAGCAGCAATATCCCCTATAGGCTATTGAGGTGCAGCCAGTGAAGCAACAAGGATGTCCACCAACCGTCGAAATTGTTGATTCCTCTACATCTTTAGATGATCAACCATGTGCCACACCCATTCCATGTTGGTCAAATGATCCTCTTAATTTGCCAATTGCCTTGTGAAAGGAAGCTCAGATTAAGGCTAGAAAACCTCCACCAAGGTATGGGTTTGAGCATGACATAAGTAACTCTATCTCCTACATATCTTTGTCTCCTACATATAGAGCATTTGTTGCATCATTGCAGTCAGTGATAATTCCAAAAGATTTGAAAGAGGCAAAGCGGACCCCTAAATGGCATGATGCCATGATGAAGAGTTGAATGCCCTTGAAAAGAATAAAACTTGGGAACTTTGTACACCTTCCAGTAGGAAAGAAAGATGTTAGTTGCAAATAGATCTACATTGTGAAGCAAAATCCACAAGGGAAAATTGAAAGGTACAAGGCACGACTAGTTGCTAGAGATATAGTCAGACATATGGGATTGGCTATGATGAAACATTCGCAACGGTGGCTAAGATGAACACGGTGAGGATCCTAACCTCGTGTGCAACTAACTTTGGATGGAGTTTACATCAGTTGGATGTTAAGAATGCTTTCTTGCATGGTGACCTATTGGAGAAGGTGTACATGGAAATTCCACCCGGTTTCTCTACTCCCAAAACAACAAGAAATGTGTGCAAGTTGAGACAGGTTCATGCATCCTATATGTGATATGAGATACATATAGTGCAATGGAGATCATACTATATTTTATTGGCACACAAAGGGTCAGATTGCAATCCTTGCAATATATGTTGATGATATTATAATCACAGGAGATGGTGATGTGGAGATATCACGACAGATGGAGAATCTGAGCAAGGAATTCAAGGTCAAAGATCGTGGTCAACTTAAATACCTTCTAGGCATAGAAGTTGCCAGATCACCTGCAGGAATAGTTCTCTCTCAACGAAAGTATGTATTGGATCTACTCAGTGACACAGGTATGCTTGGGTGCCAAGCTGCATCAACTCTTATTGATCAAAATTACAAGATTTGTGCCCAAATGGGAGAACCAGTGGACAGAGAGAACTATCAGAGACTTGTTGGACGACTCCTATATTTATGTCACACAAGACCGAACATTTCCTATGCAGTCAGGGCAGTTAGAAGGTATATGCATGATCCTAGGAGTGGGCATTTGGATGCAGTTTACTGAATCTTGCACTACTTGAAGGGCAGTCCCGGGAAAGGGCTGTGGTTCAAGAAGAATGGGCATCTGGATGTGGATGGTTATAATGATGCTGATTGGGCTAGTTGCATTGATGACAGAAGATCAACTTCTTGAAATTGTGTTTTTGTTGAAGGAAACATGGTGTGACTGTCATGGTGAAATAAGCAGTCAGCTGTGCTTAGATCAACAGCCAAAGCAGAATACAGAGCTATGTCTCTGGGACTCAGTGAGATGTTGTGGGTAAGAAATCTTCTGTCAGAACTAAAAGTACTAAGGAAAGGGTTTCTGAAGGTGTGGTCTGACAACAAATCAGCTATCAGCATAGCTAATAATCCAGTCCAGCATGATATAACCAAACATGTGGAGATAAATCGCTTCTTCATTAAGGAGAAGATAGATGCAGGTATAATACAGTTAAACCATGTAAACTCAGGGGAGCAAATAGCAGATTGTTCAACCAAGGGTTTAGGAGTTAAGAAAAATAATTTGGTGTGTAACAAGATGGGAATTATAGATATCTATCATCCATCTTGAGGGGGAGTGTTGGGCTGTATTGGGTTGGCCTTTTCCCGATCATATCTTGTGTCTCCATGTACATATATAAAACACTACCGTAGTAGAAGAGAAAGAGTAACACGATCTAGATTGAGACCAAACAGGAGGCTATATTTAAAATGGGGAAAACAAGGTTTTGGATGCTTTTTAAACTTATAGGAAGAAATAAAACGTAAATGATTTTTTTTGCAAGAGTAGAATAAATTTCGAGAATTTCTAAATAAACAATTGCCTCATTTCTTGACTAAAACAACTGTCACTGGCACTAAATATTGGAACTTTTCTCAGTGCAAAAAAAAGTCTTACTCTGATCAAAGAACACAACCTGACATTACAGAAGGTGGCCTTCAGCACTACTGCTACCTACACATCGAGCGGAGCCACAGATCGACGAGGCTGGTCCTTCCCTCCTGTAGTGCGCAGGAGCTAATTGAAGTGATGCTTGTTGTGGAGGACCAGAACTAACTACGAACTGCTGTGGCTGCTCCGGTGTGGTAGGCCCTAGCTCTCACACCATTCGGATTTCCTCCTCTTTACGTGACTCTCTTCGGTTTTTCTTTCTTCCTCAAGTTATTTAAAGCCTCCTCCATTCAGAGAAGGGGAGAGAGCGAGCGCAAAGCAACCAATAGCGGAAGAGGCAGAGGAGAGGCAGGCTGAAATTTTCGAGAAGAAGGATGGAGCGAGAAGAGTTGTGCTGCTCTTGCTCCTTGAGGCAGTGCAGGATTTGCCATGAGGAGGAGGAGGAGGTCTGCACAAGCATGGAGTCCCCCTGTGCATGCTCTGGCTCCCTCAAGGTATGCTGGATTCTTGTTCCTTGGGCCTTTGTTCAGTTCAGCTACTTAATTGGTTTCTCTTGAGAAGGCTTCTTGATGGTTAATCTGCGTGTATGTTCTTGTGTCTGCAGTATGCTCACAGGGGATGTGTGCAGAGATGGTGCGATGAGAAGGGGAGCACCCTCTGTGAGATTTGCCTTCAGGTTTGCGGAGTTGACTCAGCCTTGTTGTTCCTTTCCATTCTCTTGCGAAAATTGCATTGAAATGTTTCCTTGTCTGTGTTCTCTGCTTGATCACTGTCTCCTGCTGTTTTTTGCATGAAAGTTTGCCCATTTTTTTACGGAAAGTTTCCTATTTCCAGGAGGATTAGGCTATTGATCATCTTCTTTCCTCTTCCTCTTCCATGAAGAACTAAGACCTGTATGAGTAATACTTTTGTAAAGACTAGAGATTTCTTTAAGACCTAGCTAAGCGAGCCTACCTTTTTTTTGTCGCATCAAGTACAGTTTGCTGCCCAAAATTTTACTTTTGGGCAAAACGAAAGTAATCAACAACATTTCATAGAGATCTCTGCAAGCTTGTTCCTTGCATGATACTTTTGCCTTTCTTTTTAACAACATATTTTGCTGTCAGAATTTCGAGCCTGGCTACACCGTTCCTCCCAAGAAAGCTCAAGTTGCTGATGTCGCCGTCACCATCAGGTCTCTCTCTCTCTCTCTCTCTCTCTGAAAAATGGGCGGTAGTACTAGTACGCGCAAAGAGGTTATAGAACAGGGTGAATGTTGGATCAAAATTTTAATTCATTTATTCACCATTACCAATACGAAGGAGCCTCCCCTCAATGGGTGTGTCAACGAAGTCCCTTGATAAAGTTCGATTGTATGCTCACGAGAGGAAAACAATTCGCAGGCATTTCATTGTTTCCAAACAGCAATACCAGGAAACGTTATTTGGCTTAGCTGCTAACCAACCTAACTTGCATTGATACTGTTTGCAAAGTTGCCAGGCAGGAAACCACTTATTAGACGACCAGACAGCTCTGAACCACTACTGCTACCAAATTCCAAAATGGCTCCTCTGACAAGCAAAGCAAAGAAATCAAGTCCCAACATGGTTGCCTGTGCATGAAACCCATGCCCCACATGCCAGTGTAGATACATTCTGATCTCAACTTGAATGCCTGATGGGACTAGGGATTTAGAGCACTGAACCCAAACAGTACACTCAAGCCAAATTATTCAGGCAAAACAAACATTGATGCATCAAATTCCAATAAAACAGTAGTGGTCCGGCCCATTCTCTTTGGCAGCTATTGCAGCATCTTCTTTCTTTAGGAAGGGGAAAATAAAAGGTAAAGGGCGCCCAGGATATCTTAGGGGATCATGGTGGACTGGCTGGCTGGTAGGTGGATCCGACCTAGCTGTTTCGTTAGTCAAGTACCAACCACCAAGTCCTAATTATTTCCTTCATGAGATGGCAGATGTGATGCCTTGCACATCTATACAATCTCTTGCAGCCTTGCAGATGAGTCAAACTGTCTCTTCATTTGTACTACAATACAACTAATAATGCAATGAGATGAGAGAGATGGATGAAGAGTCAAATGTTTCACTTCTGTCTAGCTCAGCAACCAAATGTACCATTTGTTGACTGATGCTTGTGCTGCAGAGGGAGCCTTGAAGTGCCCAGGGTGAACTACTACGAGCATGAGGATGCGCCGTTGATTGGAACAGACGCGGTGGTTGGCGACCCAGACTACGCTGAGTGCGCCCGTGCTGCCGGCAGAAGCGCTTCTTGGTGCCGGTCTGTGGCGGTGATGGTACATAACTGACATAAACTGAAACGAATTTGTCAGGTTCAGATGTGCAATTTAGTATGTCTGAACTCCGAAGATTCTGCTTGTCTATGCAGTTCACAGTCGTACTGCTGTTGAGGCACCTCGTCGCCTTAGTGACGGTTGGAGCAGCTGACCAGTATGTCTTCAGCCTCTCAACTGTGAGTTCCATTCCATCTGGGTGCTCATCCCATTTTCCAAAGGAAAAATAAGAGATTCAGAGTAGTTACTACGGTGAATTATAACATGCTGTGTTTCATTTCTTTGAAGATATACTTGCTCAGGGCCAGTGGAATCTTGTTGCCGTTCTACGCCGTCATGCGATTGATCTCCGCGGTTCAGCAGGGACAGCGGCAGTACCGGCTGCAGCTGCTCCAGGTTAGTTGTGACTTCTCGACATCTATTAATGCTAGAGATGTTGGCTGAAGAAGTGTTGACCTTTTCTTGCTCTCTACCCGTAATAATTGATGCAGGAGCAAAGAAGAAGTGCATCAAGAATGCTTAGGTTGCAGGGTCTGGAACAGCAACAGCATGTAATTCTAGTTCGCTGAGCAAGAGAATGTAGTGACCAAACCTGTAGAAGATTGTAGAATGTACTATTGTTCAGGGGAAAAAAACATTCAGAGAAAGCAGTGTTTGCAAGCTTCCAGTATATGCATATATGCACATTCTTGCAGCGATGACTGCTTCAAGAGATGCAAATCTAGCCTTGTTGCCAGGACATTGGGTAGTTGGATGTTTGAAATCTCAATACTGCTCCAAATCAACATAAATTAGAACCTGAATTTTTTTTCCTGGCAACGATATCAACTGGAGTAAACAAACAATCAGCAAATTCCCGAAATCCTGAATCATGACGTCACTGTATCACTGCAGGATACTAAAATAAGTGCACGACAGTAATCCTGCATAGATCCACCCACCAAATTTGCCTTTTTCACTTCAAAAGATGAGCCTATGAATGACAATTCATGCAAGGACCACATAAGCGATGTCTATACAGAACTACAAAGTAGTATATATATAGAGAGAGTAGTATGTGTGTACCCTAGGGGTATGTATTTTCACTCTCGGTATATCGCTTAAATGATATTGTTATTGTAAAAGGGAGAGCTAACAGATTGATTTGGGTTTCTGTCACACCTTCAATGATGCGCAGTTTACTATTTATATTCATCAGGTTTCAGATATGATACAGTTCTGTTACAACAGGAATCAGATAACAATCACAACTGAATCCTGGATCCCAACTAAACTCTATCTCGTAATCTCGTAACCAACATGGTTTAGGATCATCTTAACATGCTCCCTCGATCTCAGCCTGTCTCTGTCAGATTGAGATCGTTGCAGAATCTTCGAAATTGATGTCGAGGAAGCGGTTTAGTGAAAATATCTACGACTTGGTCTGCTGAAGAAATGAACCGAATCTCAAGCTGCTGTTGTGCAACTCTTTCTCGCACGAAATGAAAGTCTATATCAATGTGTTTAGTGCGAGCATGGAACACTGGGTTCGCTGTGAGGTATGTTGCTCCTATATTATCACACCAGAGCTTTGGTGGCCGACGTAATGGGACCTTTAGTTCGTGTAGCAGTGATTCCAGCCATATGAGTTCTGCTGCAGCATTTGCTACAGCTTTGTACTCTGCTTCTGTGCTTGACCGCGAGACGGTTGGTTGCTTTCGAGAACTCCATGACACCAAATTTGATCCACAGAATACCGCAAAGCCTCCGGTTGAACGCCGATCGTCAGGACATCCCGCCCAATCGGCATCAAAAAAGGCGCTAAGATCTTGAGAGGAAGAACGTCGTATTTTCAGCCCAACATAACACATACCTTTCAAATAGCGAAGTATACGTTTGACTGCTGCCAAATGCACATCCGTTGGACAGTGAAGAAACTGGCACACCTTGTTTACTGAGAAGGAAATGTCTGGACGAGTGAGAGTCAAATCGGAGTGCCCCTCTCGTGCTCTGTCTGCAGAAGCGTCATGAGTACTGAGAGCGTTGCCATCCTCCTTCGACAATTTCTCAGTGTTTGACATTGGTGTGTCTGCCGGCTTGCTCAGTTCCATCTTGGTTCGATTTAACAAATCCTGGACATACTTCCCTTGTGTAAGCACTACTCCATCATGACAATGAGAAGCTTCAATTCCCAGGAAGTAATGCAGCGCCCCAAGATCTTTGACAGCAAACTCACAAGATAGCTGACAAAGTAGTTGATGCGAAGCTTGACATTAGAACTTGCAATGATTATGTCATCTACGTATACCAACATATAAATTGATACTGTGGGGCGATGCATTATAAAGAGCGATGAATCAGATTTTGATGCCACAAATCCGAGTGACAGAAGCTTCATACTTAACTTAGCATTCCATGCTCGTGGGGCTTGCTTGAGTCCATTAAGGCTTTATCAAGTTTGCATATATAATCTGGGTGTTGAGAGTTCTCATAACCTGGTGGTTGTTGCATGAAAACATCCTCCGAGAGATCTCCATGGAGGAAGGCATTTTGTATGTTAATCTGCCGTAGATGCCATCCGCGAGACACTGCCAAGGACAAGACTAGGCGCACCGTCGTAGGCTTTACCACAGGGCTAAATGTGTCTCCATAATCAACACCCTCCCGCTGTGTGAAGCCCTTGGCAACCAATCTGGCTTTGTACCGATCCAGTGTACCATCCGCCTTATGCTTGACCTTGAAAATCCATCTACAACCAACCACATTGTGATGTGTTTGACGAGGAATAAGTCTCCATGTATGATTTCGCATTAAGGCTTCATATTCAGTGTCCATTGCAGCACGCCACTCAGGAAATTTGGCAGCCTCCTCATGTGACACGGGAGCTGCAGGGCAGGAATGAACCGATGCCAGGAATGCACGCTTGTTGAGCGGGTATCTCACCGTGCCGTCAGTGAACTTCCTTGGTGTGCTGATGCCGTGGCTGAGCCTTGTTTGCATTCGAGGAGCAGGTGGAGGTAGTGCAGACGGTGGTAAGGCGTCAGGTTCAGCAAGAGACTCATCCTGTTCGGCTGGGGATGACGAGGCAGCAGGTACATCCAGTTGATCAGTAATCTGATGTTCATTACCCACCGAATCTACAGTGTCAGGAAAAACTACCGTAGCATTGTCAGTCGGTAAAACAACTGGATTGCTTCCCAATGCATGATCACTATCTATTCCTGGTTCAGCCAAGAAAGATGCAAGAGGTGGAGGTGCAGAGATTATGACAGGACCATTATACACAGGAGAAGGCTTGGACGTTGAATGTTGAGATACAGTGACAAAGGGAAATAACTTTTCATCAAAGATTACATCTCGTGAAATGTATACACGCCCGGTAGACATGTTTAGGCATTTATATCCCTTGTGCTTGCCACTGTAACCGAGAAAAACACACTGGTTGGACCGGAACTCAATTTTGCGAGTATTATAAGGACGCAAATTAGGCCAACAGACACAGCCAAAAATTTTTATCAAGGAGTAGTCCACTGGTTTCTTTAGGAGCAAAGTGAAAGGAGTTTGGTTATTGGTCACTTTACTTGGCATTCTATTGATGAGATAACATGCGGATAAAAAGGCCTCATCCCAAAAATGGAGAGGAACTGAAGATTCAGCCAGGAGGGCGAGTCCTGTTTCTACTAGATGGCGATGTTTTCTTTCGGCAACACCGTTTTGCTGGCTAGTGTGAGGACATGAAATCCTATGTGAAATGCCGATAGAATCAAAATAGGGACGAAGTTTGATATATTCTCCACCACCATCTGTTTGCACAGATTTGATTTTGGCATTTAACTGTTTTTCAACAAGTTGTTGAAACTGACGAAAGGCAAACTCCACATCCGATTTGTGCTTAAGAAGATACAACCAAGTAAAGCGACTAAAATCATCAATAAAAAGAGCATAATATTTATGACTGCTTACAGATGATATGGTAGGACCCCAGACATCTGAGTGGACTAATTCTAAAGGAGATGTAGACACTCGAGAGGACGCTTTATATGGTAACCTATGAGCTTTTGCTTGCTGACAAGCATCACAAACATGTGTTTCTTTATTCACTGGAAAAAGCTTAAGCGAAGTTAAGATGGATGACATAATGGATGACGACGGATGACCAAGCCTACGGTGCCATAGCTCTGGGTCAACCCTGGTGGCAGAAAGAAGAGTTCTTGGTGGAGATGTGAATGACGAACTTGTAAGAGGATAAAGGCCTCCCTTACACGGTCCTTGGTGCAGGACTTTCTTCGTGATTTGATCCTTGACAAAGAAAGAATTGGGATGAAACTCAACAAAGGCATTGTTATCAATGACTAGTTTACGAACAGACACAAGATTCTTACGAATATTAGGGAGCATGTTAAGATATTTTTGAGTTTCAAAGGACTGAATGAACCAGAAAGAGATGTATGACCAATGCACGAGATGGGCAAACCTGTTCCGTTGGCGACATGAACTTGCTCGGTGCCATTGTAGTGATCTCTGGTTGTCAGCCTGTTTAGATCGGATGTGATATGATCTGTTGCCCCTGAGTCCATGTACCAGTTGGTGTCAACCTGAATGCGCTTTGTCCGGTAGAGTCTGGTGGATAATCATCAGAGTAGCGATTCCAGCAATTCAGAGCATCATGTCCTCTCTTGGAGCAGATTTGACATGTAGGAAGTGGTGGCCGACCCTGTCCTGGATTGGTGTTGGTGCGATACTGCTGTTGTCCATTGCCACCGCGTCCCTGATTTGATCCGCGACCTCCTCCTCCACGTCCACGGCCGCGACCACTACCATTGTTGCGTCCACGCCCACCGTTTCCTTGGTAGTTGCTGCCACCACATGATACTTGGTTGACAGATGACGAGAACTGCTGCTGCATCCCCGTCGAAGCATTTTGCTGAAGCAATGCCTCATAACTCGTGAGATATCCATAAAGGTCTCCAAGAGAGATTGGATCTGTGCGAACTGAAATGGATGCCACAAGAGCTTCATAGCGTGGCCCTAGGCCGGCGAGGACATAGGAGACAACATCCTCCTCGCTAAGTGGATTCCCTGTAGCTGAGAGGGTATCCGCCAAGTTTTTGATCTGATGGAAGTAATCAATGACCGGCATGTCATTTCGCTTGAAATTAGCAAGCTGTACTCGAATCTGCACTGTCTTGGCTCGCGATAGGATCGCAAACATGCGTTCGAGTTCTTTCCAAATTTCTGCCGCCGTGCTGTGAAACAGGATGCTCCCAAGGACGTCCTCCGAGAGTGACGACAACAGGCCGCTCACAACAACCTGATCTTGCTGTTGCCAGGTTGCAAATGCAGGATTTGGAAGATCTTGCACTTCAGCTCCTTCGGTTGTAGCTGGGACAGTGATAAAACGTGGTGGAGGAGTCTTAGATCCATCAACGTATCCCATGAGATTGTAGCTCATGAGACAGGGCATCATCTGAGCCTTCCACAGGAGATAGTTTTCTCGCTTGAGTTTGACTGTGACGAGTTGAGCAAAGGGTCGAGAAGACGGTTGCGACAGGAAGCTGGCAGAGGTGGACGTCACGCCGGCTGCCGCAGTTCCGAGCGAGAGGGAGCTGCTTGCAGAGGTCGCCATGGCTCTGATACCATGTAAAAGGGAGAGCTAACAGATTGATTTGGGTTTCTGTCACACCTTCAATGATGCGCAGTTTACTATTTATATTCATCAGGTTTCAGATATGATACAGTTTTGTTACAACAGGAATCAGATAACAATCACAACTGAATCCTGGATCCCAACTAAACTCTATCTCGTAATCTCGTAACCAACATGGTTTAGGATCATCTTAACAGTTATACCTCTTTATTCTTTTGAGTATACTTAAATACTGATTAAAAGATACTCTAAAGTGTGTTCTACGAAAAATTTCATCAAAATATACCCTTTATAGCATAATTTGTTTATATACTCTTTTTACATATGGAAAAGGGTATATAGCAGAAAATAAAGGGCTACGATGAATTTTTTCAACAACGTTGCATTACAGTATTTTAAAATTATTATTGGAGTATACCGAAAAAGATAAATGAATATAACACATTCGTTTAAGCAGTATAATGGATGTGGGAGTACGTACTCGCAGGAGTATGAAAAAGGCTATATATATATATGTGTGTGTGTGTGTGTGTGTGTGTGTGAAGCCTGTTTTGTACTTTCAGGTGTATGTACTCCCTACCCCTATTTGGTTAAAAACAAATTCCTAATCAGGAAGAATCAGTTAACAACTTCTATTTATAAAATATGCTTCCACCTGTGTAACATCGGTTAATATATAGAGAGAAGGGAGTACGCACTCCTGGTAGTACAAAGTCATATATATATATATATATATAGGCAGCATATTTGGTGCAAACTCCCTTTACCGTGAAAACTCCGTGAAAACCACGTGTAAAAATTTTGAAAAATTCTCAAAAAATTACCATATATAGGGGAGGTGTGGTTCTACAACCCTGTAAAATTTGAAGACAAAACTCAATTGCATTTGAAAGATATGAAAAAGACAAATTGCAAAATGAATAGTGCTAAACAGTGAAAAAAATACTATTCATACTGAATTTGTCTTTTTTATATCTTCCAAATGCAATTGAGTTTTGTCTTCAAA
The DNA here is from genome assembly GCA_036346355.1 of Rhipidocladum racemiflorum. NCBI lineage: Eukaryota > Viridiplantae > Streptophyta > Magnoliopsida > Poales > Poaceae > Rhipidocladum > Rhipidocladum racemiflorum. The sequence continues at coordinate 54,140,779 of CM070584.1, forward strand.
TTTTACAGGGTTGTAGAACCACACATTCCCTGTGCATGGTAATTTTTTGAGAATTTTTCAAAATTTTTACACGTGGTTTTCACGGAGTTTTCACGGTAGAGGGGGTTTGCACCAAATATGCTGCCATATATATATATATATATATATATATATATATATATATATATATATACACACCATGATCCAAAATAGGTATTTCTTTTATGTATTGCATGCGAAAAATTTTAAAATTTTTAGGATATTGAGTTTAACTAGTTTACTAACTAATTAAAACAAGTTTGAGCTGAAATTCAAACTAGAATTTTCTTTTTTAATGATAGTTTGATTGTAGGTATGTGCTGATTTTATATCAGCAAAGCATATGATACAAATTCGTTCAAAATCTCTGAATTCGAGTATACTTTTTCAAAGATATGTGTTCATTTGAATTGTTATTGATGAATACATACCCTAAAATTGAATTTTTAAAAAAATATAAACGGATTTGGCTTAAATTCAAGTATTTGAAATCATGGTACCCTACCACCATGGTGCCCCATTCCGGCGTGTGTGTATTATAATTGGGAAACCATGGAAGCCTTTTTTTCTACTTCAGGTGTAGTTACTTTCTATACCATATCTCACAACATAGAGAGTGTTTCGCGCAACAAATGGTATGTATGTGTAGCATATAAGCATGTAAGACTACTTAGCTAGTATGTACACTTTTTAGAGATGGCATACACATTCTTTAGAGGTGCCACATTTGATAGTAACTTTGATCTATTTTGTATTGCCACCAGGGGCGGAGCTAGCCCAGGCCCAAGCCCCGGGCTGGGCCAGCTGATCTTAGATTAAATATCTGTTTTCAATGATTTGTCAATAATTTTTCGTAGAATTTTAGTAGGCTTTCGGTACCAGGCCCCGGGCTACAGCCTACTCTGTCCGGGCCTAGATCCGCCCCTGATTGCCACTATCATATGGTTGTAACGTGCTACGGTGAGGTTCAATAATAAAATCTACATATATGATCAGTAAATTAGAGTCTAGTAGTAAAATCTATCACACGGTCACTGGCTCGCTAGTAGGACTTTGCAGGCTGCTCACACATGGCTGCAGTGATGTTGGATGGATCGCATCTGTAGAGTACTAGAGTAGTAACCATCCGACATTATTACTCTGCTCGTTTCGGTTCAGTAGACAGTGCGTGATAAGATTCATGGACTCGCTCCCGTAGTCCCGTGTCGTAATGACGAACCTCTCAGGAAAAGAGCCGTAATGGCAAACGGCAAATTAAGCAATTAAGCCTGTGAGGAGAGACATTGACATTACAACCGCGAACCAAGATCTGCGTAGATCCGCTTCATCCAGGAAGACCCCTGTTTCGTTCGTCCAGCTGACCAGGCCAGATGGGTTTTGCTGTCTCTGTGCAAAACATGTTTTTGGAACCTATACAAGCAAGTAACCTTGAGACGAAGGACGCAAAACATCCAACATCATATCAGTGCAAGATGTGATCGTGTGATAGATTTGGTTTTACTACCAAATATACTCTAATTTACTGATCACGTCTTTAACTTTTACTACCTAAACTCACCGTAGCGCATTATGACCGTATGATAATGATAGCACAAAATAGACTAAAGTTACTGCCAAATACCCTCTAATTTACTGGATTGTTGTTAGATTTTATTATCATACCAGCAACTCGTTCGCCAATGATATTTCAAGAGGGTTCATTGCCTGTGAAGCCTGTGCAGTAGTAAAATCTAACAACACATTCAGTAAATTAGTGTTCATTTGATAGTAAAATCCCATTTATGTTGTTTTTATTGGCGAGAATTATATCATTTTGTTTCTCTTATCGTCGGTAATCTACCGGTGAAAACCGTTTGTGAATCGAAACAACCAATAAAAAGTTACGATGAAATCAAAGAAAAAATATTCTGGTACAAACAAGAAACATATTTATTAGTTGATTGGCCATGTAACTTATAGGTTTAATCAACATATGAATTGAGCGTACATGGGATGATTTGGACGTGCTCGTCCGGTCGACATGTAGAATAATTATTCTACACTTAGGGTGCTGGATAGTGCTTTCGTGCGTGCGTGTGTATATACAGTGTAACAGACAAAGCTATTTGAGGACACACTAGAAACGGAATTCTGCATTAATCCTGACAAGATAAGCAACAGCAGTTTGTATAAACATCATGTCAATCACAAAACGCATGTAAATCCTGCTACAGGGACACATTAGCACTACACTACTGGCTACTGCATGGGAACAGCCTGACAAGAGATTTACAAGCGACTACTGCATGGGAAGCTTAATAACTTTGCTGGACTGGTGAAAGCGCTATGAGTCTACGAGTCGGTTGAGAAAAGCACGGTGCAGCTTTTCTGCTGAAAGGCCCAACGGCCAGATGCAAAAATGACCACCACTGTGGAGCTGTATCTCAGATCATAAAGCATGCAAAATACTGTGCATGATCTATGTGGTTTATCCAAAGAATCATTATTTTCCAAAGAACATCAAGTGACAAGTGGTGATACACTTTCTAACCTGTAGAGAGTAACATGAATTGTGCTGACATTTAGGCACAGCAAACAGAGAGCTCACATCACTGAAAGAAATTCCTGAAGTTCAGGCCCTGATTATGACTGATTTATCGTGTGGTCATTTAGTGGTATCAAAAGCAACAATCAAACAACTCTGACAAGAATTGTATTAGCATCGACTAGGTCCACACATTGACACAAGAATCTAACTTTAGTCATTAGTCATTACTCAACTCCTCATTATAAACATGATCCACTAAATCTCACGCAGCAATAAGCATTCATTAAGGGGTTTTACAGTTTGAGCAAAACAGCAAGCAATTTTTGCTATATCACAAAGGGTTCTAATAGGCGCATATATAATATCTGACTTGAGAAACCAGTTCAAGTTAATATTAAGTACTAACATGAAGATTTGTGACCATACAAACCATAAGTACACCCAACAACGGACAGGTCTGTTTGCAGGAGCTTCAATTTGTATAAAGCAAAGAAATGCCATTCTATCCTACCCAGAGCATTTCCGCAGCTACAGCAGCACATGTAGAGCCTCTTTGATTGTAGGATTTTCATAGGGTTTTTGGATGGTGATGCAGATAGAATTACGCTTAGTACTTTTCAGTTAAATATACTATTTAATTGGAAAAAATTATTGAATCACGTTAAATATTACCAGGTAGACTCTAATTTAATTGGGTATTTATTTCTTTTATTTAGAGATGCAAAGCTACTATTTTATTTAACGGAATGACTTTTGCTCGGACATTCGATTTTTTTGGACGCCCAGCAACATTTTTTTATACGCATGAAACATTTTATTCCTACATGTAAAACATTTTCCTTCGATATCAGTACAAATGTGCATGCGGAAAAAAAAAATGTTGCAGACGTTGGAAAAAATGTTACAGACGTTGGAAAAAAATATTGCACGAGCGTCTAAAGAAATGTGCTGGGATCGAACGTCCGGCTCCTAGTTTCTCCCTTTATTTAATCATATACATGCTTATAGTTGATCTATATAAGCCTAAAGTGAAGAAACATTTAGAAGGTCCAGACAAAAGAATGAGACCTACCGAATTTTCCAAGTATGTGCTATAGTACACAGCATGGCGCTACAGTCTCTCGTGTAGGAATCGCCACCGTGTCACTCTCTGGAGACCTAACTCAGCCTGGTGTCGTTCTCCAAAGACCTAATCCGCCCGGGTTTCACACTCTGACATAGGCATCACCATTGTCGTTTTAGTGAGTCGGTCTGATAAAACCTATCATGATAAAGAAAATCTAGCTAAAAACTCGTCGGAAAAAAACAAACTAGAACAACTTGATTTTAAAAAAAAAAAAAAAAAAAAACTAAAGAAAAGATTACTTCTAGAAATCAACGGGTCCAAACACTCAACGCCGGCGAGAACGCCGGCGAGGAGGGGGGGCTAGTGACGAATCGACGGCCGTTGTTTGCGGCGTTGCAACCTTATCAAGTCATGGCATTTCAATCATGAGTTTTTCATATTCGCGCGTTTTTATATCAATTCTGCGTTCCAAAGAGACATCCTAGTTAAATTTGTTGCAGGAGTGAAAGTACACCTCCATGGCATACTCTGAGATTATCGATCAGGAAAAACTATTTTATTACTAATAGGATGAGGGCCAACCCCAAAACTATGATAAAATACAATGCCTATCACACCCCATATTTGCAAGATACAGTTGCAATGCAGCTACGGGCATACTAAGCTTCTCCAAAATGCCTAGCTTTGGGGCTCATGTCGGAGAAGAAGAAAAAAAAACGAACTTCTTATGGAAGTCCGACAAAATGTTGAGTAAAAATTTTAGCTAAGGAGTTGGCATGCATGGGAGCAATATTTTAAATAGCTAGCTATAGCTAAGCTATTGCTTTTTATCCTAAATACGAAGCTACGGGTCAATGTTCTGTTATGTTAGCTACAAGCGCTATAGCTAGCAATAGCTTCGTTATATGACGTAGCTTGTAGCTAGCGATAGCTCCGCTATCCTCCATAGGTACCCATGGTCCAAAATATTATGTCTATTTTGAAATCCAGCATTAATAGAAGGCTCAAATGCATCTCTCATTAGACTAAACTATGAAAAAAAAACCTAGTAAAACACCTCATCTCGCTATTTTTCAATAATCCAGAATTTATATTTTTTTAGTGATTAAGTACTTGTTGTTAAGAAAATTATGATATAGTTATCAGTTATGATTTTTGACATGTATTAGCATTTTTGTTGATTCTAAACTTGACTCATATTATTATTATAAAAATATTTTTGTTGATTTTTGAGTATGGTTTAATGATTTGTTTGGAGTATATAATTTTTTAATATTGAAAAGGTGACAAAAGATAGTTTTCACGGTAGCAAGCGATAGCTGGTGTAGTGTTTCTAAGATCTTATCGCGAAAATTGTGATTTAAAATCTTGATAAAGAGAGGTTAAGAACACAAAAGCCACCCTTCCAACGTTTATATATAGCCCCTCCTTCGGCGGATACAAGCTTCAGCTTCTCGAAAAGCAAAAGTTGGACGAGCCGGAGTGCTTGTAAGTTGTAAATGACAATGCTTATTGTATGTACGGGCCGGAGTAGTTGTCTGGTTGAACTGTTTGAAAGTGCTACACTATCTAATGCAACAAGGCAGTGCCACCCCTGGAGCTGCCTATGCCGAAGTCGAGCCACGGCTCTTGCGCCCCGCCCGTGTGGCGCTCGCCACTCCAAAGCCGCTGTAATCGCCGAGCTCCACGTCGCCTGCCGGTGAAACCCTGCCCGCGCGCCACATGCCCGAAGCATCACTGCGCCCAAGTCGCTACCGCTCCGCACGCCGTCGCTCGGCCTGTAGCTCCCGCGTCGCCCGTCGAGCTCCGCGACGCGACGCCACGCCCCCATGCGCCCGCCACACGCCCGCTGCGTTTTTACCCTAAACACGAAGCTATGGGTAAATATTCTGCTATATTATCTACGAGCGCTATAACTTGCAATAGCTTCGCTATATGACGTAGCTTATAGCTAGAAATAACTTTGCTATCCTATATAGGTACCCACGGTCCAAAACATTATACCCATTTTGAAATTCAACATTACTAGAAGGCCGAAATATATCTCTTATTAGCCTGAACTATGAGAGCACAGTAAAAGACCCCATTTCACCCTTTTTCAATAATCTAGCATTCAATTTCTTAGTGATTAACTACTTATTGTTAAGAACATTATGATATAGTTATCGGTTATGGTTTTTGATATGTATTAGCATGTTTATTGATTTCGGACTTGACTCATATTCTTATTGTAAAAATATTAATACCTTATAAAGTACCATGATTTTATAATTTGTTTGAAGATGACTTATATTATATACATATTAAATTTTTTAATACTGAAAGCGTGACAAACTTCTACGATAGCTAGAGATAGTTATTGTAGCTTTTTAGGATCTTGTTACGAAAATGATGATTTAAAACCTTCACCAAGACTGCACACCTGAGACTGCTACAAACCCTACAGACCGAACTGACCAAAACCCTCTCAAATGCACACCTCTGAGACTGCTAAAACGGTAAAACCCTACAGATCGAACTGACCAAAACCCTCTCAAATCTGGTGCTCCAACTAATCAATCCTCAAATAAACTGACCACATCAGAGAGCTAGGAGTGTCGAGCGAACTAACCAAGTTTGGAGCTGATCTAACCATGTTTAAGCCTCCTATCATGAACCTGATGAATTGATGATAGTACAAGAGCAACCAATCCAGACATACCTTTACGTCATCGCTTTATGGTTGTGTGTTGTGCTCTCACTCAAGAAGCAGCAGCAATAGCAAGGGCAAGAGGCTAGTTCTTTGCTTCAACTCTCCCTCAAGGAGGCGTCATAACCGCTGATCACAAAGTGAATCACCGTTTTCAAGCACTGGGCTTGTGGGCTACAGTTGGCCTCACCACCTGTCCACCTCCATCATGTGGTGGGATATAGCCCAAAAGCAGTGCAAATGCACAGCAAAATATACAATTTTGAGAGAGAGAATCTTATAGCTAAAAACTTGGAATTTTTTAAAATAATATCATTTTAAATACAATTTACAGAATTAATATGCTAGTGAAAAAATAATGAAAATACCATTCTGTAGCCGTTTGAAATGGTGACAGTCCGTCTGTCGCCATTTCAATTGGCAACAGAGGGGTGAATTTGAACTGTCGTCTTGCCTCTCTGTCGCCGGTTGAAACGGCGACAGAGGGAAATGGCGATAGAGGAGCCTCTGTTGCCGTTTCAACTGGCGACAGAGGAGCATTTTAGCTCTCGCTGCAGCAAATCAAACCAGAGTCGAGCATCAAAAAAAAGAAAGAAAGAAAGAAAGCAGAGAAAGAGGGGAAAGAGGGAGAGGAAGAAGAGGGGGAGAAGGAGCAGGAGGAGGTGAAGGAGAAATAGGGGAGGATGAGGAGGAAGGAGAAGGAAGAAGAGGAGAAAGAAGAGTGTCGCAATTTTGCAGGTATTTTTTTTATTGTAGTGACCAGATTAATTAGGTTGTAAGTAATTAGTTATGTAGAGTAGCAATTATAATTTACATAGAAGACTTAGCGACCAGATTAATTAGATTTGTAAGTAATTAGTTGTGTAGAATAGCAATATTTTTTTTAGATACACGATTTAGCAATCAAAGTAATTAGATTTTAAGTAATTAGTTGTGTCGAATAGCAGAACTTATTCTAGATACACAATGTAGCGACCAGATTAATTAGGTTTGTAAGTAATTAGTTGTGCAGAATAGTAATATTTTTATAGATACACAATTCCGCGATCAGAGCAATTAGATTTGTAAGTACTTAGCTATGTTGAATAGCAGTACTTATTTTAGATACATGATGTAGCGACCGGATTAATTAGGTTTGTAAATAAATAGTTGTGTAGAATAGCAATATTTATTAGATACATGATTTAGCGATCAGAGTAATTAGATTTGTAAGTAATTACCTGCGTCGAATTGTAGTACTTATTTAGATACACGATGTAGTAACCAGATTAATTAGGTTTGTAAGTAATTAGCTGTGTAGAATATCGATAGTTTTTTATATACACGATTTAGCGATCAGATTAATTAGCTGTGTAGAGTGTCTATCGTTTTTGTACATAGGTAGAGTAGTATTAAGAATTTTGTGAAATGCTTGACAGGTATGGATGAACGAGTGCAATTTAAAATACACTACAGAGAAGGGGTTCCTCACATGGGTTCACAAGGGGTGGAATTTCCATTTTCCAAGTGTCGTGGCTAGCCTGTCACGTGCATGGGAGCGTTCATGGAGCACGGTTAGAAGATGGTTACTAGATGTTCTCGTTGGACTATGAATTGCATGATCGAAAGCTGCACGTAGCAGGATGTCGGAGACGGGATTGCATGTACTGGGAGTTAGTGGAACTAAAAAGGCTGAAGTCGTGGAGTTCGTATGAAACAATGGTGATTGAGAAAGGGTGGCCGTTAGTATTGTTGGCACAAGCATTTCTAAAATCCAATGTCGTCGAAGCAACACAGGAGGAGGTTGTTGGTGATGAACCGGAGGAAGTTACAGAGAGCAGCCAAGCTAGAGAATGTTTAGTGATACATGATGTTAGTTCAGGTCAGGAGGCAGTGCAACCCGAGGAAGTTGATGTTCTAGTAGCAGAGGTGCAGGAACCAATGGGTGTGGCAGACAAGGGAGAACATATTGAATCGCTGGTGCAATCGATGGACACAGAGAGCCATGACTAGGAGGCTTTAAGTAATGACGAAGAGGATGAAGAGTCTTTCCTTGCGGAGTGGGATGAATGTCGGTTCGATAGGCTAATGGTCAACGAGGGTGAAGATGTCGCATGGGGATATGATCGGAATGAGGTGCGGTAAGATGCAATTTACAAGAATAAATGTGAGTTGCAGGAAGCAATGACCACATAGGCAGTTTCGCAGCGTAGACCCTTTAAGGTTATGAAGTCAGATCAACAGGTGTATGATGCCAGATGTCAGATGAAGGGTTGCCCATGGCGTGTCCATGCTTATCAACCTAAGTGGGACACCATTTAAAAGTGTTCTATAGTCATCCCACACACATGCGTGCTAATGGAGTCTACGCAGTCGCATATAAACATATCTTCAGGCTTTGTTGCTAATGCAATGTACGAGGAGGTTATTGGTAACCTGGATTTAGAGCTACGTGCCATCATACTTGCAATAGAGCAGAGGTTCCATCATACTGAGGACGCGGTGGTGCCCGACGACGGAGTGGCGAACGGAGTTCCTGGATCGGTTCGCGAGTGTGCTACCTAAGGAAGCAGGGTACACACTTTTCACTTCTGCACATGGCCCGACGCAGAAGTGGCTCGTGCAGTTCTACATAAGTGCAGTTCAATTTGTCTCATCTTATATTTCGTTTTCCCTTGTAGTTCTGGATCTGAGCATTATGTTTTGCAGCCCGAGAGGATGGCAGACGGAGCAGGGGAGTACGTTATCAGCCGACACTTCGAGGCGCACCTACTCTGGTTGTTCGGCTGTGTCTTGTTTTGCTCGTCCCACGGGGACAACATCGACAAGCACATGATCTAGTTCGCGAGGACGATCGTGGACGTCGACCTGCAGGAGCTCCCACAGCTGGCTTGGGGACCAGTTGTACTCGCTGTCACCTACCGGGCCCTGTGCGACGAGTGTCGTCGTGTGGCGGACTCCTCCATTCTCACCGAGTACCCTTTGCTGCTTCAGTTGTGGTCGTTCAAGAGGTTTCAGATCGAATGTCCGTAGATGGACTTGACACTTTACAACGCATGCTTCTACGGGCCCCCCAAGGATGACGTTGACCGTCTTACCATGGGGACGTTGTGGTGTCGCCGACGGGTTAGTATAATCAACTTTATCGTCAATTATATAATAATTTCCCATGTTTCGTAATAACGGTCGCCTATTTTGCTTTTGTGCAGTCGACTTTCACCCTAATTACGTCGCACGCTTCGTACCCCGAATATGTAGTGATATTTGACCAGCTGATGGATGATTGCGTCATCTGGCGCCCGTACCTCCCAGAGCTCGTCGGCACGCGAGCACCTCAGGGCCTCTCGCTGCAGTGCACCAGTGACGCCGCCTTCTGGCTGACATGGCGTCACCTGGTGTTTGACGTGTTCGTGGAGACCTATGTCGCCCACCGTGTGATGAGGCAGTTCGGTCTCCGGCAGGTGTTCCTTGTCCCTACTGGTGACGTCGTCCCACTGAACGTCCACACGTTAGTTCTCTTTTACATCACTTTCAATTGCATCAGTCTTTCAGATGTCCTTGCTAATGAGGTTATGTTGTGAATCTCTTTATGCAAACAGACACGCAAGGGCTTTGTTGGTACTGCGAGTTGGGCGGCACGCATGTTGCCTCATGCTCAGTAGTGGGCACAGGTGTTGGCGGACGTGCACGAGGAGGCTACTCCTTACGACCACGACATGTACGATGACTACATCCGGTGGTTCAGCCCATGCACACGCATTTAAGTTGTGCGTGTCGTGGACTCACCTCCGAGGCACATTCCCTCGATGGCTGACACCTACCTTACATAGCCAGACTCTGCTTTTCATCGATCAGTTAGTACTTCTTTTCACATATCGTATAATGTAGCATTAATACAATATCAGCATATAACAAGCCTTTCAACGCGTACGCAGAGTGACCTTGCAAGGGAGGTTTTGGAGGTCGTCGCCGCACTGATGGCCGGAGTCGGCAGGGGAGACAGGTTGGAGGTCATCATGGAGCACCTGCGAGGGGCGTTGCAGCGTGTTTACGCGAAGGCCTCTCGCATCATCCAGCTTATGTCCTGCAAAAGGCCTAGGGACGACGACGTGGTATAGGTCCTAGGCTGTTCCTCTGCTGTACGTGGGCGACATACGACACACACCGCACCCCCCCCCACAGCGCAGACACAGACTACCCCTCCACCCAACATCCCGGAGGGCTCCAACTGGCACCGTTCCGCGCTGTTTGTCCACATTACTGCAGGTACACTTTCGTGGTCTCATTTCGTCTATTACATTCTTTACAATATGTGTTGTACTAACGTGAAATGTTTGTCAGGAGCCGTCGATGATCAAAGCGCTACCCACTTAGGCGACTCGTTCCACTTCGACGACGCCGTTATCGAAGATTGGTTGACGGACCCCCACCAGCAGTCGCCGGGTGTCGTCCTTAGTCCATCTCAGCTCCCCGATGCTCCCAGACCGAGTCAGCCTTCGCAGGCCATCTTCGCTATTCCAACAGCACCATTACGACCTGCTAGGAGTACTCGTGGACTGCCCCCGGACCACATGACATATTCATCTAGACATGTTCTGCGTCATAAGCGGCCGAGGACCACACGAGGGGTCGCACCGCGCAGGGGCGCTAGCTAGTTTTTTTTCCTTCATACCTGATGTACTAATCGATTATGATATATTCTGGAAATTTAGTTTGATTTCTTTTGTTTTGATGATTCCTTTCCTATTCGAATTATCTATTTTACTGTGATTTGACAACACGCAGATAATAGCTGTCCTATCGAATGGACAACACGCACTAGCAGTTTTGCATAGTGATTTGACAACACGTAAATAATAGTTGTGTCCCACCGATTGGACAACACGCACCAGCAGCTTTGCAGAGCGATTTGACAACACGCACCAGTAGCTTTGCAGTTAGATTTAACAACACTCTGCGCACCGTGGAGTGACAATACAATGTCTACTTTTCTCTCTAGAGTGGAGTGACATGGCCTATAAATACAACCAGCCACCCAAGCAACGCTTCTTCACTACCCTATCCTCCACTACATTACAATGACAGACAGAGGAGGCACCTCAAGACGTGGGAGGGGTCGTCGGGGAAGACAGGGTAATACCGCACCTCGAGCCACCGACCTTTCATGGTTTCGAGGCCGCGACCCTTCACTCGAGGAATGTGATATCTACGGTCCCTACAACCACGATCCCACAGCGCAGATCTCCTTTGCTACAACACGAAAAATCCAATCCACTACGGCCGCCCACTTGACCACCTAATCTGGTCAACATGCAAGCACGACCTCGACGCCGTTGTCCAGGTTTGCGAGCGGCCTCTTTCCAGCCCAGGACGTTGTTTCTACCGATGCCCTCTATTCATGGTAACCATTACAACTCTTACATACCATTCCACGCATATCCTATATGACATGCACTCTAACTTGCAGACCGAGAATTGTAAATACACCGAATGGCTAGACAAACCATTTCCGCAAGCAGCTGAACATTACATCACCACATTACTAGTACGCCTTTATGAAAAGAAAGAGGAACTCACTGAGGTGGAGAACAAGAAAGACCAGCTCCGCAGGCAGAACTTAGAACTCCAAACCCAGAACGACGACATACACTGTCAAAGGCTCAGGGAGAGGAACAATGAGGAGACCGTGCACCTCAGCAGCGACTACCATACTTACTACTGTTGCAGCAATGTGAGTTGCAGTTGTGCTTGCCACTACCGCGACCACCAGGCCGTCCACGCCGTCCCGATGATCAACACTCCATGTGGGTGTTGTATGGTTACTCATTCGAGCCTTCCGCATAGGGTACAACAGCCAGCATGACTGCTTTATAATTCCAAAAGGCATGCATGTATCTTGACTATATTTTCCGTTCATATTTTCTCCATGTCATCACGCCATATCGCCATGTCTATTTGCATAATTTCTATGTCATGTTGTGTCCACAATGCCATACTATGTAAACTATTATTTCTATGTCATACTATATGCCCTTATATATTTTTATACATTTTTTGTTTTTAAATTATGCTATGCTATTTTCTTTCTCCTCTCCCTTCTCGTCTTCTCTTCATCCTCTTTCCTCTTCTCCTCATCATTTCTTTTTCTCCTCTTCTTTTTTCTCCTGTTCTTCTTTTTTCTTCCCTCTACCTCCTCTTTCTCCCCCCCCCCCCTTTTTAGTTTTGGGCTGCGCGCTTTGAATTGGCGACAGAGATGTATCGCTATTTCAATTAGTGATGGACTCTGTCGCGCTTTGAAACGACGACAAACTCTCTGTCGCCATTTCAAACGGCGACAGAGAGGTTGTCACCATTTTAAATAGCTACAGTTAGATATTTTTGCTATTTTTTAATCGGTCTATCATTTCTATAAATTTTCATTAAAATTATATTATTTAAAAAATTCTAAAAACTTGCATATAATCAAACAGACCCGGGACCACAACGTGCGTATAAGGGTATAACAATATCAAGATCCCAGCACCACTGTGCTATTATACAACACTGATGTATTACACGCAATCTTGTTTTGTACACAACAAAATAATTAGAACTGTTATAACCTCTGATGAGTATCAAGTCTTTTGCAGGTAATCTTGAAGTACTCACTCAAAAGCCTCACACAAATATTAAAGATGCATAAATATTAAAGCATAAATGAAGGGTTGATAGTGATTACTTACCCCTTCGCTTAATTGTTTAATTTAAGATTTGTGTAACTTGCATTGAGAGGAAAAGCATAGAAACACTGCTCTAAAAGAGAAATAGAAGCTACAACAGATCGATTGGACAAAAAGGCAGCGAAGTGAAGAGAGAACATTACGCTAACACCCAATACCAAATAGCACAATAAGAGAGAACAGAACATAGCTAAAGAGACATGCAGCACAAAAAGCATAATGCATTCTTGGCAAAAAGACTCGTTGCAATGAAGAAATGCAGCTTTACATGGGCCTGGACCATACGTCACATAAAAAAGGGTTATTACAGGACAAATGAAAAGGAGCTAGATGGAGGAACATGGTACAGAGTCATGGTTTTGGCTCACGTGTTACTTCGAACAGGAGAGAGCAGGAAAGTCTCAACAGTCTATTTGGGCATGGCAGCATAGGCTGATCCTACAATGGGCGTTTGGAACCTTCCAAAACCACCTTTGAGGACTTAAAAGTATTACTCAGCAATTCAGTCATAGCAAAAAAAAAAATCTCAAAAGGCTTCAAAACGTGTACTTACATATGATGCAGGTTGATGGCCTCAACAAATGCATTCTCCATTGATTAGCACCATCTGATCAATTCCTATGAAAGGCATCATTTGGCATTTTGGCCACAGTACATAAAAAAGCAGCAGCCCAAATCTTCCCTCAAAGAGTCTTCAAGACTGACGATATCTCCCTTTTGAGAAGCACGCCTTGAAACCAATTCTGCACCCACCAACATAGACAGAGATATTGGAGCGATAATGGATGCATGGACGCGTCATATCATGGTTGATGAAGCTGCTGATGCCTCAGCTATCAGCCAGAGAGGTTGGCGTGCTTGAAGGCAAGCACCGATATCGAAGGGATATAATTCTGCTCCATCAAATATAAGATTTACTCCCGGTAAGGCTACATCCTTGCTGTCTGCATCTTCTGGATCTGGTTTTCCTTCATGGATGGATGATTGCTCTTTAGAGACAGGTTTGGTGGCAGCCTCGTCATGCTCAGGAAGTGCATATGATCTTTTGAGGTTCAGAACATAAACATTAGTCACCAGTAAATAAGTATGAGAAGAACCATATGAATCTTATGGCATGAAATCATTAACTACAAAGAATGTAACAAATGCACAAATACCTGACAATGCTCCCATCAAAGCCCACAACTTCTGTGCGGCATCTCTGCCGTCCAACAAGTTTCAGCCTCTCGTGTTCACTTGGGGCTCCTCCGTAGGTTGGTGATGAAGGACCATTAAGAGGATTCCATGTGCCACTAATACTATTGATTAAAGCGCGGGGTAAGTCCCTTGAGCTTCCTCGCTTGTTAAATAACTTTGCTATTGGACCAGTTGCTTGATATTCACTACAAAGCTCTCTCAGCCGCCTTCTTACATTTTGCATCACATCATAATGTTCAGTGAGATCTTCTTTCTGAAGTATATGGGATGCAGCCACCCTTTCACAAATTCTCTCACATAACTTTGGATTGAACAAGGGAATTCCAAACTCCAAGCTCAAAGGCACCCACTGATAACTTCCATTTTCTGGGCAAAACTTATCTGGTTCAACAAGCCTGTGAAGTCTTAATAAACGAAGGTAGCCAAGTGTGCACAACTCAAATTTACTGGATAAGTCTTTCAATACTGAGGTCAAATTTAAGACCTGTTCCTTTGGCAAATTAGTTTGAGCTACCACAGATGCAATTGACTGATCATCATTCTTCAGGGGTAAAGGGATATCCACAGTTACAAGGTTTCCTGATGCGTCAAGATCATTTATGCTAAGTGGTTGCACTAGCACAGCAGATTGTTTAATCATCGAGTTCAAGCAGTGTAATAGTAGGTTGCCCTTGACTAAGTTCCCTTCAAACTTCCCTCCTAGTCCACCCACCACAGAGCAATCCCAAGACCATATCAGTGCCTTTTCACAACCAGCTAATGGTTCAGGCAGCAATCTACAACGCTGTCCTTTCATGAAAACAGCAGATAATGGTCCACAATGCCCTGCTGTATACAATACTAGCTTCAACCAAGGTGTCATGGATGAATAAGAGGGTGGACCAAAATGAACTGGGCCCGAAGGACCGGGAAGAACTGATGAAGAAGGAAGAGGAACCATTGACACAATAATGTCATAGTCCCGGAGAAATAGCCGTTCCAGTGTTGCTGGAGCAAGCGATGCTAAGCTCTCACATCGAAGAATATCAACTCTGTACTTCCTTTTAATCTTCAACATATTAGTGTCAGTAGAGCCATCTAGTTGCATAGTCCCACCATTTTCAGCGTCATTCCTCAACATGCTTTCCCCGCTTTCTGATAAAGCCATTGACGGTGGCAGTGTATTCCCATCTTTATTATCTAAATCACCTATAGAGTGGTTATTTTGGGGCAATTCGTCACAGCCATCCTCGCCAGTGCCCTCAATGTTTACGTTGGTCAAATGGGCAGTAACATTGTCATGCAAGGAGCTTGTTAGATTGTTTGCTTCACTAGCTTTATCAGAGTTCTCATGTGTAGAAACTCCACCAGACCGTAAACACTCTAGGAAGCATCGCAGACTGAATGCATGATTAGCAAACTCCTCTAGCACACCCTCAAATTTCTTTCCCTCTAAACTAGCCAGATCACTGCATAGTTCCGCGATGCAAGAATCACCTAATTTTCCAGCTTCGTATAGAATGACAGCATGAGATTTTAAACCTGCAGCAGTTGATGAAGGTGCTCAGTGCAGTATCTATTAAGGCAGTTGATTGTGTATTAAACTATTAATCAGTACTGAAAAACTATCATTTGAATCATCAATGTAAAAGAGAACAAGAGATCACTACATCTCTATATTGCGTAAAATATACAGAAATTGAAAAAAAAAAAATCTTAACTGTAGAATATGAGTGTTCCAAGTCAATAATTTTGAAGAGATTTCAGCTCAAAATCTTAAATATTCTGCATTTGAAATAAAGAGAACCTCTAACCTGGGGACAATGAACCCATCATCAAGTATGAAGTAACATTGGCATCCACGACAAAACCTACATGAGCAGTTCCAGAGATTTTCCTGAGTCCATCAGCATCAATGGTAAGCAACTGTTGACCAGAATTTTCTGAGTTGATACTTTCATTTGAACCTTCTTCATCATCACTAAGAATGTTACTGGGAAATGCAGGGACACCTTCATCAAGCACAGAGTCTGCATCCAAAAGTTTTACAGCCCAGCCCAGTCGACAAGCAAATGATGCAGCTGCCTGCAGCTGATTAAGGTCAGCCTGTAAAGTTGCAGCCAATTCAGCAACAGTAGCATTAGCACTTGACACAACAAATACAGCATAAAGTAGCCTGCAGTCAAGAAAATCAGGTAATCACTATGATGGCAATAAAGAATTACAAGTAACCACCGTAGCCAAAGACGTTGACCACGCAAGTGAAGGAGCATATGTAGAACCCAATCTCGATAATTGAGACCATCAAAAATAACCAGGCAGCGAGGGACAGAAACGGTTCCCAAGGAAGAACCGGAAGACAACAACATTTTTTTAGCCGAACCGACTGAGGGAGCCAAGCCGACGGAGTGAGCCGGAGCTGACTCGGAACCAGAACCCATATTAAATTGAAATCCGATCGATCGATTGATTATCACCTTGCTTCAACTGGGGCGATCGGAGACAAGCGGGAGGCGGAGCAGCCCGCGATGGTGCACGAGCGGGGCTGCGCCGCGTGGCCGAATCGACTGCGGTGGAGAGCACGGGAACAGCGGCCCGACAATGGTTGGAGCGGATCCGAGGGGAAAGCTGACGCGGAAGTGGGAAGAGCCGCAGAAAGAGCGGCGGCGGTAGGCTAACAAGGAGAAGGTGGTGGATGGCGCAAGTGCAATACCGGTAAAAAACCTAATAACCCTAAATTAGCTCGATACCATGTTATGAATAGCACTTACATTCATCGTGAGGCCAATATGTCAGAATATATACACGTACATGCGGGTACAAAAGGAAAGCCAAGGCAATCTCTATACAAGGCAATAAAGGTTACTGTCTAACAAAATGGATTTGAATAGCAAATGAAGGTCGTTTCATAGAAGAATTGCAGGCACTTACTCTTCAATTGGGTCTTCATATGTTTGATCCTTGTTAGAAACAAAGCCTTCAAGCCTGGATACTGAACAAATAGCAACAATTATAAAATCTTTGATAAACTAGATTAGAAACCTGAATACAAGTTTTCTTAGCACAAATTAGCTGAACACATGCTTATTACTTCGGTAAAAAAGAACAAGCTTATATGCAAAGTTTACCATTTATTCTAACACAGGAGGATTATGATCAAGGTATTTTGATATGCTGTCTAGCAAAGTTGCACTAACACCATCACATGATACTTTCTCCAAAAGTACCAACATTCTGAGCTATCATGTTTGATTTTGCATATAACGTATAGAAGATTCGAAAAGTTAAGTCTTTTTTATCCAACGCTAGCATTGCCTTTTTGTATGAACCACAAACTAGCTTATACAGCAGACACATAATGCAGAGTGTCAAACTCTTGTCTATTGGTGATGCGTCATTACTATGTTAGAGAACACAATTTGTTTCTTTTAAAGCAGAAATGACCGGCACTTCTTTAAAATGTGTTGTCGCTGTGATGAATGTTGAACACATGTCAAAATAGCAAAACTATGTACTAGGATCTTGGTGCAACCTAGATGTTTGGTTTCTGCCAGAAAAAGGAAATTTTAAAGCGATAATTTAGGCCATAACGGGATGAAATAGGAAAAGTCTGTCCAAACCATTTCTTGGCAGTCATGGAACCAGATATTACATTCACATCATTTTTGATGGCATGAGATGAGAAGAATGAATACATAATCCAGATAAAAGACAACACAAGCAACAATGCCAATCAACTAGCTTAATTCTATAATACTTTAGTTCAAAGTTTGAGCACTACACCAATCAACTTAAGCATTCCATGAGTATCCACAAAAATATTCCATGAATACCTTTGAAACGGTCGTCGGGGTACACGGGCACATCAAAGTACACTAACCCTCTTTTATAAAGGCCATCTATAACCTTCGCATCAAAAAGAACATATGTATTGGCTTCCTCTTTGCATATTTTGTCTATTGTTGCTGTCTCTTCTTCTGAAAGTTTCTACAATAAACCAATAATATCAGCTCTCATTGGTGTTACGTAAGACATCATAAAGAAATATTAGCTTCATATTAGAAAAAGAAAACTCAAGAAAGACCAGACTATGTATCATCCATACTAAGAAAAGTGAGCAGCTTCACCATATTAATATATTATTTACCAAAAGTGTAATTGTACAACAAGACGAAAAAGAGAGATATGTTGTGGCAAACCTGACCTTAAACTCTTCTAATGTAAAGTTAACAAGACAAACTCCCCACCATGGCTCGATTGGGAATTCAACAGGCTGTGTAGGCAGTAATTCTTTTGCGATTGATTTGTTCAGCTTCCACATCAGTTTCTGAAGAATTCAACAGAAGAAAAACCATTATCTGCTAGCATGATAAATGTTGCTGCAACATACTCTTTACTAGAAGTAGAACATGAAAGGTCACACAAGGTTTACTGATAACAATAACTTGATTCTACACTCATGACTATTCACACGAACTAGACTTGACTGGTCCACCCAATTGCATGGCATGGTCTAGTATATTGCAGAGACCCCTATTCTTTTACAACTCAAATTTGATTTAAGAGTATACCAGAGGGAAATTTATTTTTATAATTTAGGATTTTGTTATCATTTTAGTTGAAATATGCTCGAGGTAACATCCAATTGTTGTAGTTCACTTGTGAATTGTGATTAGGGTCCACAGATTGAGGATTTTTTTTTTGGTTCTTTATGAGAATATCTATATTTGCATGTTTCACAAGAGTGCAAGAGCAAGCGATATTGTGCAAAATCCAAGAGATTATCAATGATACTACCTTTGATCTGCATTTGTTCATTATATCAATAAATTCATTTCTTCCAACACCAGTAAGCCTTAGGGCATCAGCAGCAGTGAAGTTTGGAATACTATCATACGGTTGTTCTGCAATATAACCAAACATGTTAGAAACATAAACAGGAATGTTGTCCATGAATAAAGCAAATGGAAGTTTCCTCGGTTATGATATCCACCTCTGTTTCAGAGGGGTAACTAATACCAACTTACTATTATCCGAAATCATAAGTAAAAACCCAATGTTAAGAAGTTCACTGTGCAAACTTAAAGAGTATAGTACTTCGTTAAGATTACAGAAATCAATACAAAATGTAGAGCAGAAACAATTCAACTTCAGTCAGCATAATTAAACATAAGGGTGTATCACGACCTAACAGGATAGATCCATTTTATAAGCTGAAGTGCATAAGCATGTAATTGGTCATCGTCTGGCAGATTTTCAAATCACTGCTAATGTCAGTATATTAAGAACGATGCAGTGTAAGGTAATCTTTTATTGTAGATTTGGCAAACGAGGGGGTATTTCTCACAATTCTTTTTCCAGGCTGCTACCAGCGGTATCCCATTAACTTTCAAAAAACACGATGAAACATCTCCAATATATATATGAAGCCTTTTCGTACTCCTGGGAGTACGTACTTCCACCTCCAGTATATCGCTTAAACAGATGTGTTATACTCCTTTATCATTTTCAGTATACTCCAATAATAATTTTAAGATACTACAATGCAATATTGTTGAAAAAAAATTCAACAGAGCCCTTTATGTTTTTGCTATATACCCTTTTCCGTATGTAAAAAGAGTATATAAACAAATTATGCTATAAAGGGTGGAATTTGATGAAATTATTCGTGGAACTCACTTTGAAGTATCTTATAATCAGTATTAGAGTATACTAAAAGGATAAAAAGGTATAACAACATCATTTAAGCGGTATATTGAGTGGGATTATGTACTCCCAGAGGTATGGAACCATTTTCATACAAACACATATATATGTGTGTGTCCTGAACCTGACACCTCAAAGGTGATAACTGGCCATGTTAAACACCCAAGTGCATTAGGTACTCATGGGATCATAGTAAAAAGGCAAGAGGGCGGAAAACTCAAAATGCTGAAAAAAAAAACATTTCAGGGCTTGTTTGGGAAGCCCAAAATCCCGGCCCATCCACGTGGGTGGACTAGGACTTTGGGCTTCCCAAACAAGGCCTCAGGCTGGCAATAACCTATCAGTACATTGCCCTGTTCTGCAACTAAAACGGAACAAAAATAATAGAAAAGAACATATTTGGTCAATTTAGGCCACCAGCTTACCGACAGGCATTGCCCAAAATTGCAGTCTTATTAAATCTAAACAGCAAGATACCAACATTAACCATTTAATAGTTATATTCTATTTTATGTGGCATTTTGCCAACAGAAAAAAAAAACAATCAAGAGTGATCTGTAGGACTACAGGATGCTAAAGAAATATATGAATGTCATGAAAGAAATTCTTGGTGTTAATGAGGGACTACCATTCTTCATAGCTTCAAACAGTATATCACAGTAATATCCGAATGGCGAGATCCTCAATACTCGGCATATATAGTCTGCAAGATGGTATGGGTATAACTGCAAAACATTGTATATCAAGTAAAGATCATCTACACTTTCGGGTAAACTATTCAAAAATAGGAGAACAGTGCTACTCCATACATAATTTAACACATCAATAGAAGAGCCTTGGGTGCTTGCAGGTGTAATTACAGAAATATTAACAGAACAGTAACTGAGCATATATGTGGTATGCAAAACAATGTATCTAAAAAATCACAAACATATGTATAGTAAGTTAGTGATATGCTCTAGAGGCAATCATGGAGATGATTGTATCGCTTTTATGTTTATGAACTATTGAATAATATATTACTTTGTCCTTTGAATGAACTATCATTTATATTGATTAACAAGTATGTGACTTATTCGTAAAACTCTTTATTCATATATGGTGTTATTCTAAATATCCCTGATCTTATGTCATTATGTGGGACATTTATGACTTATAGATCAGCACATGTATTGATTGATGGTTATATTTCACAGATCATGATATGAGATATCAAATCAATAATGTGGACATATGTTGGATATTGAGTTGCATGCACCAGCCAATTCACCCAAAAGCTTAAGCTGATGAGGAAAGACGGACAATTCACATATACTTCAACACTCTCCCTCACGTGTAGGCTCCCTCAGGCCTAAGACGTGGAATAGAAGTGGACTGCAATTATTATTATTTTAATTCCATCAACCGAGTCTTGAACTCAAGACCTCTTGGCTCTGATTCCATATTGAGTTGCATGCACCAGCCAATTCACCCAAAAGCTTAAGCTGATGAGGAAAGACA
The DNA here is from genome assembly GCA_036346355.1 of Rhipidocladum racemiflorum. Taxonomy (NCBI): domain Eukaryota; kingdom Viridiplantae; phylum Streptophyta; class Magnoliopsida; order Poales; family Poaceae; genus Rhipidocladum; species Rhipidocladum racemiflorum. The sequence goes on from CM070584.1 coordinate 54,162,159, forward strand.
GACAATTCACTTATACTTCAACATTGGAGAACGTAATGTTAGATTAACCCCACCTTGAGACACCGCAGGATTGTTATATTCTTAACTGTTATCAGTTGGTCTCATATATAGCGTATGTGAGATCTTTATAATTGAGATCGCCATGCTTCCCTACATATGTAATAGTTTACTTAAGGGTTACCAAACACTACTCCGTAACTTGATAGTTATAAAGGTAACTTTCGAGTTTACTATGAAACATGTAGATGAATGTGAGCAATCAAGATGGGATTTCCCCCCTCTTTAACGGGAGAGATATCTCTAGGCTCCTTGATGTGGTTGGATTAGGGGAGTGCATGGCCATGACGAATGTGGTTGAAGAGTCAACCGCAAGTGTATAATTCACTATATGATCGACCTATCACAGGATGGCACGCATCTTGTGTTATACCCTTTGATCGGGTCTTCTACAGAAGGCATCAGACTCCAGCTAATAAAGGAAACCTTGACAATCAGACGCAAGCAGAATAGGAAGCTGGCGTCAGTTAAGGAGGGAGCGATTGGAAGATCGCCTTGAAGGATAATCTTCTTAAATTAGTTTCTGAGCTTATACTCTTTCCTTTTTCATATTTATCTGTTAGGAAAGCTTTTGATTTGTTGTCACGTCAGTTCCTTGCCAACCTGTTGGTGAGGGGAGTCTTTGGGGTTATTTAAGGAGAAATAAAAGGGAGAAAAGGGCATGCTTGTTTGTGCCACAAATTCTAAGTCTCAGGCGGTGGCTCCGATAACAGCCAATCTATCCTAAGGCACGCCACGTCGACCACGGGGTCTACGAGTGGCGTCCGATCTGGCCTCAGGCCATGAACACGTGCATACGAGCAGGTTCATCCCGAACCAACTCGTAACAATTTGGTATCAGAGCCAATCGGCTCGGGTGCCATGGCGACTCCACTAGAAGATCGGGTGGGCGCACTCGAGGAAGATGTGAAGGAGATTAAGAAGATGATGGTGGAGATACTCACGCAAGTCAAGGCTAAGGGTCCCACCGGAATTCATGATCAGGAGAGTAGCCGCAATCATCCGGATGGAATGGACACAAACCGACTGAGGCTGGACGATGAAAGAAGGGCTGGGGAGCAGGAAGGGCGACCACAGCCAGGATTTCGCAGGGGTGATGAGTATCGGCACACGCACACGGCAAGAAGAAGACGCCAAGAAGAGGAAGATCGGAGGTGGACACCCCGTGCACCCCGGTTTGATCTATCTGAGTATGACGGCACTTCAGACCCTCTTGGATGGCTGCGGCAATGTGAAAGGTTCTTCAAATTTCACCACATCCCGGAGGAGGAGTGGGTGAACTTGGCCGGAATCCATCTTCGTGGGGAAGCGTTGGAGGTACTGGACAATTGGCAACAAGATGAGGAGTGGTTCGATTGGGAGGAGTTCTCTGATACATTCGCCCAGCGATTTACACGGCACTCCAGCCTGGGACCCTTGGGCGATTTGGTGAACTGGAAACAGGGGAGCAACCGAGTCGATACTTATGCACGAGAATTCCAGCGACTACTCGCCAGGACGTCAAGGATGCGAAGAACTGATCAAATTGACACGTTCATCGCAGGGCTGTCGACTGCCTTGGCGGCGGAAGTTCGGAGGGAGCGCCCTCGCAACTTGGCGGAAGCCATTGGTTTTGCACGTGAGGCAGAAAACAGAAAAGATGCATGGATGGCTGAAGCAGTCCAGGAGATGGGCGCGCCAGGGAAGACAAGGCTGGCCTATAATCGGGGGTCCAGTTTTTCCGGTGCCAGTGGAGCGGCGTCCTCTGCAGGGGGAGCTACACCACCGGTTGTGAACACATCTGGAGGCTCACGATCAGGATCAGGGGTGGCTTCAGTGGCATCGGGAGCACTTGGCCAGGGAACTCATCGGATCGCACCGGCGGGATCGGCAGGAACCCAGTCCAGTTCGGCGTCAACTCCAACACGAGTGCGTCTCAGCAAACCCGGCTCGACGGCGGCGTGCAAAAGGGCTTTGTTACAATTGCGACGAGGTCTACAGTCGAGGCCATCGTTGCAAGAGGCTGTTTCATTTGGAAGTTTTGGATGAAGTGGAGGAAGAGGCTGACGGCAATGAGGATCCAGAGGATCGGAATGAACCCTCTTTATCCATGATGGCCTTGGCAGGGCCGAAACAAGGAAGCACGATGCAAATAATGATCAGTCTGGCCGGCCAACTTCTCCATGGTTTGATCGACACGGGCAGCACCCATAATTTTGTGAGTAGTCATGCAGCGCAGCAGATTGGGTGGCCGTCTTCCGCGATCAGTATGCAACACGTAAGGGTGGCTGGGGGTGGTCAGCTTCCATGTTTGGGCGCAATGAGAGATGTCCAGCTCTGCATTGGGGCGCACAAGTTCCAGGCGTCATTCATCATCATTCCTTTAGACATTTTTGATGTGGTTCTTGGGATTCAATGGCTCAGCACCCTTGGTCCCATTCAGTGGGATTTCCAGCAACTCACTATGGGTTTTCATCACCACGGGCGGCCAGTAGAGCTTCGGGGGTTGCACAGTTCTGGGAGACCTCACTTATTGCATCAGCAATTGGAGGAACAAAACGAGGTACAGCAGCTATTAAAAGATTATGAAGACTTGTTCTCTGAACCACAGGGCCTACCGCCATCTCGGCTGTGTGATCACCGCATATGCTTGGAAGAAGGCACCAATCCGGTAGTAGTGGCACCATATCGGTATCCTTTCCGTCAAAAAGATGAAATTGAACGACAGTGTGCGGCTATGCTGGACCAGGGGATCATTCGCAGAAGTCGCTCCCCATTTTCTTCACCCGTCTTGCTGGTCAAGAAGGCGGATGGGACATGGCGGTTTTGCGTCGACTATAGAAAACTCAACAGTCACACCATCAAAGATAAGTTCCCCATTCCGGTGGTTGAGGAACTTCTCGACGAGCTCCGGGGAGCCTATTTCTTTACCAAGCTGGATTTACGTTCGGGCTATCACCAAGTTCGGATGATTCCGGGGGACATCGAGAAGACTGCCTTCCGAACGCATCATGGACACTTTGAGTTCCTTGTGATGCCGTTTGGTTTGTCAAACGCCCCTTCAACGTTTCAGGCACTCATGAATGATGTTCTCCAAGATTATCTTCGCAAATTCGTTCTCGTCTTCTTTGATGATATTTTGGTCTATAGCAATACTTTGGAAGATCATTGCCGGCATCTTCGATGGGTGTTTGAGAGGTTGAGACTACAACAACTATACCTCAAACGCTCCAAGTGTGCATTTGCGCAAGGACGGATCGGCTATCTAGGACACATCATCTCACATGAAGGTGTGGAAGCAGATCCTCACAAATTACAAGCCATTTCGGCTTGGCCCACACCAAGTTCAATGGCTGCCTTGCGGAGCTTCCTCGGGTTGACAGGTTACTATCGCCGGTTCATTCGTGGTTATGCTACCATTGCAGAACCTTTGACGGCCTTACTACGCCGCAATAACTTCATTTGGAGTGCTGCGGCTGATGGGGCCTTCCAAAACTTAAAGCAAGCACTTATCTCGGCCCCGGTATTACAAATGCCAGACTTTGCGGTTCCCTTCGAAGTCGAATGTGACGCTTCAAGGGTGGGCATCGGTGCCGTTCTGCAGCAACATGGGCATCCCATTGCTTATTACAGTCGCAAGTTGGCGGCCCGCCATGCCAAGCTGGCCGCCTATGAACGCGAACTAATCGGCCTCTCCAAAGCAGTGAGACATTGGCGGCCGTATTTGTGGGGACATCCGTTCCTAGTTCGGACGGACCATGGCAGTCTTAAATTCCTTCTCGAGCAAGCATTGGTGACACCGCCCCAACAACATTGGCTCAGCAAATTGATGGGTTTTGATTTCCATGTCGAGTATAAACCAGGACGGGCGAATCGAGCTGCCGATGCCCTTTCTCGCGTGCAGGAGGAGGATGCCAACCACATCGCCTGTGCTGTCATGTCGGCTCCACATAGCCTGATTCGAGCCGAATGGTTGGCAGCCTTGCGGGCCGACCCGGAGGTGCAACGGCGCTGCGAGATGCTGCTCAATCCTTCCACGGCATCGCCGACTTCACAACATCCGACCAACACCACACAAGCTGCATGGACCACAAGCGACGGGCTCATCTATCATGAGGGGCGACTATTTGTGCCGTCGACATCTTCTCTCATTGAACCGATCATTGCATCTATTCATGACCTTACACATGAAGGCGTCCAGAAGACTTGTCATCGCATTCGGCAATTGTATGACTGGGAGAAGCAACGATCCACTGTAGAACTCTATATTGCCCGTTGCAAGGTGTGCCAACAGAATAAAACCAGCACTCTCTCTCCGGCTGGTCTCCTGCAGCCTCTTCCCATTCCGCAGCATATTTGGGCCGACATATCTATGGACTTTATCACCGCCCTTCCCAAATCTCAGGGCAAGACATCTATGTTGGTGGTGGTGGATAGATTATCTAAATATGCCCACTTCATGGCGTTCAAACAACCAGCGACGGCACCAACGGTGGCCAAAATTTTCTTTGACCAAGTGGTCAGGTTACATGGCATTCCGGAGTCTATCATTTCTGATCGGGATCCCGTCTTCCTCAGCGCCTTTTGGCAGGATCTCTTCAAGCGCTGTGGCACTACCCTGCTTCCGTCCACAGCTTACCATCCTCAGACGGATGGCCAAACGGAGGTCGTCAACCGTACAATCGAAATGTATTTACGGTGTTTGGCGGCTGACGCTCCCACATCTTGGACGCAATGGCTACCTTGGGCAGAATTCTGCTGTAATTCCTCTTTTCACTCCGCGGTCCGGATGACACCTTTTGAATTCGTTTATGGGCGCTCCCCACCACCCCTACTGCCATACAACCAAGGCGCCACTGTTATTGACTCGGTTGACAGACAATTGATGGATTGTGACGCTCTCCTCCACCAAGCTCGCGCCAACCTCCTCTGCGCCCAGAATCGTATGAAGCAACAATATGATTCCGGTCATCGCGAGGTGGAGTTCTCCGTGGGCGCTTGGGTATGGCTGCGGCTACAGAAGCATCGGCAACTCTCCTTACGGGCGAATTCGGTGCACAAACTCTCTCCCAGGTTCTATGGGCCATACCGCATCTCAGCAAGGATTGGACCTGTCGCTTACCGACTCGAGTTACCCGAGGGAGCTCGTCTCCACAATGTCTTTCATGTTTCTTTACTTAAAGAATACAAGGGGGATCCACCATCACAGACCCCAGCGCTGCCCGAGGACCTCTCACCTGCGCCAGAGCCAGATCGGCCGGCGCCTCGTCGTCTATTGGCTCAACGTTTTGTGAATGGTCAGCGTCAAGTGCTGGTTCAATGGACAGGCGAGCCGGAGTCCGAAGCAACTTGGATGGATGCCTTACTCTTGCGACGCTCCTATCCGGACTGTACGCTTGAGGACAAGCTTCTTTTCCAGGAGGGTAGTAATGTTATACCCTTTGATCGGGTCTTCTACAGAAGGCATCAGACTCCAGCTAATAAAGGAAACCTTGACAATCAGACGCAAGCAGAATAGGAAGCTGGCGTCAGTTAAGGAGGGAGCGATTGGAAGATCGCCTTGAAGGATAATCTTCTTAAATTAGTTTACAGCAGTTATACTCTTTCCTTTTTCATATTTATCTGTTAGGAAAGCTTTTGATTTGTTGTCACGTCAGTTCCTTGCCAACCTGTTGGTGAGGGGAGTCTTTGGGGTTATTTAAGGAGAAATAAAAGGGAGAAAAGGGCATGCTTGTTTGTGCCACAAATTCTAAGTCACAGGCGGTGGCTCCGATAACAGCCAATCTATCCTAAGGCACGCCACGTCGACCACGGGGTCTACGAGTGGCGTCCGATCTGGCCTCAGGCCAGGAACACGTGCATACGAGCAGGTTCATCCCGAACCAACTCGTAACATCTTGCCTTGAGTTCGATCTGGTATTGTGAGACAAAGAGATCAACACATGAACACTATATAGGTTCATCCGATATGATCTTTGTGTGTATTTAGGGGTCGCTATGTCTTGCAAGGGACCGCTACAACTTGTGATCGGAAAGGAGTTTCCGAGTCGCGGCTGAGTGCATATGGACCTGCAGGGTCACACACTTAACGGGTTGAAATGAAACTGTTCGGATAGGATCCATTCATATGGGCTTCACACATTAATGGCCCCTACCGTAGGGCTCCACAAAAGGGGGCTCTTTATAGGGCAGACATGGGGATTTTGGAGAACGTCACACTAGCCACCGAAACCCTAGCGCCCCCCCCCCCCCCCAACACACCCACCCACCCCAAAAGGCTATGTCATGCGCTGGTGCTAGCACACCGGTGCATAGCGTTCCATGCCTAGACGTGGATACCGTAGAGGCGCTACTTCAGTTTCTACTGGGCTGATAGAGGATGATCGGCAAAGTACGTGAGGAACATGAGGAGATACTGGAGGAGACGATCGGTGGCCAAGGACATTGGACGATCGACTACTTCCACTGCTCCAACTCTTCTTCTGTTGCATTGCTCGTCTCGTGTTAACAATCTATGATCTCTTACTCACATGGCTTCTGGTTATACACGGTAGAAAAAAAAATATTTTGCGCTAGTGCAGCCTACCCGTATCCCAACATAATAATGTTAGGAGGTGTTTATCAATAGATAAGTAAAAGATGGCCCCAACAAGGTGCGACCAAGCTTTTGCATAATTGTCAACTTAAAATGTTAACAGGAAGCAGGAAGTATGAGACACATACTGCAAGATTCCTCCGGAGGTATTGCATCATTTCTTCATAGTATTCCCCTTCTCTGCACACTCTACGGGCAAAGCATGTATTCAATTGTAATCGTTTTCGAATGCAATAATCCACAATCCTGCCACAAAAATTGGTAACCGGAGATTAGGACTGGAAATTGCACCCTATATCAACAACAGGAATTAGTAAATGTAATTCAGGCACTTTAAATACTTGAGCAGTATTGTTCGAGAAAGCCCTTTATCAACGAATCTACACTGACATGGCACCCCAATATGCCTGTAAGCCACTAACTATAGGTGAGGAAGGAACCACAATGTGCACATGAATACATTAGCTTTTGCAGACACACTTGACTTTTTTTAGAACCAAATATCATGTGCTTTTCCATGCTCATAATCCTTCAATTTCACCCGAAACCAGTTCTAGCGCTCATGAGCCTTAGTTCAATTACGCTTCTCCCACTCTGTCTTCATTAGAAAAGGCAAGTTTACACAAGTTTGTTCGAGAAGAAACTACAAAGACGCAATGATTCGCCTATCAGCTATTCTAAAGGCTAACCCTGCGAATGTCTTGTCCCCCACCATAATTGAGATCAGCACATGCAATTCCGAAGCCTCCTACCTAAATGCAGCTAGTGAGGAGTAAATCTAGGCAAGGGCTAGGTTGCAGGTTGCAGCAGAGCAAATCAATGGAGGGGAGGGAGAGGTGGAGTGAGTACCTGCGGTGCCACTCGTCCTTGGTGTGGAGAGTGGACTTGAGGCGCTTGGGGAGCGACTCCCACGGGCACTCCTCCCGGATCGCCTTCACCACCATCTGCTCCTCCACCGTCGCCGCCATCCGCTCTCCGACGCGGGATGGGTAGGTGGGCGGGTGGATCTGGGCTGCGCCGCGGCGGGATCAGATCACGATATCGCGGGGAGGAGCGGGAGCAGGAGGTCGGGAGCGTGCGATGCGGCTAACCAGGAGCTCGACGCCGGCGGTGGCGCGTCGCTGTGCCGGGGGAGAAATGGGAGCTCGCCGCTCGGTGGGAGAGGGAGGTACAACTTTCCCTTGTCCGGTAAAACTGCAGACAACCTGAAACTTGATAGCGCCTCCACCCACCCTAGTCAATCCGATGTCCGTGCTGCCGGTTTGGGTAGCTTCCTCAGGTCGTGTGAAGGACAGGGTTTCAGTTATCGTCGATTATCGCACGATTTTCGCAATATCGACGGCGGCCGAAATGCAATACCGAGCGGTAAACTGAAAAAATTCAAAAAAAAAAATTCAAAAAATTCAAAAATTCAAAAAAATTTATATGACGCAAATATCGCGATTATCGCCACATATCGAGCGATTATCGCTACAAAAGTCGACCGCACAAAAAAACTCAACATGGATGTCGATTTTCCACCGATAATCGTCGATTTTCCACGTTTTTTGATTTTTTTTTTCAAAAAAATCGGATTTTTGAATTTATGCGATTTTTTTCGATTTTCGACCGATTTTCGGCTCGATTTTTGCGATTATCGAAAAACACTGTTCATGCGAAAATCGCATGTAACGATAACTGAAACCCTGGTGAAGGATAAGCATAGTTGCACTATTGTGCACGACTGGCCTCGTACACAAGGTTCACCGAATCATTTTCAAACTGAAAATCAAGATTCCAATGGTACTGATAAAAATCGTCAAAACCCAAACAGTTTTGAAGCCAACTATTTGAACAAAAAATTCAAAACAAATTTAAAAAAATGAAAACCGGTCTACATTCACTAAAACATTAATTACCTAAGATCTAACCGTAGGATTAATGTGAAATTTAAACTGTAAAAACTATATTCAATTTCTAAACTAACAAATAAGATCCTGCTCAATCGGATCTACGGATTAAAAGTTATAAGCTTCGCAAGTTGATTGTATCAATAATGACGAAAATCAATCTAACCCTAATTACGAAATTAATCAAGATCTATGAAAAATTAACTAATCAAAATTTTTAGATCAATAACTTGATGCCCTAGAAAGGTGTTGATTAGATCAAATGAAAATTGTCACAATAAAACAATAAATCAATCTAGAAACAAAAACAATACGCAAACGAATCACCGTTGTGCTGGCAGACTTACAGCACTATGGTACCTATTCTGTTGGTACAGCAAATCGCAAATTACTGTAGCATTCCTGTAGATTGAAAACTGTAGCGCCGATTCCTTCGTTTTGTGGTTTCATGCGAGATGCACTGCTGTGTCTTCTGTCCGCCACATACGCTCATGCTACCTTGAAGTCAAACGCCGGCCGTGTCTAATCTATTTTCTTTTGTGTGGCTTAGAACAAAATAAATAAGGCAAAACGACAACAGGAAACAGCGAATTCACGGCAGATGAACAAACAGACAGCCACCGTTTTCTTTTTTATGTTTTTTTTTGTGTAGCACCATAAAACATGAGACACCCTCTTCATTTTATACTAATCAAACCCTAATGAATTGTATTCAAATTCATACGTGCATATTCACCTGGCCCAATTACATATGACCCAATTACATATGCACCCAATCCAAAATTCTCGCTTGCACGCGTACGATCCACCTACCGCTACCGCGTAACTCACTCGCCTTCACATGCATCGTTTCCTAGTCCGAACGTCCTGCATGACATTCTCGACCAACTGAACCTCAATTCATCCTAGAACCCAGTTTCGATCCCCGTCATCAACCACGTTCGACCTCAAACAACACCTGCACATGAACAAATACGAAACTGTGTACGAGCACAAGTCCATGACTTGACTCAAGATCAATCCATATAACCACTCACATGAGCGCATTGCATCAAACAAAATAACTACCATGATATCGCAAGCATAACAAATAATTATCTGAAACAACACATCCATCACATATGCCATGAGCACAATCACTTTGCAATACCAAATTCATCACTAACTAATTTTCAGCACATGATTTCACACATCTGTTCATTCGAGAGACAGGACAACAAAATTCAACTAGGAAAGTATACATGTTCATTGTTTCTCAAAAAGAAATACCCTGTGTTGATGGAGATCTTCCCAAATCAAATCAAGCGCTGTTAAGTTCAGGCTTTAGAGAGGTTTAGAGGGAGCAGCAGCAGTAAGTAGCAACCATGTCAATGTCTCCTACGCCTTCTTCTTCTCCCTCCTCCTCCTGCGGCACCGGCGGACGGGTAGCCATCCTTGGTAGTGCAAGCCCTTTCGGACAAGGTCGCACACCCCGATCAACGCATCGACTGTGCCTGCCTTGCCCACATTGCCGCGGCACCACCTCAGCCAGCCGAATTAACCCCAAATCAACCAAAATAATTGACGAATTCCACCGAAACCAACCTACCGGCCGCGCCGATGGAGCTGGTGTCGCATGACCTCACGACGTTGGGCGCAGCCGACCTCGTCTGCGTCTCCGCCTTGATCTTGTGCATGGGAAGCCGTGGTGCTTCTCTTTGTACTCATCGCATCACTCCAAGTTGAAGATGTCGTGTGTGCGCAACTTTGGCATGCCGGCCATCTCCCTGAAGCGGTTGTACTCCTCAGCGGAGCGCAACATCTCCTCTTCCGATGGCAGCGTCCTTCGGTCGGACAGCACCTGCACCTCGAAGAATCTCCCTGGAGCAATTGTACTCCTTGGTGGAGCGCAGCATCTCCTCTTCCGATAGCAGCGTCCACCGGCCGGATAGCTCCTGCGCTACCTATCTCGCCTGCATCTCGAAGAACAGAGGCACAAGATCGATTGATGAAAACTAATGGAGATTAATGAAAGACGCGAGATTGATTCGTTTTCGCATTTTTCTATGCTGGTTGCAACAAGCTGTAGTGGGGGAAGATCTTGTGCCTTGGTAGGGATGCCAACGAAGGAGAGGGATGGCGCGAGCGATGCGGGAAGACGTGCTCGTGGTTATCGACGACGAGAAAAGGGGCTTGGAGAAAAAAGAGAGAGATAATAAAGAAAGAAGAAGCTGACTTGGTAGATAGTTTAGCAAAATCATCACTAAAACTAGGTAAGTGGATTCTTTGTATCGGTATTAAAAGTTGAGGGATTTAAATAACCAATTTTATAGATTATGAGTTATTTGAACTTTTATGATAGTTTAGGGGTGTAAAATAGACTTATTCTTTGTTAAAAAAAAACTACTTTTGAAAATCTAGTAAGAAAAAATAGCGAGGAGAAAATAGTATATAGCTCGTGTGTCTCGTATCATTGCACGTGTAGTCTTATTAAAAACCTTTAATTAAAAAAAACCGAATGAGACAAAACTCAACTATAAAAAATATAACATATCAAACCAAAAATTATCATATATAAATCTCCCAATAAATACTTCAACTCTACAGGTCAGGTGATCAATAAACCGAATCAAACACGACCAAGCCATTGAGCCTCCAAGCCTCCGCAGGTCACATATGTATCTTGTCCTCCTTGTCTGTCTATTGTATCACTGAATGATCTACCATACCACCGTCCCGTCCCTTTTTGAGTGGGTAAACATTGACACACTATCATTTATCAATATTTTTTGTAGTTAAGAAGTAGTCGAGAAGGAATTAAATTTATAATTTTATTTGCACGGAGACTGCAAGCAAAAAAAAAATAAAGTGCAGTGACCAAATAGAGCAAAGCTGTTGTATTCGCACCACGATGCACGCGTACATGCACCCTTTTAGCGCAAGCCTAGACGGATCTAACTCCTGTTCATGAGCAAATCACATTTCAATTTGCCGGTTATAGTTCTCTTTAATGGATCTGCAGTTTTTCCCCATCTAAAGCTACCTCAGCTGGGTTTCTAGTTCACTACAAGCTCACTCTTCGATTTCTCTCTTTTCTGGTGTTGAGCTAATGCCATCTATTCGGAAATCGGAATCAGTTTTAGTAACATCGTCATCGTGAACTGCGAGTGATATCATCTGCTTATTTGTCTCCACGGTGAAGTTTATAATAACTGCTGCTACCCACGGGACAATGTGTTGGCCGGCCAACGGTAAAAGCATAAATCTCAGTGGATCCTTTTTTTTTTGGAACTAAACTAAATCCATTCGACTCTTTTTCTTTGGCGGAATAGTTTTATTTTAACTTTTACATGTAGTCCAAATATCAAATGTTGAAAAACTCATACTTGAATAAAAAAAAATAAAACCATGTCTGGTTTTCGCCAAAATATGCTGTTGAAAATAACGCCGTTTTTGGACCTATCCTTTTTTCTGTTAACGGATCCGGACTCTATACAATCGACAGTGTGATTGCAACTTAAACAGTCGCACTACCATCTGTCGAATCTGAATCCGAAGGACTAGTTCATTCGATGCTATAGCAGAGTACTATTGCAAATAATCTGAGCTATTCATAAAAAAAAAAAAAAAAAAAACAGTGCAGTCACTTATTTTTAGTGGATCCGTGTCCCTTCGTCAACATAGGCCATGTTTGGATCCCTGGACTAATTGTTAGCTGGCTAAAAATTAGCTCTAGTCTATCCAAACAGGAAGACTAATAGGTGGACTAATTTTTAGCCAACCCCTTAGCTAAGAATTAGTCCATTAGTTGGTGGAGAGGAGCTAATTTGGGCTAATAGCATGTAACACGCTGGGAAAAGAAAATACCCTACCGGCCTTATCCTCATTTCCTCACCTATTATGAGGGGGTAGAGATGACTTTTCTAAGAAATTAGCCTAATCATTAGTCATGTACCCAAACAGCCCTAAGCTAATTTTAGATGGACTAATTATTAGCTGGCTAACAATTAGCTCTAGCTATTAGCCAGCTAACAATTAGTTTTAGTCCATCCAAACATGGCCATAGTGCGGCCGCCTCTCCAGGGCCAATTGCACAACGGCACACATGCCAAGCATGTCGGCGAGACAGGGGTACAGTGCGGACTACGCGTAGCAATTAGCAACAGAGTCATGGATTAGACGGAGCATGATAGGCGAGGCCCATGACACGGGCCGTGACGGAGCTTGACCGCTATAAGCACGGTTTCAAATTTTGGTTTGGGATCGCATCTAGAAGGTGACTGAAATCCGAAAATTGGATGAGATCTTAAAATTTCGGGCGAAATCTAAAAAGCAAATTTAAAATTTGTTTTTTTATTAGGATTTCCGAGATCTCGGTAAAAATTACCGAGGTCTCGACGAGAAACACCGAAATCTTATCCCAAAAAACTTAAAATCCGATCAAAATACATCATGTCTGACCCCAAAAAACTTAAAAGTCATCACAGACGGTTTTTGTTTAAAACCGTCTGTGATGTGTATTTTCAAAAAAATTTCATTTCGTCGGGATTTGAAATTTTGCCTCTAACAGAACTTTGAAATCTCGGCCGAGATTTCTGAAATTTCACCGAAATTTTAAACTTTGGCGGGACGGCGGAGCGGCACATGGTGCAGGAGGAGCATGGTGATGATAGTTTGACAAGGGTTTCGCCTATTGTTTTATAGAAAATCGTGCGGAAATCGAGTTAAAAATCATCAAAAAATCTTATAGTTTCATAAATCAAAATTTTTTATTTTTTTTTTCAAAAATTGATGATTCACGTGGAAAATCGACAAACTAGTTGAATTTTTTGGCGGTCGATTTTTGAAGCGATTTTCATTGATTTTTGACAAAAATGGAGTGATTTCCACTGATTTTCAACAAGTTTACGTCACGTGAATTTGTTTTGAATTTTTGAATTGGACCAGTTTTATCGAGTTGTTTTAGAAACCGAATCACGTCGATACAAGCAAAAATCATGAAAATCGAGTGATTTTCATTGATTTTTTGAACCATGAGTCTGACATACGAGGAGCAATACATATATAAGTAGATATTAAATCTAGCTATTGATTTGCTCATGAGTATTTATATTGCTCTACTACCAAAAAGATTATAATAAAAGAATATAAATTAATCTGATTATATAATATATAAGTAGATCTTAAATCTAGCTATTGATTTGCTCATGAGTATTTATATTGCTCTACTACCAAAAAGAGTATAAAAATATTAATTAATCCGATCTATTAGATCAAAAGAATAAATGATCTATATTAAATTTAACATACCGTAAAAGAACTTTTATAATATTTGTTCAACATGTATATAGGTAGGCGTTGTTCCTGTGTATATGTACTTCACCGTAATCGTTTTTTTATGTTAGTTCACAACAATGAACTAGCCTTTCTGCTGGTTATAAAATTGAGCCTCTCCACGGGCTGTGCCGTACCGGAAGCATCGAGATAAGAAAAAAATATTTTTTTAAAAAATATTTTTTAAGAAATATTTTTTGAAAAACTATCATAAATAAAATCTAAAAGTTTTTTAAAAAATTAAAACTATTTTTTAAAAGGAATGTTTTTTCAGAAGCAAAAATATTGCCGAAATCTTTTTTGGAAAAAAACTGATATTTTTCAAAAAGATAGAATTTTTTTAAAAAATAAAAAAATATTGTAGCTTGAGAACTACAGTACCCGAGCGTCACGTGTCACGGCAATACGCACTTCACCAACAATAGATAGTATATATAGATAAGGAGATTTACTCTCTCTTTCTTGGTAAATGAAATTAAGTAGTTATCCCAGAAAATGGTAACTTAAATAAATGTGTTCCACTAGAAAGTCCAGATATTTGAAATGCACGTCTGCTTGTTCTTCTCCAACCTTTCACATCATCTCCGATATTTTGGCACTGAAAATGATTTTTTTTTTTTTTTGTCACCACATCGCACGGATTCACGTTTGTACAAAACCATTATTTTGCTGGCACAACATGAACCTCGCATCAATCTCGTATTGACCGTGCGCTTTTACATGCCCAAGCAACGATGAACTATGCACAATCACTGCCGGTTTCTATGGCCAGCCAGAATGCTCCTTCCTCACCTCAGATCGATATCCCAAGCCGAAAGGTAAAGATCTTCCAAGTCCCAATTGTAATTCCCTCTCAAAAACAAAAACAAAAACAAAAACAAAAACAAAAACAAAAACAAAAACAAAAAACAAAAAACAAAAAACAAAAACAAAAACGAAAAAGGGTCCCAGTTGCGTGAACTATCTCGATCGCTAAGGTAGACGACGTGGAGCACAGCGACTGGCTAAGAGGCGATAGGAAACGAGTGCACGTAGAGCCTTTCCCTTCTCTAAACGAAGCTGTATCTATATAAACAAACCTCTCAGCGCTCCAATGCGAGGCCTTGTTACAGCATACATATACATACAAGCAAAGCCGCGCCATATCACAGAGGAGAAGTCGTATCAAGCTCTATATACGTACACCCAATATATGGCGGCGCCTACGCTAGCCAACGTGAGCCTCTCCGGCCCCGCGTCCTTCGTGGCCACCGCGAGCGACCTCGCGAGGCCGCAGCAGGTTGCCGCCC
Source organism: Rhipidocladum racemiflorum (assembly GCA_036346355.1). Classification (NCBI taxonomy): domain Eukaryota; kingdom Viridiplantae; phylum Streptophyta; class Magnoliopsida; order Poales; family Poaceae; genus Rhipidocladum; species Rhipidocladum racemiflorum. The sequence continues at coordinate 54,177,281 of CM070584.1, forward strand.
GTGTCACGCCCCGGACGACGAACCGCCGCGTCCGAGGCGTCGTCGCCACGGCCAGCGGGCCGTCCACGCCGCCGGGCATCTCGGAGAAGATGTCGGAGAGCATCAAGCAGGCGGAGGAGGCGTGCGAGGGCGACAAGGCCACCGGGGAGTGCGCGGCGGCGTGGGACGAGGTGGAGGAGCTCAGCGCCGCGGCGAGCCACGCCCGCGACAAGCTCAAGGAGTCCGACCCGCTCGAGAACTACTGCAAGGAGAACCCCGAGACCGACGAGTGCCGCACCTACGACAGCTGATTAAGCCGGCCCCGCCGTGTGCGCCGCTGTTTACGCGCGCAGTTAGCTTGTTATAGACGAGTAGACGACAGTGGGGGCAAAGTGCAAAAGGTTTTATACCCGGGTGAATTGGCATGGAACTTTTGTGTCTCCCTTCTACCTGTATCACTATTCATTAATTAATAATATATTTGTATGTGTTGACACGGAGGGAAAATAAACCATAAATTTTTTACCATATGGAAACTTCTTTTTATATTGTTTTAAACCATGTTCTTAAGTTTCTCTCTATGGTTGTCTATTTCTATGCAAACAACTTGCCCTCCAAAAATAGATATTAGCTCGCCAACCACTGGATTGTTCCCATAAACTAATGTTAGGTACGTTATTCATGAGGATTCTTTATTTTTATTTTTAGGATTTGATCGTGTGACATGTGGTTGAGCTTTTAGATGGCATAGGTGGGCATCGTGTTGTGCCGGCTCGACTCGGCACAGGTCTATCGCGCTTCGCGCCTGAACCGTGCCGGTCCGGCTCTCCTTCGGCGAGCCCAGACATGACACATTTGCTCTTCGTGCCGTGATGGTCCAAGCCCGACCCATTTACACTATTGCGACGAGAGGAAAAGAGACGGAGACACACATTGCTCAATCTATTTCAGTTCTCTCTCGCCCGTTGTTCCCTCTCGCATCTCTTTCTCTCATTCATCACTCTCAATCTCTCTCGCTCGTTGCTCCCTCTCTCGGCTCTCTCCCTCTCTCTTGATCGTCCCTCTCAATCCCTCTCTTGCATGTTGCCTCACTCTCTCTCGCTCATTAGTCGACGAGAGAACGAGAGATGATCATTTGTAGAAAGCCCAACATTATTTTTTCTCTCCAAAAAGATTATGAGACTCATAACTCAACAATATTAGAAATCTAGTGAAATAAAACCATTGTAGATGAATAACATAATATAGCCATCAACAACAATAATGTGTGACAATAGATCTGTGCCCGTGCCGCCCATCGTGCCCTTATCTCAGGACCGGCATAACCCGTGCTACAGTGTCATGCCGGCATGGCACGGCTCACCCCCGTGCTGTGCCGAGTTTTGGATCGGGTTAAACCACCGTGCCTCCGGCCGGCCCAAAAGTCTCAGCCCAAGTGCCCACCTCTACGCTGTTATCAGCTCTGACAATGGTTTTGTACCTGGAAAACGTGAGTCAATACCGAACACTAAAAGACCTTTCGGTTTTCAGAATACCTTGAAAAGGCCGATCGTGAAGCCATATTGAATTGTCGTGGATTTTTTTTTAGAATGAATTGAACTTTTATAATCTGGCCCGCCTGGCCCAACAAATTGACCTCTTAATGGACTGACATAATTTTTTTTGGAAACTTAGCCCTTTGCCGAACCGGACCTACTCTTAATAATACTGGATATACGGAGTGCAAGCCAGAAGAAGAATTCACCTATTTTTCTGCGTCTTGCCATCCTCCTCTTAAGCCCTAAGGCTCTAAATTTGAAAGTTTGGTATGTAGTAATTTCGTGTGAAATCAGAAAAAAAAGGGGCCTAAAATAATTTTAAAAAGCAAGTACAAAAGTACTTGAAAGGTTGCACTTTAAAATGTTACAATTAATCTAATTTATTTATATTTGTAAAAAAGTTCATGTAAAAAAGATTGTAGGGAAAAATACATACATCTTGTTGTTTCAAGAAAGCTAATGCTTTTTGTTTCAAGGCGTGCAATTGGTTAACGCAATTAATCCTTAGCAAACGAGAGGCCACGAGATCAAATATCCGAAAATTCACAGATAAATCCTTTGGTAGGACTCAAAACACATTTATCCTCCTTGAAAAAAAAATATTTATCAACAAACACACAGGTGTCTCCCTGGTTGCACTAGTCACCAGTTGGAAAAGACTAATTCCATCGTAGTTACGTCATAGTTTCAGCTGCCCTCAAGGTAGAGTTTCAATTTTCATTAAGGAATTGCGCTGCATTCTTATCAGCGAAATGCCTCGCGTACTAAAAATTGTGCACTAATCCCTCCATCCAAATTTATAAAACGTATTTCTTATTAACACATAAAAAAAACATTAAAAATGACTATACCTCTAATTATTACCACTAAGCACTATTCTCAATACATACATATAGATAATATAAAATAAAGATGGATATTTATTAGAGGTGAAAAGAGAATATTACACTAATTTTGCACCGAAATATAAATACGTCTTATATTTAAAGATAAAATTATTCAAAAATAAGTCTTATAAACTTGAACGGATAGTGTAATTTCATGTAACAACTGATCTCATCCTTTAGTAACTTCTCATATATATATATACACCTTTCATCTGCACCGTCAAGTTAAACTAGACTTAATTAGCGCGTAGTTAGCACATATGACAGTGCTTTTCTGCGTACTTTGGTGAGCCTTGTTGCACGAAGAGGACCAGGCCGATTTTACTTGCAGTGAATCCTGGAGAAAATTCTGGAAAACGTCGCATGTTTGTGTGGACAAATCATATTTGGATTTTTATTTCCATTTACAACCACGCATCCCTTTTTCTCGAAAGTTAAGCGACATTAATCTTTTTATGGATGAATGACAAGCTATACGTAAATTCAGTGATAAAAAAAAATCTGCACATCACACAGCCGAGACTTCATGCAAGGCAGATTTTTCTTCCCTACGAAGGCGTAGCCAGACTTGCTACTACATCACAACAATGACAAGCTAGGGTTGGGCAATTCAATGGGAGCTAGCTCCGGATTTCCAACATAAGGCTCTCTATTAGAGTCCTCTTCCTCAGATGGCTTGTTCAACTCTGTCCAAAATTTTGAGCTGCAAGTAAAGCCAATTTGTACAGCATATTGAAATGACAACTTATTTTACTAAGCCAATTGATATAAGCCTCACAAAATGTTGGGATTGACTACGGATTGAAATCCGTTAATAGAGTTTGATTTCGTTACGGTTGGAATCCTCACCATAAATAAATAAAAGACGTGGATCCAATTGGAAACACACAATTCCTCAAATCTACGCTATACATACGAAGGGCAAACGAATAGGAGAAAATAAATATAGACAGAAAAAAGAAGGCAATTCTTTAGTACAAGTAAAGTTACTTTTATAAGTTATCGGCCCTATCTAACAGTTAAACTGGGTAGCCAGTATGGATACAGATTACGTACAATCCACGGGCAACACGGAAGACCTAATAACAGCTTTTGCAGATCACTTGAAATCGCTTATACATTTTTGTTTTGGTACGATGCCATATACACATATGATCTAGCAAAATAACAAGGCAAATCGATTGATCCTGATCAATTTCGACCTGAGAGCTGGCTGATCAGCACGCACCAGGTGAGGTCTATTACCGATTGGGTTGGCCGATCTTGTGCAGGAGAATCGCACCAAATCACGGACCAATGGTGCCTGTGTCGAAGTAGAGCGTCGTCCCAGAGGATCCACCCGCGACGCCCTCCATGAGCGCGAACCGCATGTCCTCCGACGGCTTCCAGTGCCTCTTCCTCTGGTTGATGAACCAATTGTTGATCTGCTTTGGGTCGAGACCCGTCAGGCCTGCAAGCCTCACCTTATCTTCTTCCTGCACGCACCACAAAAACACCAGGCATTGGCCATAACGTACGCAGGTTTCACTTCGGTTGCAGAAAGACCGTGTTTCGCAGCATCTACCGTAGGATATGGCCAGCGGTAGTGCGTGTTCCACCACTCCAGCAGCGTTGTACGTGCATCCTTCGGTAGCTTCCCTTTCTTCCGCTTCTTCAGGAACTCAGACCGAAGTCGACTGAGACAGCCGCTGTACTTCTTCAGGAGCATTTCCTTCAGTTCATGGTCAGCTAAGCGGGAGCTGTGTTCTTGCCCCATGTCTAGCGCATCAATCTCCCCCGAGCACTGCTCATCGTCAGAGGACCGCACCATTTCATCTGGGATGGAATTATAAGTAAGGATAAGTCAGGAAGAAGCATGTTCTCATAAAGTAAATAAAAAGAACTGAAACAAGCAGAGATGGCCATGATTTTCACGGCAAAGAGTGCCGAGTTGCATTTCACAGTGTAATAATTCACTCATTCCCTAAAAAGAGATCATCTTGACAGTTCACAGAAGCAGGATACTAAAACTTTTTCGGAGTTAAATGCATGAAAGTGAATGTCATATCCATCAATTGTGTTTAGCTGCAACAATTAGCATGTGCCAACCTAGTTTTGTCATCTGTAGAACATGCTTGGGCAGCTGAGGAAGAAAAAACAGGGACCAACATGACTTGTAGTGACACAGATTGGTAGGGATCAACTTAAGCACGCCCAGTGATTTTCTTTCAAGAACTAGTATCCACCGAAAATCATTCTCATGGTGTGTCACTAATTCAAGTGATATACTGATTATTGCATAAAAAAAGAGGAAAAAAAAAGAGAGAAAATTCTCCTGAATTTCTACAGAAGCAGAAATGTGACAAAAGCTAAAAAGCACACAATTAGCTGTTTGGAGTTTTGACAGTAGCAATTGAAGGCACGAGCAGGACCAAGGCCATGTTAAACAATCAAGTTGAAGATTTGCAGAGGTACATAAGGCTGTACATTATTTTGCATGCCAGCGTTCCACACAGAAATATGTCCTCATCAAATGCGCAGTTAAATTGGAAAGATAAACAGTCTCTAAATAAACATTGAAGCTTAGGTCATTTTACGCACTTCTGCCAGACTTGATCCAAATTACAGAGAAGTCTACAAGAATCAAACTACTGGAGACCACAAACGCCTCATGTATCAAGTTGCCAAAGATCTCCACAATCTTTGAGCTTCTTATGGTTTAATAGGTAAACAACTTCTCTTTTTTCTTTTATTTGGGAGAATTGTGCAAAACCCTCTACAAATTTGATCTTTCAACAACCTTTTCTTCTCAAGTACTTCGATGCTTATACAGTTATACCTTTGCATGAACAAACTTTAAAGGGGAACTTTTAGTCTGTGCCAATAAAAAAAATCGCATTTCAAAGAAATGAGACCTCCTTTTGCCTTGTTGGTCTCACACCACTAGAATCCTAAAAAATAAAATCTAAAAAAAGGTCATCATTGACTTTACTTGTGAAGAATACCAAAAGTTCCCCTACCCCTATCAAATTTTCAAAGGATTTTAGTATTCCAGAGGCAGAACGCGAGAAACGCAAAAGGTGGTGAGATTTCCGAAATTCATTTTTCCAGTGATGAAAAGCAAAATTCACAATTAAAAATTGACAAAACTGGTAAAACAGACATATATGTGAGTCAAATGAGGCCAAGATAGCCTCTACCATCTGTCAGCCATCATCTGAGTTCATATCTTACAAACCTCCGCCCACATTTCACAATTTTATTACCAGACAGGATAAGTTTCTGTTACAATCTGATACCCCTTCTTATGCGCAGCAGCATTTGGATCGGTTCAAAGTTTTGTGAGATATGGCATGAGGGTGCATGGTCTCAAGAACGACGAGGATGAATCTCGTAGAGAGAAAAGATTTGGCGAAGCACGGCCGCAAATTCTTTAAGCATGAGTGTGCAACCACAACGAGAGAGAAGATTTAGCGAAGCCGACAGGAAATTCTTTAAACACAACCTCAAAAGAATAAAAAAGGAATTGTTGCTTCTCACAACATCTCAAACCTTTTAGGACCTTTGGATCCTTACCCTATACAAGAATCTAGTGCTGAAGAATAGCATAACCTCTAATTCTCTAGTGTACCTCTTGCTTTAGATGAGTTGGCACATGGCTTCTTGGTTGTTTGCGTTCTCCATGACCACCTCATAGGTTTATATAGCTTTCTTAGTCCTCCTCCAAAGCAAGTAGAACCATACTCTAAAAGAAAGTAGGAATCCTAATTCTACTGGGCTTCATGTAGCACACATTTTCAAATCCTAAAAGACTAGATATGAGTCATCATAATTAACAATCTCCACATTGACTCTTATTCGTTGAAGTCATTGTGCTCCTCTAAGAATTCGCTCCAGGTCGGCTCCATATTTTTCTCCGCCCACCTTTGGCTACCCAGACCCTCCCACTTGAAAGCAATTTCTTTGTGTAGTTTGGTTAACTACACCTTTTGTTCCTATAGCCCTTCAAGCCATAAGTTTGTACCACCTCCATGCAATACCTAAATGGTACTTCGTGGTTGGTCCTGCCACGTCTTTCTTCTTCCAACCGCTTGCACATTCGCCTTTGTGTCTGCTGGATTTTGCAACTCTCCTTGCGGTTCTGCACATTACTACAGTTGAAATACGAGTATCTACCGTTAACGACACGATTTCCTTCTCATCATCAGGATTTTTTTCAGATCTCCCATTGAATGCCCTTCCTTTAGGTTTACCTATCAATCGGTTTCCTCCGTTGCTTCAGATACTTTTCAAAACTGTTAACCTTCGAGTTCAAAGAACCTCACAGATATTAAATCCTTCTTTATGCCAAGTACATACCGACTCCCATCAATGTGCGATGTGCTATATCATACATCTCCAAAGTAACTATTCCCACTTCAATACTTGCATACTCCTTGCAATCAGCCAGGTTAACAGTTTTGAGCGTAGAGATCCTTCTTCAAAAACATCTCTCGTGCCGAACATATGTGGAAGTACCAACTTAAATCTAATATCCATACATGAGAAGTACATGATTGACTAACGACAAGTACGTCTGAATCATCTTTTGCTACCGCCATTAAACATGCACTCCTCATTTTCTTCAAACTTTGACAATCCTTTGTCATATGATCTTCCCCATCATATAGATAGCATACAGATGTGCCCTTGCTATTGCCCTTTTTCTTCCTGTAACTCTTGCTTGTGCCTGCAACACCTACTGCAATCAATGCTTGATCATTCGAGAATAAAGATTCTGATGGCTTTTTCAAGGACCCCGCCTCCAATAGATATGCAATTGCTTCGTTGAAGTTTAGTGCTTTTCCCGACAAGAATGTCCATCATCAATTGCTCCTAAGATGGTGGTAGAGGTAATACCAGTATGGCGTCTTTATCATTCTCCTCAATTTTCTCACCCACACTAACAAGCCGTGTGATAAGCTTGTTGAATACATAGAGATGGTCAACAAACCGTGTGTACCCTTCCTCTGTGCGCAACCTATACAGTTTTTGCTTCAGCACCCATCAATTTGTCAGCAACTTTGCCATATACAATTCTTCTAAGTCATTCCATAATTTATTCAGTGAATTATGCTTGATCACGGAGTATTTTACCTCATCGAAGAGATGTAGACGGATTGTAATGATAGCCTTCCGCTTCATCACTTTCTAGTCCTGAGTCTTCTTTGGACGTCTTTTCTAGTTTGTCCCATTCGAGAGCAACGATTGACTTTTGCTGGGCAAGGATATTCTTCATCACACATTGCCACACGCTGAGATTTCCCACCAAAATACATCCTTCACCACACATTGCCACACGTTGAAATTTCAAGGGGCGAAGATGTCATGGCAACGGCAACCAGATCCGGCCAGATTGCTAGGCCGGGCGAGCTCAGTGACAGCTATACAGGGGCAGGGCTAGTTCTGTGGAGGCAAGATCTAGGAGGTGCGAGCTCTGCGCCAACCAATCCTGGGAAGGGCAAGGTCAGTAGCAGCTTGATATATGCGAAGCGAGGGCGGGACCAGGGAGGGAGAGGAGGAAGGAGGTGGTGCTAGGCAGACAAAGAAGGGGAAGGAAAGAAAAGAAGGAAGAAGGAAGAAAGAATGGAAGAGAAAGAAAAGGAGGGTAATATGCGTATTTTGCAAAAAGCTAACGAAAAAAAATAATGTAGTTGATGGCAATGGCAAATAAGGGAAGGTTTTGGAAATGCGTTGGCATGTAGGGGAGAGGTCACTTTGCAATGGTAAATCAGGGATTCGAATCAATTGCAATGGCTTATAAAAAAAATTCCCTTTAAAGATATAGAGTGTATATCTCCACTATGAGGTCTTGATCTACAAGAATCCTCACTGACTGCAGAAGTTGGATCAAAACGTCAATTCTGCATCAAAAAAATGGGAGATCACAAGGTCTTGTCAAATCAAAACATGCATGGTAGTCAGTTTGGAATGCATGCAATTAAACTTTTGAAAGTTTAGCTATCAATATATTTTAAATATTTAGATTTGGTGGATGAAAATCATGTGTAGATTCATCTGGAAATATATTTTCATAATACTATAATTTTATTAGATTTTTTAATATATTACAATAGAAATTAATGGTCAAAGTTGAGTGTTGAGGACCACGTCAATGTCCAAAACAACTACTATTTATAACCGGAGTGAGTACTCCATTTGTCAAAGTTTATAAGACGTATTTTTTTTTGACACGTAGACCAATAAGATATTGAAAATAACTAAATTACCCCTCATTACTATCACTAAGTGCTGTATTCAATGCATGCATGTGAGAATATGAAGTAAAGATAGATATCTATTAGAGGTATATAGAGAACATCACATTAATTTTGTATTGAAATATGAAATACGCTTTATATTTATGGACAAAACTATTTCAAAAAATAAACCTTATAAATTTGGTTGGAAGGAGTATTACTATCGAGAACCCCAACCAAACAATGGAGTCCCATGTATGTGTTTCATTTTATTTTTTTAATGTCTGTCGCGCTTCTGATGTTTTTGGCAAGGATTTGACTGGAACTGACACAAAGTCACTACTACAGAACCGGCCTTCACAACCGGCCTATCACAAGCGGTTACGTGCGCCCCGCTTGTGGAGTCCCGTGCCACAAGCGGTTCGTGGGCAACGGACGGGAGGGGGTCTCTAGAAGCGGTTCTTAACACAAACCCCTTCGAGGCGTCCTCTCTAGAAGCGGTTCGTGTTTGGAACCGCTTCTAGAGGTCTAATGGGGAGCTCGAAGCGGTTTGTGTGTAGAACCGCTTGTAGAGCCCCCTCCCGCCAAAGGCATTTAAACTCTGTCTTCCTCCCGAGCTCGCACAGACATCACGGTGGTGGGCCGAGAGTCGTTCATGGCGAGGTGCTGCCAAAATTTTGAATTGAGGCTATTAGATCCGAATTAATTGTTCTAAGGTGAGTAATATGTTCTTGACATCCTTCTCACCTAGATATTGATGTTTTTTGTGCATTGGATGTTGAGAAATTATGTTTTGTTCGCTTATATTTTTGTTCTTAAGGTGATATATACGATTTGGTGTATGAAATGAAATTCAATAAATGTGAAACGATGAAAAATTACAAACGTGTGGAAGAGAAAAGATTTGTATGAAAATGTAACAATTAGTTAGTTTTATTTTTTAAAAAGTAGGAGGATTAGAAATAATTAGTTGGCTTTAGTGAAAAGAACACGTAATGATTATAAAATACAAAACTATTAGTCATAGTTAGCTTTAATAGAATATTGTGATAGATGTTGTTATTATTTTTATTTGTGTAGATGAATCGGCAATGGATGTACAATGCAGGCCGTCGGTCAAGAGAGTTCCGAGATGGCATGAAGGAGTTTCTCGACGCGGCCGTTGCATTCTTGCCTCCAGTGAAGCTTCATACGTTGTCCGTGCGTAGACTGCAAGAATGAGAAGGAGCATTCGAACGATGGATGGTTATGAGGCATGTGATCACGAGAGGTTTCATGGCAAACTATACTCGCTGGACTCCACCATGGCGAAACAAAGGCGATTCGACAGAAGACGATGAAGAAGACGAAGAAGAGGAAGATAGAGCCAACAAGATGCCTGACACCACTCAATACGGTCCGTGGAAGATACACTCGATGAGTTTGGCGATGATGAGCTAGAACAGATGCTCCGTGACGGAGAGGGAGAGTTCACAGAGGAAAGACAATACAAGAAGTTTGAGCATGGTAGAGGACCACCGAATCGCTTTGTACCCAAAGCGTGCACAAGGCCACAAAAAGCTGCGTACTACTGGAACTCATGCAATGGAAGGCCACACACGGTGTGTCGACAAGGGATTCAATGGTTTGTTATCACTCGTAAAGAGGTTGCTTAGGAAGGAAACACTCTACCGTAATCTACGATGAAGCGAAGCGAGTCCTCGCCCTTTAGGATTGCAAGTGCGGAAGATACATGCATGTTCTAACGATTGTACCCTGTATCGCAATGAGTATGCCGATTTGGTGGTCTGTCCAGTGTGCGAAGAATCCCGGTATAAGGTGCAGCGTGACGATTCAGGTGAATTAGATGGGAATCGTGACGAAGAAGAGAACTCGACAAAAGTATTGTGGTATTTCCTGTGATACCCGGTTGAAGCGCCTGTTTGCTAACGAAGGTCATGCCAAGATGATGCGTTGGCATGAGGAAGAGCGTAAGGAAGACGGGATGCTTAGACACCCCGCAGATGGCTCACGATGGCGGAAAGTCGATCGGGCTTACCGAACTTTGCAAATGAGGTCGAAACATAAGGTTTGGGTTGAGCACCGACGGGATGAATCCTTTCGGTCAGTTGAGCGGCATCCATAGCACTGGCCTCGTGACACTTTGCATCTATAACATTCCTCCATGGTCGTGCATGAAGCGGAAGTACATCATGATGCCATTATTGATCGCAGGCCCGACGCAACCTGGAAACGACATAGATGTCTACCAGAAACCAGTGGTTGAAGACCTTGTGAAGTTGTGGGAGGATGGTGTACGGGTTTGGGATGAGTACAACAGAGAGTATGTCAACTGTGTGCATTGTTGTTTGTAACAATCAACGATTGGCTGCGCTTCAGTAACCTCTCCGCCAAAGCGTGAAAGGGTTTAAAGCCTGCACCCAAAGTGCATAAATGAAACGGATTGCATGTACCTCAAAAACTCTCGGAAGTGTGTGTACATGGGCCACCGCAGTTTCTTCCTAGCGATCATGCTTTGAGGTGGAAAGGAAGTAAATTTAACGGGGTAACAGAAATTCGTGGTAAGCCTCAAAGATCGTAATGGGCGACTTGTGTTTGCTATGGTAAAAGATCTGAAAGTAGTATTTGGGAAGGGTCGTGGAAGCATACCTGCGTTTAACGAGGATGGTCATGCACCCGCATGGAAGAAGAAATCAATATTTTGGGACTGCCGTATTGGGAGGTTTTGGAGGTTCACACTCATTTGGACTTCATGCACATCACGAAGAATGTTTGTTTGAACTGCTAGGCTACATAGATATGTACGGCAAATCGAAAGATACACTGCAAGCTCGGAAGGACCTTGAAGACATGGAGGTGAGGAGTGACCTACATCCGAAAAACAAAGAAGGGACAAAACAACTTTATCTACATCCTGCAAGCTACACTCCAAGCAAAGAAGAGAAAAAGCCTGATTGCGTGTTTGAACAGTGTGAAGGTCCCTTCGGGATATTCCTCAACTGTAAAGAGACTCATAACCACGAAAGAGAACAAACTCCAAGGCCTAAAATCCCATGACTGCCTTGTGTTGATGACACTGATTGCTCCCAAGAGCTATCGAGGTATCTTGCCTGAGTGGGTGCGGGGGACAATCACGAAGCTATGTTCATTCTTCAACGCCATTTCACAGAAAGTCGTCGAACCAGCTAAAATGCCTAAGTTGGAGGTTGATGTGGTACAAAGTTTGGTTAGCCTCGAGATGATTTTTCCTCCTGCATTCTTTGATATCATGGTTCATCTCACCGTTCACCTTGTCAAGGAGATAGGTATCCTCGGACCAGTGTATCTGCACAACATGTTCCCTTTCGAGAGGTACATGAGTGTCCTCAGGAAATACGTCAGAATCGTCGCTGGCCCGAAGGGTGCATTGCCGAGGGCTACGTGACGGAGGAGGTGATAGAGTTTTGTGTTGATTACATGAATGATGTAAATCCTATCGGCGTCCCCATATCACGACACGAGGAGGCTACGGGCAAAGGGACAATAGGAAGGCAAGCGGTTGCATGCAACGATCTTGTTGCATTCAAGCAAGCACATTTCACTGCTCAAGCAATCCACCATAGTCGCCCCTATGTCATTCAGCACAAGAGTGTCCTACGCCGCGAGTTCACTGTGTAAGACAGAGAGTTGGATAACCCTGAAGCACATGGATTCTTTCGGTGGCCATGTATACATCCTTGAGGAAGGGTCAAACGATGAACTATTGCAACGCTTGGCCCGGGGACCATCACAAGAAATCGGGACATTCAAGGGGTATGAGATCAATGGTTACACATTCTACACCAGATCCCAGGATAACAGGAGCACCAACGAGCAATGGCGTCAGTATAGACGCCGAAGACAACAAAGGGTGTGTTCGACACATATTACGGTTTCATAGAAGAAATATGGGAGCTCGACTATGGACCTCTCAAGGTCCCTCTATTTAAGTGCCAATGGGTCAAGCTGAGGACAAACGGTGTGAAGGTCGACAAATACGGCATGACAACTGTGGATCTCACAGAAGTCGGCTATAGGCGCGAACCGTTTGTTCTCGCGAACGATGTGGCTCAGGTCTTCTATGTAATGGACATGTCAAGCAAACCTAAAAATCGAAAGGACAAGCAAAAGGTAATGCCAAAGCGACATGTAGTTCTCCATGGCAAACGACGGATTGTAGGAGTTGAGGACGTCACCGATGAGGAAGAGTATGGTCAGTTCGACGAGGTCCCTCCTTTTACAGTTGATGTTGAAATAAACGTCCTGCGGATGCTGATGTCGATGCTCCTTACATACGCCACGATCATAAAGAAGGAACAATTGTAAAGACGAAGACTTAAGATGTACTACTTGTATACATTATGGTCGGAGAAACATTCCTTGTACATTATTCCATATGATCATGTTGATATGTTGATGTTTAACATTGCTTGTACATATGATGTTTAAAAAATGAAACAATAAAATAGAAACACTTCAAAAAACATAAAAATCGCATACAAACACTTAAAAAAATAAAACCATCGAATACAAACACTTTTAAAAAAAGAAATACAAACACTTAAAAAAAGAAAGGAAAAAAAAAGAAATACAAGCACTTTTAAAAAAATTATTGTATACTTAAAACAATGCAGTGCCTTCTAAGGTTAACAAGAAATCTCATCTCCCCCTTGGCTAGCGCGGGCGCTTGAGTGCGGGCTTGTGCCCAAAGGTTGCGTGTTCGAGCCCCACTCGCGCCTGGCCTTTCTTTTTTAAACCCCACGCCCAGCGGTTCTTAGTACCAACCGCTTGTAGTGGGGTACTACTACAAGCGGTTCTTAGTACCAACCGCTTGTAGTGGGGTACTACTACAAGCGGTTCTTAGTACCAACCGCTTGTACAAGTACCACTACAAGCGGTTCGCAAGACCAACCGCTTGTAGAAATGGGTGAGCTGGTAGGCTACTTGCAGTCGGGGTCCTCTACAAGCGGTTGGTATTACGAACCGCTTGTAGAAGTACCTCTACAAGCGGTTGGTGTTACGAACCGCTTGTAGAAGTGGGGTAACCTTTAAATTTTGAAGTCCCGAAGGCTCCGCACCTTCAAATTTTCTAAGTCCCGCGCCAGAGCTACCCGTCGACCGCCACCACGCCGACGCCCTCACCACCGCTGGCCGACGCCTCCCACCCACCGCGCCGACGCCCCAGGCCATCCACCGGAGGACCTAGGTAGTCGGCGAAATGCCCCTTCTCGCTTCGTCTGTATTGATGCCCGCAAGGTGTTCGGTGAAATGCTCACAAGAAATGTTGTTGATCTGTTGATGTTGTAGTACATTTTTGTTGTATATATATTGTATATAAGTTTTCATGGCCACATTTATGTTGTATGTTGGAGTTTTCATGCTCTCTGTTGTAACTATTGTATATATATTGTAGGAAAAAACTAAAGAACGATATGCCGTTCTTGTCTAAAATAATGTCATATAGGTTGTGTCACCATCCATTCACCTTTGATGATATTCACGGATAATATCACGGAACTTATCCGTGAGGCATAATGAAACTTATATGTGAAATATCATGAAACTTATCCATTAAACCTAATGAAATTTATCTCATAAACATCATGAAACTTATCCGTGAAATCTAATGAAACTTATCTATGAAACCTAATGAAACTTATACATGGAATATCATGAAACTTATTTATGTTGTATGTTTGTTTGACAATATATAAGTATTCTATATATGATTTCATCCCACATTTATGTTGTATGTGTGTTTGACAATATATAAGTATTCTATATATGATTTCATCCCATATTTATGTTGTATGTGTGTTTGACAATATATAAGTATTCTATATATGATTTCATCCCACATTTATGTTGTATGTGTGTTTGACAATATATAAGTATTCTATATATGATTTCATCCCATATTTATGTTGTATGTGTGTTTGACAATATATAAGTATTCTATATATGATTTCATCCCACATTTATGTTGTATGTGTGTTTGACAATATATAAGTATTCTATATATGATTTCATCCCACATTTATGTTGTATGTGTGTTTGACAATATATAAGTATTCTATATATGATTTCATCCCACATTTATGTTGTATATATGTTTGAGAATATATAAGTATTTTATATATGATTACATGCCCACTTTAGATGGCGACACCAAGGCGTGGTGACCTGATTTCGACAATGAGGAAAATTTGATGTTTGAGACAATTGCGCTGGGTACCATCTTAGGCCTGGATGAGGTCATTAACACCGGCAAGCCATTGTCGATGAGGCTGTTAACACCGGTGCCGGGCCAATGAGGTCGTTAACATTGGTATCAAGCGAGGATATCGCCGGCAAAACAGGTATACTCTTAACCATTATGAAATCACCGTAAACATGTTAATTATTGTAACATGTGTTTGTGTATCCACCGGTACATCATCGGCCACCCAAATCGGAATTAACCGAGGACCTAACAAGAAGACTTCGACCAAGTATGTGATAACCGAGGTCGGCAACGACGGGAGTCTGGTAGCCCCACTGTCAACAATTGGCCCTTTCAACAATGCTTGCGGCTACCACGTGAGGGATCACGTCCCAATCAGCATCCAGAAATGGACCGAAGTCCCTGCAGCCTACCAAGGAATTGCTGCGGAATGATATGAAGGAAACTTTCACTTTTCGGATGGGTACGAGCAGAAGGCCAAGGGATGGGCTTTGAAGAAGATGGCAACTTCCTTTCAAAGATGGAAGTCGTCCCTCACCCGCAAGTACATCGACAGAGGAGAAAGGCCAGACTTCAATCAATTTCCTAAGCTGGCAGATCATTGGGAGGCTTTCGAGGAATTCAAGCTATCCGATGCAGGACAGGCCGCGAGAGAGAAAAACAAGGTGAATGCCCAGAAGAAAAAATACCACCACCATCTCGGCACCGGTGGTTACATTAAGGCTGCGAAGAAATGGGACAAGCGGGAAGAGGAACTTCGGCAGCAGGAGATTGTACCTGAAACTGAGGATTGGGAGCCCCGCCTGCGTAACTGGTTCTTGGCTCACGGGGGCCAACTTGCAGATGACGGTAGCTTGGTGATGGCACCGACAGTCCAAGAAGTTGGTCAAAGGATTGTACAAGCCATCGATCAATCTCGGTCAGGGTCCTTCATGACGGACAGGGAGAATGACGAGCTAACATATGCCCTTCAAAACCCTGAGCACCCGGGACGGACACGAGGATTCGGAAAGATACCGTGGAGGCACGGATTTGCCAAAGACGCAAGCAGTTACAGGAGCCGGGACAGAAGCAAGAGGAGAGATCAGGGTAGAGTGAGCCGTTTGGAGGACGAGCTTAGAGCTACAAAGGCTTCCATCCCTGATTTGATCGCGCAACAAGTGTCTGAAGCATTAACCCAATATCGCCTTCAGGAGGTAGTGTTCAAGGGGCGCCGACACCCGTGATCGACCCGAGCGCAAAAAGAGCGATTCTTGGCGTCCGCCGTGGCCCCGGCGTATGACCCGCAGTCCGTTATCCCGTGGGCGATATCAAGGTTCGCCGCCAAAGGCGAGCTACACATTGATATGCGTAACTTTGTCCTACAAGGTGGCTTATGGCATGGCTTATCCGGTGGAGGCGGGCGACGTTCCACTTCACGCAGAGACCCTCCGGATACTCTAAGGTCACGGTGGAAGAGGTGGTGGGGGGCTTCGAAGATCTCTTGCTCGAGATTGCTGGGGGCGACGACATGACCAAGCTTGGACAGACCCGCCACGGCACATTCATCCTCTGGCGCAAAAAGTACATCATATTTCCAGCTGGTGTGGAGGTCACATCAACCGGAGAGGCCCCGCAGTTTGAGCCAGTTGCAGCATCAAGCACGCCTCCTCCACATCGACAACCCACGACTCCTCCAATGTCGCCAGACGCAAAGCTTCTCCGGTGGTCCAGACACGCCTCCTCCACCTCCCGCTCCAAAGCATCGATGCTCCAAAGACTCTCCCGCTCCAAAGATCTCCGCCGAGGAAGAAGCTCCCTTCGAAGGAGGGATCCCGCAACGGCACCTCCTCCCACTAAGCTCGGCATCCGACTGACAGAGAATATTGAAGGAACCGCCAAAGAGGCCATATGATCCGATCATGGAGGAGCTATCAATTACCGTGGAAGACGGATGTGGCTGGCAGCTTGCGCCAACGGCCAGCGCCCAACGTTAAAATAGATAAAAATTGTGAAGCACTTTCGGTCATGCGAACGGCGCCACCGCCTGTGACGACCGACTACGAAAGGACAATAAGAAAGGCTACAAGGAAAAATACACGGGCTTAGTCGGCAAAGAAGAAGAAGAAAGTGGAAGATGAGCAGAGGCCGAGCAATTGAGGATCCAGGATTTCTTGAAGGAGGCAGGATCGGAATCAATAGACCAGGATCTTCCACCGGCACCAATCGATGGAAGTATGAGTTGGGCAAACCGCTAATTGATCCAAAAGATATAAAAGATCTCCCAACCAAGATGCGTCAAATGCATGAATGTTATATGGAAAGGGCATCTAAAGGAGAGAAAATGTTCCACCTCATTTCTCAAGATATGCATTTCTTCCGCGGGAGACAGACATAAATATGGCTGCAATTCGAGGACTTGTACCATGTGTACCAAACAGACGCCATCGACGTGTCCTTCATGTGCTGCTGGTGTCTGTAAGTTTTGATCTTCTAAGTTTACCGTTTGCTTCCTCTCGTACCACAAAATCGAAAATCTAATTAACTTAGTTATCCCTTCTTATGTAGAATGGAGATACAACGATGTAGAAGAGTGGGCATACAGAACGTTGGTTTCATCGACCTGCAGGTTGTCAACGAGAAAATCTGGTCATTCGAGCAAAGAAAGACCGCAATTGAGGCATACATTTTGGCGTGCATTCTTGAAACAAAGACTACAAACCGCATATACTTCGCCCTTCAACTTCATGTACGTGTTCTCACAAACCTCTTGTTCTTGTATTTCTTAAGCCATTGATAGTACGACTAGTCGCTACGCGCTTCTTGGAATATACGAATAGGTTTCACTGGATCCTTCTAGTCATCGAGCTTGACAACAGCAGGATTATAGTTCATGACTCAAGAAGGAATCCAATCAGCAAATACCAATGGTTCATTGACATCCTCAACAAGACATTTGCAAAGTTCGGAAGAAGCATAAAGGAGAATTCAAGAAAGAATTAAGTCATAGTGAGCACTCAGTGCACGCATTACAAAAACAATTATTAATATAAATGCACCATATCAGTTCTTCATCCGATATTATGAAATTTCTCCTGTCAAGGTTAAACGCCAAACGGCCGAAACAACTTATGTGGCTACTACGTGTTCCACTATATTCAAAGTTTTATTCATGCCGATACGCTGGAACATTATGCCGAGGTTCGTATATGCATGTCAATTTGTTAGCTACCACTTACATTTTAAGTAATCGTATGTGATCGGATATTTATATACTTCCCGCTTAATCAATTGTCACCAACATCGATGAGCATGTTAGCGTGCTCCGCCTCACCGAGTGCGGCGACCGCAAGAACAACTCATCGGCTTCATTGTCGACGAGGTTCTATCTCCAAATGGCGAAGTTCCACGTAAGGCTTGGTCCATCGTTGAACACACCTGAATCGATGACTTACATCGACGTCGACCAAGAACTTGATCGACGATGCAAGAAGAACTGAGTTCGATAATCATTTTTTAATCATTCAAACTTGTAAACGTCGATAAGCGGTTTTTTTATCGAGCTAGCTTGTGAACATGTGTATGAGTGAGCATATGTAATATATATTTAATTGCACAGAAAACTCCTACACTCATATTTCATTTTATGGTCAAAAACGATATACAAAAACACTGAAAGAACATATTCTATAATACATATAATTGAAAAATCTCTCCACAAGCGGTTGGTGACTCCAACCGCTTCTGGAGTGCTTGCTCTCCACAAGCGGTTGGTAACTCCAACCGCTTCGGGAGTGTGCTGTTCACAAGCGGTTCGTAACACGAACCGCTTGTGGAGGCCCCCATGTGGCGGCTCCACTGGCCTTCCTGGACACCTTCCCAACCGCTTCTGCTGCCACAACACAAGCGGTTTGTGCAACCGCTTGTGATACCGGGCGGGTATCACACACGGTTGCTTAGAAGCGGTTATAAAACCGCTTCTGAAAGGGGTTACGACCCGCTTGTAGTAGCCGGTTCTGTAGTAGTGAGTAAATTCATCTTTACTGTTCCAATAAAACCGTTTTATTTATTGGAATACTTCATATAAGTTTAGTGTTCAAGGAAGATGAACTTTACTTCAGAAAATAACATCTTAACTATATCCGTGCATACTAACTTGCTCATCCTTGATGGCATTGTACGGTTGTACCAAAGCACTTAAGACAAGAAAGATAACAAAAACTTGGACAAGCTGAAAGTAACATACACTGGCTGTTGGTAACATCGACTGTTTTGCATGCCTACAATATCCATACATCATCATAAATCCTGTGCTTCTAAAGGCTCGTCGGTTTTCATGACTTCAACTCATACGTTTATGGTGGGAAAAACCGCAGTTACCTCCATAAAATAGTGGATCTCGATAGCTAGAGCAACATATTTCCTAGTCAAATACTGGCCAACATTGTGTTTCACTCCTCATCCACAATGCAAACTGCATGAGCAAACGATCACCCTAGCACGTACGCCTCCTTATTTTTGCCGTTATCTCGGGAATACGAGAGGCGGAAAAGGAAATAGCAATCAACAAGGCAGTACTAAATTCCAAACAATGAAACAATGTAGAAACGAAACCGCACAAGTAAAAATTACCAGTACCGTGGTGATATTGATACGTCTTGTCAAAGTACAACAACCGAATCCGGCAAGAGATCTCTTAAGCACGAGCTCTAATAAAAGCCTTTTTTTACAAGAATTTTCACCATTGTGCAGTACCACTCTGGTAGCAACCAGCAGGCAGCTGAGCTAGCTAAGCGAGCCAGAGCAAGATTCTCTCTTTTGGCAAAGCCATCATCGATTCCAAGCAAGCTCGGTCACTCACTCACTCACTCACTCACCACAGCACAATCTCAAGTTCCACTTCCACCACCGAGAGCCTAGCTACTAAAGGCTAGTTAGCTAGAGAGAGATAGAGAGGGCAAAGGCTGGAGATGAGACGGCCGGATATATACAGAGAAAGAGGAAGAAGCCTTAGCTATACAATTACAACCTTGGACAAAACCCTACACATGCATCCTCCCAATGCTTTACTCCACCCCTGGCCGCCCTCTGACACTCCTGCACCCCGTTTGCATGGACACGATTTGACCTCTCAAGGACACAAACACATGCATGCGCACGTGAATCCATTCAAACGCTTCCTTCTTTTAGTACAAGCACCACAACGGAAACAGAAGCACTCTCAAAACCATTGTGCGGCACAACGCAATGCGACATCTAAAATGTGCAGTGGCAACTTGTTACCACCGTGCATGATGCATCACGCACAAGAGTTGTGTACTTGTGTGCGCGCGCGAAATTGGGATGGGTGAAGGGCGATTGGTTTCGTTACCGGAGTGCGTGGTGGTGGCGGTGGCGGCCGGCGAGCTGCCGCCGCTGCAGAGGTTGCTGAGCTGCGTCTGGATGCTGCTGAGGAACGACGCGGCCTCGTCGAACGGCCGCGACAGCTCCTCTTTGTACCGCACCAGCACCCCGCAGTACGACTCCTGGAATCACACGCACACACCCATGTGCGCATCAGCACATGTAATAACAAATCAGAAGCAAATCGTAAGGCAAATCTAGTTGCCGCCACAGAAACCACAAGATTAATTAGCGTATCTAGGTATAATACGACACTAATCGAAGAGAGAACCATGAACTCGTCGAGCTCGGGATCGACGCCGATCACCCCGGCGCAGCCGCCGGCGCCGGCGCGCCTCTCCCTGCCGATCTCCTCCAGCAGCGACGCCACCTCCGGAGGCGCTCCCACCTGAAATCAAAAAACCACACCCATGTAGACGCATACACGTACGCACATATATACACATACTCTTTCTTGACCATATCGTCTCTGACCGACGTCTTTTCCTCGATTCTCAGCATGCACAACTCGCAAGATCTCACGTAGACATACCTTGCGGCATTCGATGTAGGCGGAGAGGAGGGAGGGGTAGCGCGGGTGGCTGACGATCTGCGCCTTCATGAGCTCCGTCAGATCCGATGATGGCGAGGACCCGCCGACGCCGACGCCGACGCCCACCCCGGACGCCTCGCTCGCCGCGCCGCCGACCCGCCAGATGCCCGGATGTATGCTGTACAGATCCTCCATGTAGCAGTAGCGGCAGCAGCTAGCTCACCTACGCATCACAACTATGCACACGACTGTGTGCGCACAAGTGGTAATCTGGTACCACTGTAGTTCTTGTGTTGTGCTGGGGTTCCAGGAAAGTCTAGATGGGAGGGGGGGCAGGAAGGCAGACGCTTATGGGGAATTTAGCAGCTGTTTGCACTGCAGCCGGAGAAACTGCAGGTGTAGGTGCAGCAGCTTGTGATGTTATCTGCAGGGGAAGACATGGAGCTAGGACGGACGGGGAGGAGAGAGAGTTTGGGAAAGGTGGGTGGAATATTATATGTGGAAAAAAGGAAGGTTGGGAGGGGTGGTGAGGTATTTGATTGCAATTTCCGGGGGGAGAGATGGAGAGGGCTGTGTCTTTATTGACATGTTAATTTGCAGGGTTGGACCTTTGTGGAAGCTGGTATTTGGAGGGATGCCCTATCTAGGATGGAGTTGATTTTGGCCTGAATTGAATATGGTTTTCTCCCATGGGTTTATCCCCTACGACTGATATTTTTTATAAATTTACCATTAGTTTTTCAATCATATAGTTTATAATAGGATATTGTAGAAATGTTTCATCCCATACCTAAATAGAGGGATTTTATTTTAAGAGAATCATTGAGGTTGGAACACACCATGTTAGCAAGAAAGTTTCATAGTGAGAAAAATGCATCATAAATATATCATAATTATCGGATTTTGCGGATTGTAACGTCTCCCTTTATTAAAGAATTGTATCATCACAAGTACGGAGTACAAGACAACGGGGACATATCAATGAAAAAAAATCATCGTTTTGGTGAAAACCTGAATACATTTTGGTTTGAATGCCAACAAGATAGTCCTTAGTTTAGCAAAAGTTTATTTAAATTTTCAAGTTCAAATGTAATTTATGTTCAGAGAAATGGAAAATAAATCCTAAGAAACTATAGGTCGAAATACAACTGAAAAATAAAAGGACAAAAGTTACAATCCATGAAAAAGTCAAAACTTTAAGGGCAATGCAATACTCCACGGACTGCCGCCTCAATATTAGTTTTGTGTTCGAACCAATATTGTTTTCATTTTAAAACTTTCACCAGAAAGGTGATTCCCACCAAGATAATATTCCTGAAAAAAATATGGACAAGATGATGTTGGTGTTTAACATGTAAAATTATCTCTATTATATTATTACAACGATAGAAAAGAAAGCATCATGTTCATTTCTATATTAATTGAAGAAAAAAAAAGAAACAAAAAAATCTACACCGCTAAGTTTAGTGGATCCACATTATAACGTGCAGATTAATCAGATATATATTGAATTGTTACAATTATATATATAAGAAATACAGCTCTATTTCAATTATAAATATTGTCGTTGCATAATAAATATAAATCTATTTTCAAATAAAAGCATATGTGCTGTAAGTATCTAGCCATATTACGATTCGGATAGGTATTGAACCATGCGGTGCGTGCCAAGTAACATTCATTACTACCGGTTAGTAATAGTGTTTCAGTTTGTAATTTAAAATCTTTTTGACACTTGTGAATTTGTGATATCGTTGGAGCTAGTAAACATCCAATCATGCTATGGGAAAGCCTTTATTATACTTTTCCCTTTATAAAAGCAGTGCCTACTCTATTGATAATAGCCAATAGCTGAGGTGCCATTGAGCATTTGCAAATTTCCATCAATACTTTCCAAAATTGACAAAACCGTACTACAAATAAATGAAGAGAATGGCTAAGTAACACTCGAATGTTTTTTTGGTTTGTGAGCACTCAACTTGGGGGCCTATAAAGAGGAGGGTGGTGGGGAGAGATGGCAAATTGATTGGATCAATGGATCTAGATTCAAAGGCTACAAATTTGAGTGCTCACAAACTAAAAAAACATTCAGATACTCTCTAGACACCCCCGTGAATGAACTAACCATGTCAAATAAGCTAGTTGTAACTCATGATATATGACGAGATTGTTGATGTCAGCAATCTAGAAAAACATGCAAGAAAAATTGTAGACCATTAAAACCACTTTAATTAAAAAGGAGAAGTACACATAATATATAGCAAGAGTCAAATTTGCGGAGTAATGCTACAAAGACGACACTGTTATGATATGTATAGAATCTCTGTTCCTGCATAGAAGAACTTTATTCATTGGTGGATGAATCCGAATTTATCTCTAGGGATTTTCTCCTATATATTGAGCATTACCTTGTACAAAAAAATAAATCTAATAAAGAGAGTTTTTTTTCCTTTACATTGTGTGTGCTCCTACTTCTGTTCTTGTGATTGCATTGGTATGTTGTCGATTGACGTGAGTGAACGACTACTTTGCACAACACGTTATCAGCAGATCATTCTACTCATGGTTGATCGGGATCGTCTACACGGTGTCGATCTACATCGTATCGACACTTTGATTGTGGTCAGTCACTGATCATCTGTCTGCGTCAAATCTACATGGCATCAAATTCGTTCTGCGACATGCGATCTACGCTACTGCAAGCCCTACGTAAGTAAATTGCATCTACGATATCGTTGATCCTGCAAATCGCGATTTTTTTGCGTCTATGGCACTATTCAAAGCAGATAACTATTCATCAATTAAAAAAACTTCAGCCCAGAGGGTTGAATCTCGCGTCCTCACTGCCGGCTAGCCACGAAGGCCGCCAGCCAGCGTGCCCACCGCGCTCTTGCCGGTGCGCCCATCAGAGACGAACGTGTCGCCCATGCGCGTGGAATCCGCGCCATCGGCCAACCGCCGAACCGTGCCAGCAGCCACCGCCACATCGCCGACCTCCACGTGGCCCAGCGCCACTTCTGGTCTCTGGCTTCTCGGCTTCATGGCACCGCGCGCCTCGCCTTCGCTCCGACGCCGGCTCGCAGCCGCGTGATCCACGGCGCACCGCCATCGACCAGCTGTCAGCCTCCGTTCGTCGAGCCGCACTCATGCATCCCTTCCCGACCGCCGCTCGTAGTCGAATCGCCGGAGGAGACATGCGGCAAAGGGAGCAATGGCGGTTAGGGTTTATGGAGGTCAATTGGGTTGTACGGCTCTGAAAATAAAAAAAGGAGAGGAGGCGATTTTATGATTCTGCCGCTCGGTTTTCCTTGTAATTTCGAAAATCAGTAAATAAATTAAAAAAATTGATGTTAAATACTAAAAATTTAGTTTTTACGTATACGGGCTTCCATAAAATTGGCAAAATTGATATTTAGCACACATTGGAAGTTTCATTCATTAGATTTATTTTTATAGCATTGTTTCATGTTTAATTTGTGACAAAAATTATGTTCCTGTTGTTCAATCATTCTGAAAATTGCTTGGTAACTAATAGAAAATTATGAAAATTGCTAGAAAATCATGACGACAAATTGTTCATGCCATG
This sequence comes from Rhipidocladum racemiflorum, assembly GCA_036346355.1. NCBI lineage: Eukaryota > Viridiplantae > Streptophyta > Magnoliopsida > Poales > Poaceae > Rhipidocladum > Rhipidocladum racemiflorum. Next base: position 54,201,644 of record CM070584.1, read on the forward strand.
GCTTTGATTTTATTTTCCTTAGCTTTATTTCATGTCGATGTGAGCTGGAATTTTGTTTTTCTGTTATTAAGTAATTCTGAAAATTGCTTGGTAACTAACAAAAATTATGAAAAGAATACTAGAAAAATTCTAGATAGAATATTTGGAGCCTTGTGCTTCTGAATTTATTGTTCTAGTATAATTGTTTGTTGATTTTTTTTATTTTATTAAGTAATGTTGAAAATTGCTAAATAATTGATAGAAATTGTGAAAATGCTAGGAAAATTCTTGGAAAATTGTGATAATTATCTACTGAATAGATATAGACACAACTTTACTGATTTAATAAGATGCATGTAATATAATATTTTACCAGTAGTAAAATTCCGTATTGCTTGCATACAAGATATATGTGACATCGCAAAATGGGAGCTTTTTGTGTTTGCCCTGGATGGCATCAGTTATCTTACTTGGGCAATAGATGACAAAATCAATTTGACAAAAAGAGCACTTGGAGTTGCTATCACCCAGCCTGAAGTTGGTGCTCCTGCTGTTCCCGAACTCACAAAATGCACTGCTTTGCATTTCATGAGGCACCATCTCCATCCGGACCAGAAGACTGAATATTTGATTGAGGACCCGCTGGTATTGTGGAATTCCCTGAAGACATGTTACAACTAGCAAAGATCTGTGTTGTTGCTAGAAGCACAGCGCGAATATGAAAGGACCAACGATGTCGCCTAGAGGGGGGGTGAATAGGCGGATTAAAATTTACGCAGCGGAATAAAACAGGCCGAGCTGGTCAACCCGGAGTCTCCGGGTTTTGGTCCGGATACTCCGGCTTGTCCGGAGTGTCCGGTATTGAGTCCGGACTCTCCGGGTTAGCTGGCTCGGGAGCAAAATAAAAACTACTCTAGCAAGCACAAGGAACTACTAGAAGTAGCAAGCAAGAACAACCTAGAACAATTGCTAGACAAGATTTGAATTAAAGCTAAGCAAAGAGCTAGATCTAACTTTACACAATCAAATCCAACCAAGCAAGTCTAGGAAGAAAAAGAGAGAGCGAGAGACTAGATTTTTCACCGAAGTTCGGATTCTTGAAGGGAATCCTACGTCTCCGTTGAGGTGGCTCGGTCACACTTGAGCCGGGGTCTCTTTCAACCCGCTTTCCTCCCGGTGTTGCACAAATGCACTCGCCGGCTTCACTTCTTGTCTCTTCCCTTTCGGAGGCGAGACTCGCCTTCACAAACGACCGGGGCTCACCACACGCGTCGGTAGCTCCCGGTGACTCCTAGCCGTCTAGGAGACCTTCAACCTCCAAGAGAAATAGCACCACGAAGAATCGCTTGGAGGATGAACTAGTGCTCAACAACATGAAATGAATGCACTTAGCACTTTGCTTCTTCCTCTCCTCACCAAAAGGATCAACAACCAAATTAAATGGTGGGAGGAAGATGGGGCTCTATTGAATGCTTAGAAAATGTTAGGAATGGCTTGAATGCTGCTATGAATGAGCTCAATAGAGATTCTTACCGTTTGGGAAGAAGGGGTGGCTTTAAATACGTTTTTGAAAACTAGCCGTTATCCCCTTTTTCGAACAGACCGGAGACTCCGGACAATTGACCCGGAGACTCCGGGTTGTCCGGACTCTCCGGACCACATGTCCGGATACTCCGGACTCTCCGGAATTCACAAAATGGCCGAGAGGGTTAACCCGGAGACTCCGGATAACATGTTCGGAGACTCCGGACTAAATCCGGATACTCCGGACTGTATGTCCGGATACTCCGAGTTGACTGGCTCGGTTGGAATTCTGGTTTTTGGAAAATGCAAGTTTTTGAGTGCTAATTTGAGATGCAGAAATTGATTGTTGAGCACTTGCACATCCTAAAGTCGATTTCTCGTCATACCCTCTTAATAGTACGGCTATCCTTAAGACACAAATAAATACAAGATTACAATTATGTTCTTGATGCCATCCTTTTGATTTTAAGTAGTCGTAGGGGCGTCCAATGTCATTCCAAGCTCGATATGATCTCGATATCTGCAGTATTCTTGGATAATACATTAGGTCTCTTTAATTGTGTCATCATTAATCACCAAAATAAATTGAGGGGCCTAGATGCACTTTCAGAATAGACCCTCTTACACTTTCAAGACTTCAAATTTATTACAGCATGTAATTTTGCTATCCACAAACTTATCGTGGAATTAACATTTTGTAATAAGAAAGTTACTGGTGCTGAGATAATTGATAAAACCTTGTACACCTTTCACCCTAACATGATAATTCTGCAGCAAAAATACCATCATGCAAAGTACCAGAAGTACTTTGAGCTTATTAGTGTTCTACTAAAAGCAGAAAAACATGATGAACTTCTGATGAAGAACCTTAATGCAATTTCTAATCGAAGTGAAGCATTGTCTGAAACGCATGCTAATGCTCAGTAGGCTAGTAATAGCCAAGGCCGCGGAAAAGGCCAAATGCATAAGGGGAATAATGGAAGAATGGTAGAAACCAAAAGGGAAATGGCAAATCTCAAGAAAAAGGTAAAGGAATGGGTACAGATACCTTCCAGAAGCAAGGTCTAGTCAATAAGGGTGCTAACCCTCCTCAGCCATATTTTAGGTGTGGATGTGTCGGCCATTGGTCATGTACCTGTCGCACCACAAAGCGTTTGGTAAAACTTTACATGAACTCCACTGAAAAATTCCAGAAGAATCAAGAAAAGAAGGTTGATGCACACTTCACCGCTCTACCAAGCAGTGAGCAAGAAGGTGAGAAGAATGACGACAATGTCCCTGATCCTAAGGGCTTCTCGAATATGGGAACTCGCCCATGGATAAGATGCATGACCTTCTTGGTGCTGAACTTGAGGAATTCTAGAATAATACCAATGTTCCACAGGAGGAGGAACATGATTTATATGGAGACCCGCAGTAGTCTCCCTGCACTCCTTTTAGATCATTTAATTGATATCGCATTTACTTAGTCGAGTCTCCTTATTTTATCAGTTTAGTATTTATGTTCCTACATAAACATTTGGTCTATGCTCCTGTTGAGTGATTATCAGTTGTAATTCAATAAAGTGTTATTTCCCATAATATTTACTCATTTATGCTATGATTGTTTTACATTTTCAATATGTTCATGTTGCAATAATTGAATTGATTAAATTTATTCCTTTAATATAGAATAATCATATAATCCATTTGCGGAGGAGGAAATTTGTCTTGTAGACAGTTGCACCATAAATACTATTCTTAGATAAATTAAATATTTTCAGACTTTGACTAAGAAAACTGGAAATATTATAACCATCGCCGGAAGCGATGCACCATTGTTGGCACTGAAAGAGCCATTATAGTTCTCCCTTTGGGCATTCGTATAATAATTGAGAATGCTACACCCCGAGTCCAGTCGTACTCGTTAAGTTTTAAAGGCATTCGTCTTAATGGTTTCCACATGGAGACTGATAATGAGGATGGTACTGAATACCTTCTCATGGCTAACTTAAATGCATGCAATAAACGTGTGGTTGAAAAACTGCATTCCTTCCCCTCTGGATTATAAAATACATATATATAACCTGAAGTTTATGTTGCGATGAAAACTATCCTTAAAGACCAAGAAATATTTAATATTTGGCATGATAGACTGGGTCATCTTGGGTTGAATATGATGAGAAGAATAATTAATAATTCTGCAGGCAATAGCATAAAAGATACAAACTTTTCTAAACCTAAAGATTTTGTATGCCCTGCATGTGCCAAAAGAAAGCTTATAGTTAGACCCTCTTACCGAAAGGTTAGGGAAGAATCCCTGAATTTTCTAGAGAGAATTGAATTTTCTAGAGAGAATTCAGGGTGATATTTGTGAACCTATTCAACCCTTGTCGAGCCCCTTCAGATATTTTGTCGTACTAATAAATGCTTTTGCTTGATGGTGCCATGTATGTCTCTTATATACTAGGAATCATGTTTTTGCAAAATTAATTGCCCAAATTATTAAATTATAAGCCTCCTTTCCAGAAAAAAGGATCGTCTATGCGAATGGAAAATGCTGGTGAGTTTACCTCAAAAGCATTTATGATTATTGTGTAGCTCTAGGTATTAATGTAGAGCATTCTATACCTCATATTTACAATTAAAATGGTCTCGCAGAGTCATTAATTAAAAAAATAAAACTTATTATTATGCCACTTTTGCGGAATTGTAGGCTGCCCATCAGCTGTTGGGGCCACACAGTGCTGCACACTGCTGCATTAATTCAACTCAGACTAACTGCATATGATAAAATTTTCTCTTTGCAGATAGTGCGTGGAAAAAAACCAAGTATTTACCATCTGCGAACATTAGCTATGTTGTATACGTACCAATCTCTCTACCACAACGTGCCACCATGGGCCCTCATCAGAAGTTGTGGATCTATGTAGGTTATGAGTCTCCGTCAATAATTAAATACCTTGAGCCTATGACAAGGGATCTGTTCACGGCTAGGTACGCTGATTGTATTTTTGATAAAGATAATTTTCTAGCATTAGGGGGCGATAAGTACCACATTAAAAAATATCGAGAAATTGATTGGGATATCACTAGCATTCAATTCTCAGATCCACGCACTAAATAAAATGAACTTAAAGTTTGAAGGATAATAAATCTTCAACAAATAGTTAATAATCTGCCAATATGCCTTCACTGATTATAAGGGAGTGAGAAAATCTCATATATCTGCAGTAAATGCACCTGAAAGAGTGAAAATACTCTGGAAGGATATTCAACCCACTCGTGCCCCTCATGACAAAAAGAGGGGGAGGTCTCCAGGTGCACGAGACTCAATTCCGCGTAGACGTCCGCAAAAACAGAGGACCAACCAAATGAGATCACTACAAGTGACAATGGAAGAAGCTCATTTTGTTGTTGAGAAAATCTCTGGAGATGGTAATATCCCTGAAGTGATCCATCCTAAAGATGATAATAATATCTTACTTTTGCAAGCATAATCTAGCGCTAGGAAGTCGAAACACCCAAGCTCCATCGTTGTGGGAAATCACGAGGAGCTGGAAGAAATAAATAAAGAAATACCCACCAATTATGTGGATTCAAGATAATTATATAAGAGAAAGACTACAATTATCGATTTTTATTTTGCCTCTAAAATTGCTAAAACTCTTGCACTGGATCTAGAACCAAGGTCCATGGTAGAGTGTGAGAAGCGCTCATATTGGGTCAAATGGGAAGAAGCAAATGAGGCAGAAATACGCTTGCTTAATAAGAGGAAAATTTTTTATCCTGTTGATTGAACATCTCTTAAAGTGTTCCCTGTAGGATCAAAATGAATTTTTATCTGGAAGAGAAATGAAAACAACCAAGTGGTGAAATATAAAGCGAGGCTTGTAGCACAAGAGTTCACGCAGAGACTCGGCATCGATTGCGATGAAACATATTCTCTTTTAATGAGTGGAATAACGTTCCGATATTTAATATCAATGGCAGCTAGCTTAAATTTAACAATGCAGTTGATGGATGTAGTGGTCACATATTTATATGGGTCACTGGATACAGATATTTACATGAGAGTCCCTAAACGAGTCAAAGTTCCAGATCCTAATAATCGCAACATATATAGCGTCAAACTGCAAAGAGCGCTATACGGATTAAACAACCGGGAAGGATGTGGTACAACCGACTTAGCGAATTCCTCTTGAATAAGGGATATTCAAATAATAATGATTGTCCCTGTGTGTTCATAAAGAAATAACAGAATGGATTCTGTATTATATCGATATGTGTTGATGATCTAAATATCATCGGAACCACAAAGGAGATATAGGAAGCAAGTGCTTGCCTCATGACGGATTTTGAAATGAAAGATTTAAGTAAAATCAAATTTTGCTTGGGCCTGCAGCTAGAGCATTTCCTAGAAGGAATTTTTGTACACCAGTTTACCTATACCAAGAAGATATTAGAGAGATTTAATATGGATAAATCCTATCCATTGAAAACCCCCATGGTTGTGAGATCCCTTGAAACGAATAAAGACCCATTTAGACCAAGGATGAAAAATAAGGAAGTCTTAAGACCTGAAGTCCCATATTTAAGTGCTATTGGTGCACTAATATATCTTGCGAATTGCACAAGGCCTGATATTGTAGTCACATTAAATTTGCTAGCAAGTCATAGTGCAGCTCCAACCAGAAGATATTGGACTGGTGCTAAGACTTTACTCAGATACCTCCAATGTACTTGAGATTTTGGTTTATTTTACCGAAAGAACCAAGACTTAACCATGGTGGGATATACGGATGCTGGCTATCTATCTGATCTCCACAGTGCGAAATCTCATATTAGTTTTGTGTTTCTCTACGGTGGTACAACCATTTCTTAGCGGTCTTTTAAGCAGGCTTTGGTAACTACTTGTATCAACCACTCAGAGATTATATCTTTATATAAAGCCTTACGTAATTTGACTAAGGCGTGTAATTAACAATATCCAGAAGTCAGTGGTATTAATACGGTCGATAGCCCTACTATTATCTATGAAGATAATGCTACTTGTGTTACACAAACGCAAATAGGTTATGTAAAGAGCAATATCACGAAGCATATTGCCCCTAAATTTTTCAATCCTTACGAACTCCAAAAGAATGATGAGATAAAAATAATGTAAATCAAATCATGTGAAAATCTAGAATATTTATTTACAAAATCTTTACTAAAGTCAACTTTCCAAATGTGCGTTGATGGCATTGAAATGATGCGACTTAGAGATTTGCAGTGTTCAGGGGGAGTAAATCCCTGAACCATACCCCTTTTGCATTATCATGAAGATCATATTTTATATCCTAAAGATTATGAGTTGTGCTCTTTTTCTCTAATGCGTTTTTTTTAAGTTTCTTACATGAAAGTTTTTAATGAGGCAACTAATACAATACAGAGTACGAGTCCAATGTACTCTTTTCTTTATCATTTTTTCTCACTGAGTTTTGGGAGGAGTTTTTAAATAGACATGCATTACGCGGTACTTGTTCAAGAGGGAGTGTTAGATATGGATAGAATCATTGTCCCTGTAATGGAATGACTCTATCCATTGTTAGGTGAATCCAAATTAATCTCCACGGGTTTCTCTATTATATATTGGATATTGATTTGTACAGAAAAATTAATCTAATAAAGAGATAGAGTTTTTCTCTTTTATATTATGTGTGCTCCTACTTTTTTAATGATTACATCGATGTGCTATCTATTAACGTGGATAAACAACTGCTTCTCACAACAGACACAAATTGGAAAAAAATTTGCATAGCTGAAATAGTAGCGGAGGCAGGGTTCCACTTATCGTCGAAAATCGGCCGAATTTCACGATAATCGGCCTTATCGAGCCGGCACGATATAGAATATCGGTCGGTAAACCGATTAAATTCAAAAAAAATCAAAAATTCAAAAAAAATTGTCCAACGCAAATATCGCGATTATCGAGGTATATTGACTGAAACTCGCTCAAAAAATCGATCGACGGGGAAGTTCACGTGATCGGCTGATTTTCGAGGAAAATATCGCGATAATCAAGCAATATCGACCAAATATCGAGATTTTTGAATTTTTTTTAAAAAAAATGATATTTCAAACTAATCTATTTTTACGATTTTCGTTCGGTTTCTGGTTCGATTTTATTGATTTTCGAAATTCGATAATCGTGCGAAAAAAAAAAAAAAAAAGGTAAGTGGAACCTGAGCGGAGGTGCCGTTCTGTCAATCACTGCTTTGTCATTTCGAGCGCGAGAACCAACGGCCGATCGTGGGCGGTGAGGAGCGGTACCTTTTTTGTTCCCGTTTTTCTTCTTCTAGCGCCTTGCGGCATCGGCAGAATCAATGAAGGGTTGGACTGGTGCAAAGCGGCGAGTCTAATCTGGACATCTGGTGCAAATAGTGGTGAGGAATGCACCATGGATCATGGATGGCATTCCATGAAGTACAAATAAACATAACCAGCCATGCACCCTTTCTCGAAATGAAAGAAGGCAAGCTAGCCACGTACCCTTTTCTGAAAAGTAGCACATATGGCTAGACTACTGCGTTGGTACAATGGTACATACAGCAAATCGAAGTCGAAAACTTTCTAGCTCTTTTGTATCTTTCTTTTTAATCTGCCCATGCGAACACAATTAAAACTTATCTCACCTTTTTACTATGAAAACGCCGACAGGTAAAATATATCATATATCACTCTCTTTACTGTAGCATCTACCAGTACCACAGGCTGTTGCAGACTCCGAGCTCGAACGGTCCTTGCCGAGCACCGTCCCTCAACCGGACAAAGTGATTGATTAATTAACTGAGTAATTGATTAATTAAGCGATTACTCGGTGATTAATCACTTGGAGTCATGCAAAGCAATGGTGGTTCGAAAGGCGGCTGGATGTGCAGCCGCAGCTGAGCAACGGCCGCTCAACGTGCCAGTGGGTTTGCTGTTGCCACATAATTAGTATCTTGCCGTGGTACGAGAGCGTGGCATATGGTACGAATCACTTTTTTATTTTTTTCCATAACAGGGTAAGAGTTATTTTTAGAACTACGTTCACACGTGTACTAGATTATAAAATAAAAAAAAATTATGGAGCTAAAAAAAGTGATGACTTCAATATATTTGCGCAAACCATATATATACATATATACATATATATATATATATATATATATATATATATATATATATATATATGAAAGTGGTTATATATTTCTGGAGTACGCATTTCACTCTCAAGATACCGCTTAAATGATGTTGCTATACCTCTTTATCCTTTTAAGTATACTCTAATACTGATTATAAGATACTCCAAAGTGAATTCCACGAAAAATTTCATTAAAGTCCACTCTTTATAGGATATTTTGTTTATATACTCTTTTTACATATGAAAAAGAGTATATACCTAAAAAATAAAGGTCTCTGATTAATTTTTTCAACCATATCGCATTGTAGTATCTTAGAATTATTATTGAGATATCTTGAAAGTGATAAAGGAGTATAACGTATTCGTTTAAGTGGTATCTGGAAGGTGAAAGACATACTCCCAAGAAAGCATTTTAAAATGCTTCCTATATATACTGGAGGTGGGAGTACATACTCCCAAGAGTACATACTCCAATGGTACGACCGGGAGTACATACTCCTCCAACTTCACGACTCCATACCCGTTCGCGATATTTGACAGATAGCTCCATACCCGTTCCATACCCGACCATTGTAGCTTTACCGGGTTGAACCCATTTTGACAGATGCGGAACTATCGAGATAAACACCGATTCTTGTTAGGAACTCGCGAGATTTGAGGGAGCTGGCGGGCGGCGCGATTTGAGGGAGCTGCGAAATCCACCCCCGATGACGACGTTGCTCAGCGGTGCACCAGCGGAGGAACTCAGCGGCGACGGCGAAGGAACTCAACGGCGGCGGTGTATGAGCGGAGGCGCTCTGACGGCGGTGCTGCGCAAGAAGGCACCTTCCTGCTGCGAAGGATCCCTACAGAAGGAACTCGTCTAAAGAACCTCAGATGGAGACACCGCAAGGATCGCCGGCGCTTCAATCACGAGATGTGCCTCTTTTGGTGAGTAAAAAACTGCTCTTTTCTGAAATTATTCATTGTGGTATACTATATTTACTGTAACTTTTGTTGCACTGATGCTTCTCTACTCAACATGTTTCCAGATCTGAATATGCCTAGAACCATATAAAAGGAAAAAAACAATCCTTGTGCTGTTTCTATCCATCAGCACGCTAGAGAGGTTTCTCTGACACTTGTACTGCTTCAGTTTGGTATCAGACCTCGACGTCTATTTTGTAGCAGTAAAGTGGAGTTGTTATTCCACAACCTTGTGCTGTTTCAGACTAGAACAGTCTTGAAGAGTAAATAAAATGTTTATGTTAGCTCTGCTAACAATCTGAAATCAAGACCAAGATTACAGAACATAAAGTAGCCATTGTAGGTCTATCTTCGTGGATTCAGATTGCTGCCTCTTGGCTTATCTTAGTCTATATCACCTAGGTCAGTGCAAGCCTAATCAGCTATACTTCCGGTTTGGTTTTTTGTTGGTATATCTGGTACCAAGATCTTCCTAAGAAGTATAAATGTAATACTAGTTAGTACAAAGGAACGATAAATGAATTTATTACCCTTTTTATAACATGAGGAAACCCCTAAGCACAACCAGGTATAAATTTGCACAGATGGGCATTTCACGTTTCTTACCACAAAGAGCAATGGCATGGTCGATCGGTAGAGAGTAATTTATCCGAGATGCTTGCAGCTTTGTTAAATTAAACCGAATGGTGACAAAATTATTGATTTACATGCATTCGGTAAACTGAGTATGCATATGCCACATGGAATTAGAGAGCACCCAGGTGCCTACGCGTTAAGTTTTTTTTGAAAAGATCCTTCTTAAATTCTAAAATTACATTTAGGTATTTCTATATGTTATTTTGCAAAAGAGACCCTGTAGTTCCGTATTTTTGCGATTGCGGATAGGTCTTGCCTCGTGTTTTCGCAAATTCATCAACACTTTATAGCTAGACAATTTTTTAAAAAGAATATCATCGGAAAAAAACCGAAATTACACCTTTTATAATAAGAATTCTGGACCAAACTTCGTACAAAGTGGCTTCACGCCCGACCTAGTTATACGACGCCACATCGAGTATGCACTGCATTTACAATAACCATACGTGATGACAAGACAATACCGACCGGACTAATATGACTACACGAAGAAAAAGGCCGCAATTAAAGCAGAGCAGCTACCAAGCTAGCTAGCCTAGCACAGGAAGTGCGTGTACCCAGTGAGTAAACTCCGGCATTGTACTCCACCGCGCCTCTCCCAGATGGGAAGAACAGTGCGCTGGCTGTCGCCGTCGCCTCCCCCGTCAACCGATCAGAGAGAGACCCCCCCACACACACACACAAGGGGCACGGTCCTCTCGCACGTGGGAGTCAAGGACGCTAGGAACGCAGCTCTCAATGACTTGTGGGCCCATGGGGCTCTCGGGCCTCATGTCAGTCTCATGGCATAGCGGCGTGGGGCTAGCCGGTGCGCGTGTGGACGAAAGCGACAGCGGGGCCGCCCGTATTTGCGGCCGTCCAATCGTCGGTAAACATCGATGTGACAGCATGCCACGTGTCCGCGTGTCACTGGCTTCGGTGTTACAACTTTGCTTTTCGCCCTTTAAGCTGAGGGGACCGCGTGGTGGCCCTGCCACAGTCTTATCGTTCCCCTTTTTCTCCCTGCATAGATTTCTTGGAATTAGGCCAAGAATTGCGGAATTAGAATTAGGCATCGAAGTTCCTTAAAAAAACTATTTTACATTCTTAACACTCCAAAATATCTAATTAACACGTGCAACTATAAAATTGAGTATTTAACCCTTTAAACCTATAAAATTGGATTATTTTACATCTAAGATGGTTCCGAAGGGTGATTTTGATGATTTGGATCCCACTCAAAATGGTTTTCACCATATTGGCAGCTACGTTGTCAAGTTTTGATAATGAGGGTCTAATTTGAGGATACTGAAGACATCAACATCATCGACTTATTTCTCACTTATTTTCTCTTTATGTACATTATATTTCTTCTTATCATTATCATTCATTTTTCATTTGTTTATTCGGATCTAGATCAGCAAAAATCGAAGATATGATTGTCAATATAGCAAAAAACATAAAAATCATCACAAGTTGAATCCCTATCAGCAAAACCTCTCTTAAGGTGTAGATTGAAATGATTTTGTAAGATTTAGATGCTAAATGGACTTTTTGAAAAGTTGGCTGTGAAATGAACTTATTAAAAAAAAAATTTGTGAGGATCGAGGAGTATTTGTTTTAAGTCTCAAAAGCTGGATTTTTTTTTCTATGAAAATTGTGAAACTCCCGCCAAATTTCTATGAAACTCATTCGTTCCAAATGCCGATTTTTTCGACGAGGATTGTGAAACTCTTGCTTTCCAAATGAACTCTTAGTATAATGCACAGTGAAATGGAATAGGATTTGTGGCACAATTCCTTTTAAATCGATGGCGACTATAGTCGAGAGTGATTAGTATGAGTTGTGCTTCTATGTTTTTCCTCCAAATATAAATTGCACAAATCTCAAACCAAATAAAGAGATAAGTAATCATCATCTACCTTTCATTTATACTATAATATTTATATAATTTCTTTTTTTAAAAAAAAAAAACGTAGAAGCACCTCTCTGTCAATCAGTATACAGCTCAACCCCTCCCAAGTCCCAAGTTGAGTGGAACCACCATGAGGATGCCTTCGAGGCTTTGACTTGACGACTCGCGCCTTGTTCTTCCTTACGCCTCCACTCCATTCTTCCTTTCTCTGGTGGGCTCTGGTCAATGCTGCGCTATCGTCCTTGTTACCCTGGCAACCTCCATCCTCGAAACTTAGCCGCTTGCCATCCTATCCAAGCGACCCCTCTTCGGCCACCATTCGCACTGAAGACAACTCTGCTCCATGGCTTGTTTGACTCCGATGCACATGGTGTGAGGCAATGGGACAACATAGATCTCTATGGCAAGGAGGAGGAATAGGGGTGTGAGGCAAGCACAGGACAAATGGTGGAAGTCGCTAAGGGGGATGAGCCGATGAGGTGCACGTTGACATCATTGATATCACAGTCGATCAGGACAGACGATACGGAATATCGTGTCCAAGTTAAAATTTCCTTTGGCAACCGAACACATATCTGAATTGGCCTAGGATTCCGCCTCCCAGCTCCAATTTCTTTGGCAGTCGACACAAAACATTGGAAGAGGCAAATTGCTCGACACCATCACAAAAGTCAGATTAAGTCACAAAATGTCATCGATGCGTCGTTGACATACGACCCCAATCCTGCCTATCAGCCAGACATTTGATGTTGTTTTGTTTTCCCAAATTGGCTCAAGTTAGAATAATAGTCCAATCAAATTTCAGTAGAATTGTATGGCATAATTCTATTTCTGAGGGCCAAATTGGCCCTTGCAGTAATATTTTGTTCAGAACACGGTTGTAGTTCGGTTACTCGCAATACGCTCGTTAATAAAGAATATATTTTACAGGAAGACATTATATATCGGTAAATTTGAACTAAAAACTTTTAGGATAAATCACAGAAACCTCTAGGGCGTGCTTGATTATTCTCATGCGTGCGGTTTGTCCCCGAGGAAAGCATCTGAATTTTGCTAATTGAAGCTGACGTGATATGAGTAGGGCTTGTGTGGTTGATGTCTGAGATGACGCGGGCTTAGTTGAAACTTGAAACATTACTTTGGTTGATGGGGTAGGTCATGTAGGAAAGGATTGGTGAGAAGAGATAGAAGAGAAAACTAGCAATGCTTTAAAATTGATCTTTATTTTACCTTTTGTAGCTCTCACTTCACTTTAACTAGTTACATGCCCGTGCATTGCTACGAAAAACAAAATTGATAACGAAAAATAAAGATTAAAAAATAAAAAAATTATTTCACAATATCAAACATCTATCTTTAACGCTTCGTTTCTTGCGAAAGCTGGCTAATTAAAGCAACACTTCGTTTTTTGCGTAGGGCAATTAAGCAGGGCAATTAAGTAGGGCAATTAAGCAGGGCAATTAATGACGTGGGTAGAACTCACCACTGCCACCAACTGTTGCTTTATAATAGTAGAGATATGCATTAATACCACTTGATCTATAGTACCAGTATACCTATAAGGTGGTTTATGGTTTCTTATTATAAGTCACACATTTAACCATTGGATCAAATTATAATGAGACAAAATAGACATCTTAAAGCTAATACAAGCTGCATCTCGCCCTCCACATTTGATTCTACCATCTTCCGGCGTCATCCTACGGATGTCTACCTTCATGGGCGGTTAATTTACAATTACGAGCAATAATGCTCGTCATACATAATGTCACCACGTTAATAACTGATATAATCACTGCATTGTTTTCTTTTGCAAGTTACCTGCAATTTGGAAGCACAGTGAGTAGAATTTGCTAGTAGTCGGCAAACTAGCGAGAAATCATCACTTTTCTACCCTGTTAATAGTATTTTTTCTAAAAAAAAAATCCGATCCTCTTCCAAACGTAATTGAAAAAAATAGTCCGATCCTTGATCATAGAAGCAAAAAAATAGTCCGATCCTTGATCATAGAAGCACCGACAGGTGACATATATCACTTGCCGCACTCTCATGATCAAAAAAATCAGGCTGTTTTTACAAGTGGGTTCGAAAGAAAGCAAGATTTGCAAAGAAGTTATAGAGGGTAAAAAGTGATGACTTGCACTCGTGGGAAAGAAAACAAAATTCGCAAAAAAAAAAGAGAGGAAATTATAGAGGGTAAAAAAGTGACGACTTGCACTCGCGGAGACGCAGTGTTGAGCTGCACGCCGACATGGTCACGGACACGAGGACACCAGGCGAAAAGGCGAGACAGGAGTACCAGCGTACCGCCACGCCATAGCTGGAAGTCGTACCTGCTGCGCACCCGTGCATCTGCCAAGCCCCACGTACACTTCCGAATTCCAAATGCCATCACACATGCGAGCCGCGGAGCAGGGAAGCAAACACAGCAGCTCGACGACGATTAGAAAGAGGCCTAAAAGCCTAAACCGAGAAATAGCGTCGCTGCCCCCCCTAATCTAGTGGCCTTTTGCAGCACACGCATCGCTTTTGCCCGACGGACGCATGCAGTTGCAACACTGCTGCTGCTCAAGTGGTGGGGGATCGAGAAGTAGTTAATCTGAAGGACCTGAATCGATCTGGGGATGTATGTTTGGAACTGTGGGACAGTTGATGCATGAGTCTGGGTCTGGACCACAAAGGATCGGCCTTGCATCGCGGCTGGACCACAAACGACTTCCTCGGACCCAATCTTCCACAGCAAAAGCACGTCGAGATCTTCAGATATTTTTCAGAAGAGAATGCAACGCGGATCACTCAGGACCACTGCCTTCTAGATAGGAATAAAAAAGAGTGGAGGCCGAAAACAACGTAGAGCAACGTCACAACAAAATATAGGGTACAAAATCATTTAGAAAGCAAGAACATAATATAAGTGTAGGTTCTTCGCATGGCTGCTCATTTAAAACAGGACACGGACGGTCGATAAACTGCTTATCAGAGGATGGCCTCACGGTGCCTTCTGTCCTCTTTGCGGATCGGAACCAAAGTCAGCTACGCACCTTGTGCTACTATGCCCATTCGCAAAGCAAATATGGAGGAGGAGGGTGCTCCCTACTCTTCATGTTCCTCACCGAGCACTGCAGCCCAGAGGTCCACAAAGAGCTGGTGGTTGTCCGTTCGATAAGCATCGCAGGAAAGGAGAGTGGAGAGGACATGGTCCTTATCTATGTTTTTTAGAACATATGGAAGGAGAGGAATAATAGAATTTTCAGCGATCAATATAACACGATGCAGCACGTTACTACTCGCATTTGTGGAGGACCTTCTTCCCGACTGGTGCTGCTTGTTTCGGTGCGTGCTTGTTTCGTTGCTGTCATAATCTGCCTTATCGCAGCTTTCTTGTTTTAGGTTCCTTATTACATCGTTCTGCTCTCCTATCTTTTAGTCTCGTTAGCCTCTGGTCCTTCATCCTTTTGCCGTCAAATTAGGGCGGCATGTTGTAATGATACTTATGTTCTTCTCTCTCGCTTGAATGAAAGGCAGAACTCATGCATATCTTTTGAAGAAAAAAAGTTTAATCCTGAAACGATCCAAAAATTCAAAATGAATTTATTTGGAGTTAATTCAAATTTTCGGGTTCAAATTTGAATTTGGAGATTTGAATTTGCTTTTATTTGATTTGGATTTTCATTTTTTCGGTTTTGGGCCGAATCCTTGTGGGCCTTTCGGCCCATTCCCTTTCTCTCCTCTGGCCCAGCCCGCCTCGTCGGCCAGCTCCCTCGATCAAGCCTCCGTCCGCCGCCTCGGCCGGCGCGCCGCGCCGTTCATGACTGGCGCCGCCATGATCCTCGCCGCGACGCCGCACGCCGCCCGCCATGCCGCCGCAGCTCCGCCTTGCGCCAAGCCGGCCGCCCGCGACGCTCTGCCAGAGCCGCGCCCGCCGCTTTCTCTCTCTCTTCGGCTATAAAAGCCGCTCCCCGCCGCTTGCTCCTCGCTTCGCTAACCGTCTCACGGGTGAGCTCCGCTCGCCTCGCCGTCCGTCCCGGCCGCGCTGGCTCGCGCCGCCGCCATCCTCGCTCACGGAACCCTAGCCTCCTCACTCCGCTCGCCGAACGAGCCAGGTAGTGAGCCAATGACCTCGCTGCGCTCGTGGGCCGTGGCCCAACTCCCCAGCCAAAGCCGGCCCAACACTGCTCAAACAGTGTTTTCCAATTTTTGGATTTATAATTCAATTATAAATTCCGAAAATTCGTTTTTAATTCCAGAAAACCCCCAAAAATTCCCGAAAAATTCCGTGAGCCCCAGAAACCCACCAAATACACTACCCGAACCGTTTCGATCCACTGAGTCCAAAAATGCCCTCCGTTCCTCAATCCGGAGTTCCCAAAATTCCGAATTGCCCGTTTCGCCCTTCGTTCTCTCTCTCGGCCCGGTTCTGGTTTTCGGTTTTGTTTCGTTCCTGTTTTCTTTTCGTTTTTCGTTGATTTATTTGTCGTTCGTTCTTGTCGCGCTAGATCCAGACGTTGGACAGTTCCAGGAGCAGACGCAGATCCCGGAGCAGACGTTGGACCCGACAGGAGCCCCGAACGACTACGTCGACTACAGTTCAGCCGATTCGATCGCCGAGCAAGGCAAGCCGTACCCCTTTGATCATGTTGATCCTAAACATGCCATGCTATAGTAGTAACTATTTTATATCGCATTATTTTACTGTATGTTGAATTATTGAAAACAGTATTTTAGAATGACATGATACCTAGGTAATGCCGAAATTGCTCGTAAAACTTCCTTGAAAAATATTGAACCTTATTATATCCTTTGTAACCCTAGATGTTGATATTATTAAATAAATTACTGTTATTCATGTAGTTAGTTCAAATGCTTTGACAAATAAAATAAAGTGCTGCTGAATCTCGGATTCGGGTGTTTGTGAAAGTGCTACAGTCTAGGGGACATAATCGGATAAATCCTGGTGTGGATGTAACTCCGATCCCCGGCTGATGTTTGATGCCTTGATTTGACTGATGACCGGTTGAGTGGGATGCCGGGATAAGTGGTGAATGAAGGCTTGATCTTTGGCAGTGTAAGGATAATGAACCCCCTTGAGCAAAGTAAATAACTTAGTTCCCGCTCAACCACAGGTCGGACTGGTCGGTGGATCCGTATCCGACATAGCTCAGTAAGTTAGTCATCCCTGAGATAATAATTGGACTTCTGTCAGTAACTATTCTCGTGGGAGAATGGGGACCGGCCTTCCCGGCAGGGAAGTATACCGGGGGAGAGGTGGAACGGGAATAGTGACATTCCTGGTTCTCACAACGGTAGATGCTAATAAGGACTGTGAGTCCAAGGTAGCTGATATATATCGGTTAACAACTAAAGAACAGGAATGATTAAACGAAATGCTGTGATAATCTCGGCCCGGCCGCATGCATTTAAGTTGCATGTTTGTTAGCGCTTGGCATTAACGGTCGTTGATATCTTGTGGGTAAAGTTGAGCACCTCTGCAGAGATTAATCTTGATGGTATTCGAATACGCCGTACTTCCGGTTAATGAAGTTAAGTTGGAACTGGGGTGATACCCGTAACCAAGCTCAAGATAATTGTTTTGGAATTTGGTGAATGTGTTTAAGTGTTGTGTGAACTTGTGAAACCCCCCTTACTACTTTATTTGTGGTCTGTGCTTCAAATGTAAAATGAATTAGAAAATAAAACTGCATCCAGATACTAAACCCTAGTCCCTTCCATTGGAAAATTCCCCTGCATATAGTATTCAGTGGTTCCGTACGACTTGTTGAGTACTTCCGTACTCACCCTTGCAAACCCCCGCCCCTTTCAGAGTTTGAAGAAGCTGGAGCGTACCAGGAGATCGTAGATGGCGATCTTGTTTGGTTTTGAGGTCTTAGTTTTTTGCTCAGGCCTGCCTGTACGGTGTTTTGATTGTAAGTTATTCGGGCCCTGCTGCGCCCTCTTTTGTAAAAACCCTGGCCGTTAGGCCCTATATTGAATAAAAAGAATTGAATTCGCTTTTGCCTGGCAAATATACTCTTGTTTTCCAACAGTTAGTCTTCCTGGGTAACTGTTGTGAGGTTTCGCACTGCCCCTAAAACGGCGGTCCGTCACAAATCCCAGACTTTTTTTAAAAAAAAAATCCCCCAACTTCAACTTCTTTTTCCTCACAATTTTATTATTGTTGGGCATGTCTTTCACAAAACCCTTTCCCCCAAGGTACATCTCATCAGATTTGCATGCACATAATCGATCGGTCAAATGATTAGTGGGCTGAGATTTGGGAGGTGAAAAGGTTGGCCTATGGAGAGCCATGATATGGAAGATCTGCCACAATTATTTATGTCTTCTGGGTGCGCATGCATTGTCTTCAACTTTAGCACCCCATTTGCTTATAGTTCCATAAAGAATGATGGATGGTGTGGTTTAGTCCAACAGATACAATGATTAGTGTGAGCTTTGGGACAAAGAATCAAAGATCTCTTGCCTAAAGAAGAAAGCGGGAAAAGAGGTGCTTATATACATTCTTTTTTAAAAGTTGCATAAATATTAGAGCATGAATGAAGAGTAGACAGTGGATAATTATGCTTCTATGCGTCATTTCTTGAAAGCTGATAAATATTAAAGCATAAATGAAGGGCATATGATAAATTCTTACCCCCATCGCTTATTTTAAGATGTATGTAACTTATATTAGAGATAATACATAGAAGCACTACCTAAGTGAGAATAATAAGTACATGGGAAGATGGTCTGGCAGGAGTTGGAAAGGGCAAATATATTCCTATCGTTATTTCCGAGAGGTTTCCCGGTCGGAGAGGCTAGCCACGTTGCCTACCCATTTTTTTTTTGCAAAAAAGCCCCTTCTCTTTCTCCAAATTACGGATAGGTCCCTGTAAAATTACAAAAAAACCTCGACATTTTTTATTTTTTCCCGAAACTTGTGAGGGTAAAAACTATTTTTTTCTTCAAAATAACCCATGTGTTCTTTCGAATAGCATTTAGGTCCCCCTTTCGTTATTTCACGAAAACAAACTCCCGTTAAATACAAATCTCCAACGAGTCCTTTTCTAATTTTTCGAAGTAGCGCTTAGGTCCAAAAAATAACAAACAGGTCCATGTCCCTTACGTCTAGGTCCTCTCTCCGTTTTTTCCGAAAAAATATTTTCGTCAACAAAAATATGTCTATCTCGATACTTTTTTTTAGAAAAAAAAAAACTAAATCAGAATTCGCACGGTGCGGCATCGTGCGACACTAACTAGTAACTAGTAATCCTAATGATTGGTGGCGGTGAAGATCAACAAGTGGGCGGTGTTATTGCACAAAGGGCTAACGAAAAGGGCCCCAAGCCGCGAAGATTGTGGGCGTAGGCTTCTGTTTCTTGCTGGTGCTACTCACAGTTACATGCTATCAGTTGTTTAGGCAACTAAGATAGTGAGGCCTGATTTGTCAATGCAGCTGGAGCGAATTTTGACCACCTCATGAGATATCCGGGATGAATTTTTTAAATAATACAATTATGAAATAAAAATACAAAAAAATAAATTTAAAACTAATTTCATAAATATACCCCTGTTGCCATCCGTCGGCCAAATGATTAACGATAAATGGATCTATTGGTCAAATAAATTAGTGACAGAAACATTTAGCTAAATAAAACTCTGCTGTCAATAATTTGGAGACAGGTAATGGGAAGATCCGTATTTATGTAATTTTTTCCATTATTTTTTCTGTAATTCTGTTTTTAAAATTATTGTCCATTTGTTACAATAGTAAAGCAAAAAAGCTGTCAAAAAGAGATCCCTAACATGAAAGTTGCAACAAGCTATGATAAACATGAAACATAAAGCCTCAATTTACGCATAGCCTGTTATTAAATTGCCATCTATGGCTGATGAAGAGATCCCTAATCACGATCTCCAGCGATCTGCATGCCGACAACACCACCTTCTTGGTTTCCTGACATTGCAGCACAGACCACGATCGTAACCAGTTGGTGCAAACATAACTAACCTGCAACGGAGTAGAGATTTTTTTCATTAAAAATCATATCATTTCGACCTAGCCAAATTGACCAACACAAAGTAGCAGCCCCAGCTAAATAGTAAGGCCTTAATTCTTTTTCCAATCCCAATAACTAATTCCCAAACATATTGGTATGCTATTAGAAGGTAGCAGATTAGAAGCTGCTTGAATAACGTGCTATGCAAAACGAGCAAAATGGCGGTCAAAAAAGAGGTTTTGTACAGTTTTCTTATGGTTACAAAACAATATTTTTTGCTATCATTCCAATTTCTTTTAGAAATGTTGTCTTTTGTCAATATCACCACAAGATGTAAGTACCAAAGAAAATTTTTATTTTTAATGGCACCTTAAGCTTCCACAATTGTCGCTTTATAACTGGGACCTCTTGATACATTAAGATTGTATATATTGACTAAACAGAAAACTATCTATTTTGATGGAGATTCCATTGAAAAATATCCTGTTCTGATGCTAAGTGCGAACTAGCAATTTTTGCAACAAGCTCATGACAGGCCAGTAAATTATATTGTACAATGGCCCTACGAAAGGATACATTGAGTGGAACAGAGCACATTACTTCAACCATTGTGGCATTTTTTTTAATAATGTTAAAAAGTCGAGGGTATTGTGCACTAAGGGAGTTGTTCCCAAGCCAAACATCCTGCCAAAGTCGTATTTGAGATTAATCATGAGTTAAAAAAGAAATTATGTTTAACTTTGATTAGGCTAGCCCAAAAATGAGAGTCCTCTGCCTTCTTTTTTGCATGAGAAAGAGTCTTATTCCCCATATACTTTCTTCTGAGAAGAGTTTGCCATACACCATCATCATTCAGCAGCTTAAAAATCCATTTGCTAATTAAGCAGATATTTTTGACACCAAGATCTTGAATGCCCACGCCACCTTGATCCTTGGGTTAGCATAATATATTTTACTTAGCTAACATGTATTTTTTTTTTTTTTGTAATTGTCACTTTACCAGAAAAATCTGAATCTAAAATAATTTAATCATTTAAGCATCCTACATAGTATCTTAAAAAAATAATATAAATATAGGTAAACTACTAAGCACGAAATTTAAAAATACTAATGGACCATCGGATCTCATAGAGCCAAATCTTTATCTAGTGTTTAGTAACATCTGCGAAAGCAACAGCTTGTGGGCTTGGGCCGATGTGTTAAAGATTGCCCTGCCAAAAACCTCTTCTCTTTGTACAAAGGCCTTTTCACGCACATCGATAAAGACGGACTTCAACTTTTAAGGCATCGTGATTCGTGAATGGCTGAAAGCCAGGAGAATGAAACGTCCGAGTTTTACATGGCATGTTGCTTCCAATTTACATGAATATTTATTTCTCCATCCTGACTCAATAGTTTATCTCTAGATTGTCTTTATCACCTTTCATACCATCAAAAGGCAACTTAAGAGACAACTATTCCAATGTAATTCCTACAAGGTGTATTTTGACTTTGCACAAGAATTAAAGTTACATTAAAATTGCGAAAGCTACACTACTTCAGATTGGAGTATCACAAGCAGGAGAAAATAATATTGTGAGGAATGAGGTTCGAACCGACGACCTCACCCCTCCTCGTGACCCACGCCTCACCCGTCTAACCAACCCACCCACGCGTCATCTCTGATAGAGTAGGACAATCATTCCTTTTATTATTTCAAAAACTGGGCTTCTACAACCGGTTGGTAACACGAACCTCTTGTAGAAAGCGGTTCATGTTACCAACCGGTTGTAGAAGTCCATAACTGGTTAGGGACACAAACCGCTTGTAGAAATTGGGTTTTACAACCGGTTGGTGTCCCCAACCGGTTGCAGAAATCGTCTCATGGCTCGTGGCTATTGAACCGCTTGTGATGCACTATCACAATGGGTTCTAAATTTATTGGTTGTAGAGGTACCGCTTGTAATGCTCGTTTTTCTAGTAGTGCTATGAGAGAAAATAACTTAGATGTCCTTACTTAATTGTTTTAAAAGATGAAAGATATACTTTATGTAAGTGATAATGAATAAATGCATATAGTTGAGTGAGAATAAATAGGGGTCTAGAAGAAAATACTTCATTAAATCTACATGCGAATCTTATATTTGTGAACAAGATCATTCAAAAAGTAAGCCTTATAAAAAAGTGAACGAATGGAGTATTATCTTTTGAGTTGTCTCTGTAAGGTCTCACATGCATTTAAGTCTTGCATGAATGTAACATCCTAAAAAGTGGCATGAAATAAAAATATGCATCTCAACATATGAATGTGCACAAAATATGAATCTGTAATTTTTAATTCTTATATCCTAAAAAGAAAATCAATATGTAATATGTTAAAAAGATAAAAGGTAATAAAGTAAAAGTAAAAGTAAAAGTAAAATGATAATAAAATAATAAAAATTTATACTAAAGTAAATTTTCTCTAGAATTACTTTTACTATAGCCAAAAATTAATGTGAAAGCATTTATTTGAAGATAATTACCTAAAATCAATAAATTTTATTATCAAAAATAGTCATGACAGATTTATATAAAATAGTTTGGACCTTATCTAAAGCTAAGGAATTTATTAACACTCCTCACATAAATTTCTACTTGTGATAAAAAAAAATCTCAAAAATTAATACTTACTTTATTGCCTGTAAAAATTCAAGAATGTAAAATATGAAAATCTAAAATTTTTATGAACATATTTATTACAAAATAAATACTCAATAAACAAATTTTAAATTTTTACAGGAAATTCTCACAATCTAGCCCATCTAAATACACTAGAATCCACGATCCACTTCATATGTGTTTTTGGATTCTAGCTTTTAGAGAATTAGTTTCTCAATAACCACAATCCAAAATCAGTTTTGAGAGAATCCAAAGCAAAAACAAATAGACCCTTAATTGGAGCTAAGGGGCCCAACAAATATGCACACGTAAATACGCAGAGATTCGTGCCGGCCATCTCTCCTGCTGGCCCCCGGTGAGGTGTTGCCGGCACCTGATGCCGTCTGATCTGATTAATTTGTGGTGATGAGATTATAGTGTCAATTTGTTGATTTGCGGAAATTGCATAGTAAGCAAAGTGAGACTTGGTAACTTGCTATACATCTTGTTAGTCTATGACAATTACATCCACGAACCAACAAAAGAAAAAGTTCTTGGTAACTTGCTGAAGACAAAGGGATCAGATTATCATCGGGCGCAAGTGTGGTAGGTATTGTGAGAGGTTCTATGTTGGTGGTTTAGTTTGATTTTGGAGGTAATTGAGACGTGCTTAGCGAAACTTGGGTGAAGCCTCTCTAGCTTGGATAAAATCCATTCATACTTGAACCAAAAGAAGGTGGTGTGAAGAAAGGAAAAGAACAAAATTCTTATGTACTCTTGTTTACAATCGAGAGCCAAGACAACAGCGTGAATGTTTTTAGAGAGAGTATATATGTAATGAAGAACGTATAACTCACTTACGCATGCATATTCATAATACATGCCGGAAATTTTATGGAGCCTCACAAGTGACAACCCGTCCTTACAACTAGATCGAGTCGTCCGAGGTTCTTGTTATCAAAAGCGTAATTTTGATTTTCTCGGGGGTTTTTTGAAACTTGGTTGGCTATAAGACGTCAGTGAATTTGCGAAAACAAGAGGAAGGACCTATCTGTGATCGCTAAAAACCAGTAGAGGACCAATTCGCGAATATATAGAACTACATGTTTTTCTTTGCAAAATAACGTATGAAAGGACCTAAACACAATTTTAAAATTTATGAAGTCTTTTCACAAAAATATCTTGACACGTGGGCACCCGGATTACTCTCCAATTTCATGCGGCGCATATATATACTAGTGAGAGCTGCGCGCTCCGCCACGCCGTGCGAAATTTGATCCAAGTTTTTATCTCTAAAAAAAGCAGGAATATTCGAGTTTTTTTGTTCGATTGGGTATTTCTTGGGGAAAAAACGCTAGGTAAGAACCGTCGACGAAACAACGGCTCTTTTTTGGGGGAAAAATAATACATGCTCCGAGAAATATTAGATCCCAAACCACAAAAAAAACTACAGACGCCGAGTTTAACACTCTATGCAGTAAATGAGCAATAATACATGTCTTAAAAAATATTGTAGATCGAGCCGCAAAAGAAATTTTAGATGCCGAGTTTAACACCCTATGCGCTGATTTCCCCGTGAAAAATGAGGGAAAATAGGTAAAAACGGAGAAACAATGGACGAAAAACGAATTTCCATTTTTTGGGGGGAAATGGCCAACGAAAACATTTTCCGATCACAAAAATATTTTTTTTTCAGGCAAAACGGAGAAAGAAAACGGCGTCCCATATTTTGTTTTGGGGGAAATAGCCACCGAAAACATTTTCCCCATGCTTCGGAGGAAAAACGGATCACAAAAATATTTTTCCCGTGCAAAACGGAGAAAGGAAACGGTTTTCCACCTTTTTTTTGGAAAAACGGCCAACGAAAACATTTTTCTCATGTTCCGGAGGAAAAACGGATCACGAAAACATTTTTTTCAGGCAAAACGGAGAAAGGAACAGCCTCTCATTTTTTTTGGGGGGGAAATAGCCACCGAAAACATTTTCCCCATGCTCCGGAGGAAAAACGGATCACGAAAATATTTTTTCCGGGCAAAACGGAGGAAGGAAACGGTTTTCCATTTTTTTTATGAAAAAACGGCAATTGAAAATATTTTTCGCATGCTCTGGAGAAAAAACGGATAACAAAAACATTTTTTTCGGACAAAACGGAGAAAGGACCCAAACGTAAAGCGTCAGGACCTATTTGTTATAATTTTGGACCTGTTTGCTATCCTGAAAAATTAGGAAAGAGCTCGTTCGCGATTTGTACTTAACGGGAGGTCCTGCATGTAAAACGGCAAACCAGGGACCTAAACGCGAACCGATAAAAATATTTTCCCCTCACATAAAATCGCACAAGGATCCAGATGTAATTTCGAAAAAACCGGGAGGCTTTTCGTGAAATAGCGTGGGGTGACACGTGGGGGCTTGGTTGGGCTCCAAAGCCCGCCCTTATAAGGGTGTTAATATATATATATATATATATATATATATATATATAAATATATAATATGAAATTTTTCATAAAATTCACTTTGGAATTTGGAATTTGGAGTATACGCAGAAGTATGTATGTATGTATATGCTACCACGCTACTCGGATGCCTGCACATCCTCATATGCATGTCGATCCGCGCCGTACGTGAGCAGACTGTGCGAGCGCGCCAAATGGAGAAGAGCAAGCAGAGCATTGGCCAACCCGACGTAGCCGCCGATCTCGAGCAAGGCCTAACCCAAACCCTCGTAGATTACCACCAGTCATACGGTACGGCTAGTGCGTGATGGCGGAGCACGGAGACCGCGTCGGCGCCCGCACTTCCGCAGCATGGACGGCGACGCCTACACCCCAAGATTCGTCTCCATCGGCTCGATCCACCACGCCAAAGAGACGCTCCGCCAGCGCAATCACGACCTGAAGCTCGCCTACCTCCGCGCCATCACCGCCCGCCGCCCGGGCCCCGTCGACGACGTCGGCATCCTGGCCGCGGCGCTTAGCTACAAGGCCTGCGTTGCGGAGCACAAGGATGAGGACCGCGCATTCTACACCGAGCCGGTGGGCCTTGGTTCCAAGTAGAGGTGGGCATCGTACCGTGCCGACTCGCTTCGACATATATCTATCGTGCTTCGTGTTTGAACCGTATCAGGTCGCGACAATCCATCATGCCTATCATACCATACCGTGCCGACCCAGCTCACCTTAGGCAAGCCCAAGCACAATCCATTTGCACTATTGCGATGAGACGAAATGAGCTAGAAATACATGGAGTTGAGATAGTGGATACAAATATTAAAGAAAAAAAGGAACTAAATTTTATTTATTTTTAAAAAGTTATTGGGTGATATTATAGTGCTTGTATGAGTACATGATGCTTCTTAGTACAAAGACTTATACGTTGCAAGAAGCCACCCGTCTCGCTCGATCTCTCTCAGCTCTCTTCCATCTCTCTCAATCTCTCTTAGCTCTCTCTCTCGCGCTTGTGGCTCCCTGCCTGCCTCCCTCTCCCCTGCCTCTCTCAATCTCTCTCACCTGACTCTCTTTTTTCTCACTCGTTGCTCCCCCTTTCTCTTGCCCATCTCTCTCAGCTCTCTCTCTCTCTCTCTCTCTCTCACACACACACACACACAACTCTCCCAGCGATGAGCGAGCGAGATGATGAAAGGAGTGAAGAAAGCGATGAGCACAGTCGGTCGAGGAGAGAATAAGAGAGAGAAAGAGGGAGAACAACGAGTGAGTGAGCAACGAGATGAGCGGAGAGAGCTAGGCATCGACGAGCAGTGCCATCTGAGGAGAGGGAGAGAGGGATTGAGTGAGTGAGAGTGAGCCTGAGAGAGTGACATAAAGAGTCAGAGGAGGATGGGCAACGGTCGAGAGGGATTTCCATATGAGGGAGGTAACTTTTTCAGGAGTCAGAAGGCAACGATTAAATGCAAATGAGCAGATGGTGGTGCAACTTCTTCTTCTCCTCCATGGCACAAGCAAGCACGCCCTCAAAGACCCAAACTAGTTTTCCTCACGAACATCCCAAATATTTAAGCGCCTATAATTGTACTTAATTACTTAAATTTCATAATTTTATTTTGTTCTCTTTTGTTTCTTCATTCCTTTTTCCACTTTTTTCCACATGTTTTTTTTTTCTCCCCCCATCTCCACCAACCACCCGGCATCCTCTGGTCTCTCCCATAGCCCTGGCCCCTGGTCGCGCTGCTGGTCATGGAACAAACATGGTGCATACAAAGATACTGTATACAATGCAACCGGCAAGCATACGTCGGAAAACCGACGACCACAAACAAACGCACACTGAAAAATCCGAAGACGAATCTCATCAGCTCTAAACAACGTAGACATACATAAACCATTATATAAAAAAATCAACAAACTGTCATTCGACTCTGAAGATGAATTCCATCGTACAATGTCATGGCACGGATCAATTTAAGACACCATGCATCTTGCTGACTTGGGATGAAAGCCAGAGGAGTGCTCCATGCGTTCGCAGTGCACGGGCCTAGCAGGTCATCGACAGTTTCTCCGGCGGCGAGGCGTGCGATCACCTCGTAGTCGGAACAAGCACGATGTGCCGTTTGCACGAACTCGATGGCGGCGTGATATATCCTGCTCTGACTCAGCGATTGGTGACCGCTGCTCCTCTCCAAGAAACTCTCTGCAGAACTCCTCCACCAAATGTGCGTCCTCGACTCCGACGGGCATCTCGTCTCTGGACGTCAGCATGCGCTCCAACTCCTGCAGCGCCAGCTGCTGCTCGTTCCTCAATTGCGGCCGCACGCTGGGTGGAGCCTCCGGGTGATCTTGATCCACCGCCTTCCTCTTCTTCTTGCCGGACTCGGACAGGGCAGCCGACGACGTCGCCGATGATACCCGCTAGCTAGTAGGCGACCGATACACCTTGCAGAGTACGAGGTCGGCGCCACCGTGTTCTTGGGAGTCGATGCCGTACTCCACCATCAGCCATCCGGGCTTGACGACACCCGACGCCGTCTTGATCTTGTAGGAAAACTTCTGGAAGCACCCACCGCCGGCGCTGTCCTTGACCGGCTTCGGGCCCGTCTCCGAGTGCCAACACTCGTTGCCGTCGGCGCCGACCGTGCGCGACTTCCTCGCGGGGCCTCCACCGCGTGCGTTCTTGGCGCCACCGGCGTAGTGCACAGGGCTGATGAAGTACCAGACCCTGGCGTCCCCATCGCCCGTGCCAGGCGCAGGAGTGAGCTTGACCACCAGCTGGTCCGGGGCCGCGGAGGGGTGAGCTTGACCACCAGCTGGTCCGGGGCCGCGGAGTAGACGTCAACGTTGTGGATGAAGTTGGCGTGGAGGGGCTGGCCGGCGAGCTTGGGGCGGAGGAAGCGGTCGATGAGCTCGCGATCCTGGGGACAGAAGGCAAAGCCTGAAGCGAGAACGGCCGCCGCCTGAGCCATGGAGAAGATCGATGGAGCAGAGGAGGTAATGGCAATCGGTGCTGGATGGATGGGTGACCTCGCCTTATATCGCCGTGGGGGAGAATTCGGATTCGTCATTAATTTCCATGGCGGCCGAGGTGCATGCGGATGCGGATTAATCGCTCCCACGCGGAGACGAGCTGCTAGCTTAGCTTATTGCATGCAGCGCGCTGGTCGACTTGGGTGCCAATTAATCCCATTCCAATGAATGCTATCAATATATGTAGTAAATAATCCAGAGATAGATCAATACTTCATCGTGGAGAAGTTGGATGAAGAGTACCTCGAGCTTCCTATGTCAAATCTGTAGATCAATCTAAGAAATTAGTGTTGCATTTTTCTCCAGATCTTGTAACAAGATGGGGCTCATTGGTATATCGGCCTCATCTAGAGGATGCCCTTGTATGTAGATAGTAAAAATTTAGGAGGGGTAAAATGTAAAAGGGACTTAGTAAAATAGGGAGAAGTAGTGTGAAGAAGGTCATCTCAACCGTCTCTATTAGTATTTTCATGGCCATGGCTGCATCTGCATAGGCTTGATCAGTTGCACACTTACACAACAGAGTCGGAGATAGACATAAAAAAAAATTGTATTGTTTAACTCAACTCATGTAGGGCAATGAAGTTACAAACTAATACGCCGATGCTGATTAGGCTGGCTGTTTAGACGATAGAAAGTCTAAGTTGGGTTATTCTGTATTTGTTGGTGACAAGCTCGTTAGTTGGAGAAGCAAGGAACAGAATGTACGTAGTTAGCAACGAGACCGGCCGCCGCCTGAGCCATCGATCTAGATTAATTGTTGATGTTGGCTTGGCCGATGGCCCTTCCTTTTTATGCTGGGTGGATGCAGGAGATGGATCCATGGCAATGCAAGACGGTGGACTAGCTGCGGCCGGCCGGAGATGGAAATGAACGAGGATCCAAGAGCAGAAGCTAACGCGGTTGTTGACATCAAACGGAAGACGACGCATGGATGCGGCCGGATTCCTACCACTCGATGTCTCCTGCTTCCAATCCGATTCCGACACGGTAGTATCGATCATTCATCTATATATCATCCATGCATGCGTATGTATGTATCCGCATTGTGCTCGATCAAGCATCGATCCATTGCAGCCTGTTGACGTCGATCGAAGCTATATAGCATGTAGACTTTGTGCTACTCGACTAAAGCAAGATCATGAGGCACCTACTAGCTAGCTATTAATACTAATTTTTCGCCTTGTGGGCACTATCAAAGTATCAAGTATTACCAAGTGCTTAATTAATCTGGCTAGATGTACGTACCAGTAAATCTTTCGGCCATTTGCTCACATGCACATTAGTAATTACCTTGCATGCAAGATTAGTTAGATTATGGACTGACACGAGAATCCTTGAAGCTCACATTACAGCCAGCTCCTCTTCATTAATCCATCTGCACAAATAATTACGATACATATAACCAAAATCTGAAGTAAGTTTCTGGCCAAATGTCAGGCATTGGAACTGAGTGACATAATGAAGACCTGAAGATGATGTTCGTCAGCTGAAGAAGACGGCTTGGAGGCTGAAGGGGTACCGACTTCACTCAAAAGCATGAACGGGCCAGATCAAATTTCATGAATTACCTAGATAGATCCCAGTGTGTTAAAGTAAAGTAGTAATTACTGTTGCTGTAAGTCTATTCTGAAGTGTTGTCGGTAAACTATTTACTGCAGTCATTGTAACAGACTTTAGGCTTAAAAGGCCAACAACTCTCTGGAAGGACCTATCATCTTGAGACACAAGAAAGTAAACTTCATAGAACTAGCGTCGTCGTAGCTCTAGATTATCTAGTTTTCCGTTGCTGTGTTTTCCGATTGATTCCGTCATTGGCGGGTCCTGACACCACATTAGTCGGAGGAGTTCGTCGACATGCTGGTGCTGGACGGCTGCATCATCCTCAAGCACACGCATGCTCAACTGCGCCATAGGGTTCCAGGAGCCGCAGCTGCACCCAGATCCCCTTCTTCGTCCTCGCCGAGCTGCGCGCGCGCTCGCCGCTGTGTCAGGACTTCGAGGCGTGCCGGGCGGCACTACTACAGAATCAGCTTGTAGAAGCGGTTCGAAACCACTTCTAGAAGCGGTTTTACAACCGCTTCTAGGCAACCGGTTGTGATACCTCGAAGGGTATCACAAGCGGTTCTAGGAACCGCTTGTGGTGGTGCGACACCAAGCGGTAAAAGGTAGTAATAATATCGTGGGAACGAGATTCGAACCCACGACCAGCACTCCAACCTCGTGACTCGCCTCATCCATCTAGCCAACCCACCCACGCGTGCTCTCTGATAGAGTAGGGCACGCATTCCTTTTATTATTTCTAAAACTGGACTTCTACAAGCGGTTCGTGACACGAACCCCTTCTGAAGGGGGTCTTTAGAAGGGGTTCGTGTCACGAACCCCTTCTAAAGGTGGGGCTTTAGATGGGGTTGGTGCCCCGAACCGCTTCTAGAGATCCCCTCCGGTCTGTTGTTATAAACCGCTTCTGTTGTGAGCATTATAACCGGTTCGCACCAAACCGTTGCTAATATGCCGCTTGTGATACCCGGTTTTGTAGTAGTGCGGAGCGCCACGACCTCCTGCTTGACTATATATAGTGACAGCCAGCTGTCTATAAGAGATGCCATGTAGATTTTAAGTGACGTGGAGGAGAGAGAAGGAGAGAGAAAGCTGTTGTCTACTATTTAATAGATAGTCTTATAGACAGCTTCACATGTTGTGTACCACTGTATAGACAGCCTGTGAATTGAATGAGAGATCATTACAGACAGCTATATAGACGATCCATGTATGAGTTGTTTTTTGTGCTGTTTGTAGATGATGTGGAGATGCATTATAAACAGCTGTTGTCTATACCACTGTACATGCCCTTAGAGCATCTCCAGCAGAGCCCCAAAATCAGCCTCTAAACTTTAAAATAGGGGGTGTAGTAAAAAAAACAGATCCAGCAGGGCCCCAACTCAAGCCCCTAAAATTAGGAGGCCCCTAAATTTGTCTCCTCAGCCCCAATTCCCAGAGGGGCCCAACTCCAGCCCCTAAAATTATTAGGCCCTTAAATTTGCCTTCTCAGCCACAATTCCCAGGGACACAAGTACAACCCCTATTATTGAAGATAGGAAAATACATGAGAGGCTTCGAAAATTTTATCATGTTTTGAAAATTTTAAATTTAAATTTGAAATATCATGTTTTTAAATTGTAAATGTTAATATGCTTATGTTTTATGTATTACAAATATTTTTGATTGAATTTTAGTGGTGTCAAATGAAGATTATACATAGCGGATATGTTAAAATAGGAGAAAAAGTAAAATAGGGGCTGAGATTTAGAGGCTGTTGCTGGACTTGTGCTCTGAAAACAGGGCCCCAAAAAATAGAGAGAGTCCCTAAATCCAAAATAGGGACCCTGTTTTAGGGGCTATTGCTGGAGATGCTCTTAGAGGTGCCTCCGGCAGTTAAAAACGGGAAAGGAAGGTGTTTCTTGAAGAAGTTGAGTTGAGACTATTATAGTTACTCCGCATCCATACTAGAGCAGTAGAGCGCTTTTGACTCACGGAGAAGAGTGAAATGCTGTAGTTATCTCACGAAAAAAGAGATAGTAATTTCTTCCATTCTTTTTTGAGACGAAGAGAAATGGTATTGATGACTTCTTTCTGCCACCACCAATATTTATCAGCGTCCAAGTGGAAGATTTCTGGCATTACATTTGATGCGAATGCTATTGAGGTATTGCGTACATCAGTTACGAGGAAAAGAAATGAACAAAAAAAAGAGAAGCAAGATTCTTTTTAGCTCCCTGCGCCATTATCACGAGACTGGCGCACAGCGTAACACAGAAAGACTTGCCAACAGGATAGGAGGTACTCCCTCTGTCCCACAAAGAGTGCATTTCTAGGATTTTTAAGACAGATTAGTGTGCAAGGTAAATGACTAATGTGCCCCTTATTACTCCATACACAAGCATGGTGGTGCTTCGGTTTCCACAAGCACTTAAATGAGCATGCATACACTTACAGCTAGGTCCTACAGACTAAAGATGCATTCTTTGTGGGACAAAATTTAAACACTAGAAATGCACTCTTTGTGGGACAGAGGGAGTATCGAAAATGAAACTTCAAATTCGAAAGTTGAGTTCCAAGCAAGTTTCAAACTTCAAAGTTTCCAGCGGGTTAGCAAAGCTAGAAGCTCCAAGTTCAAACCCACCCCCCACCCCCTAACAAACCAGCGCGCATGACTGTCGTCACCGAATCCCCCTCCTCTTTGGAACCTTAGCTTTTCTATCCCTCGCACTTTTTTTTTATTTTGCAAATCTAACTTTCATATGAATGTAATTACAAAAATAATTCCCTCTCTGATCATAAAAGCACTGGCATCAAACATATGTGCTGCTGCAGTAGCCAATAGACCTGCCGCGACACGTTTGCTGTCGCGTTCAACCAGCTTGATGATAAGGCGTCGAACTCCACAGGTGCAGCAGTCTGTCGAGCTGCCCTAGGTCGACAGCCAGTTCTTATCGCACTCATCCTTGACCGCGGTCTGTCGTGTTTCCACAAGCGCAACCTTGTGCTACATTACAGTCATAACTATCATCTGGTAGCACTTTTATGACGGGAGATCAAGATATTTTTATAAATATATTCGCACGGATCGTATTAAAAAAAAATGTGTCAACTGGACAAGAAAAGAAACTCTTCTCTTCGCTCCAAAAGTCGAAACCCCAGAACCCTAAACCCCATGGCGCCGTCGTCCTCCGCCCGCTTCCTCCGCCGCCTCCTCTCCACGACCGCCAAGGCGGCGGCGGAGGCTGCGCGCCCCGTCGCAAAGGACGCGAAGGCGGCGACTAAGGACGCGCGACCATTGTACCGGCGGCTGTCGGCGCTGGGGAATGCGGAGGCGGGGAGCGTGTCGCGCGTGCTGAACAAGTGGGTGCGGGAGGGTGGAGAGGCGCGCGCCGTGGACCTTGCCAAGTACGTCAGGGAGCTCCGCAGGTACAAGCGCCATGCCCAAGCCCTCGAGGAACATCCCTCCCTCGCCTTGCCACTGCCAAACACGCTCGTTCGCGTTCCCTGCTTGGTGTTTGGGCCGCGATTGGTAGATAAAAGATGTGATTTTGCAGCAGCAAGTAGCAATCGAGATGATGCGGCGTGTAGCACTGGAGTGGAGTTGCCTCCCCCGGTGCTTTCAATTAAGCACAGGTTGGGGGAAAAGTGTGATTGTAAGATGCATTACTGTATGCGTTTAGTTTAGTGCTTATGCTTGCTTAGTTTTGTTTAATTTTGCGTTAATGTTGCAATTTTCCGATCATGTCGCTTGCTTTCAGTAGGTAATGGTAGCCTTATTATAGTTAGCTTCGCTTGGTTAGTTAGTTTAGTTTGGTTTATTTAGATAAATGGTTTGTTTACCTTTGTTTTGAATTTTGATTACGTCACTTGCTAGATTGCTTTCTTTGTAGGCCTTGTAGCTCTTAAATTTGGAGGCGTTGTAGTTTACTTTTGAATTTTGTGAAATCTGTGCTAGGACCAATTCACTTAGAACCCTTAGGGTCCCATTTGGAACGCAGCTATCTTTCCAGGTTCCTGTGGGAATTGAACTATTTAATGTAAAACTCATGCGTTCCAAACAGGCCCTAACTATTGGTTATACGCTCAACTTTGTGACGATTCACAATCGCCAACGACTGGAAATGAGGATTCAGACAGGCAAGCAACAGAGAGAGAGAGAGAGACTAGAAAAGGGGCAAAGAACAGGAGACAGACAGGAGGAAGAAAGAACAAGAGTTCATCTCATTACTTTTTCTGCCTTACATCATTCTATTACAGGGTATTTATACCCCAACACACTCGACCCCACACCCCAAAGTTACTCTAACAAACTCTTTACTTAATCACCTGCCCTTCTCAGTAATTGCGCTATTCACCGTAAGCCTATTGTCGACACCCGGTCCAGCCTCCTCTGGTCACGCCACCCTGCTCGAGTCCACTCCCGCCTGTGCACTATCTCATCTTTGTGCCTAGACGAATATAATACATCTAGAGTTCACCGGCATTGCATCCGGAATCAAAGGAATGGCGTGGTCATATTCCCGTCTTGGTGGCAAACCCTTTGGTTCCTGGAATATGTTCTGGAATGACTCGAGTAATGTTCCAACTTCCTCCGGAATGGTTTCTTCCTTTTCAGAACCTGCAGCCTCTATGACTGCCAATGCCCAAATATCATTGCGCTTGTTCCACTTATGCCATTGTTCGGCGGTTAACGATTGGAGGTGACTCATCTCAACCTTCCTTACCCCTTTGAGTTGAATTCTTTGCCCTCTGTAGTCAAACTCTACCATCTTGTCCTTCCAGTTACAAGTCATTGGGCTGTGTATATTTAACCAATCCATACCCAAAATGGCGTCATAAGCTCCCAAATTCAAAACCCGGAAATCAGTACGGAACGTGTGACCTTGAGTCCACCACTCTAAATCCTGAACCCTTGGGTCACACAGCAAGGTTTCTCCATTGGCCACTTTCACTTTAATTGCTTCAGTTGGTTGACCTACAACACCAATCTTGTGCAGAAATTCGGCATTAATAAAGCTATGGGAGCTGCCAGAATCTAAACGTACCAACATCACCTGATTCTTGACCAGAGCTAGCACTCTTAATGTCTCATTTTCTTCCATTCCCGACAATGCGTTCAATGACAATGTATAGTTAGCTTCAGGGTCTAACTCAGCCCTTTCCAACAGATCCAGCACCTCATTCGAGATTACCTCTGATGGTTCTTCTACTTGAATCGCTTGTAATTGTGCAGGAGCCTTTTTCTTGCATTACAAATGGTGATTCGGTTCAAACTTCTCCCCACACTGATAACACAACCCGTTCGCTCGACGATATTTTTTCAGTTGCCTAGCTTTGCACAACTCTCCGGTCCCCATCTTCAAATTAACCGGTTGACTCTACCTTGTTTGCCCCAGTTATCTTTGATTTCCATGTCTGTTCAGGTCCAATATTTCTTGCTGCACTTTAGCCAGATGAGCTGCCCTATCCAATGTATCAGGTACCATACCTTGAACCACCCCTGTCAACTCTGATTTCAACCCCTTCACAAACTGTGAAATGAAAAATTCCTCCCCGTAATATGGATTATTCATGGATATCTCGAACATCAATTCGTCAAATTGATTCTTATACTCAGTCACAGTTCCAGTTTGTCGTATTCCCACCAACTCTTCCATCAACCGTCGGTGATCGTAGGCGCCAAACTTGTCCTGCACCGCCTGAGCGAACTGATCCCACTCCCCCAAATCATGCCGGAACTTGTACATTTGCAGCCAGTGAGCAGCTCTTCCCTCCATATGCATGGTGGCTGTTCGAACCCACAATGCCTCTGGTGTATTGAAAATCTTGAAGTAATCAACACATTTACCACACCAAATTCTCGGTCCTTCTCCATCAAACCGAGGAAAAGAGAGCTTGGGCAACACGCTCCTGTTAATTCCTCCTGGTTCCTTCTGAAATTGATTATTCCCCACTGGTCCTTCTCCCAGAATCCCAGACGAACACCTAGTCCTCAACCCACCTGATGCCGACAGGGGTTCCTCATCAACTCTCCTCCATGCTTCAGGTTGAGCAGGAGCAAACACCGCCTTGCCCAACACCGACGTCTCTCCTGCTCTATTGGACTCTGCCACCTTCCCAATCGAAATCCTCGCCACCGCCTGTGCCGTCGCTTCCAATTGTTTTGCCATCGATTGCTGGTCCTTGGTGCTTTGTTCGACTGCTCTCGCCGTGAGTTCAATCCTCGCCATCCGCTGTAACATCCATCGATTCGGTCCGGGCGAATAGCAGATCCAGACTCTCCCTTATCCCTACCATCTGCTCCTCCGATCGTTCTGCGATGGATCCCATCTCGTCCAAGACCAGATCCCATCTCGTCCAAGACCAGTTGGGTTTGCGCTGACAATTTTGGTGGAGCCGTGGTGTTCCTTCTCAACCAATTTCCAACGTCGCTGATGTGTTGCCAGATCAATCTGGGACCGATTGAAACCGAGCCAACCAGAATCAGGGATTTTACTGGGATCGATCGGAATCGTTGGAATCGATTCCAAGTTCCCAAACCTTCTTCTGGAAAAAAAAATTACAGCTCAAGGCTCCGATCGAACACAGCTCTGATACCAATTGTGACGATTCACAATAGCCGGCGACTGGAAATGAGGATTTAGACAGGCAAGCAACAGAGAGAGACTAGAAAAGGGGCGAAGAACAAGAGACAGACAGGAGGAAGAAAGAACAAGAGTTCATCTCATTACTTTTTCTGCCTTACATCATTCTGTTACAGGGTATTTATACCCCAACACACTCGACCCCACACCCCAAAGTTACTCTAACAAACTCTTTACTTAATCACCTGCCCTTCTCAGTAATTGCGCTATTCACCGTAAGCCTATTGTCGACACCCGGTCCAGCCTCCTCTGGTCACGCCACCCTGCTCGAGTCCGCTCCCGCCTGTTCACTCGTAACAAACTTTCAACTGCATTGTGGTATATTGCCTGTGCACCCACCTGAGATGTAATTTTGGCTCGCAAGCTGTCTGTGTGAAGGCTTGGTTGAAATTGATAACCACCTCTTTAGCCATAACAGAAACTTTCACTAGAATTGGTAAAGAATCTCCAAACTAGATTTGATGGTG
This sequence comes from Rhipidocladum racemiflorum, assembly GCA_036346355.1. Lineage (NCBI taxonomy): Eukaryota > Viridiplantae > Streptophyta > Magnoliopsida > Poales > Poaceae > Rhipidocladum > Rhipidocladum racemiflorum. Next base: position 54,238,532 of record CM070584.1, read on the forward strand.
CAGTATACCACAGCAGCGCCAAACCGGCCTGCTGACAGCTGGCCCTTCCACTGTTGGTTTTGTTTCATAGTTTTGGTTTTGTGCTTAGAATAATATGTTGTTTAGCACAGTAAGGAGGAGAATAAATATGTTTGCTGCCTCGTATTGCAATAGCAATATTTGTAATAGTATGTTGTCACAAGTCACAACTTTGTGCTCAGTTGTCAAGGTTCAGGAAAGATTAGTATTTCTGAGGTTCTCAACTCTTCTTGTTTCACACCGTTCTGCTTGTACTTTTGCTATTGGTGTTTTAATTATGTTATAGTACTTACGCAAGAATTTGTCTCGGTTTTATGTCAGTTGATGGATTGAATGGTTCATACAAAGGGTATGAACATGTTGCACACTAACCATGCGATACGTTTGGATCTCATTTGGCATCGAGGCAGCTGAAAATTATTTTGCTGGCCTCCCTGATCCATCCAAGAACCATGGAACTCATGGTGCACTTCTGAACTTTTATTGCTCGGCAAAAATGGGAGAGAAAGCAACAGACCTCTATCGCAAGATGGGTGAGCTTGGCATATCATCCAGTACTCTGCCCATCAACAATCTGATGACCCTTTACATGAAGTTAGGCCAGCATAAGAAGGTTGCTGGACTGTTCGAGGAGATGAAAGTGAAGAATATTAAACTGGATAACCCCACATGCTGCATTCTGATGACCAGCTATGCAGCATTGAACAAGATAGACTCTGTTGAAGAAGTTTTAAAAGAAATGAAAGAAAAAGATGTGGATCTAGGGTGGTCTGCATATAGCACACTTGCTTCCATCTACGCAAGTGCTGGTCTGGTTGAAAAAGCAGAGTCCACTCTGAAGAAACTCGAGGGGCTTGTTGTTTTTTGTGATGGCAGGCAGCCTTTCGATTTCCTTATGAGCCTATATGCTTCAGTAGGCAATTTGAGCGAGGTCGACAGTGTGAGCCGTGGTGAAGGCCACTTTCTCAAAAGTGACTAACACAAGCTACCTCAGCATGCTTCAGGCTCTTTATGAACTCAATGATGCCAATCAAATGAAGCAGATTTATGAGGATTGGGAATCTAATTATGAAATCTATGATGTGAGGCTGACAAATATGATGACTCGAGCCCATCTGAAGAGTAGCATGACCAAAGAAGCTGAGCTATTGTGGGAGAAGGCCAAGGAAAAATGTGCAGATTTTGACTCTAAAACATGCGAGTTGTTTCTGGATCATTACATGGGGGGCAGGGGACATGAAATCAGCACTGAACTGGGTCGAGACTATGACGAAACTCCCCAAGAGAGCAGGGAAGCTAGATCGGGAGATCTGCAAGTTCTTGAAGCACTTTGAAGAACACAAGGCTGTGGATGGTGCCGATAGGTTCTGCAAGGTATACGAGTCCCCCTTGCGGACTCATTTGGCAGCTGATAAGACGAACCGTTTGCTCCATCAACAGATCAAGGAAGATAGGATCGAGATATGTTACGCCATGGGGGAATTACTCAAGAGGATGGGCGACAAGGGACGATAATATGAGCTGTGCTTCTATGTTTTTTCTCCTAACACAGATTGCACAAATCTTAAAGCAAACGAAGAGATAAGTAATCACCATCTACCCTTCATTTATGCTTTAATGTTTGTGCAATTTTAAAAAAGAAGAGCATAGAAACACCTCTCCGATAATATATCTATCTTGTCTCTAATTTACTTTAGTGGTTTCTTCTGATTCCTTCCACAAACAGCAGAAAGCAGATGTGATAAGAGAGTGAACTGCTGGCCTTCTTTCGCTGTTCCATTTAGATGCTCATGGCTGTGCTGATGTTCCAGCTTTTGGTGCTTTTTCAAGAAGAGATTCTTACAAGCGCGACGTGTAGTCTTGTCTGAGAGGACCTTTTTTCCGAATTTTTTTTATAAATAATCATTTTTTATTCGGATATTACAAAAATATACTTACATAATTTTTTTTTGCAAAAATGACCTATTTTCGCGCCACGTCATTGCGAAATGAGGGGCTTCGCTCCACGTCATCGCGAAACGGGGAGCTTCGCGCCACGCTGGCGCGAAATGGGCTGTGGATTGCTGGTCAAGCCGCGCTAAGTCGGGCGCGATGGGCGAGCTGTCACGGCGCGACGGGCAGGAGGCAATAAGAAAAAGAAAAAAAGGAAAAAAGGCAGGAGGGCAGAGGCATGGAAAGAATAAAAAAAAGGAAAAAAAGGAAAAAAGAAAAAAAGGAAAGAAGAGGAAAAAATGAAAATAAAGGAAATAAAGGAAAAATATATGAAAAATTATTTTAAAAATTTTTTGTTAGGAGTTTTTCTCCTCAAAATTTGCGGAAATAAATAGATTAATTACATAAATAATGAAATAAATTTATAAATTTGTATTAAGATGCGAGGATTAAGATTATATGATAAAAATTACTATGTTCCATATATATCTAAATTGTTTAATTCAAGTTTTCATAATACATAAAAGGCTTTTTTAGTAAACTTGATTTAAACAATTTAAATCTACATAGAACATAGTAGTTTTTATTGTTTAATCTGAATCCTTATAGTTTAATATAAATTTAGAAATTTATTTCATTGGATTTGGAGCTTCCTAGCAAAAGATATAAATTATTGAATTAAAAAATCGAATAAAATGAAAAAAAAAATGCATGTCGCTCCACCATGCAGCGACTTTGGATGAATAAAAAAATGGGTGGGTGGGTTTTCGCGTTGACGTGTCGCGACAAGTCTATTTTTCCAAAAAAATAAAGCCGACCCGCCAACCCGGCCACGCCACGTCGGCCCCCCACCCATTTCGCGCCAGCGTGGCGCGAAGCCCCCCACTTCGCGATGACGTGGCGCGAAATGCCCTATTTCGCGATGACGTGGCGCGAAAATAGGTCATTTTTGTAAAAAAAAAATATGTAGGTATATTTTTGTAATAGCCGAATAAAAAATAATTATTTATAAAAAAAATTCCCTTTTTTCCTATACTTCTTTTTTTTGCTTTTCTTCTCAATGAAATGGCTGTTCCAGTACTGGCGCAAGAATCCTACTACAGAACCGTCTCTGCTTCCATCTCTTGTAGTCAGTGTGCCATCAGTTTGATACCCTGACAACGATATGTGCATGCTCGCCCCAAGTGTGTTGTGGATGAGTCTTTGTGAACAGGGAAGCCATTCGGACAGGAAGTAATTGCGTTCTGAACGATGGACTAAAGCTGTCAGCAGGTAATGTTGCATAGGCTTCTGTCGTGTCATACCGTGTAAAGTCGTCAAATACGTGAACTACAATTTGCGACAAATCTATTTGATCGCTAAAACTGTTGAGACAATTACGGAACGCTTTAATCACACTGTCATGTTTACAATAAAAACCAAGAAGTGCTTCTATGCTCTTCCTTTTAGAAGTTGCACAATTATTAAAGCATGAATGAAGGGTGGATGGTGATTATTTACCCCTCGTTTGCTTCAAGATTTGTGCAACTTGTATTAGAAGGAAAAACATAGAAGCACTGCTCAAACTTATGTACAGTAGTTATAAAATCGCAGTACTTGTGTCATATTTGTGTATATGTGATGACTATGCTAAGATATTTAGTTGTTTTATTGCATAGAGGTGTTTTGCATTAACATAAATAACATTGTGAATAGTAAATGGTACGGATATACAAAGAAAAAATAATTAAAAGTTATCTCGAAATTGTAGAATAATATGTAAGTTACAAACATTCGCCATCTATTTTAGACCGGAGGTTGTGTTTGTTTTACGTCGTTATGTGATATCAAACATAGACTACACGTGTTGTCGTGCCATAATCTTCTACTTCCTTTCAAGAAAAATGATTAAATCATCATCCTTTATTAGCTTACGTATTGCTCTTAAATGATGCGAGTTACTTTATTCAACAATAAAAAATAATCTTGCGAATAATGAATGGTAGGGGTGTGCAAAAAAAAATAATTAACAGTTATCTTAAAATTATAAAATGATGTGTATTTAGAAATAAAATTTAAAAATTAAAATGATGTGTATTCAGGAACATAGAGAGTACGTTACAGAACAGGCTTTGAAGGTGCAATGGACAAGCTTCCAAATCTTCTCTCGGGCCAGAAAAGTAAATTTTCTTTGGTGCTCACTTCTAGCAAGATAAAATTTTGAAGAGCTTGGAGAGAAAAACATAGCAGAATTTGCATGTTACGAAATGACGGTTAGTATTTTTATACGCTTTCCTCCAAAACAATTACTACTTACTCTCTTCGTTTAAAAATATAAAATTTATAGTTTAAATAGTCTTATTTAGAAATATAAGACTTACATGTAGATCTAATAAGATTTTTCCTATTATAGCCCTATTTATTATCTCTCAATCATATGCATTTATTCGTTACCACCCACACAAAATATTACTATATCTCATCTTCCAAGGCAACTAGGTGGGATATCTAAGTTATTTTCACTTATATCTTTCTCAATTTTATCATAGCCTTAATCTTTATGCAAAGTCAAAATACGCTATATATTTCTAAACGAAGAGAGTATGATATAGGTTATACTTCAAAATATAGTACTCCTTCCGTTGATAAATATAAGGCATATTTTGATTTTACACAAGGATTAAGATTGCGGTGAAATTGAGAAAGACAAAAGAAAATGACTTACATTCCCCTCTTAATTATCTTGAAAGATGAGAAATAATACTTTATGTGAGTGGTAATGAATAAATGCATATAGTTGAAAGAGAATAAATAAAGGTATAGTATGAAGGACTCATTAAATCTACATGCAAATCTTATATTTATAAATAAAACCATTCAAACTGTAGACCTTATATTAGAAAAAATCCTTTGCTATTGATGATTTGTCCAGTCATGTCTCACTGACATGCGGACCCTGGAGTCACATGTTAGTGAGACATATGAGACAAATCATGAATTGTATCCACTAATGAGTGTAAATCATCAAATCCCTTTATATTTATCAGCGGATGGAATAAGGGAGGCAGTTACTCCTTTCAGAAAGAAAAAAAAACTTGTCAATTATGGGAAAGGAGTTACTCCAGCAGTGTTTCTGCTACTACAACAACCTAGTAAACAATACTCCCTCCATCCCGCAAAGAGTGCATTTCTAGTGTTTAAAGTTTGTCTCACAAAAAATGCATCTTTAGCCCGTAAGGCCCAGCCAAACCCATTAATCTTCTGCATATAGAGCTGTAAATGTATGCATGCTCATTTAAATGCCAGTGAAAACCAAAGCAAGAGTAATGAGGGTCATATTAGTCATTTACCTTGCACACTAATCTGTCTTAAAAAAAACTAAAAATACATTCTTTGTGAGACGGAGAGAGTAGGCAACAATGGTCATCTTTATCGGATTCGGATGCAGTCGATTCTCTTTTGGTTCGTCCTATCATTTGCCAGCTATGTTTCTCGATGAAACCTGATTTGATCAATTCTTTGAGCTAGTAATAATTGCAAGCTTTGTCGCTCTAAGTCCTTGGCGTGCACTTTATTCTGGCTTTTTCAAGTCAGTGGACCAGAATTCCAATATGAAACAACCATGACGCAAATTTTAGCAGATTTGTTCAGTCCCATCAGAAAAGAACATGCCCATGTTTAAGGGTCCATGAAAGCTCACTAGTAACAAAACTTTTCCTCAGACATGACTCCAATGACAAGAACTGCTCATAGCAATAACTAATTGCATCAAGCTAACACTATATATTCATATTAAAAAACGCGGACAAAATCCTAAAAGCACCTAGGCCATCTGCGCATGATCAGCGACGATTACACAAAGCTACTGGTCTTATTTTCCTCAACCAGAATGTCTATTTTACAACGCAAGTTAACAGATAAACATCAGGGGTTGGATCTCAAGAAGTTCAGAAGAAGAAGAAGAAGAAGAAAAGAGGTCACTTGCCCCCTCCAGGCCCTCCCAGTGTGAGAACAACATCATGCAGGTCGCTGCTGCTCCTCTCCGGCTCAGGCTTGACGACCTTCGCCGGGAACCCTTGTCGCGCATGATGGCTGCAGTCTGGCAGTACGAAGCCCGTCGCCTGTGGCACCGGCCTGGCATGAACCGGGATGGCGTGAGCCAGCATTGGGCGCTGCTGGGGAGGAACGGCCGAGCTCGTCAGAATCTGATGGTGCACTGTGGGTCTCGGAGCTGTCACTCCCGGTCCCTGAGAAGAAAGTGCATGGCGAAAAACGTCAGGGGCATTCAAAGCACGAACAATTTGTGTGCCGATTGTGATTTGTTTCCAGTTGGATTTTGCTTACAGGAGCAAACAGAACGCCTCTGAAGAGCTGTCCGTTCACAACCGCAGTCATGAGGTACCCGGAGTCGAAAGCTCCATCGATTGTCCCGTGAACCTCGGCGCCAATCTGCAGATTAAGCAACCAGAACAATAGGCGTCAGGAAACATGGATGAAATGGCCGAACAGAAATGACTGATGTAGTGATGTGAAGAGGGTGGGCATACAAGAGGTGGACCGGGAGGCCGGAGGTGAGGTTTAGGTTCAGCGGTTAGGAACTGCACTTCGTGCCGCTGTTGCGGCGCAATGGTGCGGAGAAACTGATCCGTCTTCAGAGACCTCAGTGACATGCCTCCAGTAGTCCTCAGATTGCCATTGGTATTGAGCCGAACGAATGGTTGCAATGCTGAAATTGATCCATTAGGAGATGCTGAAAGTTTCTGGGTTCCATTCTGCTCCTGATCAGATTGGGAAGGCGAGGAATGTTGGGAAAGAGATAGCGAGTGCTCCTCCTGCTCCGATTCGACCTCATTTGGGCGAACATCGCCAGTTTTTCTTCTTTTCACACGGCCATTCTCTAAAAATGTAAAAACAATGTAACCGATGACTGCGCGAATCAGAAATATATCACTGACTAAATACATTTTTTTGGGTACGAAATCCGCTTACCTAGACCACGCAGGAATGGATTTCTTTGCTCGGTTTCTGCTTCTCGAGGTTTCTGATCGAGTTCTCCATTGCCCATTCTTGCGTCTTTTTGCTGTAATATCTTGTGCATGATACTTGGTCTTTGGACAAGAAGTTAGCATTAAGCCTACTAATATTTAAGTTAAGCTACTCACATTTTCTGCTCTCAAGAATTTCCTCTTTTCCTGGCTCCAGTGGTTGCTCAAAATCTTGCACATCGAGATGTTGTAGCGGCCATTTGGATGCTCAGAGCCCAACTGCAGAATGAGTAGCTCATTTAAGGGCCGTTCATCTTCGCCACATCTGTGAATTTTCAAGGTATGTCAAATTGTTACCAAATATATATATATATATATATATATATATATATATATATATATATATATTTTTACGAACTACAATGAATTGTTGATTTGTTTCTGAAAACTTACCCTCCGTAGATTGCAATATCAGTATTCATGACAACCGCAGTATGAGAAAACCGTCCCTGTGGTTGCTGCCCGCATATCTCAAGTCGAGTCCAAGACTGACTTGCAACATCAAGAATCCAGGCATCACTATAGTATTGCTTATCACCAACTCCTCCAACAACATAGACCTATATAGATGTGCTTACTTAGGAACCAGAACAAGAGCTTTCCTCATAAAAGTTCATTACATGTTCAGTAATCGACGCTAACCTTAGACCCAACGCCTACAGCTACATGACCTGCTCGCACACCAGGTGAGGCTCCTTTTACTGCAAACTGTAAGTCAGCGAAGTTAGCACCAAATAATCCAGATATGCAAATTTCGTTAGCAATTTCTGATGCACTGACGTATGAGTTTCAAGCTGAACTAAGCAAATTGCTGCAGTTACTACAATGGCAGCAGTTCTCCAGCCGGAACTTCAAAAGAAGTACCATTTTTCAGTCTAATCAAACAAGGCTTTAGATAAGTTTCTTCAATGATAACAGCGTAGAAAAATTAAAAGACCTAAGAATAATCCTCCTGTCTCATGTAGTGACATTATTAAAGCTAGACTAACCAAATTACTGACGAAATGTGCACGCTGTGTCACTGTCGTACCACATAGAGAGCAAAGAAGTCAGCATCAGAAATTAATAAAGTCCTATAGATTTACATTAATATGTAGAGAATGCAGCAAGTTAGCGTCGAAATTGAAAACACAATGACGATCTGCACCGAAAACATCGGCATCCGTCGCATTTCAGCCTACCACACATGACAAGGACATGACGCTTACCCTCGACCAAGCCATGCTGTCCATGTCGAGCACATCCACCTCGCCGTGGTAGCGATCGCCACAGTCTCCCCCGTAGACGAACAGCCTGTTGCCGACAGCGACGGCGCCGTGGCTATCCCTCGGCGCGGGGACGTCGCCCTTGACCTCCGGCGACGTCCACGCCATGGCGCCCACGTCCAGCACGTGCACGTCGTTCAGGTAGTTGCCCTCCCCTTCCCCGCTCCCGCCGAAGACCACCAGCCGGTCGCCGCCGGCCACCGTGACCGTGTGGCTCTCCCGCGGCGACGGCGGGGTCCCCTTGCAGAGCGGCCTGCTCCACTCCTTGGTCCTCAGGTCCAGCACGTGGAGGTCGTTCACCTTCTGGGAGCCGTTGGTGCCCCCGAACACCATCATCCGGTGGCCGATCAGCGCCGTGCCGTGGCTGTCCCGGGTCCCGGGCCTCTGGCCGGTCGTCACGAGGGAGCTCCACACCATGGTTTCCAGGTTGAGGGTCAGCACGTCGCTGAAATGCAGGCCACCGCAGCATCCCTTCATGGAGACCAAGAGCAAGGCATCACAAGAAAGCATACGTTACAACACCCCGTTTGGAACATGGGAATTTTTTCTGCCATGATTGCAGGTTATTAGTCCTAAAAGCATGGGGATTGCAGGTGATTAACCCCAGGATGTGAGCTGTGAAGATTCAAGTGCTTGGAGTGGAGACCATCGTTAGGAAAGAAAGGACGGTCTTTCGGTCGGTGCAGTACCCACGTCTATGATTTCCTTTGCGTGACCACGCACACCACGGCATATCAAGAAACCAAAACAGGAGTGGTCCAAAAGATGGGAGAAAGAGAAAGAACAGGGAAAAGGCCCTGTTCTTTCTCCTTTTTTTTTCCGTTTGTTTTTCCCGGGACGACTAGCCCTTTTGCAGTACATTTCCGTCTGTTTTACGAGTGACGACGAATAATCAAATCTTGCGAAGAACTCTCGTAGCCTCGTCGTCGTGTTTGTAATGTGAAGGAGAGAGATTTTTCATTCGAGATTTCAAGTGCCAAGAACCTACTAACATGTTGTTTGCAGGTGGTGACAAACTGATGACAGTAATTCATGAAAAGGAAAAGCTAGTTTCTTTTGCGGCTACTTTTCATCCTGAAGGAATATTACAGCAAGGACGGGCTTCTCACGGTCTCACTTTAGGTACTGAAAGCTGCAAAACATTTTGCTACATCAGAGGGGAGTTGCAACAGGACAAAATACAACCTGGGAAGATTAACACCAAAAAAGACACTTCTCTCTACAAAAGAACCTCCCCCCGAAAAATGTCAGAACCTACAGCCTCTTCATGCTAACTCGAATCTAACAAACAGAAAAAAAAAAAAAAACAGCATCGATAGGCTCCGAATTGCTGAGCAATTGTCCCTGAGTTTCGCAGCTCAAGAAAAACCAGCAGCAACATGCAAATTTCCTAAGGATGGGGCGGGCAAATGAAGTGGCAGAAGATATAATCCAGAACATGAAACGAACGACTGAACTAGCAAAGGATACATACCCCGAAGACATAGACAACTCCTTCGAAGAAGCAAGCAGAGTGCCCCCATCTCTCAGGAGGGTTGAAGCCAATCACCTTTGGGTACAGCCACATTGCCTTCCTCCCCCTCTCCATCTCCCTCCCTCTCTCTCTCTCTCTCTCTCTCTATGTGAGCAGAACTGAGGAGGAAGAAGACAGCAGCAAAGATATGGAGAGCGAGAGAGAAAATTGCAACAAGTAGTCACACCAGAGGTCCTTGTTGCTGATGAGATTTGCCACAAAGAAAGGGGGGGCTCAGCTAGTGAGGCATCACACATCAATCCATCACTCAGAGATGGACAGGAAAAGATAGGAGCCTCTCAATTCATGTCCAAGGTTTGCAGCTCCCTGGTACCACCAGTCTACCACCACCACCCGCACCCAGCCACACACTGTGTCAACAAACACAGCAAGGCAAAGCGCTGCTAGTACAAGTGAAGGGAGCGAAGGGAGCTCCTCGAGCGACCATGCAAAGGCTTGCGTTTATGCGACCATGTACATGTAGTAGGAGCAGCAGCAGCAGCAGTACTACTGAACAGCATCTATAGGGGGTGTGTGCGCGCGCATGGGGAAATGTGTGCATGGGAATGTGTGAAGAGAGAAAGGAGTATCTAATGAGTACCGCTACGCTCTCTCACACACAAAAACACCATTGCTAAGGTTGGAGGGAGGGGGGTTTGTTTTTCTAACTGAAAATGATGGGGAGTGCGGAGTCATCGGGGTGTGTGGATGTGATGGGGAGGGGAGTCATGTGGTTGGGGGGTGCTGCAGATTCTAAGGCGGATGCGATTTCTGGGGGAGGGGGCGAAATATAATTCGGTGTTATTCGCATGTGCAGTGCTTGCTTCTAGTATTTTCTCGCCTAATAAAGGTGACCAATTTCCATTGGTAGATTTTTTTTTATATCCTATAAATTCCGAATTATATGCAGAAAATTTGTGGCGTTTTTTTTTCTAGAATGTTGAAAAAAGATAGACACTGCGGTTTCCACGAGAACCCAACGATACTCAGGTGTTGGAAACGGTGTCTTTGATCACTTGCATCTGAGACCGACATTCAAGATTGAATTTCAGTAGGTGCATATCACGTCACTAAGAAAGTAACATCACACTACAACAAATCACATGCAGTGTCCTTACTGATGAAAACTAGTGCTGCCAATTCCATCGCTGCCTTTATTTGGTCCTGTTCATTCAAGCTACGCAAGCAATTTTAAGCACCCTGTCCTGACGCAACAATTCCATCACACTTCCTTGCCACTAAAGCTACTGCTGATGCTACTCGGTGGTAGCGGTACACTTGTACTACTACGAACCAAGCGATTGAATTCCTGATCTGTACAGGTAGATCGAGCGTTAGGAGACTGATGGGGACAAGAGGAAATAAAGGCACATAAACATGGCTAGTGGCCGGGCGAGGAGAGAAGATAACTCGGTGCATGGTTGTTTTTTCGGCCATGTCAATGCGAGAGGGGAGAACATGGCCTGTGATACGTTGGCATCACATCAGGACAGGCCCAGTGTCTGCGTGCGCTCACGATGCGCGCGAAGTGGCCAGCAGTTGGATAATCGCACGTCACATTCTAGCGAAATGCCCGATCCTTTGATGTAAAAACCCTCGAAAGCAACTCTCTCTTGCGAGTGTAGAGCAGCAGTAATTTGTCGGGGACGCGCCTCAATCTGACTAAACAGCCGTGGATATTAGCATGTGTTCAGTCTGATGTTTACAGCGTGAAATCTTCACTCGAATGGGTAATAAGTTGGCCGAGTATTTCGATAGGAAGGGTCCCGGGAACAACCGTACTAGTGTGTTATGCTTTCTCTGTTTATTTTTATAAGACGTATTTTAACTTTTATACAAGGATTTATACAAGAAATAAGGTTGCGTTAAAATTGAAAAATATATGAGAGAAAATGATTTAGATGCCCCCACTTAATTATCTCGAAAGATAAAAGATATACTTTATGTGGATGGTAATGAATAAATACATATGGTTGAGAGTGAATAAATAGGGGTATAAAAGAAACAGAAAAACTAAAAAACAGTATACCGTTGCAACGATATACCTCTGAAACTCATGAAACTTATGATTTTTTGCACTGAAACTCATGAAACTTAGCACTAAAAACTGATAAAACATGAAACTCATGAAACTAAACACTGAAACTCATGAAACCAGCACTGAAACTGATAAGTTTCATAAGTTTCATGGCTATACCGTTGCCTAGTCAATCTCTAAAAGAAAATGCATCATTAAATCTACATACAAGCCTTATATTTGCGAACAAGATCGTTCGAAAAATAAGCCTTATAAAAACAAACAGAGGGAGCGGTTATCGTTTTGGACATAGTGATGGTCAAACTTCTAAAACTTTGATTATCGATATATTTTTAAATATTTAAATTGGATACATAAAAATTATATGTGCAGACTTATCTCGAGAAGTACTTTCATAATATTATAATTTTATTGAATTTTATAAATATATTATAATAAAAATTAGTGATCAAAATTATGTTTTGGAGACGGTGTCGATGTCTAAAACGATAACTATTTATGACTAAAAGATGTACTAGTAGTGTTTATAGAACTTCACAATATATATTCACAGTTTTTTCACCTTCCTTGCCGTTGAAGACACTCGGTTGCTGCTGTCCTTTTCGCCACTCACTTGGAAAGGGAAATGAGGAGGGGAGGGTACCTATCATGATAGGGGCAATTCACTTGCTAGTGCCCTTGTTTAATTGCTTGGTTGGTCATGTTGTGATGGCTAGCTTATTTTCTTAGTTTTTTTTTTCTTCTATTGGGTCACGTCCCTTTTGATCGAAAGACTAATTCGATGGAGCAGCGCTGTCGATGACTATGATCATTTCAGGTTGGTTAGAGTCGCATGCAACAATGTGAAGAGACAAAACGCCTTCAAAGGGATGGGAAGAGACAAACAAGAATGGTTTGCTTAAAGGTGAACTAAAATTAGTAGATAGATCTTGGTATATAGTTTCATGGTTAAAAACTAAAAGTTGTTCACTGCTGTTAAAAAGTATAACAAGTTCGACTTTTCATCAAAGATTTTGCTGAGGAGATCATCCTGAAATTCTTAATTTGTTTGTTCCAAAAGAGTACTTTTGACGTCACAATGTCTCAAACTGGTGTCACAAAGCAACAAAACAAGAGATAATTTTGCCACTTTTGTCTCATTTCTTGTGGGTGCCCCCTTGTATTTACTTATTTTTATTTATTTTTGCTCCATGGTCCTTGGGATTTGGGATCGAAAGCAGGAAGGTCTAACTCTCAACTCTCAACCTCCTCACATTCATCTAGGTCAGTGTGCAGTGCTTGGGTTTCTTCATTTTGTTATGCACATGGATTCAGACTCCAGAGGCGGTTTATGCTCTCAAGGAGGCCTTGGAATTTGCAAGCACCCAAAAACACACGTCCTTACATTACGTTATTCAATGCAAGCCTCTAACTTGGTCCAGGCTTTGGAAATCCTAGCTTTTCTAGCTCCTAACAAATATTTTTTAAAAAATAACTTTTTAATAAATATAATTATAAAAATAGTCTCACAATCAACCCGTAGAATCGCCGAAATGTTCGAAAGAGGACCAAATTTACACACACAAAAAAGTTACACAGGGTTAGAAATGTAATTATGGTTTCTAGGATCTGTGCTTTGAGTATTAGGCTTGTCTGGCGTTTTGGTCTCTTTTTTGGCAAATTTGATCTCTATTAAATGAAATCGCAAATTTTGCCTACTCCCTCTGTCCCACAAAGAGTGCATTTCTAGTGTTCAAATTTTGTCTCACAAAGAGTGCATTTCTAGTCCGTAGGGCTCAGCTATAAGTGTATGCATGCTCATTTAAGTGCTTGTGGAAACCGAAGCACCAGCATGCTTGTGTATGGAGTAATGAGGGTCACATTGGTCATTTACCTTGCACACTAATCTGTCTTAAAAATCCTAGAAATGCACTCTTTGTGAGACAGAGGGAGTACCACGATGTGGATGTGCGGTAGGTGACTTGGCAGAGAACGGGCTAGATTTACCGTTTCGTTCGATAAAAACTAAACTTGAAACAAAATTGATACAGGGCAGAAATTTTTTTTTTTTTGCTTCCTGTGTTTTGAGTGCTCTTTCATAGTTGCATACTTGCATGAGAAGAAGCACACCAAAAAGGTTACTCGCTTGCTTCTATTGTTTGCTTTTTCCTTGGGGGGTAGCACTAGCAGTGATGAGCTGTGTTGGTGCCCCCCAAATTCTCGTACACTTGTTTATAGACTTTGGTTGCATCAGTTTTGATTGACCCTGGGGAAGCTGCTGGGGCTCCAACAAAGGTCGTTGCCAACAAAATAATCATGCCTGTCCGTCAAACCTTAAATGATTCCTATTCTGAAAGAACAGTTTGTTCCTGGAAAGAAATTTATTAAGGTCTGCGGTTCTATCAAATCGGTGACTTTTAGGTGTTGTAATGAAGTTTGTTAAGAAAAGGAGCCACTGACAACGAGCCCACGTCTGAGCGGGCTCGTTCTTGTCGACTTTTTTTTTCTCTCTCTCTCTCTTCCTCATATTTCTCTGTCTCTTCTCCTTTCCTTACATGATGAAATGGAAATGCACCTTGCAGGACATCTTTTAATAATGTTTAAATCAGAAGCAGCTGTTCTATGCGTACGATATTCGCTTGTGCGATTCGTTTACGACGCAGCAACGCACATGAGCGAGGTAAACAATTCAATGTCGCTCGGTCGCTCCCCTCTCTGATCTCTCTTCCTCATCTTACCACGGCTGAGCCAGACGGGGGGACGCAGCGCGGAGCGGCGGCCCAAAGCGCAGCGATGCAGGTGAAGGAGCGCCGCGTGGCCAAGCGCGCGCGCGCCGGTGGCTCGGTCACCATCGAGCGACGGCATTGCGATGGCCGACGGAGGAGCATCTCAGCGAGGCACGGCGATTGGGTCCGCAGCAGCGACAACGGGACAAGGCTTGGCCAATGGCCAGTAGCGAGGTCGGTATAGAAACAGAGAATGGGCTCAAAATGTCATCGGACTAAACTAAATTGAGACAAACATAGCAAGTATTGTATTATGAAATTGAAATTGATACATAAACCAAAGAAAATAATAGAAAAAAGCAAAAAAAAAATTGAAAGTACCACACTAACGAAAAAACATCCCACAAACACATGAATATGACGTCCAATCCGAAGCGATCTGTGTGACGGACCGCCTTTTTAGGGGCAGTGCGAAACTCACAACAGTTACCCAGGAAGACTAACTGTTGGAAAACAAGAGTAAAATTACCTGGCCAAAAGCCAAATCAACAATTTTTATTCAATATAGCCGGCCTAACGACCGGATTTTACAAAGGAAGCATCCAAGCTTCTAGACTTACACTACCAAAAGAAGGAAACTACAGGCAGGGCCTGAGCGAAGACAAAGACCTAGAACCAGACTAAATCGCCATCTACGACCTCCTGGTAGGCTCCAGCATCTTCGAACTCTGAAAGGGCGGGGTTTGCAAGGGTGAGTACAGAGTACTCAACAAGTCGTACGGAACCACTGAATACTACATGTAGGGGTAATCAAGGGATGGCAGTAAGGTTAAGTATCTGGATGCAGTTTTATTTTAATTCATTTTACATTTGAAGCACAAACTATAAATAAGTAATTTGAATTTCATAAGGTTCAACAATACTTAACCACATTTATCCAAATTCCGAACAGTAACTTGAGCTTAGTTACGGGTATCAACCCCGGTTCCAACTTAACTTCATTAACCGGAAGTACGGCGTAATCGATTACAATTAAGATTAACTCTGCAGAGCGGCTCAGCTTTACCCACAAGATATCTACAACCTTTATGCCAATCGCGAGTTTCATGCAACTTAAATGCATGTGGCCCAGTTTAGATGATCACAGCTTTTCGTTTAATCATTCCTGTCCTTTAGTTGTTTACCGATAGAGACCGCTACCTTGGACTCAGGGTCCCCATTAGCGTCTACCGTTGTGAGAACCAAGAATGTCGCATCGGACCATTCCCGTTCCACCCCTCCGGTCCACTTCCCTGCCGGGAAGGCCCGGTCCCCATTCTCTCCGGAGAATGGTAGCCACCAAGACAGTCCAGTTATTATCTCAGGAATGACTAACTTACTGAGCCATGTCGGATACGGGTCCACCGACCAGTCTGACCTGTGGTTGAGCGGGAACTAAGTTATTTACTTTGCTCAAGGGGATTATTAACCTTACACTTTTGCCAAAGACCAAGCCTTCATCCACAAACCCAACCCGGTACCCAAGTACCGGCCACCAGACCAACCAAAGCATTAATCACCAGTCGGGGATCGGAGTCTCATCCACTCCGGGATTAATCCGATACTGTCCCCCTGACTGCAGCACTTTTATAAACATCCGAATCGGAGACTCGGCAGCATTTTCTTTAAATCCAGGTTTTGAACTAACCTAGCAGTATAATCTAACCTATTCATGGCAATAAGCAATTAACTAGGGTTCCAAATGATTAATAGGGTTCCAAATATTTCAAGGAGGTTCTATGAGCAATTTCGGCATTATCTAAGTATCATGTCATTCTAAAATACTGGATTTCATTAATTCAAAATACAGTAAATAATGTGATATAAAATAATTACTAATATAGCATGGCATGATAGGATCAACATGATCAAAGGGTGTACGGCTTGCCTTGCGCGGCAGCTGGATCGGATGAGTCGTCGAGGAAGTAGTCGTACTGCGCTCCCGTCTGGTCCGACGTCTGCTCTGGGAACTGCTCCGACTCCAGGGATTGCTCCGGCTCCACTGGCGTCTCAACGGTCGAATCTAACGCGAAAAAGACAACCAACATAAGTAAACGACAAAACAATAACCGAAAAAGAAAACGGAAACTGAAACGGAAAACCGGAAATCAAGTCGGAAGAGAACGGAGGGAAAATTGGGATTTGGGGATTTTTTGGGTTTCGGATCTGGGAACGGACAGCATTTCTGGTCTCAGGGGATCGAAATGGTTCGGGAAAAGTATTTGGTGGGGCTCTGGGCTTTTCCGGGATTTTTCTGGATTTTTCGGGCTATTTTTGGAATTAAAAACGAATTTTCGGATTTATTAAATGAATTAATAAGACTATCTCCAGCAATTTCCCTTCATTTCATTCCCTTCCCTATTCCCTTCCCCACTTTCATTCCCTTTATTTCCTATCATCTCCAACAGCATCCCTTCGAAGGGATTTCTCTCTGGGATTGGAGAGAGAATCCCTTTCTATAGGGATTCACTGTACAAATCCCTTCTGAAGGGAATCGTGAAGGGAATCCGCTGGAGCACTTGGGATCTGTTCGCGAAGGGATTTGGAGAGGACGGGAAGCCACTGGAGATAGTCTAAATCGAAAATCAAAAAACACTGTTTTGAAACAGTGTGGTCGGCTCGATCAGACAAGCCATGACCTGGCGGCAGCCTTGAGGAGCGGTGGCTGGGCGGCCGGCCCAAGACGGCGAGGCGGCGGCCACACGGCGAGGAGGAGAGAGGTGACGGGGCGGGGCCCAGGCGTGAGGCCAGGCGGGCGGCTAGGGTTCGAGAGCAGAGGCGAAATTTGTGGCGGCGCGGGCCGAGCGCGGGACGAGGAGCAAGGAAGGAAGGGGCTCACGGGAGAGGAGGGCGGAGGCGAGTTGAGGAGGCGGGAGGAGCGGCTTTATAAGCCGAGCCGAGGAGGCGTGGCCGGGCGAGTGGCGGCGCTGGCGGCCAGGCGGCGAGCTATCAGCGGCCGGCGCAACACGCTGGCTGGGAGGAAGCGGCGGCCAAGCGGCGAGTCGGCGACCACAGCAGCGGCGCAGCGCGGCACGGCGCGAACAGCCGAAGCGGAAGCGGCGACGGCGAAGCTGCCGGCGGCGAAGCGAGCGAAGCCAACGGGCCGAAGGAAGCAGGCCGGCGCCCCAAGAGGAAGAAGAAACGGCCCAAAACGAGGTTTGAACCCAAACTCGAATTCCAAATTTCCAAATCCAAACGCAAATCAAACAAAAACCGAACAAATTCGCTTTGAATTTTGGAGGTTGTTTCAATCTGTATATCAAAATTTACAAACTTAGTGATACAATAGCAACTTATAAATGATTATGAACAATCAAAATGAAAGAAATGTACCATGAGGCAAATTTATTCTACAAGTTTTCATGCATTGGAAACGTTTTATGATTCTAGCATCATCAATGTTTGTAAATATCTCTCGCTCGGTATAGCATACCATCTAGTCGTTAAGCCAGTCATCAGCTACCTTGTTGAGCAAATCTATTTCGATAATATTTGTTGACAAAAATATTCTCTCAACAGATGTCATTGCAACTGGAAGGATCAATCTCAACTCAATAAGGCGATACACCAATGGGAAAGTTCTATCTTTTTTGCTTCAACCATCATTTGAGCAAGTTTTAAAATATCACGACATCCATGAAGGTCATCACTTCTCCTAATATTGAGAATGAAGGTATGAAACAGACTTATTAACAAGAACCGGTCAACTACTGTGAAATCATCAACATAAATCTTAGCAATTCGAACAAGTTTATCAACATCAAACTTAGAGAATGACTCACTAGGATCAAGACAAGACATGCATACCAATAACTCTAAGGAAACATCATTGAAGCGATAATTCATCTCATTCATAGTTGCATCAAGAGCAGCATTAAAAATATCAACTTTGTAATAATGATGTTGAGTCATTGTATACTTCTGATGTACAAATTTACCCATAACTCCAATAGTATCATCCAGGGGCGGATCCAGACCCCACGCAGAGTAGGCTGTAGCCCGGGGCCTGGTACCGAAAGCCTACTAAAATTCTACGAAAAATTATTAAAAAATCATTGAAAACAGATATTTAATCTAAAATCAGCTGGTCCAGCCCGGGGTTTTGGTCTGGGCTAGCTCCGCCCCTATCTTCCATATTTGGCACAACAATTCCATAAGCCTCACGATAGCTTTTGACTTGGTTGAACAATGGCTGCCACCCATTGTCTCTCATATCTTCCAACCGTTTTTTTCACATCTTGTATCAAGCTCATACCTGCAACAATATCTTGATACTTTCTTTGCAAAGCAAGTGATAATTTATTTGTAATGCTCAATAAGGTTATTAAGAAATGCACGATGAATACAAATTCAAAGTTTCATCTTTTTTAGCAAACCTACTGCTCCACCATGACTTGAGTTTTGACAAACATCTTCACTTATAAGCTCTAGCGCATCCACCACTGCCCCCCATAGTTGGTATATATGAAGCAAGGTTTTAAGGTGTGAGCCCCACCGAGTATCTCCAAGTCTAGCTAGACTGATTTCTTGATGAAACCATATCACAGCGGAAATCAAAACCATTCTTCAACTTCTCCAACAAGATATCATGATGCTTTTCTGTCGGGGATTGGACTATTTTTTATAAGGACTATTCTGCCCCGACGGCTGAGCAACTTCCGACCATTAGCTTGGATGCGATACCCAAGCGCGAGCCCCGAGCATTCTCATGCTCGGGCACAAGTATGCACGTAATATCAAAGCAAAGCATGGTCGGCTATAGGCCTCAACGTGGGATGGCAAAAGCCAGATCAAAGGCATGCTCGGAGATTGCCAGAGGACGTGGTCAACCCGTAAAACAGGAAAGTGGCGACTATTTCGCCAAGGATCTAGGGAAGTTATACCAAGAATTCAAACGTGGCGAGAATTAAGGACACGCCCAAAGAGGGCAACGAGCACAATCTTAGGAAATAGTTACCATGTATGTACAGGTGCACCTTGTATTTAATCCTCTCTCCATCATGAGAGGAGGGGGACCCCGGGGTGAGATCCATAAACTTGTATCCATCATTCCAATACAGAAAAAAAAACGCCACTAGGCGACTGGACGTAGGGCTATTATCTCGATCATGAGAGGCCTGAAGCAGAATAAAATCCTTGTGTTTCTGTCTGTTCTAATGGACCATCTCCACCGTCTTCGATGCTACACCTTTGGCAGAAAGGGGCTTCGGTTGATCCCACATTCAACAAGTAAGCTCGGCGGGGGCCAGTTCCCCAATCGTTGATATTTTCAATCAAAACTCCTTTTCTTTTGCAAGAGGCACTCACGGCAGTCACTATTAGGGGAACATAGTTGAAGAAATCCGCAATAGCTCTACTACAACTTGCGACAATAACAACTACCAACTATGATTGGTGAGCAAAGTAGTGGACATATGAAACCGATGGATTCTCATCCAAAATAAATTTTTGCAAACCATTAAATTCACCTCTTATATTGGAAATAGGTGAACCATGTAGACCAATCACACTAATTAAAGTTTCCTTCAATGCTGAAGATGTACAATTTGTGATATGCTTAATGGCAGGAAACCTTTGCATGACCTCTCCTTGATTGTCGACAAATCTGCATGTTACAAATTTTACAAAGTTAAAACAACACAACAATGCATAAATGTTATTATTGTAGTTTTGTGAAACTTACTCATAAAAAATAAGATGTGCAGCTGAACTCACAATAACTGCCATAAAATAAGATGTGCAGTTGACATCACAATAACTGCAATTTGCTCCTTTAATAATGCATCTTGAGATTCATCAATAAGCACTACGAAATTCTTATCTCCAATCTCACCATTAATCACTTCTATGACCAGTAGTGCATACCATTTCGAAAACCCCTTTTGAATATCTGGAGAAATCATAACTGCATGCCCTGGAACTGTATCAAATGCCTCCTTCACTTCCTCCTTATCTTTGTACCAATCCAACAACTCTCTAAAATTTCCCTTGTTAATGGAAGTAGAGGTTTCATCGTGTCCCGAAAAGCTTCACCTTGCGCTATGAGATATCTTGCACAATCTAAAGATGCAGCCAAATGAATTTTGTATGCAATTTCTGCCTCCTTACTATAAGTATTCATTTTACTAGACACACTTAACTGTTGATTTTTGAAATCTTCACACTCGCTTCTTGCAATGTTGTGGAAACTATTTAGATCACCAACGTGTTTATTGAAAGCATCTAAAGCTGTCTTCCAACGAGAGAACCCAACTTTTATAAATACATCATTCCCAAATGTATGGGATTGTGACGATTTCTTGAAAAGAAAACAATAGACACAAAATGCGACATCTTTTTTCATATTATATTCCAACCAATCAAACTTATTAAACCATTGTTCTTGAAAGGATCTCCATGTTTTTTCATCCACTGTATTTGGAAAAGTATGTCCAATTGGCCAAGTTGGACCATTCAACGAATATGCCATCCTCACATGATCTCTAATTTCATTGGCATAATCTTCTATTAGCATGCAAAGCGTTGGATCGACAATAATTTCATTCATATGAAATTCTAGTCGAAGCCTCTTTGGTTGAGTTGTGCTCTCATTGGTTGGGGGAGTACTACTTGAATTACTTGTGAAATAATTATGCAAAGCTCATTTCTCTATTATTGCAAATCTACGAATAAATATAACCATAAATGTGTAAGTGTGATACAACTATACTACCAACAACAGAGCCTAGCTAAGACTTAAAAAAGTGTTGAGTATTTGAACATATTGTACATTTGTATGGTATATTTGTAATTTTGTGTCACTGTGTATAACAATATAAGTGTATAATAGTGTGAATATGATATATTTACATTTGACATTATATATTATACTACTAAATACTAATTTACTATATCACCAATTTACTCAATTATTTATCTCCTTCCCTATTACCCCAAATCCCCTATTTGGCTATTCCCCCATTTACCTATCAGCTGTCGTCAGTGTGGGCGTGCGGCGCGGCTGTCCGGGCTGGTGGTGGTGGAGGGGTAGCCCAAACTCCAGAGCAGGTGACTCACTCCAGGCTCCAGATCCCGGCGACGACCTGCCTGACAGCCCGACGGTCGTTGCCCCGCTCAGCCAGCAGCGGCGTAGCCCCCCTCAACTCGTCCTCCTCTGAGTCCTCTCCTAATCTCCTCTATCGCGGTCGATGCAGCTCCCCGAGGCCCCGAGGCGCAGGCGATCTAGTATCCAGATCCACCTGATCACTGCTCTTCTTTTGCAGTGGGCCGGGCAGTTTCACATCTCGGGTGTGAGCTTTCGACTCCGGCTTCACTTTGCTATGCTTCCACTGCTGCTCACAATGCTCCCTACGAGATTTCGGCCGTCGGCTCCTTAGGTGCTTTCTTGTGCTAATTGAATCAAGGAATGGGGATGGCCGGTTGGAATTCAATTGGGGATAGATGGTAGGGGTGGTGGGATGGATCACGGATGTGAGCGAGGCCACAAGTGGTCCTTGTGTGTAAGGTCCAGGATGCGCCTAGAGGGGGGTGAATAGGTGTTTATAAAAATTCTTCTAATCGCGAATTCGCTCTAATCAACCCCTATATCAAAACTTACACACAAAAAATGCGCAAATGGAAGACTAAAGTTTTGACAATTAAAACCTAGATCAACTAGGCTCACTAGTGCACTAACTAAATTATGTCTCTACACAAGAATTGATATGTTGATCAAACAAACTACACTAAGCAATTCTAGATACAATCAAGCAATAGATAAATATGCAATAATATAAATGCTTGAAACTAAAGAGCTAAGTAACACACCAACTTTTTACCGAGTTGTTCGGAGACTTGTCGATCTCCCCTAGTCCACGTTGATGAAGTCCAACTCACTTTGGATCGGCTCACTCACTTGAGCCTTTCATCTCAAATACACTCGGTAGTTTTTCACTCTTTCGAGTAAGCTCAACTGGAACCTTCACAAACTTCTTCGGGGCTTCTCACAAATCTTGAGAGCTCCCGCGCACAACGCTCCTACGTCGTATACGAGGCGGCAACCTCCAAGAGTAATAGGTTAAGTACCTCACTCAAACTTCACCTAGCACAACACATGTTCTTCTAGTGATTCCTAAATGCAACACATGCACTAGGATCCTCTCAATCACACTCTAATTGCAACTCATGCAATTAGTCTCACTTTTAAGCTCAAAAACCAAACTGAGGTATGCAACACCCTTTCATGAACTCACACAAGCTCAAACACACTCAAGAGTACGAAAAAACCACCAAGAGTACATCAACCAAAAACCACACAAAAAAAACATCACATTCAAAAGCTCCCCAAGGGATCCTTATATAGCCCCCACTCCAAAACTAGCTGTTACAGCGTTTTAGAGCCGTTGGATGTGTCAGACTATCAAAAGTTGGCTAAGCAAGTGTGCCCCGGACTCACTTTGATAAGCTTCACAATTTGTGTAATGCACTATGGACCATTGAACTCAAAATGTCATTTGCGCCGGACCAAACCGGCAAAGTCCATCGTACACAAGCTTTGAGAAAACATTGAGTCCGTCGTGAAAACATAGCAAAACATAGCTTGCGCCGGACTGAGAAAAGTTGGTCCGTCGTAGAAGAAAACCACAATGAGCTTGATCCGGCGGACTATTTAGTATTGGAGAGTTTTTCCAGAGAGAATCACATTTGCACCGGACCTAGAAAAGTTGGTTCAGCGTACACATGAATTGACGTCGAACTGAATCAGCAAGGTCCGTCATAAATGGCACATGCTCTGTTTGATTCTTGAATGTGTGACTTTCAGCGCTGGACCAAAACAATAAGGTCCGACGTAAAGACATTTTGTGCCGGACTGAAAAACAACACGACTAAGTTGGTCTGGCGTGAACAGGATTTTTAACTACAACCTTTTCTCCGAAACTTCAACAACTATTCTTTGAGCCAAATGATGATCTACTCTTGATCACACTAAGTTGCAAAATACATTTGCAATACCTCAAAACCATGCTCAAAGAATTTCAATCTTTTTGCGAAAACACATTTCACAAACAAACTCAAAGATATATTTGCAAACACGTATTAAGCAAATAAATCCCAGAGTCACTAACGTCGTTGGCGTCTGCCATGAAACACATGCTGGAGAAGTCCTCACCGCCCTTCGTCTTCTCTCGCGGTTCATCCTCGCCCTCGTCGCACCACGTCTCCGTTTCGGAGAAGACGATATCATCGAGAGCGGCGAGCACGCGGTGTAAGAGCTTCTTGTTCTTGGCGAAGTTGCCATACTTCTTTTCCGTGCTGACTCACGAACTGGAAGCTTCTTGTTGTAGTTCTTATCGGTGTAGTCGTTCTTGCTCGAACCGCCTTGGTCGTTCTTGCCCTTCTCCAGCTTGGGGCAGTTTGCTCAAATGTGGTTGGGCCACCACACTCAAAGCAAGTAATCGAGCCACCTCTCTTTGAAAGTGCATCTAGGCCCCTAAATTGGTTTTGGTTGATTAATGACAAACGATTAAAAAGGACTAATGTCTTCAATGAGCTTGTGGACAGGTAAAAGATTGAATGAGAGATCTTCTACATGCGAAGGACACCCTCAAACGAATTCAAGCGAGTAAAACGGCTTTGTAATCCTTTTTCTCTGTGCTTTGTGTCGTAGGAATGCCGTACTATTAAGAGGGATGCATCGTAGATGATCTAGGGTAGTCTCTATGCTCAGATGAATGTTACTTTAAATCTTTTTGAGACCCTAAGTCATCGCGCATGCACCGGAATGTGTTTTTATCTAAGTTCAAGTCGGACATTCCGATATTACATCGGAAGTTCGATGTGACCAGACGTTCCGATGTGCATGCTTGCCTCAGTCCGATGCGTAGAAGATGTATCGGAAGTTCCGATATTTACGATCGGAAGTTCCGATACGTTGTAAAGCCTTCTAGGGTGCTCTCTGTAAAGATCGGAAGTTCGATATTTGTCATCGGAAGTTCCGATGTGTTCAAATCGAAAAAGGAGCTCTGGAATTATCGGACACTCCGATATATTCGATCGGACATTCCGATATTGGTATCGGAAGTTCCGATGTATATATCGGACAGTCCGATATGGACTTAGAAGCATTTTGCCAAGGGCTTTTCTGGGAACATCGGAAGTTCCGATGTTGACATCGGAAGTTCCGATGCATCTTGTGTAACAGCTAAAGTGCGGTCGAGTTCTGATTATTTGTACATATCGGACATTCCGATGTTGATATCGGAAGTTCCGATATGCAGCTGAGTGGGAGTATAACGGCTAGTTTTTGCAAGAAACTATAAATACCCCACCCCTCTCTCATTTGAGGGTTACACACACTCTATTTGGCAGAACTCTAGTGCACCTTGAACCCTCTCTAGTCTACTTTTGAGCCCTCCTCTTTGATCTTAGGGATCATCCAAGGAGTGAGGACTAGAAGTGAGATTTGGAGCTAGAGTGAAAAGCAAGTGTCTTCCATCTTGAGCATTAGAGTGTTCCTCCAAGATCGATCAACGTGCATTTGTTACTCTTGGAGGTTGAAGGACTCCTAGACGGCTAGGCGTCGATCACGAGCTCCCAAGGATTGTGGGTTGCCGTGAGAAGTTTGTAAAGGCCGGCTCCGCCTCCGAAAGGAAAGGAACCAAATAGTGGAACCAAGCCTCAAGTGTGACCGAGGTTTGGGAGGAAAGGGTTGGAAGAGACCCGGCTCTTTGGAGCCTCCTCAACGGAGACGTAGGATTCCCTCAAGAATCCGAACTCCGGGATCAATTCCGTGTCTCCTTTTTCACTTTGCTTTAGCTTGTCTCATTATCGTTTTGATCCAACCTTCTTATATTGTCTCTTAAGTTCATTACTTTCAGTTGGTAATTGTCCGGGTCAAAAGTCGATCGGACATTCCGAACTGGTATCGGAAGTTCCGATTACATCGGAAGTTCCGATCCAACACCGGAAGTTCCGATACTCTTTCCGCTGCGACAAATTTAGTTTAAATTTTGAATTGCCTATTCACCCCCCCCTCTAGGCAACTTTCTCATCTTTTCACTCTTCCTCTCTCTCTCTCTTGTAAATGTTGAAAAATTTGCGAGCGACGAGAGCAAGCTCATTTTCTTGAAACCGTTCTAGAATTTCATCGCTTACATCACAAAAAGCGGAAAGAGAAAAACCCAAAGAGAAATCAAGAGAGGGTGTAGTAGTAGATCCAATGGGATCGGTGACCAAGACCATCGACTGAGATCTCGTCCGATGAGAGACGACGTTGATTTCATGAATCTTGAGTCGGGAATAAAGCCCGTCAAGAGTCAAGGTCGACAAATCAGTGTAGTCCTTGATGGTGGTCACAATCATCTCCCAAACTCTCAAATGAGTGCTGTCAAAAAGTGCCTAGCATTCTCCGAGTCAGAGTACATGCAACCTACTGATCGGAGATCGCTGAGGATCTTGGAGAAGCGAGCAAATCACTCATCGAGGCTCTCACCAGCGTGCTGTTCAAACTTGTTGTAGTCATGCTTGTACTGGTCCTGCCTCATCGTCTTGATCTGAGTGGTACTCTCATGGTAAGCATTGAGGGTCACCCAGATCTGATGAGCGGATCATATGTGAGAGATCAGTTCATACTCACTGCGGATAAGTCGTTGTATGAGGATGTTCCTAACCTTAGCGTTTGTATCAACGTCAGCCATGTTCGCGGCATTGACGTTTTCATCGGCAGGAACATCATACGGGAGTTTCACCTTCTGCCATATCGGGAAGCCCTGGGAAATGATGTATGTCTCCATCCGCATTTTCCAAAACCAATAATCAACTCAAGCAAAAATTGAAGGCTTCGTCGAGTACTTGTCCATCGTCGTGGCTCTCGAGACCGGTCAAGATCTAAAGACAGCAGAACTGGCTCTGATACCAATTGAAGGATCGAGATGGTGATTAGAGGGGGGTGAATGATCCCAAATAAAACTTCCCCCCACTTAAAGTACTCCAAACAATCTTGTAAGAAAAATCTGAAAGACCTGAAGATTTTTCTTCAAACCAGTACTCTTCAAATTCGCCAACCCTCAAAAATCGGAACAACTAGACAACTATGTGTACCCCTAGCTTGCATGAATGAGAACTATGAAACATGTGAGGGATTTTTTGAATCATAATCTTGGTTGTCAAGTGTCCAAACAAAAAGGAATCAATTCAAACATTGCTTTTCGAAAAGAGATCAAGCCAAATCAACAAAGTCTCTTTTAGAAAAGCGAAAGCAGATTTTTCAGGAATTATACTCACTTGGAGCAGGTGGTTGGTGGATTTCTGTCACTCTAAATTTTTCCGGAATATTTCTTCATGTGAGAAAATGAGTCGTGAAACACTCCACCAAAAACCACCTAAAAATACATGTAGAAAAATCAGGAAAAATCAAGCACTATAGACAATCAGGAACTTCGATCAGAAAGCTTAGAGCTCGATATTCACCTCATAGCTCCCAAATGGTGAAATCAGTGGACTCCCCAATTTTTTCATAGATGTATATATGAGTCATGCACATTCTCCAATAAAAATCACCCCAAAAGTATTTTTCTAGAGTTTTCTAAAAATCTAAGACTGACTGGTGCCCAAAGAACAAGTTCAGAATAGATTTGCAATTTGATATAAACTTGATCTCTAGTCTATCCTAGGGTGCATGAGAGATGTAAAATCAAATGATCATCCTCAAGGCATCCTTGATTAACAACATTTAGAAGGAGGGGAGGCAAATCCAAATTGCGAGGAAGAAAATTGTGAGAATTTAAATGCTGAATTTAAATTGCATAAAGTAAAGACATAATGTAAATGCACAATTTAAATTCACAAGAATAGTAAAGAAAATCTTTGTATTTTCTTGATGGAGGGTTTACAAAGCCTCACTTAATGTGGCCAAAACTTAAAGGAGCAACTCAAACCCTCAAGTGAGGGGGGCACCTCTCCTCTATTTATACTACTCTTGGGCCACCTACCACCCTTGGATGAGTCCCTCAACTCTAGAGCACTCCAGCAAGGGTTAGGATTAACCCACTCACAAAGCCATACAAGGTAACCCAAAATCCTACACATATAATGAGTTTTTTTTGCATAGTTTTCAAAGCATACTGTCTAGATCTGCTAACCTATCAAACAGACCGCGATCCAACATCCCTCATCGATCCTCCGGTATTTAGCTAGTATCATCGTCTTTCCTTGTCTTCTTGACTTGCTCGGACTTCGTCTCCGATCATTTTCCGGCGATCTTCGACCGTCTGAACTTCCGATGCACCTCGCCTAGTTCCGGTCATCCTCTGCCTCACCATGACCTAGCACCATCGTCCTGCAACCATCAAAGATAAGAAAACACAACACATAACATTGTCCAATAATCATCACAAATGTTCATAATTAATCATGTCTCATTCATCAGTCGATTCTATCGCCAGTCATAAGCTAGTAGTACCACAAGAAGCTAACACAACTCAAATCGCTTCCTTTTGAATTTTAATTCAAATCAAACTCAAACCTGAGCACATGTTGCTAAAATAAAGTCAAATACTAACAACAAATATGGATGGACCTCCACATGGTCCTTCACGCTGAGTTCATGCTAATTTCTTGAGGCCAGCATTACCTCCCTTAAAGAGTGGTAGTACCTCAAATCTGGCACTACCGCCCTCTGGAGCCAGTAGTGTCGTCCTCAATATAAAATTTTGGATTTCACTCCTTTGCTCCTTCCTTTGGTTTTCAGTTGGCATATGCTTGTTTAGTAGGAGATAAAATTTTTATTTGGGATCATTCACCCCATCTGATCGCAATTTTAGTCTTTCATTATTCCTGAAAAAAAATTATACATATTGCAATGCTTTGTTTTACACTTATTACATGTCTATAAAGTTTACTTGTTTTCCTAATCGTATGTTTTTCCCCGATGTTTCAAAGGGGCTCTTGATGTTTTAGATCTTAACTTTAAGACATAATACACATATTCCGCAAGGAAGTTGCGATCAAAAACTAATTTCTAAGCACTTTCAAATACAATTTGACAGATAGATCAAATGTTTTTTAAGAATATGTATCAACTGCTTATTACTACTATATGCTAGTAGCAAGGTTTCAAATTTTATTTTCGGGTCACATCTAAGGGGTAGCCAAAATCCGAAATACGGCCAAAATTCAAAAACCAAATTTCAAATTCGGTATTTTTTAGGAACTCTATACCAAAATTTTGGCGAAATTGATCGAATTTTCAGTGATTTTCAACCTCAAGCGCCATCATGGGGAGCACCAGATCTGGGGCGACTCGGAGGCGGCGCTCGGAGGAGGATGAGGTGGCGATCTCACTCCATGCGCACCATCCGTTCAGGGCTCCTGCACTCGAACTCCTCTTCGGGTAAGCCAGTGCTGGCGTCCAGATCCGATAAGCCAGTGCTGGCGTCCAGATCCGACGGTGGCGGCAAGGATAAGGCTATTGGCAAAGCTCCGCCGGGACATCCACGAGCTAATCGGTGTGTTCGGCGCCATCCCCGCGTTGGTGCCACTAGGGTTCACCATATCAATATCATGGCAATCGAATGATTTTAAATTATTGGGAAAATCGGGTCGAAAATTACCCAGAAATCGAAGGGCTACGAAATTAATTTTTTTAAGAAAAATTTTTTAAAAAAAAGTAAAAATTGACCGGTATTCACCGATAATCGCTCGATATGCCTAAATAATCCCTCGATAATCGGACGACCAAGTGAACTTCCTTAGCGATCGATTTTTTGAGCAATTTTCTCTAGATATACCTCGATAATCGCGATATTTGCATCGCATAAATTTTTCCAAAAATTTGATTTTTTTTTTTTGAATTTAACCAATTTATCGACTGGTATCTAATATCATACTGGCTCGATAAGGTCGATTATCGCGATATTCAGACGATAATCGACGATAAGTTCAACCCTAGGTGCCGCTGCTGTGGAGCATCGACCTTGCGTCGTGGATGCGGATGAAGTCCTCGGCCGAGGCAGCGGGGTGTGGCGATGCGTCCAAGTGGTGGTATGCAGCCTAGCTTGATCTTCTGAGTGCTAGCGCCCGCATGGAGGCCAACGACATCATAGAAGCGTGGGGATGGGAGCTTGGGCGAGCGGTTGGCGGCGTGTGGATGGGGCCATGGGGCGTGCTCGAGCGGCTGGCGGCGTGTGGAGGCACGGGGATGGGGGCGGGGCGAGGCAGCAGGTTGGAGGAGACGAGAAGCAAGGAGGGTTAGTGGAGGCCGGCTGGACCAAGCTGAATCCGGTGCTAATAACATGAATTCCGTGAATTTTTTTCAGTTCGAAAGGTGAACTTTCAGCGAAATTGATCAAAATTTACCGATATCACTGTAGCAATTTGAAAATCTAAAAAAATTTATCCGATCGATATTTGAAATCTCATCCTCGGTCGAAATTCAAAATTTCGGCCGAGATTTTCGAAATGTCGATTAGATTTTGAACAGTGGCCATTGGCAGTGGAAGCGAAACGGCTCAGCACTAGCACGGTGGAGCGGACGGCGACACCGAGCCGATCGAGCGCCGCACACGGCCCCGCACCCGCCCTCACGGGCGCGCCGGCCCCATCATCGCCTGCCGACCGGACGTGCACAGCAAGCGCTGCCGGGTAACAAACAGTGTACCCGTCGCATGCAGCGCCCGCCACGATCGACGTACGCTACGGGCCGGCCGGCTAGTCAGGGCTAGGGAAGATCTCGTCACCCGTCGCGTCTCACACCGGCCAGACGTGTGCACCGAACCCAAACCAAACCAAAGGCCACGACGACGACGTTATTGGTCTCATTCGTCCCTGTTGAGGTCAAATCCGCGGCGTCCGGCAAATATGGGTGCATGCATGCATGGCCAGGTGGAGGTGGGTTTAACTCTTCTGAGTTTGTGCTGCTGGCCGAGTTGCGGATAGTTTTTGTTAGGAAACCGGATTCGTATCCGATATGGACTCTTCCTTATCTCTAAGCAGAACCGCTATATATAGGAGGCAGGGGGTCACCCCATTGTACAGAAGTATACAGAATAATAAAGCAGAGCAGTTCCTCTTCATATTGTGTCTCTCGCCCTCTCTCTGTTCTCCAGTTTAGATCTATTAGGCAACCCCGGACTATTCGATAGCGAGGTTGTCTAACACGTTATCAGCACGAAGCTCTACTCGGTGATCAGATTGAAAGTAGCATGAAGCTACAGTATACATGATTGAATCGGCTCGAAGCCGTCAAGCATTGCCGCCGTGGCCTGACGCAGAAGCAGCGCACCGCCCGGCCGGCTACGCA
This sequence comes from Rhipidocladum racemiflorum, assembly GCA_036346355.1. Classification (NCBI taxonomy): domain Eukaryota; kingdom Viridiplantae; phylum Streptophyta; class Magnoliopsida; order Poales; family Poaceae; genus Rhipidocladum; species Rhipidocladum racemiflorum. The sequence goes on from CM070584.1 coordinate 54,269,342, forward strand.
CGAAGTGCCGCTGTCATCAGACAATTGCTTTGCACGTTATGTCTCTGCTTTGTTGGACTAGACAAACTGTGATTCTTAAAGGTTACTATGCACTCAAGTAGTTGCTTTGCACTCAAGTTACTTTGCACGTTATTTTGTCTCTGATTTGATGCCATATGTTGCTGCACGTTCCGAGCATCCAAATGGCGTTCGGTCGTTGCTGCACTTCCTGGAGATCTGCCGACATCCTCCTACCGCTGCTCGGCGTCTTCCTCCACTTGGATGCCGCAAAGATACGCAAATCGCTCGGCCGCGGCGCTCGGCAAAGACGGCCGCAAGCCGCGCCGCCGCCGACGCCGCCCGGCTTGGTGCGTGTTCGCCTCGCTGCCATTGAACGGCCACCGCCTTTGCCGCTTAGGCTCACCGCGCAAGCCACCTTGCCCCGGTTTGGACATGAGGTCCAGATTGAAGTCCAATGAGCAACAGATCCGACGAACGCCTCGCCTCGTCAGTCGCTGCGCCGAAGCGCCGCCGCGCCGCTGCGCTTACCGCTGGCTGCCGCTGAAGCTTCGTTGCCGCACGCCATGGCCGGGCTCGCCACTCCGTCTGAAGTTTGGCTCTCGCCGCCACGAAGCAACTCCTCGCCGCGATCAAGAAGACCGTGCCGCCGACATCGCCGCAGCTTGCCGCCGCCGCTCGGCCGCCTCGTTTCCTTGCGCACCGGCCGGTTCTATTGTATTGTCCCGAACGGCATGGAACACAAGAAGCACTGGACATCAAGTCCAAGTTGCAATAAGATTCAAGAAAACCAATGGGGCACGTGAGAGAAGAGGAAATTATCGGTTTGCCCCTCCCTATACTTCCTTTTCCTTTATTTTCTTATTCTTTTTCAGAAAATTGATAAGAATTCGAAAAAAAATGATTAGTAAATCAGAAAATTGACTTAAAAATAATTGAAAAATTCTAAAAAATGCTAGAAAATTTTTGAATCTGGTTTTAATTTTTCCTAGCATTCTCTTGCAGCACTTATGAATAATTTATGAATTGTTCCATGCATCTGTATTTATTACTTTAATCAAATCCACTGGAAATTCAAGCACGCCGCACGAAGCGGCCACCGTCGTGCTAGGAAGGCCGACGCGCATGGAACTGACTGCGCCGCGCGCACGAAGCCGCGCTACGCCGATCGCGCATGAATCCGATCGCACGAAGCCGATCGCGCGCATGAATCCGATCACACGAAGTCGATCGCATGCACGAAGCTGATCACATACATGCATTAAGCTATATTTATGAATGTTTACGAATATTTGTGAATTTTGCATTTATGAAACTTGTAATTAGTGCTTTCTTTTAGTTTGCTAAAAAATTCATGAGAATTTAATTATGTATTTTATTAAATTGATTAGAAAATTCTAAAATTTTTTGAAAATTAACAGAAAAATATGCAAATTCCTAGAAAATTGCAGAAAATTGCTTGGCTCTGTTTTTATGTATCTTAGCCTTATTTTCTGCATTTATGAATTATTGCATGAATTTTTGCAATAATTGCCTGTTTAGAATACCGAAAATTCATAAGAATTTATTTTCGCATTTATGAATTTATGAATTGTGCAATTATTGTTTATTCTGAATTTATGAATTAGTCATGTTGATATTTGCTAAAATTAAAATTTTCTGTTGTACAGTAATTCTGAAAATTGCTTGGAAATTAGCAGAAATTATGAAAAATGCTAGGAAAATTCCAGAATATTTCATACGGCATTTTATGAGAAACTGAGTGGTTGGGATTTGATTTAGGTAATGAATAAACAGACATGAGACAATTGGTGTCTAGGAAAACACACATGAGGCTTGGTTCTTTAATTGGCACCCGAAAACGGGAAGTGCTCCCTCCCTCATGTGAGCCCTAGGGGCAAAGTTGACTGGCAAAGAGTCGAATTGACGGAGATATTCGTTACCTGTTTTCGCTCCCAACCAACGAGAGTTACATAAGTTGTAATTAGCAATACACCGCATTTAATTTATGTGGGATTTTTTTTCCCGTATTTATGAATATTTATGAATCTGTGTATATATGAATTTTGCAGTTATGAATACTGTATTTATGAATCCTGCATTTATGAATCTCGCAATTATGAATTTTGCATTTATGAATTCCGTACTTATGAATCTTGTACTTATGAATTTTGCATTCATCTTTGAATATATGAATCTTGATATTATTGCTTTCTTTTAGTTTGCTGGAAACTCATGAGAATTCAATTATGCATTTTATTGAATCTAGCAGCCATTTCCTATTAGATTACACGTAGTAATCTAATGGAAGAACCTTATGAATGTGCAAAGGTGTGGCATTATCTAACGTGAGTTTTTTTGAAGAACTGACATGAATTGTCAGAATTATCTCACATAGACATCAGATTGCATAATGAATAGTAAGCTATCGAAGTGCATACTTTTCTCATGAATAGAATTGCAATTTATTCTTTATTCCAGTATTCTTTATTTACAAGCAATTTTTGAATTACTTAGCCACTGTATGATTAGAATTATTTTTCTTTTCATCTAGAAATCGTGTAGCGCCCATTGGAGGAAATATGCATTGTTGATAGTGGCACAACAAATACCATCTTAAGAGAGTCGAACTACTTCCAGACAATCACGAAGAACGCTGGAAGGATTACGACTATCGCAGGAAGCGATACGCATATAATAGGCTCAGAAAGAGCCACAATTATATTGCCAATGGGTACAACTTTGGTAATTGAAGAAGCCCTCTTGTACCCTGAATCAACCCGCACTCTCTTAAGTTTCAAGGATATCCGCGCCAATGGGTTTCACGTAGAAACCAATGAAGAAAATGGCAAAGAACACTTGTGCATTGTGAAGCACGCGAAATATGGAAAGATGGTACTAGAAAAATATCCCTCATATGAATCTGGGTTATACTACACGAAAATCAATGCACACGCAGTGTATACTTCTTTGAAGACTGTCTTTAGAAGCTCTGAATTATTTGCTTTATGGCATTGTAGATTAGGTCATCCTGGTCTTAGATTGATGAGAAATATAGTTAACAACTCACAAGGTCATGGCATTAATGTTAAGAATTTCCCGAATCACGAAGATTTTGTGTGCCATGCATGTGCCACCGGGAAATTAATAACTAGACCCTCTGTTATGAAAGTGCAACATGAAATCCCTGCATTCCTGGAACGCATTCAGGGGGATATTTGCGGTCCGATTCAGCCCTTTGTCGACCGTTTCGATACTTTATGGTGCTCATTGATGCTTCCTCGAAATGGTCGCATACATGTTTGTTGTCAACAAGGAATCATGCATTCGCAAAACTGATCTCGCAGATCATCAGAATTAAGAATGCTTTTCCTGATCATCGCGTGAAGTCCATTCGAATGGACAATGCCGGTGAATTCACGTCCAAGGCATTTGATGATTATTGCACAGCAACGGGAATAACTGTTGAGCACTCGCACCGCACGTCCATACGCAAAATGGGCTATTGAATCACTAATAAAAAGGATTAAGTTCATTGCCGGACCGCTCTTGCAGAGTTGTAACTTGCCCAACACTTGTTGGGGACACGCGATCTGCACGCAAAGCACTCATCAATTATAGAACATCGGCCTACAACATCCATTCACCTATGCAACTAGTGCAAGGGGTCATCACGAAGATTTCCCATCTTAGAAAATTTGGTTGTATGGTATATGTACCTATACCACCCCCACAGCGGACTGCAATGGGCCCTCTCCGCAAGTCTGGGATATACGTTGGTTATGAGAGTGCATCCATAATCAGGTATTTGGAACCCATGACTGGAGACTTACACACAGCCCGATTCGCTGATTGCATCTTTGACGAGGACCATTTCCCGTCATTAGGGGGAGAGAATCAACCATTGGATGAAAAATGCCGGGAAATAGTATGGCATTCCACTGGGATCCCCGCGCATGACCCTCGCACTAATGAAGCAAATCAAGAAGTCCAGAAGATAATTGATTTGCAGAATTTAGCAAATGAATTGCCTGATCATTTTGGGATCTCAAGAGCGTGGTTAAGTCGCATGTACCAGCAAGAAATGCACCAGAGAGGGTGGAAATACCAAAGAAAGCGAAGGTATCCTCATCTGTTCGAGAGGCCTCAAAGAAAAAGAACAGGAGATCTGGCTTCTCAAACCCAAAGTACCGGAGACGTCTGGGAAAAGCGGGCGAGAGGACTTACCACGACCAATCACAAAAGTGCCCCAAAGCAAGAAGGGGAGCCAGTTGAGACTTGGCACTGGAAAGAAGCCTGTGGAAAAGGCAATTCCAGATCTGAACCTTCCATTGGAAGAAGCCGCCGGAAATAATGTGTGCGCACACATTGGCGGAGAAAAACTAAAGGAACTTGCTCCTGGAATGGGAAATAGCAATGAAGAGCAAGTAGAAGTGCACGAAGCACCCCATGATGAAATGGCCATAAACTTTGTAATAACGGGAGAATCGATGAATAGAGCAACAGCCAATGTCGATGCATACTTTGCAAAGAAGATTGCCACGATCATTAATCATGATCCCGAGCCCGCATCTCTCGCAGAGTGCAAGAAAAGGCTCGATTGGGAAGATTGGAAGAAGGCAATCACTGCAGAGTTAGTTTCTCTAAACAAAAGAGAGGTGTTTGGGCTTGTGCCGCACGCCTCCCCATATAAACCCCGTGGGGCACAAATGGGTTTTTGTTCGGAAGAGGAATGAAAAAAATGAAGTTATAAGGTACAAGGCAAGGCTTGTCGCTCAAGGTTTCACTCAACGTCCTGGGGTTGATTATGAAGAAACCTATTCTCCGGTCATGGGTGGAATTACCTTTAGATACTTGATCTCAATGGCGATCAACTTGAAGTTGAAAATGAAGCTAATGGATGTTGTCACAAAGATATTTGTATGGAAACTTGGATTCGGAGATTTATATGAAAGTACCGGAATGTATCCCTATCCCGAACCAAGACAGAGCAAACAGAAACCTTTGCAGTGTGAAATTGGAGAAATCACTGTATGGGCTAAAACAGTCAGGAAGAATTTGGTACAATCGTTTGAGTGACTTTCTCTGCAAGAAGAAAGGCTACACGAACAACGAAGATTGTCCATGTGTATTTATACAACGATCCACGAATGGATTTTGTATAATCTCCGTCTATGTAGATGACTTGAACATCATTGGGACGGATGAGGAAATTGAAGAAGCATGCACATACTTGAAATCTGAGTTTGAAATGAAAGATTTGGGTAAAACCAAGTTCTGTTTAGGCTTGCAGCTTGAACATGTCCAAGGCGGAATCTTGGTACACCAAGCATCCTACACGCAGAAAGTGTTGGAGAGATTTGGCTTTGAAAAGGCATACCCGCAAAGACCCCAATGGCTCGGAAGGTCACTCCAAGCAGACCTAGACCCGTGCAGGCCTAAAGAAGAGGGGAGGAAGTCACGGGAGCGAAATTCCCATACTTGAGTGCAATTGGAGCGCTCATGTACCTTGCGAATAGCACTAGGCCGGACATTGCGTTCGCCGTGAATTTGCTAGCGTGATGCAGTCTGAGAACCCACCAAAAGGCATTGGAAAGGGTGAAGGACATCTTCCGTTACCTTCAAGGAAGCAAAGACCTCGGCTTGTTTCTGAAGAAACAATGAATTGAATTTAGTTGGCTACGCCGATCTCGGGTACCTATCGGACCCGCATCCGGCAAGTCACAACCGGGTATGTTTTCCTTTGCGGTGGAACGGCAATTTCTTGGAAGTCGTCTAAGCAGACTCTTGTCTCGACGTCGACTAACCACTCAGAAATCATTGCATTGTATGAAGCCTCTCGGGAATGTGCATGGCTTCGAAGAATGGTTCACCACATCCAGAAGTCATGTGGTCTGAACATGGAACAAACCCCCACTATTATCTATGAAGATAATGCAGCTTGTGTTGCACAAGTACAAATGGGATATGTGAAGAGTAACCTTACAAAGCATATCAACCCCAAGTTCTTTTATGCTTATGAAATGCATAAGATGAACGAGATAAAGATACTGCATACTAAGTCGTGTGAAAATCTCGCAGATTTATTCACTAAGTCACTTCCGGTATCTTCCTTTGAAAGATGCATTAGAGGAATCGGGATGATGAGGCTTAGAGAAGTGCAGATTTCAGGGGGAGATTTTTCACATACTCCTACATAAATCTCAACCATGAAGTTTGAGTACCCAACGTAAATCTTGAAGATTAACATTGAAGTTTGGGTGAATTGTACTCTTTTCCTTAAGTAAGTTTTTCATTGAAGTTTTCTTACATAAGGTTTTTGATGAGGCAATCCGTGCAACACAGCAAGCGTGTGCTATGTACTCTTTCTCCAATTATTTTTCCCACTGGGTTTTTATGGAGTTTTAATGAGGCATATGCATCTCGCAGTGAAGAGTCCAAGGGGGAGTGTTAGGAAACCGGATTCGTATCCGATATGGACTCTTCCTTATCTCTAAGCAGAACCGCTATATATAGGAGGCAGGGGGTCACCCCATTGTACAGAAGCATACAGAATAATAAAGCAGAGCAGTTCCTCTTCATATTGTGTCTCTCGCCCTCTCTCTGTTCTCCAGTTTAGATCTATTAGGCAACCCCGGACTATTCGATAGCGAGGTTGTCTAACAATTTTCTTCCTCTTCGTTCTTTCTGTAAAAAGGGGGCTCATTACGATGGATAAGAAGTCCTAAAATGCCGGTCCTATTTACCAGTGGGTTATACTTGCCAGATTCCCTCGTATTTGTAGGGTTTTCTGCAACGTGTTACGGCAGAGTTACACGTAGTTCTATGCTGTAAAATGCAAATCGAAAAATACATTTCTCTTCCTCTAGTATTACGTGAAAATACGTAGTATTCTGAAATTTACAATATTTTTCCGTGGAAGGTTCGTTTTCCCTTATTAGGGATCTCCGATCAGAACACACACCGGCCGGGGCTGTCCTGCTGTACATGGGAAACGATATTACAGGCGTCCGACGTCCGGCTTGGATTGATCGATCTCCGGTTCTCCACTCGCCCGCTGCAAGGCCGTGTGGTCTGGGAAGCAGCACTGGCCATGGGCGGAGGCGACGTCTGACGCGACGCGCTGTGCACGACACATCCTGTGGATGGACGGACACACGTCTGCGAAATGTGACCGATTGATTCGCGCGGGGGGTGGAGAGAAGAAATGCTTGTGGGTGATGCGCGGCCGCGGAGTGGTGTCGCATCGTGCGTCCCGTGAGACGTCGATCCGAGGCCTTGCTGAGTTGACGTGCCCGGGGGGCGGGCTGATTCGACGGAGCAGCTCTCTGCTTAGCGGCTTCGTAAAGAACCGGTACCACCCATGGCTTGTGGTTTGTCGGGGGTATTCTAATGCTATTTCCAATAGATAGTATCATACTCATTAAATAGATGTCACATAGGATTTTTTGCTGATGTGGCAAAGCATTAAATAGGAGGGAGAAGAAAACTGTATCTTGAGCAAGATACTGCTTTGACACGATATCTTAGGCTGTGGCACAGAATCTAACGCATTGGACCCACTTTCATAGACACAACATCACACCAATTAATTATTTTAACCATATAAGCATGATACTATGCATTGTAGAGAGTGTTTCTTCAATGCAATATCATACTTTTCTCCTACGTGGCATTTTTGGATATTGGAGTATAATACTTTGCACTGGGAATAGCCTAAGGGCCTGTCTGAAAATCTTACACTCTGTTATTGTTGGGGTGATAAAAACACACAAGTCGGTACGGTGTATATGTCTCTACTCTACTCTCAGGTGTTATTAGTTCGGCGAACGAGGATGATATTACGAAACCCTAGAATTCTGTCTGATACTGTTGTTGCCGTATAAATGAATTATCCGTCAGTTCTTTACCAGCTTAGTATTTTTTTTTTTGAATAAACTAGTTGATACATACAACTCAATATGGTATCAGAACTAAAAGATCTTAAGCTAAGATTCGATTGGTGCAATTAAAAAATAATTGCAGTCCACTTCTATTCCACCTATACGTGAAAAGGTGTTAAAGTATAGGTGAATTGTCTGTCTTTCCTCGTCAACTTAGTCTTTTGGATAAACTGGTTGGTGCATGTAATTTAATAAGATCTTTTCCCTTGTTTTATGGATAGAGTGACACAAAAAGCTTTTTTTTTGTATTTTTAAAAATTAAACCCTAGTAATCCTTACCTAGAATCCATATGAAGTGGTTCTTTCTTTCTTGCGAAAAAGCACGATGATACTAAGGTCCTGTTTGAAATGGGTTCAGTTTCAGTTTCTATCGTCCGGAAGTCAGAAGCTTCCAAATGGTTAGCTTTTTCGCAGCCAGAAGCCAAAAGTCCGCCGCCCATTTGTACTAAAAAAAGCTGAAAGCCAAAAACTGATCTGAGATAGTTTCCTACAGCTTCGGTGGTTTAAGGTTATGATTTTATCACTAGAGTTCAAAGAAAATTACCCCTTCCCATCAAGTATAAAATCCTAAACCGCACCACTCTCACCCTTATTTCCAACTCGCATCCCTCATACCTAAAAACTATACTAAAAAGCCAGACTGACAAACACCAAACCTCTTCAGCCCAGTTGTTCAGCCGTGCCGCCTTTCAACCATGCAACTCAGCTATAAACTGCTTTTCAGAAGAGCTACAACCATACCAAATAGGGCCTAATATTTGGATAGCACAGAAGATAAATATTTTCGCAGTTGCTGGTGCAATATTTTTCTTCTCTTTTATGAAGTGGATGCTCCAGTCAAGCCATGCTTGGTGGGTAGTATTATCAGTACTAGTATGCTCAAATTTAAAAGATAAAAAATTGACCATTCTCTACCCGGAAATTATTTTAATTTTTTTAAAAAATAATATTTTATAAAAATAATTTTATAAAAAAATACTCCGAAGAAAATTTAAAAATATATCTATGTCGTCATTTCAATTTGCGATAGATGTATGTTTTATTACTGATTGAATTGGCTGACAGATTACTTTATCGCGGATTTATTTGGCCGATAAGGCTAAGCCTTCTGTCACCAAATGAATTTGCCACAGAACTATTGACGACATAGTTATGTGGCCAATTCATTTGGCGATAGAACTTCTGTTGTCAATTGAAATGGCAACAGGTGTTTATTTTTTAAATTTTTCTAGGGTGTTATTTTCGTAAAATTATTTAAAAAGTGTATTATTTTAAAAAAAATCATCTATTATGTGCAGGACTGACTATCGAGCTTAATGACTTGTTATCATGCTTCTTTCAAAATTGACATAACTCAACATAAAACTATTTTTTAATCATTTAATTAATCATTTCAGATTCAAGCTAACGAGTCACTGTCGAACCGAATCTCATTAATATTTTTTGTCTGAAATAGATTTATTTTAATTCTGAACTTATTAATTATTGTAATAAAAGTAGTTTTAATTTAAACCCTAAGTCTTTTACTACTCTATGTGCACGGGTAGCAAAGCGACATTGATTTGACTAGGCAAACTAAAATGTATACATAATACATAAATTGAAAAATCGATATGGGCGTGGGGTGCTCGATTGCACTTGGATGTCTAGGACGTGTGCCGGTGCGCATGCTTGATGCTCCTCTAGTGGCCTGGACTAGGCCATGAGCCTCGGGCCCAAATCAAATGTGAACAGTAATTTACACTGTTATTTGGGGTAGATCTTGAGCTCAGGTCCCAGTGGCTCGAGGCCCAGCTCCGTCCCTATGTGTCCACATTTTTTTTTAAAAAAAATCATCGATATTTAGTAGAATACTCCCTTCTATCATAAATACACACGGTTTTAGATATGTCAAAATTTTAAAATTTTAGACATTGATATTTTTAAAAATATTTAGGTTAAATACTCGATACGTTTAAATTTATAAGGTGTATTATTTGAATGGTACTCCATCTATTGATAAATACAAGGCTATCGTTTGAATGATCTTGTTTAGAAATATAAGACTTGCTTGTAGATTTAATGAACCTTCGTACTATACCCCTATTTATTCTCTCTCAATCATATGCATTTATTCATTACGATCCACACAAAGTATTACATTTCATCTTCTAAGACAATCAAGAAGGGCATGCAAATTATTTTCTTTCATGTCTTTCTCAATTTTACCGCAAGCTTAATCCTTACGCAAATTCAAAATACGCCTTATATTTATTAACGGAGGGAGTATTGTCTATAAATACATGGCATATTTCATACTCCAATGCAAAACTAGTGTGATGTTCTCTCTATACCCCTAATAAAAATCTATCTTTACTTTGTATCTCTTCATACATGCATTGAGTATAATGCTTGTGATAATAATTAAAAATAATTTAGTTATTATTAATATCTTTTTAATCTATGTATCAAGAAAATAGGTATTATAGATTTGAACGAATATAGTATATGAAATTTATATGTAGTATTAATTTGCCTTAAAAGTATTTTCGTGATCCTATACTAAAGCCCACAAAGTTCCAAGCCCAAACCCCTTTTCTAACTAGCAGGATCTCCGATTCCCAACTCCACCGCCATCTTCTCGAACTCCTCGTCTCCCTGGCATGCTCGGCGCCCGCTAGATCCGATCAATGGATCCCCGCCTCCCCCTCCTCCTCCGCGGCCGCATCTGCCTCCGACGAGATCCACGGATGCGGCGGCTTCGTCGAGGTCTCCCCTCGCTGCCGCTCGCTACGCTTCAGTTTGAGACTTGGCTTGTTCTGATGCTATTTTGTGTTGGGCTCTGGGTACAGGCGAGCTCGGGCTTGGACAAGTCGAGGAAGGCGTCGGACTCCAAGCTCGACTACTCCGACACCACGGTATGCGTCCGTGTCCCCGCGCGCGGCGCTCGATTGCATTCGTATCGCGAATTATGGTTGCGCTCTGCTTGTTGTTGCTGCGTTTTCTGATCGAGCCGTGGCGAATTATTCATGCATGGTTCAGTAGTCTTATGTTTTGTTGCTTGAGATAGTTCACTTCAACTGAGAACCCGTGGAGAGCTGACGATCTCCTGCCTCCCGGTCGCGGGATGCCACTGGTTCGAGTGGCTGGCGGCTGCTGCTAGTTGAGTGAAGTGTGTATAGTTTGAAATTGTCCGTTGTTCTGTACAATTTCGATAGTTGTTACTGATTTCTATCAACTGGATTATATAAGTTTTACTTGTGGTTACTTGTAAAAGGTTCGCTTTCTTCTCGTTGGGAAATCTGAATCGGGGAGTATTACGGTCAGAGGAAAATAAATGTTACACCGCTAATGTTTTGAGGCCTGAGACCACGTGTGTACATCGTAACTTGTTATTTCGTGTAGCTTTGGTGAATGGTCGACGCAGATTTTGCTTGGGATGACTGGAGTGTTCAGATGATCTGATTATGCATTGAATATATGAAAATGAATGCAGATGTTGTGTTAAGTCTCATGTGTTCGAAAGCTTGGTGGGAGTATAAAAATGCTGGACTTGTTCAAAATTCTGTGAACAATTTCTGTACTCGTTATTGACAGGTTCAGTTGTAACCATAATGGTGGGTTTACGTACTTCATAGTCTCCATCTCCGACATTCATTCTCTTTGAGCTAATTTTCATCCCATTATCCCAAGGATCAAGATTTTCTTTTCTGGAGTACCAAAAGCAAGCTTTTATGAACGCAAACATAGGGAATATTGTGCCACCTTGGCTAAGCTTAAGCTTAATTTCCTTTGCTCCTATTGATATACAATACTGCATCAATGAGGAAATCTCATATCTCCCCTATGGTGGCTTACACTACATCTGAAGTACATGATTATTAATGGAGGGCTACTTTTTATGGCAACATATATTCTATTCTTCATGCTTTTTTATGATTTTGTATTTGTGGTATCTGTTGTGCACAAATCGATTTCCTCTTTTAACTTTCTGAATCAGGTTGAGCTGTGCACCATTGATGGTTTGGTTAAGGAAAGCACTCAATGTGCTCCTAATGGCTACTATTTTATCCCAGTCTATAAGTTATCCTTGTGGCAGTTGTTTACCTTAGTTTTTGGGTTGTCATTTATGAGTGTTCTCCATTTTTTTTTCATATATAACTTTTGTACAAGTAGGAAAGAGGATTAAAGAGAATTAGCTAAGCGTATGGTGTAAACAATATTACAATGTTCTGAGCATTGCCACCGAAACAATTTTTGTACCCTTATCTGTTGTTGTTGTTGTTATTGTTGTTGTTGTTGTTGTTGTTGTTGTTGTTGTTGTTTCTCTCCACAGGGTTCATTCATGGTCAGAGTTAAGGGGCCCAAGGGATGGTCATGGAAGCCCTAAACTGTAAGTTTATGTCCGATTGATCTGTTCATTCATTCCTTATTTCTGTCTTAATTATGTGCTTGGCTTCGACCTTGTTTTGTCTTGTGCAGTTTCCCGTTGTCATCGATCAAAACGGATGTAATGCAAATGCAGACATAAATTTTCAGTTCACTGGGTCTGTTGCTCTGGTCATTTTTTTTTTCTGTGCGAGCAATTATCACATTTAAGTTTCAATTGTGAATTCTCTGTGCAGGTTTATGATATCTGGTCAAGTAGTGGGAGCTGTTGGTGGTAAGAGCTGCTCAAAAGATGGAGGACCTTCTGGTGTGAAAGTTGAGCTGTTGTCAGACTCCGATGAGTTAGTTGCATCTGCTTTAACATTATCAGCAGGAGAATATTTGTTTCTGAACATAATTCCAGGTTTGCCTTGCTTACTAATTACTATGCTTCATGTTTAAAAAACCACGACATAAATGTACGTAACTACATACAAAGTTTGATGTGAGGAGTGTAACGAGTGTTGTTCATTTCCTCTGTGTTGTCTCTTACTCTTGTTGTTAGGAGCTACCCTATAAAGGAATAACAGTTTATTCGGCCTCCTGAGCGTCTTGGTTTTGTTGGTGCAGCTCTGACCGAGCCTTCTTATCGTGATGTTGTTATTCATCAGGAATGACAGTATGCAATGGCGGATGAGCTTGTTGCCCTTAAGCGCACTGGCACGTAGGATATTGTACCACTTCCTCCGCGTGTTCGTCCCATTATATGTAAGTAGGTCTATAAAATTAAGGCTCGCTCTAATGGTTCTCTTGAACACTATAAGGCTCGTCTTGTGGCGCGTGGTTTTCAGCAGGAGCATGACTGTGATTATGATGAGACTTTTGCACCTATGGCTCACATGACTACTGTTCGCACCCTGCTTGCTGTGGCCTCTATCCATGAGTGGTCCATCTCTCAGCTTGATGTCAAGAATGTCTTTCTTAATGGTGAGCTCCATGAGGAGGTCTATATGCAGCCACCACCGGGGTATTCTGTTCCTGAAGGTATGGTTTGTCGGTTTCGTCGCTCTCTTTATGAGCTTAAGCAAGCCCCTAGTGCTTGGTTTGAGCGTTTTTCTTCTGTGATCACTGCAGCTGGTTTTTCTACAAGTGCTCATGATCCTGCGCTCTTTGTTCACACTTCTTCCCGAGGTCGAACTCTTCTCCTTCTTTATGTTGATGACATGGTCATTACTGGAGATGATTCTCAATATATTACCTTTGTCAAGGCTCGTCTCAGTGAGCAGTTCCTCATGTCCGATCTCGGTCCTCTTCGTTGCTTTATTGGGATTGAGGTTTCCTGTATACCTGAGGGTTTCTTTCTCTCCCAAGAAAAGTATATCCGGGATCTTCTTGATCGTGCTTCTCTCACTGATCAACGTACATCTGACTCCCATGGAGCTCAATGTTCACCTTCGATCTACTGATGGTGAACCTCTTGAGGATCCTACTTGCTATCGTCATCTTGTTGGGGGTCTTGTTTACCTTGGTGTCACTCGTCCTGACATTTCGTATCCAGTCCATATATTGTGGTAGTTTGTTTCTGCTCCTACTCAGCTCCACTATAGTCATCATCTTCGTGTTCTACGATATCTTCGTGTAACTATCTCTCGCCGTCTTTTCTTTTCACGCTCCAGCTCTTTACAGCTCCAGGCATACTCTGATGCTACATGGGCTAGTGATCACTCTGATCATCGGGCTCTTTCTGCTTATTGTGTTTTTCTTGGTGGTTCTCTCATTGCTTGGAAGACTAAGAAGCAGACAACGGTTTCTCGTTCGAGTGCTGAGGTTGAGTTGCGAGCTATGGCTCTTTTGACAGCAGAGGCTACTTGGCTACGGTGGTTACTTGAGAATTTTGGTGTTTCTGTTTCTACAACGACTCCTCTTTTATCTGACAGAGATTTCTTCACGAAGACACAAACTAGAGCTTATCATAACTTTTACCTTTCCAAACTCAGTGTTGTAGATCCACCATATATATTGTCTAATATAGATATTGCCTAATATAGACTTTCCTTTTATACCTTCATGCACATGTATATATACCGGCCTATTGGCCTCATGTTGAATACAAGTGCTATTCATAATATTAACAAAATGACATATATGAGTTATGAATCATATGATTAGTGACAGCAGTTTCTGGCCCTTGCTTGTCAATATGCATTACTAAATCTTAATTGCAGCTAATCTTATGATACTAACTCAACCGTCATTCCAATGTAGTGCCATGGGGTCTGTAACACTGTCAACTGGCCAACCAAAGGAGGGTGTTTTTGTTGAGGCGAGGTCTAAATCCAGAGGTTATTATGAGGAAGCTACTACTGATTCTTTTGGTAGGTTTCGTCTTAACAGGGCTTGTCCCTGGTTCAACGTACTCAATAAGAGTGGTTGCAAAAGATAATCACAGGTTGGCAGCAGTTGAGTGTGCTTCACCCGAATATGTGTCTGTTGATGTGAGTGTAGCTTATTTAGAATTATTATTGATGTCCTTTGCACACATAATTTGCATACTGCAATTTTGACACTGTTCAAGAATGTTAATGAAAGTGGCACTGCTTTTGTTTCTATAAATTGTTTATGCTTAACAATAATTTGTATTATCAGGTCGGTCAGGAGGACATTTCTGGTATTGATTTTGTGGTTTTTGAATGGCCGGAAGTAGCAATTTTGGGTGGTCATGTGGAAGGGGATGGCATTCATATGTTACAGCCTCATCTATCTGTTGAAATTAGATCAGCAGTCGACCCTTCCAGAATAGAATCTGTACTTCTTGTTCTCCTTTCCTACTACTTCGAAGTACGAAATTTGCCCAAAGGTAAGCACCTTGTTCAGCTTAGGTCTGGCCTTCCATCACATACCCATAGATTTGAGTCAGAGTTGGTTGTTGACCTGGAAAGACAACCTCAGATTCATGTTGGTCCTCATAAATATAAAACTGAGCGCCATCACAAACAGTAATTCTTTTTTACGCTACTTTGTTTCCGTTCTCTAATTGGGAAATCTGAGATGAAAACTGTAGAAATGAGCTGCTTGCAGCCATTCGAAAATATTGAGGTTCTTGTTTATTCAGCACAAACAAATCTTTATATCCCGTTCATCCTATCTGTAACAAATGAACTAGAGGCTCAATGTTTCACCTTGCCGTGGAACACGTTTCCTGTACCAGAAACCTCAACATGTTCCTAAGTTGGCCTCTATTTCGTGCAGGAACTGACCCCAGCTCCAGTTATCCCTCTTATTGTTGAGAGTTTCTGTTATTGTACTGGTGATCAGTATGCCAAGGCTATCGCGGCAGACTTCTTTGTGAAAACTTAGGTAATTTTGATTGTAGGAACTATTTAATATGATATTTTTATGACTACAGGTTAAAGGACTTGTACCAAAGTGCTGTAGGAATGACTTCCCTAGGTTCAGGGGCCGTGACGACCAAAAAGGAGCCACGGAAGACAGTATTGAGAAAGTGAGCGTGAAACACAAATTAGCTTCAGATTAGGCGTTGAAAAATGAGTACTGACAGATTGAGCACGTCAGGTGTAGAAATAGCTGTTTCTTTCCTTCGCAAGGGGTAGCTTTGCAGATTAAAAGAAGCCTGACAGTTAATACTTTGTACCATTACCGACTGCAAATTTTGATGCCAGCGTTGGGCATGTTGTCATTCAAAATGTTGTACGGTAGTAGTACTATGTACAGTTTGCAGGCGCCAGATAAAGCTTTTTAGAGCCTGTCGTTTATTTTTCCTTGCCCAGATAGGGCAGAGCTATAGTGTCATTGTTGACAACTCTAGAAACGGGAGTGTAAAAAATCTATGGCGTGAAATTTTTTGGTGAAATTAGTTGAATTCTTGACCTTGCGATGTGCTTGGAGATATGTGCGCTGGTCGGTGGGTTTGTCTTCTTCGGTGGTGGACTGGTGGTGGCAGCGGCGAGTTTGGGTTGGGGGTTCTCCAGATTAGGGTAATGGTTCATCGGGTTAAGGGTTGGGTTCACTAGGACATGGATTTGGAGGGAGGCCCCGCTGCGTTTTGGCGGTGGTGCTGCCTGTGTGGGCTAAGAGAAGGGCTGTGTGTGCGTGTGTCAATCTAATGGTTAAGAAATTATATCGATTTTGGGCAAAAAAAAAAAAGTTAGCTGATGTATAGACAGATCTTCCTGGAAAATAAACTTGATGTTTTGCGACAACGAAAACACCTTTCGACTTCATGTAGTGTTTGGCATGTTTTTGCCCCGGCTTGTTGTACGCACTTCATTGAGCATATTACCCGAAGGATAATCCCATAACTATTGAACTGAGTTTTAGATCAACCGATTACATCTTCAACTAGCGTACCAGCATCAGTTGCTGATTGTTTTGAGCCTGCCTTGATCTGAGTCGTTCATAATTGATCCGAAGGTCGGGATTGTCGCCCTCACCTCCCGATCTGAAGGGTGGATCCTCGTTCCCTTCCGCTCGCTATGATGTCTTTGCATCTTGACTACAAAATAGATCTGCATGCGAGTGGTTGTTTGTCTGGTGTCATGGGTACAATGAAGAACTAACCAATGTACTACAAACTTACTAACTTGTCTAGTCCAAAACGTGACAATCACACAATTATGCAGCATCCAGATGGCTAGGGGACCAACTCTAGTGACCAGCGGGTGGCCGATGTAGATTTAGGTCCCGTTCGTTTCTGCTTCGGGACAGCTTCTGCTTTAAAAAAAACTGATTATTTATCGAACGGGAGGATTCTGGACAGCTTCTATGAGAATCATAAGCTGATTTCTATATAGAATCAAAATCTGGTTGAAACCTGATTCTCACTGATTCTTGCTGATTCTCGCCGGATTGATTCGGAATCTAGAAGTTATAGTCGGCTCGGCCCGATTCTCCCATAATCAGAAGTAGTTTCTTTCATAATCCATAATCCAAAAGCTAAAACGAACTGGACCGTAGTGGGTTATCCATTGGATCTGACCATCTGACTAATTAGGCTTGAGGGGCCATCAGGGGTGACCAATTCAGATAGCCCTGTTTCAAATTCCAATTGCCCAGGACACAGTATAGTGGCATACTATAGGAGAGAGAATGCGCCTTGATTATCTTTCCTTTCACGCAATCAACAGCTAACAGGTATACGTATGCCGATCGGTTCAGGTTTACAGCGGGCTCCTTCAATGCAGGGCCCCTCTGACCAATTCATGGAAGTATGTAATCAAGAGGAACAAGTAGCTGGTCGTTACCTGTTCTAGTAGCAGCACAACAGATGGAGTCATCAACCAACTTCTAACAAGTAGGTACCCCGCTACAATACACGCGCGCGCATATACATATACATATCTATACATATATGTATATGTATATATATACGTATACGTATATACATATATGTGTATATATATATAGGAAGCCTTTTCTGTACTCCTAGGAGTACATACTCCCACCTTCAATATATCACTTAAACGAATGCGTTATACTCCTTTATAACTTTCGGTATATTCCAATAATAATTTAAGACTAGGATGGTACGCGCGGCGCACGCCGCGCGCGTTAACGGGAAATGAATTTGTGTTTTTTTCGGATAAAAAACGGACCACGGAACAATTTTTTCGTAGAAAAACGACGTAAAATATTTTTTCTCATGCTCTGGAGAAAAAACGAACAACAAAACCATTTTTTTCCAACAAAAACGGATAAATGACGGACGAAAAACGAATCCTCATTTTTTTTAGAGAAAACGGTAAACAGAATCATTTTTGCCATGCTCCGGAGGAAAAACGGATCACGAAAACATTTTTTTCCGCGCAAAACGGAGAAAGGAATCTTTTTTTTTAGAGAAAACGGGCAACGAAAATATTTTTCCACGCACAGACGCCGCGTGAACGGAAACGAATTTGTGTTTTTGGGGCAAAAACGAGGAAAAACGACGTAAAACATTTATCCCATGCCCTGGAGGAAAAACGAACAACGAAACTATTTTTTTTCCAACAAAAACGGATAAACGACGGATGAAAAACGGATTTACATTTTTTTTAGAGAAACGGCAAACGAAAACATTTTCCCCATGCTCCGGAGAAAAAACGGATCACGAAAACATTTTTTCCGAGCAAAACGGAGAAAGGAAAATTTTTTTTGAGCGAAAACGGGCAACGAAAATATTTTTTCCATGCTCCGGAGGAAAAACGGACCACGAAAACATTTTTTCCGGGCAAAACGGAAAAAGGACCCGAACGTAAAGCACAGGGACCTATTTGTTATAATTTTGGACCTATTCGCTATTTTGAAAAATTAGAAAAGGGCTCGTTCGCTATTCGCATTTAATGGGGGGTCTCCCTGTAAAATACCGAACGAGGGACCTAAACGCGAAACGGGGAAATCTATTTTCCTCTCACAGAAAATCGCACAAGGACCTATACGTAATTTTAAAAAAATGGAGGACTTTTTTGGAAAATAGAGGAGAGAGAAGGTGAAAGTGAGGTGGATGCTTGAGGAGCCTTGAAACCTCCCATATGTAATTGAGGGATAATACTACAATGCGACATTGTTAAAAAAATCATCAAAGCCTTTCATATTTTTTTTTTGTTATATACCCTTTTCCATATGTAAAAAGAGTATATAAACAAATTATACTATAAAGTGTGGATTTTGATTATTTTTTTTGTGAAACTCACTTTGAAGTATCTTATAATCAATGTTAGAGTATACTCAAACACTATCAATACACACACACACGCACACGCACGCACGCACGGTAGCCAGATTCAATGAAATGGTTCCATAATCCATACTCTTGAGAGTATGTACTCTCGTCTTCTTATATACTACTTAAATGAGCATACTCTAATACTGATTATGAGATACTCTAAAGTGAGTTATATAGAAAATTTTATCAAAGTCTACTCTTTATAGCACAGTTTGTGTATATTGTCCTTTCATATATGGAAAAGGGTATACAAAAAATAAAGGGCTCCGATAAATTTTTTTTCAACCATGTTACATTGGAGTATCTTAGAATTAGTATTTAAGTATACCAAAAGTGATAAAATGTATAATACGCTCATTTAAGTAGTATATTGGAAAATGGGAGTATACACTCTTAGGAGTAGTTACTCCCACATTTGAAATACTACCTAAATGAACTTGAAATATTCTTTTATCACTTATGGTACACTCATATACTAATTATAAGATGTTCCAATGTGAATCACATGAAAAAAAAATATAAGGGAGTACATAGTTTTTAGCGTATTTTGTAAATACCTTTATATACACGTATAAAAAGTAGTGTGTCTGAAAAAGGTATATACCACCTCTGAAAAAATTAAATACCACCTAGCTAGTCTTATATATCCATATACTACACATACATGCCTATAACATCCTCAAAATTCAAATAAAAATGAGAATGTGAAATTTAAGATTTTGAATGTATTTAATTCTAATTTTCGGCCTTTTTTGGTTTTTCTTGGATTTTTGCACTAAAGGAAAACCCTTTCTAATGTTGATATATTTAAATATAAATAAAGAGAATAAAGATCTATAGTAATAAATTCTAAAAAAAATTATATTTCACTAAAGTAAATATCTAGAACTCCATTTCTACATTCAAAAGACATGTGAACACATTTATTCATGAAAAGAAATGTGAAATAATGGAATTTTACAAGGAACAGTATGATTGTCAGATTTAAATAAAAATACCCCAACATTATCTTGACCTTAAAATTTTACCATATCTTCTTAATATAAATAAAAATCACCATTAAAATATCAAAAATAAATAATCAAGTTTGATAGTTTAAAAATTTCAAATACTGAAAACTTGGAAATTCAAAAATTCCAATGTCACAATTATTATAAGATAAATATAAATATATTACATTGAAATTTTTATAAAATAATCCTGAAACCATAATAAACCTCTATAAAAATTTTCAAACAATCTTAACAATATTTAAGTCCTAAATGAATTAAAATAAAAAAGAAAATGAGCAGTGTAGCTTGTCAGAATTTATATAAAATTTACACACAATATTTCAACCTGAAAATTTTACAAGATAATAAAAATTATCTAAGATATATAGTGATATAACATAAAAAAAATTTGGGGCAAATTTAATGGGAAATTAATATGCTCAAACCGACTCTATCCACAACCATTTTGCTGAATTCATCCTTACCGATGATGACAGGTGGGGTCCTTTAAACTATTTGGGCCCACATGTTAGCCGCAGCTCCTCTCTTCTTCTTCCTCTCCTCGCAGGTGCCATGAAGCCAGCTCCTCCGCTGTTCCTCCCCACCAGTGCCACAATTGCACTCCACCCGAGGCAATGCTGACACCACCCGCAGACACGCTGCTGCTCTCCCCACAATTGGAATTGCTCCGGCCATGCCTTCCTCTTTGCAAGAGCTGCAAAAACTGCCACCGAGTTCCCACTGTGGATGAGCTACGCTATACCGTTTCTCCGGCTATAAAAGCCGCCCAGGACTCGTAGTAGCACCGCACATCACCTTCCCCTCTCCCACTCAGCCGAGGAACCCCAAGATCCCATCCACGACCACCATTGCCAGGGAGCCTCGAGCTCGGATGAAAGAAAAATCGAGATGGTATAAAGCTTCATTTTCAAATTACTTTGAACATTGGCACCTAAGACCCCTCATGATCAAAACCCCTCATCTAATTTCAGCTTCTTCTGCATGGAATGCTGTCGCCCCTACCACCCTTCTTCTGCAAAGCTGGCGCACGGTGTTAGCACAAACTAATCCAAACCCGACACCAAATTGAGGTAAAATGGGATGTTTTTGGTCCCTTTATTCTAGAACTAAGATCAATCAAACCCGAACGACCTCCTACCACCGTCGCGGTTCACCGCCGCAGGCTCTTGTCAGCAGCCACCTTCGATTGGCCATTGCCGCCACCAAGCACTGCCTCGGGTGTGCCTTGGCCTTCTGGAGATTGATGAGCCCACGACCTGCCGACACCGCCCTTTCCTCTCCGGCGACAAGCCAAGCCGAACTCCTCTGCTCACACTCACTGACACGTGGGCCCACCGTGTCAGTCTCAGCCACGCTCACGCACGTAGACGCTGATCGGTGGGACCACCTTATCAGCTAGTGCGTCTCACATTCAAAATCTGCAAAATAAGAAAGTATGCTTTCTATCAAAGAAAGCGTATTTTCCTATTTTCAGCATTTTCCAACCCGAACTGATTTAAATGTGGATAAATTTTGCAGTCTAACTCCAAGTCCAACCAAACAAGTTTCTAAATTTGTGTAAATTCATGTAGATTTATAATATGTAAAAATATTCCACTTTTGTTCTTTGAACAAAATTTAAATTTGAATTTAAGAAAGAACCTAGAATATGATATATATATATATATATATATATATAGAGAGAGAGAGAGAGGGAGGGAGGGAGGGAGAAATTGTGCAAAATAATTTAAAAAATTATAAGACAAATTTTCATATGTTTCTAATATCACAAGCTTTCCAAATAGACAAAAATATTTATATTTAGACTTAGTTTGTATGAAATGCATAAATAAGTTAATTTCAATGCATTCGAAATTCAAATGTTTATAACTTGTGCAAATAAATTCAAATTTTAGTGAAATCAATTCCTATGATATATAGAAATGATAATATTTATATTTATGCAAAAATATTTAGATATTAGGCTTTGTTTATTCATATTTATGTCTTAGGAACGATCATATCTATACATGAAATGTGAAATAACCATAACTATATCAAATAATCTCCAAAACCTATGAAACCAAAACCTAAATCACTGAAAATCATGAATTTGTGCTATGTGATAGTAGCTTAAGCCTAGACTTTATTTGTATTAATATATTCCTTTATGCAATAAGATCTTCGAGAAATGTTGTTGCAGACACAACACCTTATTCTTACTTTGTATTTTATATTTATAAATCAGAATAATTTTAGCCTCTTGAATTCAAAAAAATAAGAATAACATATTTATAGAAATCAGGAAGTCATGCCTTAGAATGAACCCAATGATTATCTCTTGATCGAATGATAACACCAAAATCCCTGAAGCCACACCTATTTCTTTTAGAAAATTTTAATTTGGCTTTACATCTGATTTCTTATTATCCTTATTGAAAATTTGTTATTTGCCGTATTTCCTGTTGAATGACGAGTAGACACTGACTTTTTAGAAACTGTTGACGACGACCTCACCAACGATCCATATTACGTGCAGGACAACAATCAGCAAGGCAAACATCTCCTTTGATCATATTCATCCTATCATTTTACGGTGTTTATCTTTGTTTTATGAAAACTATTATGCATGCGTTATGTTTAGCAAACACTACTATATTATGGGTACTGGTAGAAGTATTCCCTAACTTGTGGATTTTCCTTAATCAATACTCCCTCCGTTCCTATTTGTAGGGCGTTTTAGTTTTTGTTGGAAGTTCCATTTTGTAAGGCGCATGCATAAGCAGATTAATTGGCCAGCAGTAATTACCAACCGCATGCATGCATGGGCGTGGCCAATGGGTGCTCCCAAGAGTAATTACTAACTGCATGCATGCATGAGCATGGCCAATGTTCGCTGCATGCAGAGTGAACGAGGCATAATTAATCACGGTTAATTAGAGGAAATCCGGAAAACAAAATGCATTGATGACTTGTCTTGGTCTTTGCAAAAAAATTTATACGCCCTACATATGGGAATGGAGGGAGTATTGTTGTGTGAACCTTGATAATCCATATAATATGGGTAGACACATAATAATGTAAGACTAGGTATACTCGATTATACGTGCATTTGCTTAGATGTTTTAGAAATGGGTACACAAACGGCTGTTTATACTGTTCGTGATGAAAATATAATATTGGATATGATGGAAAATGTGGCCAATGGTATTTTGATAAAAATAAAACTATGATTTAACGCGGGCGAGATATGGCAATAGCCGTATGTGCGAGGGATGGACTTGCATGTAGTGTAGGGGAAGTTTTCTCGCCTTAGTTGGGTTAAGGACCGAACTATTGTGTTGTTTTCAGGTCGATATAACCGTACAACCACAAGTATTGGTATGAAATAGCCTTAACTTGTTAAGTTACTTAGAACTAGCTTTGCACATTAGAAGGCTGTAGTAGCACAGGCTTTTGGATAGAGATTGCTCGTAGGGGTGCCCACACAGAGTTATGAGTGAAACATATACCAATGCAATGGTGTACGCCTTATTATGGGGAGAAGTGGGGCTCCACAGGAGTGAACTGTGTGAGAAGTACTGTGTGTACGAATATCTTCTACCATCATAGTAAGGCTTTGCCATCACTGGGCTTGTGCAAAGTTAGGGCTAGGTAATGTAACAGTTATGTTATGATCATCTGTTGCACACCTAAGGAAGTATGTTAATATTTTGGCAAAAGAATTGGTCATATCTTGTGAATAAAGCAGTATACCTCAGCAAAATTAGAACTTTTTGAAAAGCCGCATCTATGGTCAAAGGTACTTGGTAATGTCATCACATAGCTAGAAGTTTGGTATTTTCATAAAATAGATTGGAATTTGGAAATTGTCGTTGGAAAGTCCTTATTTCAGATTTTTGGTGATAGCAATTGGCTATGAACGAATTATTAACTCATTCATGGAGGATTGAATTGTTATATTATGATTACATACTTATTAGTCAATTGCGCTTTTACATTGTAATCTACTATTCAGTATTTACGATTAAAATTTGCTTAATGCAAAAGAGCTTAGTAACCTTCCATTTGACACAACCTGCATCTATTAAATATTTACATACACGACAAGTCTTGCTGAGTATGCAATGTACTCAATCTTGCTATTGTTGTTGTTTATTAGGTGATGAAGCAGAATACCCTGATGAATCTTTTAATAACGCAAGTTATGGGGATTTCAATGAAGAATTTTTCTAGAGTTTATCATGTTAGTTGCCTGTGAGAATAATAGGCTAAGGAAAATTGCAAGATAATAATGTTTTCACTGGCTCTTTAATTTGGGTTGTAAGAATGTTATCAGTAAACTGCTTCCGCTATTGTATATAATAAATTGTGCATGGATGTAATTTCAATTTGTAGATGTGCATACCAGCCACTGATCATGAGACTAGTAATGTATGCACATAGAACCCATTGTTAGTATTTAATACCAAAAATGGGGGTCTCACAATACCCTTCATTGCGCGAGATAGTCTATACATTGTGAGATATGGCATGGGGAGTAACTATTTCAAGAGTAGAAAAGAGATACATACATACATACATACACACATATAAAAGAAAATCAAAGTTAACAAGAACCACGACAATTTTTTTTTGACATGTCACTATACTGTCTCAATATCTTTAATTACAGTCCCCACCGCCTACACCACATAAGTACTACTAGGCTTGTAAACGAGTTGAGCTCTAGCAAGCCTGGCCTCCCAAGCTTAAGCCGAGCTCAACCGCGAATGAGTTGGGGTCCAAGCTTGGATTTAAGTTCAAGGTCGGCTCGGTTCAAGCTCAAGTAAGCTCAGTAAGAATTAACATGCAGTATTATTTAACAAGTGATTCATAAATTTATCAGGCCCACATGCTATTCGAGCTTGGCTCAGTGAAGCTCGCGAGCTCAGGATCAAGCTCGAGTTTGACTTTTTTGAAGCTCTAACCAAGCCTAGAGTGAGTTGAGCTTGAGCAGCTCAAGAGCCTCGAGCAGTTTACGAGTCTCAAGCTTTTTTTAGAGCTCTAAGTACTACCTATTATCTATTCTGTTTAGTTGTAATTTAAAACATCAGTATGATCTTTGTACATTTGACCATTGCTAATATCATTTTCTAATTCCAAAAGATCACATGAAAAAATTAGTAAATTATTCTAAAATATCTACTCCTTTCGTCCAAATTTATAGGACCTATTTTTTTAATGGTCATATCTATTAATATACAGCGTATTTTATGTTCAAATGTAAAAAATAGTGTGATTTTTTTCCTTTATACCCTAATAAATATCCCGATTTACTTAATATTATCTATATGCATGCATCAAATATGATGCTTAGATGTAATAATTATAGGAGAGGTGCTTCTGTGCTCTTCTTTTTTAAAGTTATACAAATATTAAAGCATTAATGAAGGGTAGATGAGGATTACTTACCCATTCACTTGCTTTAAGATTTGTGTAACTTGTATTGGGAGGAAAAGCATAGAAATATTGCTCTAATTATAGATAGTCTAGTTATTTTTGATATCTTATTGATCTATGTATTAAGAAAAAATATGCTCTATAAATTTGAACCGATGGAGTACTTGAGAAGAAGATGGAGTAACTGATTAGTACTATCACTATGTCATCATTCTTTGTTGTTCTTATGGGACGATCTTTCTGTTTACTTGCTTTGAGTTGAAGTCACTGCAAATGTTTTGAGAGGGGGAAAAGATGGAAAGTAAGTTGGTGTGGTCGGGATCTGTACAAGTTACCAACCAGCAGCCAACCTAACATATTTTTTTTATTCTTGTAACTTTGGTACAACCAAATGTTTCTGTGGGCAGTGGACAAATAATTAAAGGAAGGATCGAAGGCATGTACCATAAGACGAGATTAGTTGATTTTTAGCATATATATATAGAGAGAGAGAGAGAGAGGATAGCTAGTGTACTATAGATAGCACAGATCCTCCGTGCTATAGGGTTGTGTTTGCAAAATTCGAAGACGAAACTGTTGATCCAAACCGTGCATTCTATTCATCTTATTGAAATCTCACTACCCACCAAATTATATATTTTTTGAACTTTTTCTCCTATTTATTTTGTATTTTTCAAAATCCATGATCTAATTAGTTGTGGGGCGTCCAATGAAGCTGGTTTTTGAAAATACAAAATAAATAGGAGAAAATTTTCAAAAAATATAAAATTTGGTGTGTAGTGATATTTCAATGAGATGAATAGAATGCACGGTTTGGATCAATAATTTTGTCTTTGAATTTTGCAAACACAACCCTATAGCACGGAGGATCTGTGCTATCGATAGTACACTAGCCATCCACATATATATATATATATATATATATATATATATATATATATATATATATGAAGCCTTTTTCGTACTCCTTGGAGTACGTACTCCCACCTCCAGTATACCACTTAAACGAATATGTTATACTCCTTTATCACTTTCAGTATACTCTAATAATAATTCTAAGATACTACAATACGACATTGTTGAAAAAATTCATTAGAACCATTTATTTTTTTGCTATATACCCTTTTTCGTATATAAAAAGAGTATATAAACAAATTATGCTACAAATGGTGGATTTTGATGAAATTTTTCGTTGAATTCACTTTGGAGTATCTTATATTCAGTATTAGAGTATACTCAAAATGATAAAGAGGTATTGAAAGTGCATCTAGGCCCCTCAATTTGTTTTGGTGATTAATGATGACACAATTAAAGAGATCTAATGTTTTATCCAAGAATACTGCAGATATCGAGATTATATTGAGCTTGGAATAACATTGGACACCCCCACGACTACTTAAAATCAAAAGGACGGCATCAAGACCATAATTGTAATCTTATATTTATTTGCGTCTTAAGGATAGCCGTACTATTAAGAGGGTACGACGAGAAATCGACTTTAGGATGTGCATGTGCTCAACATCAATTTCTTGCATCTCAAATTAGCACTACTTCTTTTGGTTTTGAAAAGTTTAAAGTTGAAACCGAACTGGGTAACCCGGAGTATCCGGACATTTAGTCCGAGTCTCGGATTCAATCCGAGTATCCGGACATTATGTCCGAGTCTCCGGTTGAGCCCTCGGTTGCCTCTGGTTTTCGATGGGTCCGAGTATCCGACATTTGGTCCGAGTCTCGGATAACCCGGAGTCTCCGGTTGTTTATCCGACACTCCGCCTGTACAAAACGGAGTAACGGGCTAGTTTTCAAAAGAGTATTTAAAGCCCCCACTCCACTCCAACGGCAAGAATCTCTATTGAGCTCATTCATAGCAGCATTCAAGCCATTCCTAACCATCTAAAAGCATTCAATAGAGCCCCCATCTTCCTCCCACCAAGTAATTTGGTTGTTGATCCTTTTGGTGAGGAGAGGAAGAAGAAAAGTGCTAAGTGCATTCATTTCATCTTGTTGAGCACTAGTTCATCCTCCAAGCGATTCTTCGTGGTGCCATTACTCTTGGAGGTTGAAGGTCTCCTAGACGGCTAGGAGTCACCGGGAGCTACCAAAGCGTGTGGTGAGCCCCTGGCTGCTTGTGAAGGCAAGTCTCGCCTCCGAAAGGGAAGAGACAAGAAGTGAAGCCGGCGAGTGCATTTGTGCAACACCGGAGGAAAGCGGGTTGAAAGAGACCCTGGCTCAAGTGTGACCGAGCCACCTCAACGGAGACGAGGGTTCCCTTCAAGAACCCGAACAGGTGAAAAATCTCGCCTCTCGCATTCTCTTTTTCTTCCTAGATTTGCTTGGTTAGATTTGATTTTGTAAAGTTAGATCTAGCTCGTTGCTTTATGTATATTCAAATCTTGTCTAGCAATTGTTCTAGGTTGTTCTTGCTATTTACTTCTAGTAGTTTGTTGCACTTGCTAGAGTAGTTTTTGTTATGCGTTCGAGTTAGCTAACCGGAGACTCCAGTATTCTATACGGACACTCGGACAAGCGAGTATCGGACCAAAACCCGAGACTCGGATTGACCAGCTTCGGCCCGTTTTATTCCGCGTAAATTTTAATCCGCCTATTCACCCCCTCTAGGCGACATCATTGGTCCTTTCAATTGGTATCGAGCCTAATCTCCTTTATTTTGGCTTAACCGCTTGGAGAATCAAAGATGTCGGACATAGAAAGGTTACCAAACCCATGGCCAAGAGAAAGCCTCGGGTTCGGTATCGGGTTGCTATTCCATTAGATTATTCCTCCTTTGGAGTCTCAAACTCCTCATCCTATGTTTCCGCCTCGTCTGGCCGAGCGCCTCACTTCGATGGCACTCGATATGCGGCATGGAAACATAAGATGAAGATGCACTTGAGATCACTTCATCCGTGTATTTGGAAGATTGTTGAAACAGGTTTCAAGCCCGCAAACCCCAACAATCTCACCTCAAGAAGACAAAGCTCAACACTTCAACGACTTGGCCGTCAATGCCTTGTTCAATGCTTTGAGCGACTCCGAGTTCAACCGGGTCGATGGCCTTGACAATGCCAAGGACATTTGGGAAAGATTGATGGTGTCTCACGAAGGTGTATCAAGTGTCCGTGAGTCAAAGATAGAACTCATCATTGGGGAGCTAAGTCGATTCACTTTGGAAGAAGGTGAATCGTACACAAACATGTTTGATCGCTTGATGGTGCTAGTGAATCAAGCAAAGGGACTTGGAAGCACCGAGCTCACCGACAAGGCCGTGGTGAAGATCATCCTCCGAGTGATCACCCCCACCAACCGCAATCTTGTGCAACTCATCCGCGACCGGCCAAATTTCGACACCCTCACTCCTCATGATGTGATTGGCCGGTTGATGACGGATGAGATGATGGTAAAGGAAGCGGAAGTGGTGGAGGAGCTCAAGTCCGGCAAGAAGAAAGGCATCGCCTTGAAGGCCGTCAAGGTGGTGCAAGAGGTCGAAGAGAGCACAAGCGATGAAGAAGAGTCGAGCGGCCCCTTGACAAATGAAGATATGGCCTTGCTCGCCGAAGATTCAACAAATTCTTGAAGAAGAAGGGCTACAAACCGGGTAGTCACTCCAAGAGCTATGGCAACAAGTCAAGAGGGCGTCACTCCTCAAGAAAGTGCTATGAGTGTGGGGAACCCGGCCACTTCATTGCCGAGTGCCCACACAAAGAAAAGAAAGAAGAAAAGCCCTACAAGAAAGACAAGTTCAAGAAGAAGGACAAGGACAAGAGCAAGAAGTACAAAGGCAAGGGTCATGCATACATTGGCAAGGAGTGGAACTCCGACTCCGACTCCGAGTCCGAGTCCGAGTCCAACTCCGACAATGAGGAAGGACTTGCCACTGCCGCCATTGCCACTCCACCGACAAAGTCAAAGAGTCTCTTTGACGACTTAAGCGACAATGAAGGAAATACTCCAATGTGCCTTATGGCAAAAGGGCACAAGGTATCATCTAAGAGCACTACTCCTTCTATTGTTGATTATGGCTTAGATGATTGTGATGATGCTAGTGATGATGAGGAAGTAGCTTTTAAGTCTATGAATGATTTTGATATTGAAAAATTAGACTTGCTACTTAAAGATATTGAAAAATTGGAGGAAGTAGTTGAACAAAAGGAGGCTATTCTTGAGGCTCAAGAGGATCTCCTCATTTTTGAAAAGGAGAAGAACATTGAGCTAGAGAAGAGCCTAGCTTTTGAAAGAAAGAGAAATGAGGATTTGGTCAAAAGTTCAAATTTGACCAAAATGAAGCAATTAGTCTTGAGATCACCAATGCTTCACTCTTAGAGCAACTTGCAAAAGCAAAGGATGCTTGCAAGGCTCTTGAAGTGAAGCTTGTTGATCTCTCGAATAAAACTTCTACCTCAATCAACAACTCCAATATTTCATTACCTTCAACGAGCAACGGTTGCGCTAGATGCTTTAATGTTGATGTTGCTACTTGTGCTACTAACCGTGAGACTTTGAAAGTCTTAGCTCATGAAAATGAGAAGCTTAAGGTGATGCTTGAAGATGGACTTCAAAAGTCCTACAAGGCAAGCAAGGGTTTAGAGGAGTATCTCAGTAAGCGCCAAGGTAATCCTAAGAGGCAAGGGCTTGGGTATGTTCCGCCAAAGGGAAAAAAGAGCAACATTGTTGTTGCTCCTTTAAGCAAGCCCATTCACTTTGTAAAAGGTGAAGGAACATCCAAGCACAAAGCTCACTCCGAGTTCTTTGCTTCTTATGTGCTTAAAAAGACTAACCTCGGTCGTGTAGTTGCTTATCATGTTGGGCGTAAGCCGAAGAATGCTCCTTGTGTTCGTTCTATTTGGGTCCCTAAATCACTTGTCACTAATGTGCGTGGACCTAACCAAGTTTGGGTACCAAAGAGCAAAAACTAAATATCATTTTGTAGGCCTATATCTCCGGTGGAACAAGTTGGATTTTGGATAGCGGATGTACGCACCACATGACCGGAGAAAAGGCAATGTTTGCTCAATTGGACTCAAATGGATCAAACAGTGAAAGCATTGTCTTTGGAGACAATGGAAAAGGAGAAGTAATTGGATTGGGTAAAATTTCTATCTCAAGCAATTTTCAATTAAATAATGTTTTGCTTGTTGATTCATTAAGCTACAATCTATTGTCCGTTGCACAATTATGTGAAGCGGGATATAATTGTTTGTTTAATGAAAAGGGTGTGGATGTCATTAAGAGGCTTGACGGTTCAATAGCCTTTAAAGGGCGTTTGAAGGGTAAGCTCTATCTCGTAGACTTCAATACAGATAGACTTAATCTTGAAACGTGCTTAATGGCTAAATCCAGCATGGGTTGGCTTTGGCATCGCCGGTTGGCCCATGTTGGTATGAGGAATCTTCACAAACTCATTAAAGGCAACCACATTCTCGGACTAACCAATGTCGTCTTTGAGAAAGATAGGATTTGTAGCGCTTGTCAAGCCGGCAAGCAAGTCGGTGCCTCCCATCCCGCCAAGAATGTGATGACGACCTCAAGACCTTTGGAAATGCTTCATATGGATCTTTTTGGTCCGGTCGCCTATATAAGCATCGGGGGAAGTAAGTATGGTTTGGTTATTGTTGATGATTTTTCTCGATTCACTTGGGTGTTCTTTTTGCATGACAAAGGTGAAGTCCAAGTGACATTAAAGAAATTCATGAGAAGAGCTCAAAACGAGTTTGAAGTAAAGATCAAGAGAATTCGGAGCGACAACGGCACCGAGTTCAAGAATATTGGCGTGGAGGAATTTCTTGATGAGGAAGGAATCAAGCACGAATTCTCGGCTCCCTATTCTCCTCAACAAAATGGGGTGGCCGAGAGGAAGAATCGAACCCTCATCGAGATGGCGCGGACGATGCTTGACGAGTACAAGGTTTCCGATAGTTTTTGGGCGGAAGCCATCAATACCGCATGCCACAGCTCCAACCGCCTCTACCTTCACAAGATCTTAAAGAAGACGGCGTACGAGTTGCTCACCGGGAAGAAACCAAATGTCTCCTACTTTCGAGTCTTTGGGAGCAAATGCTATATCCTTAACAAAAAGGCTAAGTCTTCTAAATTCGCTCCTAAAGTAGATGAAGGTTTTTTACTTGGTTATGGAACCAATGCTTACGCGTACCGAGTTTTCAACAATACCACCGGTGTCGTTGAAATCTCGCGTGACGTGACTTTTGATGAAACTAACGGTTCTCAAGTAGAACAAGTTGATCGTGAGGTGTTTGACAGGGAAGAACCTCCTTGTGAAGCTATAAAGAAAATGGCAATTGGGGAGGTAAGACCTCAAAATTTGGAATCTCACCCGAGCTCCCCAACCCGGAGTCTCCGGCCTGAAACCCGGAGTGTCCGGATTAGTCCGGAGTCTCCGGGTCCAATACCGGAGTCTCCGGATGGGTCAGGCTCGGGCGACATTCCCTCCTCGTCCAATCAAGCTCAAGATGGTTCAAATGCCACCCAAGATGATGAAGGCCCTATTCAAGCCTTGGACTCATCCGTACCTCATCCTAGAGTTCATCAAAGCATTCAAAGAGATCATCCGGTCGACAACATTCTTGGAGACATCAACAAGGGAGTATCCACTGATCTCGAGTTGCAAATTTTTGTGAATTTTACTCGCTTGTTTCCTCTCTTGAACCTCTTAAAGTAGATGAAGCGCTTGAAGACCCAGATTGGGTGATGGCTATGCAAGAGGAACTGAACAACTTCAAGCGCAATCAAGTCTGGGAGCTT
Source organism: Rhipidocladum racemiflorum (assembly GCA_036346355.1). Classification (NCBI taxonomy): domain Eukaryota; kingdom Viridiplantae; phylum Streptophyta; class Magnoliopsida; order Poales; family Poaceae; genus Rhipidocladum; species Rhipidocladum racemiflorum. The sequence goes on from CM070584.1 coordinate 54,301,540, forward strand.
GTCAAAAGACCAAATCAAAACGTTATCGGCACTAAGTGGGTCTTCCGCAACAAGCAAGATGAAAACGGGATCGTGACAAGGAACAAAGCCCGTTTGGTTGCTCAAGGGTACACTCAAATAGAAGGTTTGGATTTCGATGAAACATATGCTCCAGGAGCTAGGCTTGAATCTATTAGAATATTACTTGCCTTTGCTACTCACCATGATTTCAAGCTATATCAAATGGACGTGAAGAGCGCCTTCTTAAATGGACCACTTTCCGAGATGGTCTACGTTGAACAACCACCCGGATTTGAAGATCCCAGACATCCGGACCACGTCTACTACCTTCACAAGGCACTCTATGGACTTAAGCAAGCTCCAAGGGCATGGTTCGAATGTCTTCGAGACTTCCTTCTCGGACAAGGTTTTGTAGTCGGAAAGGCCGACCCTACTCTCTTTACTAAGCACATTGATAATGATTTATTTGTGTGCCAAATATATGTCGATGACATTATATTTGGATCTACTAATGAATATTTGTGTAAAGAGTTTAGCAAGATAATGACCAAAAGGTTTGAGATGTCCATGATGGGTGAGTTGAAGTTCTTCCTGATTCCAAGTTAAACAACTTAAGGAAGGAACTTTCATTTGTCAAACGAAGTACATCAAGGACATGCTCAAGAAGTTCGAATGGAGGACGCCAAGCCCATAAAGACGCCAATGCAAGCCAACGGGCACCTAGACCTCGACAAAGAAGGTAAACCTGGTCATCCAAAAGGTATATCGCTCGATGATCGGTTCTCTCCTTTATCTTTGTGCATCTAGGCCCGATATCATGCTCAGCGTTTGTATGTGTGCACGTTTTCAAGCCGCTCCAAAAGAGTGCCACATGGTGGCCGTTAAGAGAATCTTGAGATACTTAGTGCACACTCCTCATTTCGGACTTTGGTATCCGAAAGGATCCTCCTTGAGCTTATTGGCTATTCCGATGCGGATTATGCCGGTTGCAAAGTGGATAGGAAGAGCACCTCAGAACTTGCCAATTCTTGGGTAGGTCCCTAGTCTCGTGGTCTTCCAAGAAACAAAATTCCGTGAGCCTCTATCCATCGCCGGCCGAATACATAGCCACGGGAGTTGTTGTGCCCAATTACTTTGGATGAGACAAACTTTGAGTGATTATGGCCTATCCTACAAAAGCGTTCCACTTTTGTGTGACAATGAGAGCGCCATAAAAATTGCCAACAATCCTGTCCAACACTCCCGAACAAAACACATTGATATTCGCCATCATTTCCTAAGAGACCACGCAACCAAAGGCGAAATTGATATCCAACATGTGAGTACAAATGATCAATTAGTCGATATTTTACCAAGCCCCTTGACGAGAAAAGGTTACGTGAATTGAGAAGTGGTCTAAATATTCTAGATTCTCGTAACGTGGCTTGATAAGTGCTCATATATTGGTTGGTGAATGAAAAATGAAGTTCAAAACTTTATTTATCTTTTTCTCTGAATTTACCATGTGTTATTGGCTCTTGATCTTAGGATCGCATCATTACTATGTGACTATAGTCTGATTGCTTGATTGCTAGCTAGTCACATGGTGGATGGATGCCCTAGGACTCCTTTCTCTCTCTCTCCGTGGATCTCCGAAGCTTTCCTTGAAAAATTCCTTTTCTTCCCGAGCTGGGGAACCCGGAGTATCCGGATTTCTATCCGGACTCTCCGGGTAGCCCGGAGTCTCCGGACATTTCGTCCGGAGTGTCCGGGTTGGTCCGGAGTCTCCGGACTGAAGTCCGGAGTCTCCGGGTTGGGGCGGTCGGTTAAACCCCAAAATCCCGCGCGGTTCGTTTCCTTTTCTTATTTCACCCGTGCCTCCTCCTCTCTCGTGCCCTTCTAGAGATTAGGGTGATTCCTTCCCCTCCCTTACTCCTCCATTCAAGGATCTTTGGACCCATCCTTCTCCTTGTTTGGAGTTCCCTAAGGTAAGGAACTCGTGCCCTAATCCTTCTCTTTTCGGGTTTGGACTCTTTCCTCCGCTTCTTAGGGGGTCTTGTGTGCTTCATCTCGTCTAGGGTGCGGCACATCATCCTCTAGCTCTTCAATCTTCGGAGGAATCTCTCTCACTCTCCCGTGTTCTTCTTCTTCAATCCCTTGAGGTGAGTACTCTCTTTTTGTGCCCTATTCCCGCGAAATTCTTTGCTAGAGTTTGCCCTACTCGTTTCTTGAACATTCTTGTGGCAATCTAGATTCAATTTGATGGTTTGTGCGGGTTGGATTGTCTCTTCTTTGGCCACCCGTGCGCTTCCTTCGCACATCCGAGTGTCCGGACTGAGTCCGAGTCTCGGTCCATCCGAGTATCCGGACATTTTGTCCGAGTCTCGGATGCAATCCGAGTATCCGGACCTTTTGTCCGGACTCTCGGGTTGGGTGCCTCGCCGATTTGATTCGTCGCTGTTTTGCGTCGTCTCTTGGCTAATTCCTCTCGTTCGCTCTGTCTGGTCAGATGGATCCTTCCCAGGGAACTTCCGGTGGCAGTGATCCTTCTCAGCAGGCAGCTGGTGGCAGTGATCCTCCTCAGCAGGCAGCTAGTGGCAGTGCTCCCGCTCAGGGCGTGTCTCCCACTGGTTCTCCTCCTCACCTCGCAGCCTCCGCTAAAAGGCAGAGACTTGGAGTGGTCAAAGACCCGCTTCTGCACCTCGAGGCCAGCCACTTGGGGTCAAGACTGCCCTGTCTCCTCCTCCTCAGCAAGCTCCTGATCCAGATGAGCATCCTGCAGATACCCATGCCAGGCTTCGTGATCAGAAAAGAAGTCAGTTCCGTACCTCTGGGCACTTCATTGGTCCTCTGATCAAGGCCAAGCCAGTGTGGAACTATCCTTTGTCCGTGAATCCAATGAGAGTAATTGACTACCGGACAGACCTCGGTAAAGGGAAAGCCATAGTGGAGCAAAGGAAGAAAGATCCTTTGGAGCTCTACCAGGATGAGTATGTGGACCGCCGGTTTTGGAACCGGTTTCAGTCTGATTTCTATGAGACGGTCCTATACCCTCTTGAGCATCCAGTGGTTCGCATGAAGACCATTGGATCGGGAGTACATGGTCGCAGCAGTAATCCAGTCTTCACTCAGATCATAGAGATTTGCGAGCTGCATCGATCAAGAACATCATGGCATACAAGTATGATCGAACAATGAGATCATCATGCGCTTCTATGCCACCTTGTATTTTGACAAGAATGATGAGGCCATTTGGTGGATGACTGATAGGATCCGGTATGTGGCTAGCAAGAAGAGATTTGCCGAGTGCTCAACCTCGATACAATGCCAGTCCAAAACTTCATGAGAAGAAAGTGATGACTCCTGAGCAGATTGAGGCTTTGTATGACACCTCGAGGAGTTTCACTGTTGGGACCATCAAAGGTCTCAAAGCTGTACCAGCAGTCCTCAACAGGATGTTGAGAGTCACCCTTTCTCCCAAGGAGGGAGATGCTTCTGCTATCAGTTCCTATGGTAGGAACCTGCTGTTTCACCTCGTTGAGAGCACTGAGCCTTTTGACATTGTCGACTTCTTGTGGGAAACAATGAGGCAGAACGCGCAGAGCAACATGGCCAGTTGCAGCTATGCACCTTTCGTGATGACCTTGATCTCTTCAGTGAGTGGGCTGAAGTTTGTCAGAGATGAGGAACATCTTTCTTACAAGGTCCGCCCTCGCCTACTCCAGCCCCTCCGGTGCTCCTGGTCCTCGCTACTAGACCTCGCCGAGGTCGTGCTTCGTGCTCTACCTCCGCTCTGCTCGGTGTGCCTCGATCACTCCTTCCGAGCGGTCCGAGGTCCCGAGCAAAGACTCTTCGGCGGATGCTCAAGCACGTCTTCCTTCTTTGCCGCGACATCTCCACCAGGCAGAAGGTGATGAGTCGGCAGGTCAAGAAGAATGGTCAAGACATTCGCAGCATCCGCCGCCACAATGGCGAGGCAGTCTCTCCCAGCGATTCCTCCGGGTCTTCCGAGGAGAGTAGCGACGCTACTTCTGCTGATGCCTTGTTTGGGATTGCTTCCTCCTCTGCTCCTCCAGCGCCTGGTGACGACGACAGCGAGGGCTCTGAGTATGAGGCATCCGACGACGGAGATGACGAGTAATTTCCTGTGACTTCCTTTTTTGGTGTCTTGATGCCAAAGGGGGAGTGATCTTTAGCGTTTAGTCTTGGACTCTTTATCTTTCCATCTGTCGCGTGTGGACTTGCTTGTGTTGCTTCAGTTATTTTGTTTATTTAGTGTTGTGAACTCTGTCTGTTCCTTGTAATGTCGTTAATGCTTATTTTATACTTGGATTACTTTCAGCTACTTGTATTATATTCTCGGAAGCTGTGTTTGAGGGGGAGCTCTCTTTTTTCTCTCTCGTTAAATATGTGCATTCGTTCCCACTCAATTCCTCTAATGCACACATTTAGGGGGAGCTCCTCTTATTGATCTTATGCCTAAGTCTTGTTCTCGTTATTTTATTTGCTAATTAATTGTGTTGTCATCAATACACCAAAAAGGGGGAGATTGAAAGTGCATCTAGGCCCCTCAATTTGTTTTGGTGATTAATGATGACACAATTAAAGAGATCTAATGTTTTATCCAAGAATACTGCAGATATCGAGATTATATTGAGCTTGGAATAACATTGACACCCTACGACTACTTAAAATCAAAAGGACGGCATCAAGACCATAATTGTAATCTTATATTTATTTGCGTCTTAAGGATAGCCGTACTATTAAGAGGGTACGACGAGAAATCGACTTTAGGATGTGCATGTGCTCAACATCAATTTCTTGCATCTCAAATTAGCACTACTTCTTTTGGTTTTGAAAAGTTTAAAGTTGAAACTGACCGGTAACCGGAGTATCCTGGACATTTAGTCCGGAGTCTCCGGATTCAATCCGGAGTATCCGGACATTATGTCCGGAGTCTCCGGGTTGAGCCCCTCGGTTGCCTCTGGTTTCAGTGGGTCCGGAGTATCCGGACATTTGGTCCGGAGTCTCCGGATAACCCGGAGTCTCCGGGTTGTTTATCCGGACACTCCGGCCTGTACAAAAACGGGAGTAACGGCTAGTTTTCAAAAAGAGTATTTAAAGCCCCCACTCCACTCCAACGGCAAGAATCTCTATTGAGCTCATTCATAGCAGCATTCAAGCCATTCCTAACCATCTAAAAGCATTCAATAGAGCCCCCATCTTCCTCCCACCAAGTAATTTGGTTGTTGATCCTTTTGGTGAGGAGAGGAAGAAGAAAAGTGCTAAGTGCATTCATTTCATCTTGTTGAGCACTAGTTCATCCTCCAAGCGATTCTTCGTGGTGCCATTACTCTTGGAGGTTGAAGGTCTCCTAGACGGCTAGGAGTCACCGGGAGCTACCAAAGCGTGTGGTGAGCCCCGGTCGTTTGTGAAGGCAAGTCTCGCCTCCGAAAGGGAAGAGACAAGAAGTGAAGCCGGCGAGTGCATTTGTGCAACACCGGGAGGAAAGCGGGTTGAAAGAGACCCCGGCTCAAGTGTGACCGAGCCACCTCAACGGAGACGTAGGGTTCCCTTCAAGAACCCGAACTTCGGTGAAAAATCTCGCCTCTCGCATTCTCTTTTTCTTCCTAGATTTGCTTGGTTAGATTTGATTTTGTAAAGTTAGATCTAGCTCGTTGCTTTGCGTATATTCAAATCTTGTCTAGCAATTGTTCTAGGTTGTTCTTGCTATTTACTTCTAGTAGTTTGTTGCACTTGCTAGAGTAGTTTTCTTTGCGTTCGAAAGGCTAACCCGGAGACTCCGGTATTCTATACCGGACACTCCGGACAAGCCGGAGTATCCGGACCAAAACCCGGAGACTCCGGATTGACCAGCTCGGCCCGTTTTATTCCGCTGCGTAAATTTTAATCCGCCTATTCACCCCCCCTCTAGGCGACATCATTGGTCCTTTCAGGTATAACAATATCATTTAAGCGGTATATTGAGACTGGGAGTATGTACTCCCAGTCGTACGGAACCATTTTCTCTCTCTCTCTCTCTCTCTATATATATATACACACACACACACACACATATATCTAGATTATTTATGTACAAAAAAGAAGATATGGTTATCGCACAATAGCTAGAGATAATTTTTAGAGATAATTATTGTATGAATTGGTTTTTACTTTACTATTAATCTGTAGTGGGTTTTGCTATTGTATTTGCTCTAAAAGAGGATATGGTTATAACACAATATCTAGAGATAATTGCTGTATAAATTGGTCTTTACTTTTCTTATTAATCTGTAGTGAGTTTTACTATTGTATTCGCTCTAAAGAAAAGATGGCGGCTACGTGGAGCTGAATATTGACACTGCTGGTTCTGTTGGGAGTTAGCGTCGAATATAGGCCATGTTTGGATCCCTGGACTAATTGTTAGCTGGCTAAAAATTAGTTCTAGTCTATCCAAACAGGAAGACTAATAGGTGGGCTAATTTTTAGCCAACCCCTTAGCTAACAATTAGTCCATTAGTTGGTGGAGAAGAGCTAATTTGGGCTAATAGCATGTAACATGCTGAAAAAAGTCTGAAATACCCTCGCGCTGGCCTTATCCTCATTTCCTCACCTATTATGAGGGGGCAGACATGACTTTTCCAATAAATTAACCCAACCATTAATCATGTATCCAAACAGCCTTGGACTAATTTTAGATGGACTAATTATTAGCTGGCTAACAATTAGCTCTAGCTATTAGCCAGCTAACAATTAGTTTTAGCCCATCCAAACATGGCCATAGTTATGTGGCCTGCCTATCTACCAAATTAACAACCAGATTGAGACGTGGCGACTGATACATCAGTCGCTATACACATGGCCTTGCTTAGTTAGCTAGATTTTATTGTTCTTAACGAAAGACCGGCTGAAGAGCTTTCCGACTAGGAATTCCAAAAGATTAATTGAATAGCATGGGGTGTTGGTCAGCTTCAGCAGGACCAGGCAAATAAATTAACAGTTGACTGATTGTTATAAACTATGACATTTATAGGAGTAGCTTAAGTCCACTAATACTACCTATAATATTGGCCGAAGCTTTCCCGGCTCCTCAGCCCCCCACGTCACCCCACCCACTCTCTCTCCCTTCCTTGCAAAAAACACCTTAGGTTCTTTTGAATTACGGATAGGTCCTTTCTATTTACGAATAGGTCCTTTGTAATTTCTTGTGAGTATAAAATATTTTTTCCCGGTTCGCGTTTAGGTCCTCGGTTCGTCGTTTTACACAAAGAGCCTCCCGTTAAATACGAATTGCGAGCGAGTCCTTTCTTACTTATTCAAAATAGCGAACAGGTCCAAAATTATAACAAATAGGTCCCTGCAATTTTTGTTCAGGTCCTTTCTCCGTTTTCCCCGAAAAAAAAATTTTCGTGGCCCGTTTACTCTCCGGAGCATGGGAAAAATGTTTCCGTGGTCTGTTTTTTCTCCGGAAAAAAAACAAAAAATATTTTCCGTTCACGTTCGTGGTCCGTTTGCTCTCCGGAGCATGGGAAAAATGTTTCCGTGGTCTGTTTTTTCTCCGAAAAAAAAACAAAAAATATTTTCCGTTCACGCGCACGGCGTTTTTCCCGGAAAAATATTTTCGTTGTCCGTTTGCTCTCCGGAGCATGGGGAAAATGTTTCCGTGGTCTGTTTTTTCTCCGAAAAAAAAACAAAAAATATTTTCCGTTCACGTGCGCGGCGTGCGCCGCGCTTGCTTTTCTAGTATCACAAACATTCGTGGCCGTTAGGAACGTATGAATTTTTCTCTGTTCTGTAGGCATTGAACTGTTAGGCTACTCCCCCATCCAAATTTACATGGTATGGGCGGAGGAGAAAAAATTTCATCCAGTCCCTCCAAACTGATCAAGGCTTTGTTACAGCTCACGAGGAAAAGGAACAAGTGTTACTCCACCATTTTTCGTTCTTGATTGGAAGCACAGCAGGCACTTCTCAAGTGCTAACCTGGCAATGCTTAAACATTCCTGTTCATGACATCTCTGATCTTCAAGAGCATTGTACGGAACTTGAGGTACTCCAAGCGATCAATCACCTCCCTGCCGACAAAGCCCCGGGGCCAGATGGATTCACAGGCAGTTTCTACAAGTGCTGTTGGGACATTATCGGACACGATGTCTTGGTTGCGTTGTGCTCTATCCTTAATCAAAGACCACGATCCTTCCAACGTCTAAACTCAGCTTTCATTTCGTTAATCCCAAAAAAGGATGGCGCATGTAAAGTGGGAGATTATCGATCAATAAGCCTAGTTCACTCCTTCGCAAAGCTTCTGTCAAAGATTTTATCTTTGCGCCTCTCGAAACACATTGATGCACTTATTTCAAACTCACAGCGCCTTCATCAAAGGGAGATGCATCTAGGACAACTTTCTTTACATCCAAAACCAAGTAAGATCCTTTCACCGGTCGCATACGCCTATTTTGATGTTCAAGCTTGACATTGAAAAGGCATTCGACTCGGTTTCTTGGGAGTATTTACTTGATTCATTGCAAGCGCACGGTTTTGGCGCCCGGTGGCGAGATTGGCTGTCTACCGCCTTCGGAACCTCAACATAAAAAATCCTACTAAATGGTGTTCCGGGGCCTCAGATAAGGCACCGACGCGGATTAAGACAGGGTGATCCATTGTCGCCCTATCTTTTCATTCTGGCCATTGATCTCTTACATCACATTTTGACCAAAGCTACGACTGAAGGAGTTCTTTCACACCTAAAAGGCTCTTCATCGATGCTCCGCGTCTCCCTTTACGCTGACGATGTCGTAATTTTCCTAAATCCAGTTAAGGAAGAGAAACAATCTTTTTACGCCATACCACACCTCTTTGGTGAGGTGACAGGACTCAGAGTCAAACTTCCACAAAAGCTCTGTAACTGCAATCCGTTGCCACGGGATGGATCTTCATGACATCCTTGGACCTTTCTCTGGCGACATCTCAGAATTCCCCATGACCTATCTTGGGTTACCACTGACCCTGGGCCGCCTTCGACGTGTACATCTTTAGCACATTCAAGACAAGGTGGCACGGCGAATGGCGAACTGGCAGGCATGCCATCTAACCATTAGCGGCCGCCTCACATTGGTTAGAGCAGTCCTGTCCACCATGCCCATCTACCTCTTGTCGGTGATCAAGGTGCCGAAGAAGATCATTACTGATGTAGACAAGCTAAGAAGGAAATTTCTTTGGGCAGGAAACGACGTGTTACATGGTAACAAATATAAAGTGAGCTAGGCAACCGTATGTCGACCGCTACATCACGGGGCCTGGGGGTCCTGGAGTTTCACAGGTTCTCTCGAGCTCTCAGACTTCGATGGCTTTGGTTAAAATGGTTGGCCCTGAGAGGCCTTGGACTGGGATGTCAACACCATGTGATCTAGTTGATAACATGCTTTTTTTGCGGCCACAAAAGTAATCATTGGCAATGGCCATTAGGCGACGTTCTGGAGCTCTCCGTGGATTCACGGTAGGGCACCTTCGCAATTGGTGCCAGATCTATATAGGCACTCGAGGCGAAAGAATAGAACTGTGCAAAATGCTCTTCAAGATAATTACTAGATTCGTGATATTCGACACGACCTCAATAGTCATCTTTTATTCTAATACGTCAAGTTATGGTTGGAAATTCGTCAAATCATCCTTCGATCTGAAATTCAAGATCAAATAATATGGAAAAAGAACTCAAACGGGGATTACATGGCGGCCTCAGCCTACCGCTTGCAGTTTGAAGGAAGTACTTACAAGACCTTCAGCTCGACAACTGTCACTTTGGTGCCATGTTTGCAAAATTTTACGTTGGCTAAGCGAACAAAACCGATTGTGGGCGTAGCAGGCGCAAATCCGAGGATGGCCAAACCAATATTTTTGTCAAATGTGCTGTCGGAATCTGGAAACGGTCCATTACCTCTTTGTCGGTTGCCCCCAGTTTTGGCGGATTTGGACGGCCATCGCACATTGGGTACGCCTTCCTTCTGTATCACCACAACATTGGCAGCCTGCATCCAGTTTAGAACAGTGGATAATACAACGTATCGGTAGCCAATTCGGCCGTCAAAAGGGGATTAAAAGTCTGATCATTCTCATTTACTGGAGATGGTGGAAAGAGCGTAATAACAGGATCTTTCGGAATATTTGGAGATCCAACGACGAATTACTTCAAGACATTCATGATGACTTTCGTATTTGGTCTTTTGCAGGCCCATCTTTGAGGGTGTTTTTTTCTGGGGTCAACTTCATTGACTTTTCTTCTTCTTTCCTTCTTTTTTATTCTTTCTCCCTCCTTTCCTTCTTTCCCTCTTTTGCTTCCCTTCTTTTCCTAGTACATTCTCTTACACTCTGTACTCTTCCCCTCATTAATTAATACAACTCGTCTGGTTTTTTTTTAAATCACATGGTATGTTTTCTAATTACTATATCTAAGTACTATATTCAACGTAAGCACGTAGAAAATATTTAGTAAATCTAAAAATTTAACGAGGTATAAAATATACATCATAGGAATGCAGTAGTAATTTGAATTAAAACATAAAATAAACTTTATATTTATTGATATGACCAATGAAATTGGACGGAGGAGTAGCTCGTAGCCCAATCCTCTTACAACAACAGTGCCTATGGTTCATACACCCGGTCTAGACAATCCTCACGGGCGGTGGGGCTCGTGGGTAGACGGGGTGCGTCGCCTACTTCACACCGGCTCATCCCCTGCCCGCCACTATAAAGCTCTCACTTCCGCCTCCGAGACCCAAATTAAATTTCGTACCCGAAGAATTCTACCTCCTTCGCCTTCCGCCTCGCCTCGCCTCAGCAGGTTCGCAGCTTCCAACAATACGTACTCCTCCAATACCTCTAGTCTTGTCCTCCTTCTATTGCTCTCTGCGGCATTAGGTCGAGCAGTTGGTGGCTCGGATCGTGGGGGTGCTCCCGCCGCGGCGGATCTCTCCGCGCCGGTGGTGCGGCGGGCCCCGCGGCTGGCGGGATCGCGCTGTGGCTCGCGGAGATCTCGCGCTTGTTTGGGATTCAGTGGGGTTTCTGGGTTTTGGGTGGGAGTAGGTTGCCTGCCTGCTTGCGGCGTCTGATCTGAATCCGATTGGGGAATGGCCTCTTTGGCGCGAGTTTGGTTTGATTTCGAGGGATAGCTGCGCTGCGTGATTGTGTGGCGAGTTGTGAGGAAGTTTGCGGGCTTTTTGTCGGATTCGGGCTCTGGCGTCCGCTTTTCGTATGGATCTGAGATCTCGTGGTTTGTTCTTTTCGGATTTCATAGGTTTTGGGGCGGCAATTGGCAAGGGTTTAAATTTGAGGGGTTTGGGAGATTCACTTGAGGCTCCATTTGGTTGGTTCTATTGTTAATGGTCCATTGTGTTCGTTATAATTTGTCAGCGAGTGATGGCTGGAATCACTTTGATCTTGGCGGAAAATTAGTATAATTTTTACTAGTGGATTTGACTCTTGGAGGTAAAAATACTAGATTTGGACAGCATGTTCGGTGTTAATTCGCTTGAATTAGTAATGAGATTTAAGCATTGGAAGTAGTTGGGCAATGATGCGAATAAAATGTGCTGGAGCATCATATTTGAGATCCGGTGTTCTACTCAGATTTCAGCTCTACTATATGGCGTACTTCTGAGGATCGAGCAATTTGATTCTGTAGGTTCGTGAGTATCCTTTTTTATTAGGATTTGTCAGTAACAGTGCTTGCACAGGAGTTTTTGGAAGTTAATCACCTTGGACTAAACACATGGTCATTTATAGATGGATTTGATATCTATAGAAACTTTTTGAAAGTTGTTTAAGGTTTTCGTCAACTCTGTCATGTGGATTTCTTTATGGATTTGAGATGAATACAGACATTAGTTGTTCTGCAATTACATTTTTCGTTGCTGTCAGTATCTCCTGTTTGATGTCATGCAATAATTGTTGGTGATCTGAGTTCAGTGTTTAAGAAATCCAATCTTGTAACTGTCTGAGATATTTGAAAAGGGCTCCCTTCAGTTTTAACAATAAATTCTTCCCAATGGTCATGTTGGATGTTATACTTGACAAGTCTAAGAATGTGAAAAATAACCTAAGAATGTTTGTCTTTAATGAAACCATGGCATTAAGCATGTGAGAAATAACAGATGAATACATACATTAGTTGTTGTGCTAACATGTGCGTTCTGTTGTGGTACTTTAAGGCCTATATGGAGGCTTATGATTTTTTATTCTAAAAATGAACTGTTCCAATGGTATCATAGGCTAATACCAAGTTTTTGACGGCGAGGTTTGTCATGGCGACGGGTCAATTATTTTCAAAAACCACCCAAGCATTATTCTACAATTACAAGCAACTGCCAATCCAACGGATGCTTGATTTTGACTTCCTCTGTGGTATATATTTTCCCTCCAATCTTAGCTAAAAAAGATTGCATAGTGTCCTGTTTTTCTTCTTTCTGACCGACTTTGCACTGCTTGATAGGGAGAGAAACACCTTCTGTTGCTGGAATAATCAATCCTGGTTCTGATGGGTTTCAGAAACTGTTTTTTGGACAAGAAGAAATTGCTATTCCAGTTCATCCTACGTGGGCTCTCTGCTCTCTCATATAAGTTATTTCATTGAAAGTAGTTCTTATTTTGGGTGGAAAGTTGAGTATATTAACTGTAATTAGCACAACCTTCATGTATGAACAATGTATTTACTAATGTATCGTTTGTAGAATTGAAGCTGCCTGCAATGCACACCCAACTGCTGATGTATTTATCAACTTTGCGTCCTTTCGGAGGTTAGCTAGCATTTTGGTATTCCTTTGGGAAAGACTGCTGGATCTTGGAGCAACTACAATTTCACTATATTTCCTAAATCTGCAGTGCAGCCGCATCTTCAATGTCAGCTTTGAAGCAGCCAACAATCAGAGTTGTAGCCATTATAGCAGAGGGTGTTCCTGAATCAGACGCAAAGCAGCTAATTAGTTTTGCACGTGCTAATAACAAGGTAAGGTCTATGATTTGCGTGAATTAACTACTTTTCAAACCTGAGTATTTATCACTGGGGTACCATCATAAAGCACTTAACATAATACAATTTCATATTAATAAAGGAGCATGTCCTTGTAATCGAATTTGTAAACACAATGATGGCTTGTGAGGCTTGAACAATATCATAAATTCTTTTGCTCATTCCAGACATTGGTGTTGGTATGTAACATGTCATTTCACAGCCTGTCTAACGCCGAAAGCATTAGAGCATTCTGTTTTTCAGTCAACGCAGGCTGACAATGACCTGCATATTTCTTGTTTATTTTCGCTAAGTAATTTTGTGTTGTTTGTAGGTCATCATTGGGCCTGCAACAGTTGGAGGAATTCAAGCTGGTGCTTTCAAGATTGGTGATACTGCTGGAACCATTGACAACATAATTCAATGCAAGCTTTACAGGCCTGGATCTGTTGGTTTTGTGTCTAAATCGGTACGCTTTTTATTTCAGTGGATAAACTTGCTTGCCAAAAAGATTACTTCGCTATATGCAGTTCTGTGCGATGTTCCCCTCCAAATCGTTGGGATTTGAACTAAATTACAAAAATTCCCAAAGCAATCCCCCTCATCCAAACACCCTCTTAAAAGTAAATGCATGTGCATAGCTGCTGAGTTTCATTTCTTTAATTTCTATGACTTGTTGATTAGTATATATTCAACTGCACATCTCGACTCTTTATGCACATCTCAATGCTCATGTCACCCCAATGACAAACTGAACTTCCATTATATCAACAGGGTGGCATGTCAAATGAGATGTACAACACCATTGCCAGAGTGACAGATGGTATTTATGAAGGTAACTTGTTTGTGTATAAATGTAAAAAATCAATATTTGGTGATCACATGAATATTGCACTATGCTAACTGTTTTTTTACGTATTCAGGAATTGCAATTGGAGGGGATGTTTTCCCTGGCTCAACTCTGTCAGACCACATTCTGCGTTTTAATAGCATACCTCAGGTTTGGCACCTAACAAGTTAACTTAAGAAATTGGTGCGAATTTTCTTGTAGTATGAGCATTCATCATCTTTATCACACAACTGTTGTGCAAAGGATTAAATTATATCTTGTTTGGCATGATAGGACATCCACATGATGTAGTTATAACTTGTTCCCTTGATTACGTCCTTTTTGCTTTCTAATTTTCCAAGGCCCACTTCCATATAAAATGTTAGAACATAGGTTGTTCAGCATACAAGTATACATTCACGATAATGCCGTTCATGCATTATTTGTAACTTAAGTCTGGAGCCTTGGTGTACCAATAACATCTCATTTTACACCATATTTATTGGCTTTAGGTCAAAATGATGGTTGTTCTTGGGGAGCTTGGCGGAAGAGACGAGTATTCACTCGTCGAAGCCTTGAAACAAGGAAAGGTTCAGAAACCTGTTGTTGCATGGGTTAGTGGGACATGCGCCCGTCTATTCAAATCTGAAGTACAGTTTGGCCATGCTGTAAGTTTTGAACAACCCTTGGTGTTTTTTTTTCTGACTTTCTGTGAGCTGAACAGTATATTAGTATTCAGGGATCTTATTTATTTATTTATTTATTGGCATAACAGGGTGCAAAGAGCGGTGGTGAGTTGGAATCAGCACAAGCTAAGAATGAGGCACTAAGGGATGCAGGGGCAATAGTCCCTACTTCATATGAAGCTCTCGAAAATGCAATCAAGGAGACATTTGAGAAACTGGTACGCCGAGAATATTTCGACAGCATGACTGATGTTTTCCAAGAATAACATTTTGAGAATGTGTATTATGGGAATCAAGTTTCTGAGGTTATATATATTTGGCAGGTTGAGGAAGGAAAGATTTCTCCTATGCCTGAGATTACACCTCCTCCCATTCCCGAAGATCTTAAAACTGCAATTAAGAGTGGGAAGGTCCGAGCTCCCACACACATTATCTCCACTATCTCTGATGACAGAGGTTAGACTGGTTGCAACATGTTATTCTATATATGCTCTATATTTGACCTTTATCCTATTATCCCTCTCAGGAAGTAAGGATTTTTTTTTTAAAAAAAATAGTATATTTTTAAAATAATTTTGCAAAAATAATATGCTGAAAGAAAATTTTGCAAAAATACAACTCTGTCGCCATTTGAATTGGTAAAAGAGTCTATCGCCAATTCAAATGGCGACAAAAGCCTCAACCTTGTCGACTAAATGAATCCACGACAAAATAATCTATCGGCCAAATTCAATCCACGACAAAACAGACCTTTGTCGCCATTTGAAATGGTGACAGAAGCTCTGTAGCAAATTGAAGTGGCGATAGAGGAATACTTTTGTATTTTTTCTTTTCGGTGTATTATCTTTTGCAAAATTATTAAAAAATATATTATTTTTAAAAATAATTCCAGGAAGTAATATAGGTGCATGTTTGTGATGCAGGTGAGGAACCTTGCTATGCTGGTGTGCCCATGTCTACAATTATTGAACAGGGTTATGGAGTTGGTGATGTTATTTCTCTTTTGTGGTTCAAGCGCAGCCTTCCTCGATATTGCACTCAATTTATTGAGGTAAGTAATGGGCAAAACATGACATGGTTAATCTATCTTCTTTACAACATTCAAGCTCTAGCAGGCTGTGACAATTTTGAACGTGTTTTTCTATATATAGAGTTCATTTGATCCCAAAAGGGTTTCATGTGTCTGACAGATTTGCATCATGCTTTGCGCCGATCATGGTCCTTGTGTATCCGGTGCTCACAATTCTATAGTTACTGCTAGGGCTGGAAAGGACCTTGTTTCGAGCTTGGTATCTGGTGAGCTTGTCTGATATGTACATGCAATCTTTTACCGTTCTGTACTCAACAGCATAGATTACCAAGACTTATGGTTGAAATGTCACAGGATTATTGACAATTGGCCCCCGTTTTGGTGGTGCAATTGATGATGCCGCTCGGTATTTCAAAGATGCATATGATAGGGTGAGCCAACTTATTTCCTGTTCCTTTGCTTTTACCAGCTCCATGTTTCAAATGTTTCTTAAGTGCTCTAATAGATCTGCATCAATTGCTTGTAGGGTCTGACGCCTTATGAGTTTGTTGAGGGTATGAAAAAGAAGGGAATCCGTGTCCCTGGGATTGGTCACAGGTATATCACACACACACACACACACACACATCCTTGAGATGATATCATAATAATCTTGCACCTGACAATGGATTTACGAGATAAAAGTTCATTACTTTAAGATTAATAGAGCGAGTTATGCTGTCTGACCTTTTCTCATATTTCACTTGTTTGTTTTGATTAGGATCAAGAGCAGAGACAACAGGGACAAGAGAGTACAGCTTCTACAGAAATACGCTCACACACACTTCCCTTCAGTCAAGTACATGGAATATGCTGTCCAGGTTGAAACCTACACCCTCTCAAAGGCCAACAATTTGGTTATGAATGTCGATGGTGCAATTGGGTCGCTTTTCTTGGATCTTCTTTCTGGGAGTGGAATGTTCAGCAAGCAAGAGATCGACGAGATTGTTGAGATTGGTTATCTTAATGGACTGTTTGTGCTTGCACGTTCGATTGGCCTGATTGGGTGAGTCTTATTTGTTTTTGTTAGTGCTGTTGCCACCAACATTTAGACTAGATGTTATAGCTACATATTTTTTTGGTTAGCCTGAGTTATATGTTTTGTAATTACTCAAATATGCTACTCGGATTCACAGGCACACCTTTGACCAGAAGAGGCTAAAGCAACCACTCTACCGCCACCCATGGGAGGATGTCCTCTACACCAACTGAGACTGAATTATTCTTTGAGCACGGCATTGTATTTACTTAGGTCTTCCAGCTGTGTGTACACTTCATGAAGTCGAGAATAATCGCATAAAAATCAAGTTGTGAATGTCGACGAAACTCTTGATTTGCAAATTCAAGTTTATGTTCCTGATTTTTGCCAAATATGAACCGTTAGTACACCAGATATCGGAAAAGATACTTCGATTACCTTTAGTACTGAGGGTGTGTTTGGTTAATTACACCAAGTGCTACATATATAAGATGATTTAAAAAAAGGTTTTCTATGTATTTGATTGCTTAAATGGAATTATCCCATCTTAGACTAAATGATATAAATTTGAGGAATATTCTCTATAGATACTGAATCATTCTATTCATCTAAAATAATGGAACCAATAGTATTGGACTATCTTATCCCATTTAACCCCATCCCATCAACCAAAATACACCATTAGTGAAAGAAGACGAGAGAATCAATTCAGGCTTTTATTTATACTTGGAGTCGGGCACCTCACTCCACTCCAGCACTCACATAGTCACACCTTTTCTTGAAATTTTTTTTTAAATAATACTTTTTTTAAAAAAAAGAATTGCGGTTTTAATACTCGAAAAATCAAAATTGCAAAATTAATATGTAATCGCCAGAACGTACGGTGAATACCCTATTTTCGCCATACCCTACGGCGAATACCCTATTTTCGCCGAACCGTGTGGCGACGATACACTAAATCCGCAGTTAATCTGCTACACGGGAATGAAGGCTATTTTCGCCATACGGTATGGCGAAGACCCTATTTTCGCCATACGGTTTGGCGAAAATAAGGTATTTTCGCCATATGGTACAGCGAAAATACTATTTTCGCTACATGGTAAGGCAAAAATAGCCTTAACCAAACAGCCGACGGTTAATCGGGTAATTGGGGTATTTTCGCCATACCATATGGCGAAAATAGGGTATTCGCCGTACGGTCTGGCGAATACATATTAATTTTGCAATTTTAATTTTTCGAGTATTAAAACCGCAATTCTTTTTTAAAAAAGTATTATTTAAAACAAAAATTCCCTTTTCTCCCCCAAATTTTCTATAGGTGTGGACTGTCTAATTGAGCGAACCAATGATCTAAATTTTCGAAATTCATGCTAAAGTGTTTTTATACAATACTAATATGGTATCTCGGATCAATCTAAACCGTTGGCTTTCAATCCGATGATGCGTACGCGACTACTTAAATTGCAGTCCCAAGCAGGGTTCAACTTTTCGAATGAAATTCGCGAATTTTATTTGTACCGCTCGCAAGCGAAAAAGAAAACCGTTTCAAATTTCGCTCAAATTCAAATTTAAATTCAAAAAATTTGAAAAAAAAATTATCCAAAAATTATCCATAATTGGTGTTAATAACCTTATGACCTCTGATGTGAATATTATTTAAAAAAAATAAAGTTTGAAGATGTTTTTGAGCCATTCAATTTATTTAGTAGTAATATTTGTTGAATTATATATATTTAGTAGCAATATTTGTTGAAGTATATTTAGTAGTCATATTTATTGAAGTATATTTAATACCAATATTTTCTTGTAAAAACTAGCAGCATGGGGTAAGAAAGGAACTATCCATAAAATCATGACCTGTATTCAGAAAGTATATCTTAGTTTTTCTTAAAATCACATGTAATTCTTCAAATATCATTTTTGGTCTTTAATGGGTTTTTTTCCAAATTTTACAACAATTTTTTTTTCTAATTTTTGTACATTTTTCCTATTTTTTCAACTACCATTGGTTTTTCGAGCTTTTCGAGCGAATTTCGAGTTTTCGAGCGGTTTTCGTTCGAAAACCGCGAATTTCGCTCGGAGGTTTCGAACTTTTTTGACTAGATTTCAAATTCATTTAACCTTCCAACTGAGTGGTTTTGAGTGAATTAATTTCACAAATTTCGATATCGCTGAGATGCCAAAATTTAAGTTCAAAACGAAAAGTGAAACCTGGTCCCAAGCGACTGAAGTAGAACGGCTTCCCCAAGCAACGCACCACGCACACACTTCCATGGATGTGCTGCTCCTCCTCCTCGCCATCCCCGACGATCCATTTGACCATTTCCCCTCCTCTGCTCTCCCAGGGGAGGGCACTCCTCCTAGGTGTTGCTCCTCCCGGCGCCTCCCCATCCCCGACGCTCCTCCCGGTCCCAAGCGCCACCTGAGCTCCGCAATTGCCAGTCACAGCCTCCGCGGGCATCCTGACCTCGACCGCCGATGGCGGCCTCGTGGACGCTGCTACACAAGCTCGGCCGCCGCCGGGTGCAGCCTATACGACTGTCGCCGTGGCCACTCGAGCTCTACCACTGCATACTCCTCTCCGGCGGTTTGTTGCGGCTATTTTTGTTGGTGTTGCAGATGTCTTTGCAAACTGTTGCGCACATTTCCCTCAATTGTTGAAAAAAAAACATGTTATTTAGTTGGAACGTGTCATCTCCAAAATTATTTTGGTGCAAGTATTTCCCCCCAAGTGATGCATACATAACTCCAAATCGTTGTAATGGCTATAACGCCGTAGGTTTGTTTTGTTTTTAGAGTACATCTTTACATACGAACGAGACATGTAAATCAAATTGAATTTTGTCGACAGATTGGATCTTTTTTTCAATAAACCTATTTTTGTTGCAAATGTTAAATAATTTGTCGCATACGTTGTATTGAAATGTTGAGCCGGAGTCTCCTTATTTGTAAGCTCCAGCTCCAGAATGCAACCACCTTAATGACCTTCCGCATTCACTCACACCCTAGCCGAGCCAGGCTAGCGTGGCTGCGCGGCGAGCCAGCCATCGCCGGAGACGTAGGAGAGGTCGACGAACTTGGCGACCTCCGCCGCGCTCAGCGCCTTGCTTTGCTCCACGGCACCCGCCCCTTGGTGTTGGACCCCTGCCCCGTGCACCCCGACTCCACCATCATCAACGTGCCCCTGCAGGGAACCAAATCACCAAGAAAGACGCAACGATTCACGTTGTCAATCACGCAATGAGCAGCTCCGAGTTCTGACCACGCATGCATATCACATATGCGGCGTGCAGGGGATGCACGCGTCCATGGAGTTCGTAGTGACTAGTGCGCTCACTCTTTGCCCTTGTATTTCCAGGCGTCCCAGCCCTGGCTGACGACGACGCCGGACATGTACGTCTGGTAGAAGATGACCCTGGCGTAGGGCCGCCACGCGCGCCCCAGGTACGCCGGCGTGACGCCGCCCACCGTGCACCACTTGAACACGAACCCGCCCCCCTCCGTCGCGCTGTCCCGCCCCTGCGCCGTGATGAACCCCGGGGCCACCGCCGCCTTCCCCGTCGATATCTCGCACTCCTGCGTACGTGCGCGCTCAAATCCGTCCGTCATATGTACACATGTCTCTCTACTTTTGCTGGCGCAGCGACAATACGTGCATGGCGAATCAGTACAAGTTCAGCAGGAGAACCTGAAAGATGGACTGGCCGTTGCCGAAGATGAAGTCCATGGCGCCCTCCATGTAGCACCTCTCGTAGTAGTGCCTCCCCAGCAGATCGCTCAGCGTGTCCTGGACGCGACGAAGCCGCAACGGTAGAACGACGACCGGTCGCCGGCCACCAGCGCGGCCACCCCCGTCGCCATGCTCCTGACCCCGTCGTACGTGTTCTGAGACAGCAGCAACTCGCGTGAAGGCTAGCTAGAAGAAGGTTTTAATTAACCTTCATGCATTGATCGCGTGAGCATGCGGTCGAGGCAGAATCAATCAGAGGCTGGAGAGTAGAGAGACTGACCTTGAAGCTGATGTCGCGGGCCATAAAGTCGGTGGAGTACGAGGCGAATGTCGGGGTGTTAGCGGTGCCGGAGTTCTCGCCGGCGTGGTCCGCCCACTCGATGGACGTCTGCCGGCTCCCCTCGCCTTCCAGCAGGATGAAGCTTTTGTTTGCAGGTATCTTAACCTTCTCACTTCATGCATTCACGGCAAATGGAAAAACAGAGACAAAATTAGCTCCATTACTCCTTTGTAACACTACCGTCGCCTAAAGTGATTGAGTCGAGGATGCATGAATTCCACTACCGATCGATGACCAAAACTTGTTGCAATTTGGATTTCGAAATAGAATCAAATTTGGTTTAAGGCAGCTGACATCTCTGATTAAAACGGTTCACAAACTACTCCCGGTCGAGATCCATTCCGGTGTTGTTTAGACTTGATCATAGCCATGATCAAGCAATTACCTTCACTTGCTCGCCAGTCCATAGTTCATAGTACTTGGAACAAAAATTGCAGGGGAAGTGCACAGTGCAAGGGATGCATGCATGCATTAATTACTTGTAGACGCCGGCGGCGACGTGAATTCGGATCCACTCATCGTTGCCGAAGGGGACGGAGTTGATGGCGCCTTGGATGGACTTGAAATTAGCACGCCCATTCCAGTTGACAAATATGCTTTTCACCACACCACTTCCTGCAGCATCGCAATCTCGAGGTATAGCCATGAAAGTCAGGACTCCAACTCCTATGGCCAGGGCCACTCTAACCAGTGGCCCTATCACAAACTTCATATCTCCTTGACAAATCAACTTAGTCAATTACGGATGGACGAACCAACTGATCCTTATACGTATGAATTAGAACGGTGGCTGGCTAGAAAAGGAATGGATCGAGTTAATTGGAAAGATGTTTTTGGAACGTAGCAACTCTCATGGCAGTCGATATGAATTTGGTAAGTAACTGATTCCAAATCACATGTTTCTGTAACTAAACTTTTTACCATCCTTAAGAGGTACCAAACTATATATTGAGTTATGCCCTGTTTGGCAGAGCTCTAGATCCCAGCCTCACCTTATATCTGAAACTTGTAGGGTAAAATAAAGTAAATTAAGTTTACATTTTTATTCTAAATGTAAAAAAAAAAATGATCCACCTAAACATTCTTATACTCACAGCTCCAGTTCCATGGATCTGATGGAGCTAGAAATACCCAGCTCCACCAGATCTACGAATCTGGTGGAGCTGGAGCTCTGCCAAACAGGGCGTTAGTACTAAGGCCCTGTTTGACAGAGCTCCAGATTCCAGCTCCACCTCAGATCTGAAATTTGTAGGTTAAAATAAAGTGAATTAAGTTTATATTTTTATTCTAAAATGTAAACAATATACCCACAGCTCCAACTCCACATATTTGGTGGAGCTAGGAATATCTAAATCTACCAGATTCATAAATCTGGTGGAGCTGAAGCTCTGCCAAACACCCCCTAAGAGATACAAAAAAATATAAAACGTGAAGATACTAAGAGGTAACAATAGTTGATAATTTCACAAGGAGTTCCTCCTGAGAATAGATGGAACTCTCTTGTATAACTTATGTGAGTGAGCATCTCACGTGATATTTTCCTTGTCTAGGCCATGTTTGGATGAGCTAAAGCTAATTGTTAGTTGGCTAATGGCTAGAGCTAATTGTTAGACAGCTAATAATTTGCCCATCTAAAATTAGCTTAGGGCTGTTTGGATACATGACTAATGGTTGAGCTAATTTCTTAGAAAAGTCATGTCTGCCGCGCATAACAACTGGTGAGCGGACGCACGGGTGAGGAAGTGAGGATAAAGCCAGCGCGAGGGTATTTCAGACTTTTCCCAACATGTTACCTACTATTAGTCCAAATTAGTTCCTACCCACCAACTAATGGACTAATTGTTAGCTGAGGGGTTGGCTAAAAATTAGCCCACCTATTAGTCTTCCTGTTTGGATAGACTAGGACTAATTTTTAGCCAGCTAATAATTAGCCCAGGGATCCAAACATGGCCCTTGTCACTTCCTTCTTCTGTCCTTGCCATCTATGGTTTTTTTAAATAATATATTTTAAAATGTTTTTACAAAAATGATAGCCAAAAGAAAAATTACAAAAATACACCTCTATTATCATCGACAGGCTCCATTTGAAATGGTAATAGGGCATGTCGTCAATTCATATGGCGACAGGCTTCAATCTTGCCAACTAAATGAATTCACGACAAAATAATCCGTCGGTCAAATTCAATCCGCGACAAAACAATCTTTGTCGTCATTTCAAATGGCAATAGAAGTGTATTTTGTAATTTTTTCGGTGTATTATTCTTGTAAAATTATTTTAAAAATATTTTTTTTAAAAAAGCCGCCTTCTACGGGTATGGTTTGATGTGCATTAAATTAAGACTAATGTTGAGTATTTTATATGAAAAATTATATATACTATATGACCAACAATATTTGCATACTAAGTATCATTATAGTAAAAGATGGTTTGCCGTTTTTTTGGATAGAATAGTAAGATACTACCGAGCAATTATATATTTATACTAATTTATTTATCAAGGTTATGGTTTGTTATCATTTCAGATTTATGTGATAAATATTTTGGCTTCATATAAACTTTTGCATAATGTATAAACAGTCGTACCAAGATTAAAAACTAGTAGATTGTTATCAGTGAATACTATTTTTAACTGTTGTCAACAGTTGATAGTTATTATTTATGCAATACTCTATTGCTACATGTCAATAGTGCATCTCCAATATAAATTTTCAGCTCCGCCACTGTTTGCAACTTTGCACTCTTAGTCGTTCTTATTGTACCGTACAAGGTTCAAAATCCCAGCGAAATCTTAGATTTTAGACCCCTTAAGATTCATAATCCCGGCCACTACTACAGAAATGAACATCGCAATTGGTTCTTTTTTGTTATCTGGGTCAGTTTTAGTGGCAATACAAAGTCATTAGACAGTGATGCGAAGACGCTATCACAGTTGGTTTTTGCCTGATAGAAATATGGCGTCATCATTGTGATGTGATGTCCATCACATCTTTAGATCTATTTTGCCATCTAATAATAGGCACTATATGGTAATTTATGAGTGGATGCAAACATAGCTTCAGTATTTTCAATCTTAATTGGCAATGGCACACACATTACACTAGACTAGTCATATGCCCGTGTGTTGGAACCCTCCTTTTTTGGCATGGAATACCAAGAGGGAATTCCTATGTGCATACAGTACTAGTCCCATGATCAGTGACTAGTACGCATATGTACAACATTGTCATCACACCCATACAAGTTCGTAGTACATTAGTAGAAACTTAGTCTTACAACTGGCCTATTGGCCGAATTAAGAGTTTGCAGCAGAAATCCAAAGCTTGACAGTATGCCTTTTACCCATAACGCCACAGATAACTGACAATAATTAACCCTTGAAAAGCTCGTTGGTAAAGTCTCCGCAAGTGTGTCATTCTCTTAATATCAATAATAGCAAGTTAAGTACACGCATGTACTTGCAAGACTTGTAGTGTATCACAAATATGAATAAATGCAGGCTATGCCAATAGAGAGATTTCTACGGCTATTTTGCATAAAGTGGGATTGAATTGTAAATATTGAATAGTAGATTGTAAACGGAAAGTTTCATAAGAGCAATTTGACTGTTAAGTAAATACCAAGTATGTAAGCATGATGTACCAACTCACGCTCCTCCATGAATGTGAGCAGCAATTCGTCCATTGCCAATTCAAGACAAAATCATTTCCTTGCTAACACATGGCATAAAATTAAAGACAAAGACTTTTCCCATGAAATATCCAATTCATTCTATTTTATGAAAATATCAAAATTCTAACTAGTGTCAATGCACCAAATCTGCCATAACCATGGGTATAGCTTTTAGAAAAGTTTTACACTCTGCATGCAGAGGCGTACAACTTTACCAACAAGTCAAAACCAACTCTCTGCCTCATGACAAAAATTTGTACATTACCTAGACCTAATTTTGAACTAGTCCGGTGATGTCAAACCCTTGCTGTGGCAGCAAAAATTAAACACAAAAACTGTGATATTTCATTCACATATAATCAAGGCAGTCCATCCCTGCCATAACCACTTCCTCTATATCAAGGCATAAACTGTTGCATTGGTATGTGTTTCACTCACATCTCCTATGGGCACCCCTACGAGTAAACCTAACCGGAATGCATGTGCTACTACGGCCTTCCAAAATACAAAGCTAGACTAGGTAACTTAATTGGTTTAAGGCTGTTTCATACCAGCTAAAAGATCGAGATGGCGATCAGAAGGGGGTGAATGATCCCAATTCCAAAATTCTCACCTCTTGGACAAGATTGATGTGTTTTCCAACAACAAATCGAAAGAACCAAGTTAACTAATCAGACCAAGCAAAGGAACCCTCAAAAATCAGAATCAACCATGAATCAGCAGCACATCCCCCTAATAAAGTTGCCATGAATAAAAATTCGTGGCTCATATCGTCATGGAGATTTTTCCTCTAGTACTCCTTGTTGTTGAGAGTCCACTAGAAAATGAATCAATTCAAAATCACTTTTAAGAAAAAAAAAGATATAAATAAAACAAGATCTGCTGCTTCTGAAAAGCAAAAATGAATTTCCAGCAGAAAAGAACCTCAATCAAAAGGTGATCTCTCCAAATCTGTGCCTAAATTGCCTTGCTTAGCCACTTCAGTTCCTGTCGGCGATGGAGGGATCTGGTGGCATTGAGCTCTGGATGGGGAAGGATGTGGAGTGGATGGGGGTGCTGAGGTGAGGCTGGGAGCCAGCTTAAATAGACGCAGGGCCATGGTCGCTCGGGGGCACAACGTATCACGTGAGTGAGCTCGGCCTGGGGCTAGCGGTCAGGGTGATGGCGTGCAAGGCTCCACGGAGGTGTGGCAAAGGTGTAGCACATAGAAGTAGGGGCACAAAGCGGCAGCACCACAACATCTCGAGGCTAGAGGCGACGGCGGCGTGGCAACAAGGTGTTTTCGCGTGCCACCGGATTTACGGTATAGCAGCGACGCACATATCACAAGCAGAGGGGAAAAGTTGCACACAAGACTCAAGCGGCGAGTCTATATAATTTTAAGTTCATATTTTTTTTCACAATTATGCGGGCCGTCAATAGTATTTTTTGCGGGTAATATTTTTTATCGTCGCAAGTGGTCATCAAATATTTTTGTCAAAAAAAAAAAAATTTGGTGCGCGATGCTGTAGAATGCTACAGTGCCACGTGAGGCATGTAGCGCTCCCTCTCCGCAAGAGGCGGCCTACAGCGCTCCGAGACTGACAGAGGGTAATGTTTAGAGAGAGAAAAAAAACTAGTACAGAGATTAAATCTAAAAAAAATTATTAGAGGCCATAGCTGTGAAGAATTCGTGCTTATGGGAAGCCAGCTGGGAGAGAGAAAATACACAATGATGAACAACTAAATTCTCAGTGGATACTGGACTGGAGGGAGCGAGTGAGACAGGATCACAGGACTGAGGGAAGACTTCGTGTTCTCCGAGGCAATCTGGATTTCTTCCAACCCTAGTTCTTCCTTTGTCACCAATCGCTAACTCCACAACCCAATCCACGCTCTCCTGTCCGTGAGAGAGAGAGAGAGAGAGACTTGGATCGAGATTTGTGTATGTGAGATTGTGAGCAAGTTCTTGATTTGCTAGCTGTGATGCTGGGAGGTCTTTATGGGAAGCCAGCTGCAGGTTCTTGCCTTCTTGGTTTTAAGTTAGGTTCGTATTTTGGCTTTTCTCTTGTAATCGTGCCCGTTTTCGTTTGATTTGTTTCGGGTGTGTTTCTTTCTGATGCGTAGCGAGCATTTTTGATTTGGTGAGAGGAGATTTGGGATTCTCCCCGAATTTGATTGCTTTGGGATCTAGTTTGGGCGGAAAGAGCTTGGGATCATGTTAACTTATTTGGTGCAAAAGATTAGGATTTTGTGGGGTAGTATTCCCTTTCTTCATCAGCTTTCTGGAGCTTGTGTGCAAATTTGTTTGTGAACTAGAAAAATTTCTATGGGAGTACGCACTACTTCACACATACAACTCTATAGCTATGTATAATAATTTTGTAACATCACGAATCTAACACATATATTTAAAATTTGCTAAAAGTATAATACAAATAGTTCTAAGCTCTTAAAAATCCCAAACTACCAAAATGAAAACCAATTCAACCAACAAATTTAGCATATTGAAGAGATGATATGGTAGCGATTTTCAAAATTTTGGAGGTGCCTAGGCATACCCGGTACCCTTAATTCCGCCCCTGCTGCGTGCCTTGTGGATTTTGATTTGTCTCTTTAAGTGGTTAATTTAGTGCAGAAGTAGGCATTTTTAGCATCTTTTATATCTGGGAAATGCTTTGGGATTATTTGAAACGGTGCGCTTGGATTGTAGTTTTTAACTTCACGGTAGTGGGATCCTCTTGCCATTTGCCATTTGTCACAACGGTTGAAATGATAATGAATTTATATTTGCTAAGCAATTTAGGTGACAAAGTAGTGGGATCCTCTTGTCATTTGCCATTTGTCACAACGTTTAAAATGATCATGAATTTTGTATTTGCTAAGCTATTTAGGTGACAAAGTCGAAATTTAGGTACATTTTATGTTCAGCGAAAAGTTGAAGTCGTTTTTGAAGGGGGGAAAAGTTATCAAACCTTTGTGCAAGTTGTTGCCTTTCCGCTTGATTTTGAGTGGATAGTTTGGCAATATTGTCAAGTGTGATTGTGTGGATGGTTTCTTGGTAAAGTCGGTATACTTTTGTGTGTGCATCTCCCAGTTCTCCTTTCCTTTCTGGCTTATTTTTCCTATTTTCGGTGTTTTACCATTATGATCTGTTGTTACCAAACTATCCAGTAAATTTCACTAAATTCCCAACATGTTTTTTTGTGCTGCTTTCATTTAGTGAAATTTAGTGCTTATGTTGCATGCCACATGTTCATATTGTTTCGGCTTTGTTGGGAGTTTGAAATGTTATCTGGTTGGTAATTTGTGAGAATTGAGTTTGTTACCCTCGTTTGGTCCTTGCATACATTTTTTTATGAATGACGAACTGCTCTGCTCGATATGGAATTGCCAACCGACTTGCCTAACCTGTAGCCTGACATTGTTGTGCAGGTAGGCAGTTGTCCTGAAGCTGTTTCTTGTGGTTGCTGAGGAGAGGGGGGTATTTAATTCTTGATTTCTTATTGGGGGAGAGGACTGGGGTTTTTTCCTCTTGATAATTTAGAGATTTTTCATATCGTCCCGTTTATGGAGTCTAAGGAAGAGCAGGATGTGTTGGTTGATCTGGAGAGAGGAAAGTACTTGCTAATCAGAGAGGACAACAGCGGGAATGCTAATTTGATACCTGAACCGGCAAGAGCAATACTGAATGGTTCATGGAATGATCTTATAGCCTTGAAGGATGATCACCATATGCCTTGCTGCTCTTCACTCTCTCAAGATTTTGCCGCTAAAAATGGAGAGGATAGGACGTCTGAAGGGGAGATAAAGGCTGGGCTTTTGGATAATTCAGCAGACGACAAGGAAAAGAAAAAACGGTCCAAGAAGCCACCACGACCTCCAAGACCACCTACTACTTCATTTGATGCTGCCGACCAGAAGCTCATTAATGAACTGTCTGAGCTTGCGGTGTTAAAAAGGGCAAGGATTGAACGCATGAAGGCTTTGAAGAAGATGAAGAATCCCAAACCAGCATACTCAATTGGCAACCTGGTAGCTTTGATCATTACCGTTATCTTCTGCCTTATCATACTTTGGCAAGGTATATTAACTAGTTAACTAGGAGAAATGTTTATGTTCATCATGTTGTATGCACCTAGAAATTCTTGTTCACCATAGGATTGCAGTAAAGAACCTATTTTGCTTCCAAGACATCCCTTGTTAACTAGAAATTCCCCATTTATGCCATTTACCAAATGGTAGATGACTAGATGTTACTGCAATTGTAGTTTGAGCAGTTCCTTCAGTAGGTTACTGTACCTTGTGAAAACTATGATTCGAGATAGCAACTTTTTAGTATCGGCCATTGTTAAGCCAGAATTGCAGCATACGCACATATTGAGTCGAGTGTAAAAAATTGCTGCTTATTCTGATGGACTGTAATACAGTTTTGCTGCCTTTCATTTGATAACCATGGCGATGGTAATGCGCCTGATGTTGTGGTAGTCATTTCAATCTTATAAGTGAGCCTGCTTGACTGGTCCTGTTGGTTATAGCTTGTATCTACTTCCATATCCAGTCTGGAATTTTATTCTGATTCCTGTCTATCATGAGATCTCATTTCCTTTGATCTTCCATATTCTATGTTCTTTGTTATAGTTGAGAATGCACCTAGTTATAAGTTAAACAGGGGTGTGTTTGGTTGAAAATATTCTATGTTCTGCTGTCTATGTTCTTTGTTATAGTTGAAAATATTCCTTGTATTAACTTGGGGTGTGTTTGGTTACTTGTACCAAGTGGTACATGTATGAGATAGTTCAAAAAAAAAGTCATCTATGTGTTTGGTTGCTTGAATGGAACCGTCCCATCCTAAATGGTGGGATACAAATTTAAGGAATATTCTCTGTAGATGTTGAACCATTCCATTCATTCAAAATAATAGAACCAAATGGTGCAGCAGAACCATCCCATCCCATTCAACCCCGTACTATCAATCAAACACACCCTTAATATCTGGTCAAGTATAGTGCGTGGCATGTGTTGTTAGGATGCTATGATAGGATATGTCAGTTTTACTTCTTTGCTTGTCTTCTAGGCCATAATTTTTTACACGTATCCAGATGTAGCTAGTAAATTCATGGTCGCATTTCTTACTTACCACAAGAAAATTGCGTGCACGTGTTTTCTTGATGTGTTGCCTAAATTCAACCATTTACCAATTCTCAATCAGCAGGCTTGCCGATGGAATGAAGCACTGTAAGTCATTAGACTTCTTCAAACCCGAGTGATGACGATCAGAGCAGGACTGCCTAAAAATCATTGCCTTTGAATCTACAGGGGTTTTCTCAAGGCACGGGATGAGCGTAAACTTCTTCCATGGACCGCCTACGTCACCGGACGGAACACATGGTGGTCTGATCTCCATCCAGCTCTACAAGAAGAAGAACACGGCTGTCAGTATCAGCCCTAACAGCTCTTCTGTAGCTCCAAAGTGTGACACCGTCCCTATGATGTCTTCCATGTTATTTTTGCCTAATCTGAATTATGTCCTGATATTCTCATGAAAATTGTGAAGTATATCATATATGTATTGCCTTTTAAGGCGATGCAGGTTAGCTAGCCAGAAATATGTTGTCTCTTCTGCATCAGTAGTCTCACACTTACATGTACATGAGGTGAGTAGGTGACCAATTTGTGCCTGTGCAGCAACACGGGAATGGCGACTAGGCTGGAGATCCATGGTGAAGCTAGGAGGGTTACCAAATGAGTACCGTAATTGCTGTCACTGCCCTGGCCTTTCTGGTGTCATCCTGCTGTAAAATATATCGAGTTGCTGCGATCTTGGGTTTCTAGCACTCGGCTGATTCTAAACTACACGCGTTGACTAATGGACATGACTGTGGTGATGGCATTTTGGAAGAGAAAAATGCTGTTTATTAATGACATGGTAGGATTATGCTGTCTGTGACTGCTCTCTAGAGTCGGCCATTGTGATGACGATGCCAGTTGGTCTAATCTACATTGTATTTTCATGTCTATAATAATGCCAGATGCTGACGTGATACGCATGCTGCTTGTCGTGTTCATTTTGGTGTCGCTCGGACGGAGCTGGAATTTTTCAGCCCACTGAAAGAAGTTTTACGCTAGATCTAGACTTGCAGTGGTCAAGTTTTAAAGAACTGTTTGGATGTCGCTGCCCAAATGGATTGGCAGACTCCAGATCCCTAGATTACATCGAAGACACGGTCTTACCTAAAGATGACTAAACCACCTTTTGCTGCATTCAGAAGGATCTGATCTTATTTCTTTCTGCTGGTGAAACTAATCTGCCAATTCAGTGTGCTGTTCTCTGTGGGTGCTAACAATCCCAGCTGCTGTTGTATCCCCAAAATGCGTATCCACTCATTAGGAAGTTATTCTCCAGGTGCGTATCCGTTCTTGTGGAAGCTATCTCGCCCAGCGCACTAGGCAAGTAGATTGATCTGTTGTACTTCTGCCAACCTACAGTTGCGACCTGGGAATACCAAAATGTATGGTTTAGATATATAAAAATGGAATGAATGGATTAGTCGTAAAAAAAATACTTTCATGACGTCACCCTTTTACAACTTTTTATGAATACACATAGCAAAATTTAATGGTCAAAGTGACAATCTGTAGGCTTTGAAAAATAAAAAGTCACCCTTTTGTAACTAAGAGGGAGTAGATAATTCACGGTACAGGAAATATCTATTTCAAACCATGATTTAGGTGCAAACACACAAACCGCTTTGTTTTGAGCACCAGATCAATATGAAAAAGTTCGAAAAAACTTGAGGTGATTGTCAGATATATAAAAAAACTGCATAAAAAACGTAATCAGATGAATGTGCATTGCAGATTCTTCGCAAGTTAACCACCTTTCTTTGAGTCAGTTTTGTAATCAACATCGGTGAAACGAAAATAACAAGGCGCCATTCACCAATATACTGTTTTCTCGATTTCTGTAGCAGCTGCTTACCCTAACAGTGGGAGTTATCAAATGCTTAAGATTTTATTTTTATTTTGTTATCCATAACAACATTCTGATAAAACGAACCATTTTATCAGAATAGAAATTTACACAACATGTTCACGTGGTCTGTACATTGACTTATGATTAGCAGTGAATGTGGCAAACCAAAGTCATATGACCAGAATGATTTTGAAGCAACATAAGTGATTATGCTTTCGCAAAATTCAACATGACAAATTTCTGAAGAATTTTCAGGATGAATACTGCAACCCAGAAGCTAAAAAGGAAAAGGGAATAGAAAAACACAAATAATAAAAGTTAAACAAAACCATCAATAGGGCATGTTATCTGTAGGTTTTTGCTGTTTTACACAAGTGAAAAAACGAAGGACTAAAAGCATGTGACAAGTAGTTAAAGTTTTCAAATTCCACCAAAGGGTTGCTAGAAAACATGGCTAGATCATTCATCATTCAGATTGCGGCATTAAAATTACATTGCAACCGTTCAATGTCTCACACATGCTTAAATCCAATAACAGCAGATCGTTTTCAAAGTGGGCACACTTCAAGAACAAACCAACTTCATTGCACTTTCCTAGGTTCTGCTTGGGGCCTCCAAAGACCCAAGTCGATACTTGTGAGCAAAACTCAAAAGAAGTTTTCTCTGCATCACAGGTAAAAAAACAAGAGAAATTAATAATTTCCTCCACTAAACTTATTTTTTCATATCAACAAGACAAACTAAACAAGGGAATATAGTTTGATAAATACAAAAATGCTTAGGGTGATGACTCCACTGTGTGATCTCAATAAATTTTATAAATAGCGATTAGCGGTTAGCCCACGGTCACCCCATTGTGTAACCGAGTGGCCTCGATATACGGCTTAGCGGCTAGGCCACCTTGTGATTTAGCAGGTCTGCAGGTGCGTATGTGCTGCTCACAGTATTACTTAAGATTTGGAGCATCTAACAAGTACGTGTTTTATAGGTTAGAAGGTGCTTAATGTTATCCATAAACCTACAAGGGTGTCTACTTCCTAGGAAACATCATGAACAACTAAATGAACACTCCACATATCTCAGTATGCTTGTCGTAAATCATCCAAACGCATTGCCTTTAGGGTATTAAAAAATTCCATAAACTGTGATCCTTTTGAAGAAGAAATGAAGACGACTTATGGTTCATAATTGAATTTTGCAACAATGTTACATGGCATATGCCATCAAGTTGTTTGCAAAATTGAGATCAGGTTCCCAATACCTCAAACAAGAAGGCATGAATATTTCCTTTAGCAAGCAGGTATTAAGCCGCATGTGCATTCATTTCAAAATATTATGTAAAGCCCAAATTGGATTTTTCACATAAACCAAAGATTCACCTCCAAGTAAAAGTGCACATTCTTGGTATCCAAATATTCATTACAAAATGACGGCAAGAATCGGGATCCTCCGCACTTCAAATTTCTCAAGACGCCTTAACATTGACATATTCACTTAGGCATGCCAGAAATCATACAAAAAAAATGCTAATGTATTTCACAGCTTAATCGACCAAACATATGACCTCCATGTAAAATAAATGCTACAACTTATCAAATTTATCTGCTGAGTAATGCATTACAAGTTCTAGTCAATAATAAGAGACTATCAACATGGACAGGTCTCTAAAGTGATAGGTTCCCTTCAAAGCATGAAACTATGACTGAAGTACCTAGTTTATGCTACTTCGATGCCGAAAATTGACCAAAAATCCCACCTCTCAGTACAAGAATATTGAAATAGCTTATTTTTGAAAGAAATAAATATTCCAAAAAATAACAAAGCAAACAGCATTAGGGTTTTCATGGAAAAGATTGATCTAGAAATGTCCAGCCTAGGGACTCATATACATGCAAAATAACTCACAAATTCAATCAAAAGTATCACAAACTAACCCCAGGCCTGTTTGGAAACTATTGTGAAGGGGGAATAGGAGTTTAGAGGAGGGAGTTTGTAGGAGAATTAAGCATCGGAGTTTGCTTTTCAGCCCCAATCTCGTGTTTGACAAGAGGGATGGGAAACTGTGGGGAATTAATTTCTAGCTGTTAAGTCATCTAGCTAATTGAGAAACTAAACTACCCTCCAAACACACCAAACTACCTCGCATCTTCTCTTATCGACCCATTGGAGAGAAAAAATCAGTTGCATTCCAATAAAAAAAGGACTACAAGGACTCTCCTTAAAGACCAACAATTCACTACACTGTACAAGTTAATAGTGCACACAACAATCCATTCATGCAAATCTAAGAAGAAATATAGAGATCAGTCATCCTAGGTACACATGAAACATTTACTACTATCAAACTAATCCAATGACTCTATCCAAGCACCACAATTTTAGACAACAAAACCTAACCAAACCCCACCTCTACACGATGAAATGGACGAAAACCCAGCCATTTACATTACATAACCAACTACCACATCAAGCAGTCGCTTAAACTACGAGTAACCCAACAACTCAATCAAAGGCATTCCTTTTCTTTTCTTTTTTTCTTTTTTTTTTATGCGAGGATCATCAAAGGCATTCCTGACTAGGTGAGAACGTACATGCTTGCAGGGGATGCCGAGCTTCTTCAGCCGTAGCGTACGGGCCTCGAGCAGCCTCTGGAGGTCGCCGCCTCCAGCTTGGCGGCATGCGTCTCCACCCCCTTCCCGACCCCGTTCAATAACTCCACCACGCCGACCTTGGCTGCGCCGCAAGAATCCAACTCCAATCACCGAAACGAACCACCAAAACAACCATGGAGTTTAAGGATGAGGAGACGGCATACCTTGGTAGGGATGGGCGTGGAAGGATCTCGCTCCGGCGCCGGCGAGGAGGCGGCGGCGCACTTGAGATGCACACGCGAGAGCCATGGGGGTGAGGAACAAGAGAGAGACGAGGGGAGGCGGGCTTAAGGGGTATATGGGCTTGTGATTTGGGTGGTTCCTTTGGGCCTACACATGAGGCCCATATTTAGCTTAAGTGCCATTTTCTGTCGGTTTATGGGCTACGAGTACATGTCACTGTAGGCCGCTTAGTCATGCGACTTGTATATTTTCATTTTTGGAGAAAATAGCAATGTGACTATTACATGAAAACAATACCGATAGTACTATTTTATCATTAGTTTTTTTCCCCCAATCTGAGTACTAAAAATATGTCATAATAAAAAAAATATGGTATATTGTAGTGAATTTGAGTGAAATGACTGAAATTTCCTCTCCACATGACGTGCCACCGAACAAAGTTTTCCCTCATATATATATGTAGCAATTTTTATATTGATTAATACAGGAGATTGAATGCTGAAATTTGGGCAAAACAAATATCACTCTTGGGGACATTACTGTGCTTTTTCAATCCTTTCTGATAAAGCCAATAGGATAAAGTTTATCAACCCCCTTAAAAAAACCTAAGCCTACCCGTGTCTTCTATTTATAAGAGGTAGCACTCTACACAAGTGAATATTAATTTCCTCGGTTAAATTTTACGGTACAAGCGATGCACTGCTCTAGCGTGTAGCGTCGTTTATGTTAAAGTATAAGAGAATTGTGCCCGTCTTCCCTCATTAGATTAAATTTTTTAGTAAACTGGTTGGTGCATATAACTTAATATGGTATCAGAGATAAGAGATCTTAAGTTCAAAACCCGGTTGGTGCAAATTAAAATAATAATAATTGCAGACACTTTTATTTCATGATTTAGGTTCGAGGGAGCCTACATGTGAGAGTGATGTTGAAGTATAAGAGAATTGTGTCCCATCTTTCATCGTCAATTTAAGCTTTTGAGTGAACTAGCTGGTGCATATATACATGCAACTCAATAGTTTAAACATCTTTGCTACGTTAGTCTCCGTGTTCTTCGTCAGGCAACGAAGTGTGTAGCAGGACGATGACCTATGTGAGCTAACTTGTGATGATACATACTAATTTTTCTTTTCATCCTTTAAATATGCAATTAGGGACAAAGATCAAGAACAGTAACCTGTCGTTGGACAACCTTAAAGATAGGAGAGAGATAGGGCAACTAGATTTCCATACATGCCTGACGATCAAGAGTATGTAGGAAATTAAGATTTAACTCTGCTTAAACAATCAAATTACTTTATGAACTCATGAAGCCGGAAGCAAATCGTGAGACAATTATCCGATCAACAACGGGCAGACGTGTACCTCGATGGCTCTAGCTTGTAGGTGAGAGGTCGTTCTCAGCTAGGTTTCTTCCAGGCTTGAAACAAAGAAAAGATCAAGCCTGCAACAAATATATTACTTGTTCCATTTCTCACGACCTCGCCTAAAATATTACCAGAATGAAGACAAGCATTGACCACTGTTTGATCATGTGACTTCTGAGCATGGTAAATTACTTGTCCCGTTTTTCAGTGTCATGGTCAGAGTATTAATTACCAAAACAGTATTTTTTTTAACAATATGGATTGATTTTGCTAGAACACACTAAGATATAGATTCTGTATATATAGTTCTTCAGATCAAATCACACGGGTAACAAAATATTATTCATGTATGATGCACCTACAACGTCAGCGAAAAGAGTTTTTGCCTATAATATAGACAAGAGCTAGGTCGAGCGTTCTAATTCTGGGCATTCAGTAGTAGTGGACGTTGTGTACTTGTGATGTAGCAAAATGCATCATATTGTCCACCAAGAGAGAGTGGTCCTAATATGCAATTTACAAGTGAAATATTATATATGGTCAACTGGTTTTCGTTTTCTCTTATCCTAGAGTGTATTTGGTTAACTTGGATACGTATCTTTAGGTTTACCGGCCATCCTTAGCAAATCAATGTCCTTAACTTCCGAGTAAGGCTTAAGTAACCTCAGCTGATTTTTTACAGATTGCTAGCTACCAAGCGGCAGAACTAAGAGTTAGCATGTCAAACTATAGACGGGCCAAGTCAAAATTTGTGGGCTAATTTGTCGTCACAACTGATTTTCCTTGTGATAATCAACATCACCATTTCACCAGCTAGTCTAAGCTTTGCTGCATATATATATATGAGGGCCTCTTACAGTTGCACCTTGCAACCTGCATCAAATAAACTAGATTGAGCCAACACGGCACAAACAATTCTTTGGTACGTTGTCCTAGCTAGCTAGTGCGAACATATATGGCATCAAAGCCTTTCGGCAAATCCTTCCTCGCCTTCTACTGCTTTGTTTGCCGGAGGCTAGGGAATCCGCTAGGCCAGCACCATCACCGGCGAAGCTTGAGCAGGACTACGCCTACCACCTATCCTAATATAATCCAAAGCTGCCAAGACGTTGATCACCTTCGGAACCAAACTCTAATCCTAGATGTTGAAGGAGGGCTCCTAAGGTCTCAATCTCCCTTCCCTTACTTCGTGCTTGTTGCCATAGAGGCAGGCAGTTTCCTCAGAGGCCTCATCCTGCTATGCCTCTACCCTTTGCTGTGTTGCTTGACACAAGAAGTGCAGTCGATGGTCATGGCCATGGTGTGCTTCTTGGGGTTAAGGGAGGAGAAGGTGGCTAGGGTTGCTAGGGCGACGCTGCCAAAGCATTTCCTAGAGGATGTGGGGATGGAAGGGCTTGAGGTGGCGAGAAGGGCAAAGAAGGTGGTAGGGGTGAGTAGGGTGCTCCCTAGGGTTATGGTAGAAGCATTCCTGAAGGAGTACGTAGGGTTGAAGCTGGTGGTGGGGAGGGAGGTGAAGATGGTGAGAGGGCGCTATGTTGGTGTGCTGGAAAAGGAGAGTGAAGCAAGAACAGGACTGGCAAAGCTTGAAGGAGCAGAGGTGGTAGGGTTTGGAAGCAGCTCAAGCTACTTTGGCTATGATGATCACCAGCTTTTCTCCTGCTGCAAGGTTAGAAGATGCTACGCATGGATCTGATTAATTTATCCTTGTTTCGCCTATTGCACTAATTATAACGGACTCTCATCTATAAGACTGTCGTTAGCGATACTGCATGCATCATGCATGTAGTCTTTACCCCCCCTTTTCTCCTTGGCTCTTTCGGGTTTTTGTTGCAACTTGAAACTTTTGAGAATTTGAGTGTTACTTGATTAGTTCAACACTATGGCTCATCTTTAATATGATCATAAGGTATCAAGCTAGCGTCTAGGTTGAGAAGGTGTGGATACTATCATGAAGTTGATATCAATCACATCAACCATATATGAACAAGAAATACATAAATACGTTCCCCACGAAAACAAAGTCATCCTATTTCACCTAGTTACATAGGTTGTTTAACATCATATCAAACATATGCATGCTAAAATTAATAGTTTTTACTTCTGCATGAAATCAATTCTTATACCATAGGTACAAATGACAGATATACACACACACACAAATCAATCTCGAGGGAACAAATTTGCATGGTATTTTGAATTGGAAGTTCACAACTGGGGAGCCTAGCCATAGGCGGAACTAGCGGGTACCTTAGCACCCTAAAATTTAAGAAACGTCAAAATTTCACCTCTTAAATAGGCTTTTTTTTTTAGAGTGACTAGGGAACGGTATACCGTTGCAACGGTATAGCCATGAAACTTATGAAACTTATCAGTTTCAGTGCTGGTTTCATGAGTTTCAGTGTTTAGTTTCATCAGTTTCATATTTTATCAGTTTTTAGTGATAAGTTTCATGAGTTTCAGTGCAAAAAATCATAAGTTTCATGAGTTTCAGAGGTATACCGTTGCAACGGTATACCGTTTTTTAGTTTTTCTGTTTTTTTTTTACTAAATTGGTTTCGAGCTTGGTGGTTTAGGATTTTTAAGATCTTAGAATTATTTGTATTATATTTTTAGCAAATTTTAAATATATATTGCATTTATGATGGTACGAATTATTATACAAGGCTACAGAGTTGTACGTGTGAAGTATGCACTCTCATCAAAAAATTTCTAGCTCCGCCACTAAGCCTAGCTTACCACATAGACAATCAATCATGCACACTAGGAATGTAGGAATAAATAATTGAACCAAAGGTTAGTCATTCAATTCCACTTGTTCAAAACCAGCATCACTTTTCGTAGGTGTTAAATCGAAGGACCACGAGAGATACATATATATTGATGGTTTCACAAAAATACATTCATACATGCCTATATTGATGTAGTTCTTATCTTATTTAACTTAATGCAGTTAGCCTCTTCCCATCATCATTAAGGGACATTTTTGTACCACTGGTGGTAGTTGAAGGCCACATAAATCCCCCCCCCCCCAACCCCCCACACCCAAAAAAAATATTATTCAGTATAAATGCATAAAAGCATGTATAGTAGTATCAGAGATATGATACCTTGAGATGGCGAAAAGGTGACAAATATGCTTGGACTTCTAAACTTGAACTGAAATGACTCAAAGAATACTGCATTTCTCGTTTAGGCCATGTTTGGCGGAGCTTCAGATCCCAGCTTCACCTCAGATCTAAAACTTGTAGGCTAAAATAAAATAAATTAAGTTTATATTTTTATTCTAAAATGCAAACAAGATGACCCACCTAAACACTCTTAGGGGGTGTTTGGCAGAGCTCCAGCTCCACCAAATTCTTGGAGTTGGTGGAGCTAGGTATTCCTAGCTTCACCAAATTCGTGGAGCTGAAGCTGTGAGTATATTAAGAGTGTTTAGGTGAGTCATCTTGTTTATATTTTAGAATAAAATTATAAACTTAAGTTACTTTATTTCAGTCTACAAGTTTCAGCTCTGAGGTGGAGCTGGGATCTGGAGCTCTGCCAAACAGGGCCTTAATATATCCATAGCTCCAACTCCACGGATTTGGTAGAGCTAGGAATACCTAGCTTCACTAGATCCATAAATCTGATGGAGCTGAAGCTTTGCCAAATAGAGCAGCAATTAGTTGACCTTCATGGAAAGAACAGGTCATAGCCAGACACTATAGTTTAATGAAAAGCTCGATGCCAGAAAAAAATATTGAAAAACGCAGAGTTATTTGATATATTAATATATATACCCTAACTTGATTAGATCTAAATAAATGATAACATGGTGCAAGTAGCTTAGTATTAGCTTCCAGGGCTCAACGGAGAAAATTGAGAAGCTAATTACACTTGTTGTTCGGAGGAAGAGAACCATTGCATTAGCGGTACCTTAGCACCCAAAAAATTTGAGAAATGTCAAAATTTCACCCCATGAATAGGCTGATTTTTTTAAATTGAATTGGTTTCGATTTTGGTGGTTTAGGATTTTTAAGACTTTAGAATTATTTGTATTGTACTTTTAGCAAATTTTAAATATATATATATATATATGTTTGATTTATGATGGTACGAATTATTATACAGGGCTATAAAGTTGTATGTGTGAAATGTGCACTCTCATAAAAAATTTCTAGTTCCGACACTGAGCCTAGCTTACCACATAGACAATCAATCATGCGCACCAGGAATCTAGGAATAAATAATTCAACCAAAGGTTAGTCATTCACTTCCACTGGTTCAAAACCAGCATCACTTTTCATAGGTGTTAAATCGAAGCACCACTAGATAGATACATATATATTGATGGTTTCGCAAAAATACATTCATATATTGATGTAGTTCTTATCTTATTTAACTTAATGCAGTTAACCTCTTCCCATCATCATTAAGGCACATCTTACTTACACAAGTTACTTATAGGCATTTTTGTACCACTGGTGGTAGTTGAAAGCCACATACCCCCCCCCCCCCACACACACACACCCCCAAAAAAAATTATTCAGTATAAATGCATGTATCGTAGTATCAGAGATATGATACCCTGAGATGGCGAAAAGGTGACAAATATGCTTGGACTTCTAAACTTGAACTGAAATGACTCAAAGAATACTGCATGTCTCGTCCGCGTTGTTTAGTTGGCAATTAGTTGACCTTCATGGAAAGAACAGGTCATAGCCAGACACTATAGTTTAATGAAAAGCTCGATACCAGGAAAAAATATTGAAAAACGCAGAAAGAGTTATTTGATATATTAATCTACCCTAACTTGATTAGATCTAAATAAATGATAACATGGTGCAAGTAGCTTAGTATTAGCTTCCAATGCAAAACGGAGAAAATTGAGAAGCTAATTACACTTGTTGTTCGAAGGAAGAACTAGAACCATCGCATTAGCTATATATGCTTCATTACACTTTCAATATCATTGATTCTAACCAGCTCGTATATATGTCATATATGAAAGGTAATTCAGAGTACAGAAAGGAAAGTTTTATCCAAATAGGGGTGTGATTTGAAGATTTCGGAACTCAAGTAGTAATCTGGGCTTCGTGGATTGTAAAACGATAAGAAGAGTTGAACTTGAAGAGCTGATTTCATTGAACTATCATCTAGTAACCATGGATGTTACAGATTCTATTTTAAAAATTTACGTTAGCAAGCACAGAAGAACTCTTTTGTCGTCTGTGATAATTTTGAACAATTTTGAGAGGCTCAAGTCAAAATTTTGTAATAGTTCAGAGAGTTCTTCTGCCAATTTACCTTCTACGTACTATTGAAAACTTTAATTCCTCGACTTTCTCGAGTTGTGTTTTCTTGCACTTTAATTAGTTTGCAAAGCTATTTTACAGGGTAAACAAATTCAAGATTCATTGGGGGTATGAAACCTAATCTAGTTATTCCTCTCATTTGCAGGAGGTTTACTTGGTGACTCCAGAAGAAAAGAGAAATTGGTCACCCTTGCCAAGAGACCAGTACCCAAGGCCCTTGATCTTCCATGACGGCAGGCTGGCCTTTAGGCCTACCCCTCAAGCCACCCTAGCCATGTTCATGTGGCTCCCGCTTGCCCTCCCCCTCACCGTGCTCCGAACACTCATCTTTGTGAACCTGCCGTATTCTATCTCCGTCGCAATCGGGGCGACGACCGGAGTCACGACCCGGGTCATCAACTCCCCTGTGTCCGCCGCCGGCGCCACCGGTCAGGCCAGCTCTGAACCACTTGCCCAGCCCAACCCGCATGGCGGCCACCTTTACGTGTGCAACCACCGCACGCTCCTCGACCCGGTCTACATCTCGGCGATGCTCAACAAGCAGGTATCAGCCGTCACCTACAGTGTTAGCCGCGTCAGCGAGCTCCTGTCGCCGATCAGGACCGTTCGCCTGACCCGGAACCGGGACGAGGACCGGAGGAGGATGGAGCGGTCGCTGCGGCAGGGGGACCTGGTGGTCTGCCCCGAGGGGACCACGTGCCGGGAGCCATGCCTGCTCCGATTCAGCCCCCTGTTTGTCGAGCTCGTCGACGAGGTCTACCCGGTGGCGCTGGTGAACCGGTCCGGCATGTTCTACGGCACCTCCACCGGCAAGTCCAAGTACCTGGACCACTTCTACTACTTCATGAACCCGCGCCCGGCCTACGACGTCGAGTTCATGGAGAAGATGCCGACCAGGATGGTGATCGACGGCACGAGATGCGACAACTACGAGGTGGCCAACCTGGTGCAGGGTGAGATTGCTAGGGTTCTTGGATTTGAATCCACCATGCTCACCCGTAAGGACAAGTACTTGATGCTGGCTGGAAATGAAGGGGTTGCTGATGCAAAGCAGTGAGATGTCTGAAAAGCGCTAGACTGTGAACATCACTTTGCTAGCTCGAGTCTTGATGGTGATATAACTGCTAATTGGCTAGGAGGTGATCCATTGTCGAGAAAGATTACATACGTATATGGACCCGACACGCGTCTGGACTGGCTGTTTGTCATGTATAACATCTGATAAATGGGTTTTGATAAGTTTCATCCGGATGTTTTCTTTAGTAATATACGTGCAGAATTTCAGTTAATGCCATTGTGTCCACTTGGAGTGGTATATGTTGGTATTTTAACCCGGGAACTCAACCGACAAAACGTTTTGTCTGAAGAAACGCTCTCAATCTTCAGAGTTCTGCCAGAGAAATGTTCGGCTGGAAAGCGTCTACAGTCTTCAGGGGAAAACTCAGAGTAGAGCGATGATTCATCGACAGTACAGAGAAGCCTGAAAACTGACCAACTCGAATACTGTAGCAGTCCGAAAAAAAACAGAGAAGCGAGAATTTCGGACTCCGAACCTGAAAACTCAACGCAGCAGTAGAGAAAAACTCTAAAGACCAAACTACTCTAACTCTGGCAAAGCTGAAGCGAAGCTTATACTAAATCCTAACCAAAACGACCTGACAACAGCTAGATTAACATAACAGTATAGCTACCTTTTGTTGGGTCATTGGGAAAACTTATATATGTATCAAAAGCATATGTTAGTCTTTCTGTAATGCATTGC
The DNA here is from genome assembly GCA_036346355.1 of Rhipidocladum racemiflorum. NCBI lineage: Eukaryota > Viridiplantae > Streptophyta > Magnoliopsida > Poales > Poaceae > Rhipidocladum > Rhipidocladum racemiflorum. The sequence continues at coordinate 54,344,037 of CM070584.1, forward strand.
ATTGCTCTTGCATAAGGTTTGACAAGTGCAGATCATTCTTTGCGTGTCCGTAACTCAAAAACATGACGAAGTAAGAGATCGAGTGGGTTCTAACCGCCAAAAAGAGCAATGCCTAATATAGAGAATATTATGTATGTACGCACAAAATGGAACATTGATTTGACCATTGCCTGAACAACCGTCCTTACGGATGGTGGCTTCCATGCCATCACCAGTCATTTGAGAAAGTGCAACAATGGAGCTACGAAAACAATCACTGGAAGAAACACAACAACATATTTCGAAAGTTTAACTGCACATATGTCCAAAACGGCAATTATAGAATCAAATGTGTGAAAAACGGCCAAGAGGGCCTCCTGAGTCGTCCACGGGCGACTTGGGAGGCGATTCCTAACCCTAGCCGAGCGCCCCCCCCCCCCCCCAAACTTCACCACCTACCTCGCCGCCGCCGCCGGTAGTCGCCGGCTTCCGTCGGGATTTCCACCCTCTGCAGCGGCGGCGGCGAGGCTTCCCCTTTCCTCAGCTTCTTCCTCCCCTTCCCTCTCCGGTGCTGGTTTGGACGGCTAGCAGGCGCAGCGAGATCTTGGCCGGCGACAGCAGCTGGAGCCAGGAGTTTGGCGAGCAAGGTGCGGTTCTGGTGAGCTAGGTGTGCAGTTGCTGCGCAGCAGCGAGCGGCGGAACTCCCAGTGTTTTGGGGGTGCAGCGAGCGGGACGAAGGTCTCGGCGGTGGGAAGACGGCGGCGGGCTGAAGGAGGTGCTTGTTGCCGACGGAGGAGGAGGTGGACGTCGGCTGGCTACGTCGCCGCCCTCGGGGTTGGCGTAGGCGGCGTGGCGTGCCCGGCGCGGCGGGGATTGCGCGGTGAGGTCAAGGTGCTGCTCTTTATCTCCAGATCTAGATTCCCCCCAAGAGCTGCTAATTTGGGCGGGATTCGGTCGAGCGACGGTGAGACTCCGCGGTGGGGTTTCCCGGCGTTGGCAGTGCGGTGGATGGAGGCTACAGCGAGTGCTGAGTGTGTTTCAGCGAGAGGTGCAGGTGGAGCTGCGGCGAAGGAAGCCGAGTTTCAGCGGCTTCGCGAGTTGAGGAAGCCGAGTAGGGGTGTGGGCGAGGGCGAGGGCGAGGGCGAGAGGTGCAGGTGGAGTTGAGGAAGCCGAGTCGGCGAGAGGTGCAGGAGGAGTGTGCAGGGCAGACAGGTAGAGGTCGGACTTGGAGCAGGTAGCTACGACGGGTTGAGGAAGCCGAGTCGAGGTGAAGGAAACCAGGAGCAGGAGGTCGAAGCTCTGGAGCCAGGAGGAGGCGTAGGAAGCCTGTAGGAGCCGGCTGATCGTCAGGCGGCGGTGATGTGGCGACCTCGGCGGTGCATGGAGGTCGCCGGAGAGGTGCAGGATGGTGAGTCTGAGGCATCAGTGCTGGAAGCGCTCAGGACGGTGGGGTTTTCGTTGCTGTGGCCGAGGGCAGCGCAGGTTTTTGTTTAGGCTGTTTTCCGCGTTGGCGGGTGAGCTTGGCAGTGGTGGCCGAGTGTTGAGTTTGTTCTGCTTTTTGGCGGAAACATTTGTATTTCCCTCTTCGGAGGTTTTTCTCCTTCTTAATGAAATGACAGTGCTCCTGTCCTAAGTTTTAAAAAAAAACGGCAATTATTTGTGACTGCTGGGAGTAGTTCCATTAGCCATTTATTGATAAGCCACACAACATATTCCTGTATATGATTCATTGACTCAACTGACAATTCCAAAACACAGTAGAATTAGCTATGTTGATACAAAATCACTAATGGCACATATCTGTTAATGATAGGCGTGTAGACAACCATGAAAATCTTCTGCCATACAGATACCACACCCTAGCAACTACGTAGTGCATCTTCATGCCTTCTAAGTGGAAATACACTTTGCCATCAGGAGCGTACTTCAAGATAAGGCAATTTTGGTCAAAACTACGTTAGGATTTTTCGCTAGCAAGTAACAGAAGCGCCACACCCAATAACCTTGATAGACTGGCAAAATCCAGTCAGGGATGAAGACGTGCAATATTTGGGGTAATCACGGCTTGATTAATCTCATGCGGATTACAGAGTTTATATAGGCCGGCCACCATGCAGTCTATAGAAACAGAACCGGGGGCCGAGCGCAAATACAGGAGCAAGAATAGGCAGGCAATCAGCCCAAGAAAAGGCAGGCAATCAGCCTGTCGAACACCCCCCCGCAGTACGAACGTCGGTGCAACAGACGTTCATACTGGACCTAAACTCCACAAACACAGACGACGGAAGTCCCTTGGTGAAGAGATCGGCGAACTGAGAGGAAGTTGGTACATGGAGGACGCGAACAGCTCCAGCGGCCACGCGTTCCCGGACGAAGTGAAGGTCAATCTCGATGTGCTTGGTGCGCTGATGTTGCACCGGATTAGTCGAGAGATAGACAGCACTCACATTGTCGCAGTAGACGATGGTGGCACGGGAAGGAGGTTGATGGAGTTCCTGAAGAAGCTGACGGAGCCAGGAGGCCTCGGCGACGCCATTTGCAACTGCGCGATACTCAGCCTCAGCACTGGAGCGCGAAACGGTCTGCTGGCGTTTGCTGGACCAGGAGACGAGATTCTCACCAAGGAATACAGCGTACCCAGAAGTGGAGCGGCGGGTGTCAGGACAACCAGCCCAATCAGCGTCAGTGTAGACTGTGAGAGCCAAAGGCGACGAGCGACCAAGAAACAGACCGAGGTCGACAGTGCCCTGGAGGTACCGAAGGATGCGCTTCACAGCAGTGAGGTGAGGTTCCCGCGGGTCATGCATGTGAAGGCACACCTGTTGGACGGCGTAGGCGATATCAGGGCGGGTGAACGTCAGATACTGAAGAGCACCAACCAAACTTCGGTAGACAGTCGGGTCTGCGACAGGAGAGCCACCGGAGGAGAGCTTGGCCTGAGTGTCAACTGGGGTGGTGCATGGTTTACAGGTAGTCATGCCGGCACGATCCAAGATGTCGAGGGTGTACTGTCGCTGGGAGAGCATCATCCCTGTTGGCGAGCGAGTCACAGTGATCCCCAAAAAATGCTGAAGCGGGCCGAGGTCCTTCATCGGGAAGGAGGCTTGTAGGGCGGCGAGGAGCTGGTGAAGCAAGGCTGTTGACGAGGCAGTGAGGACAATGTCATCGACGTAGAGCAACAGGTAGGCGGTGCTGGTGCCCTGACGATGGATGAAGAGCGAAGTGTCGGACTTGGCCTCGCGAAAACCCAGAGTCTGCAAGTGTGTGGCGAAACAACTGTACCAAGCACGGGGGGCCTGCTTCAATCCATAGAGAGATTTGTTGAGGCGGCAAACATGATGAGGATAAGCCGGGTCAACAAACCCAGAAGGCTGAGAGCAATACACAGTCTCGGAGAGGGTGCCATGGAGGAATGCGTTCTTGACGTCGAGCTGATGAACAGGCCAGTTGCTGGAGAGAGCCAGACTAAGAACTGTGCGGATAGTAGCCGGCTTCACAACGGGACTGAAAGTCTCATCAAAATCAACACCAGGACGCTGAGTAAAACCACGGAGGACCCAACGAGCTTTGTAGCGGTCGAGGGAGCCATCAGAGTTAAGCTTGTGTCGGAAAATCCATTTGCCAGTGACAATGTTGGCCCGAGGGGGGGGCGGCACCAGGGTCCATGTGTTGTTGGTGAGGAGTGCCTGGAACTCGTCCTCCATGGCACTACGCCAATTTGAATCGGCGAGGGCGCGACGGAAAGAATCAGGCACCGGGGACACGGTGACTGCTTGTAGGTTCGATTTTGGTTGCGAAATCCACTTTTGGCCCTAGTGCGCATGCCGTGGGCGTTGACAATAGGAAGAGCGAGAACCGCACCACCGGTAGCGAGGCACGCCGCCGCCGGGCGAGGATTCGGCGGTGTGAGCTGACCGGCTAGCCAGCGCCACGCAGGAGGCTAGCGGCACGCCAGAGAGTTGCCGGGACGTCGTCGAGGAGACGGCGAAATGGCCCCAGCGAGCGGTCCGAGACAACGCAGAAGGTGGCTCGTGGGGAACCTCCCGTCCTAGCGACCAAGCGAGGTGGCGAGTGCTCGGCGTTAGCGAGCGGGGCCGCTGGAGCGCCGAGGCGGGCGCCACGGAATCTGCAGAGGAAAAACATCCAAAAAATCCAGATTAGTAGAGGGGGCCGAGGAGAAGGAAGCCTCGGCGAAGGGCAAAGAGGATTCATCAAAGACCACATGGCGGGAGATGATGACACGAGTGGTAGTGAGGTCGAGACATCGGTAGCCTGTGTGGTTGGAGGACTAGCCAGGGACAACACACAAGGCGGAGCGAGGTGCAAGTTTGTGAGGAAGCGATGGCGGAGACATTAGGATAACATCGGCAACCAAAGACGCGGAGATGGTCATAGGAGGGAGGGCGACCATGGAGAGCGTGGTATGGTGTAGAAAAATTAAGGGTGGAGGTGGGATGACGGTTGAGAAGGTAGGTGGCGGTGTGGAGGGCCTCGACCCAATAAGGAGCCGGGAGGTGGGCTTGGAAGAGGAGGGAGCGAATGATGTTATTTGTGGTTCGGAGGACACGCTCCGCCTTGCCATTTTGCTGAGAGGTGTAGGGGCATGACATGCGGAAGTGGACGCCGTGGGAAAGGAAGAAGGCACGAGTGGACGAATTATCAAATTCCCGACCATTATCACATTGGACACTTTTAATGGTGGTGCCAAACTGGGTGGCAACAAAGGCAAAAAAGTGTGCGATGGTAGAAAATGTGTCGGATTTAAGACGAAGCGGGAACGTCCATAGGTGGTGGGAGCAATCATCAAGAATGGCGAGGTAGTACTTAAAACCAGACACACTGGAAATCGGAGAGGTCCATAAATCGCAGTGTACAAGGTCAAAAGGACGTGAGGCACGAGATGTAGAATTGTAAAAAGGGAGGCGAACATGGCGGCCGAGTTGACAAGCATGACAAACATCGGCGGCAGACGTGCCTTTATTACAATTAATGAGAGAGGAGCTAGCTAGACGGGACAAGGCCGCATGACCGAGGTGACCGAGACGGCGATGCCAAAGCTGAGGCGTCACGATGGTGAAGGCAAGGGGTGAAGGCGCTGGTGGTCCGGACGAAGGAGGGCGGAGTGGGTAGAGGGAGCCAGAGCTATTGCACCTGGCGATCACGCTCCTGGTCCGAAGGTCCTTCACAGAAAATCCAAAAGGGTCACATTCAGCGGAGCAGTTGTTATCGGTGGTAAGCGACGAGCGGAGACAAGGTTTTTGATAATGTGTGGAGAAACAAGAACGTTGGCAAGGTGGAGACTACCAACTTGAACCGACCAGTGGCAGTGACAGGAAGATGAGAGCCGTCCCCCACAATGATGGAGGAAGGAGTAGAGGGGCAAGGAGGGAGAGAGCGAGAGAGTATACCAGCGTGAGAGGCCATGTGGGAGGTGGCGCCAGAGTCCATGTACCACTCACCGGATGGAGTAGGGGGGGTGAGGGTCATGGTGTTGAACGCATTGGCAAGAGCATCGGGTCCCATGGCCCATAAGCACCAAAACCACGGAGGCTCTTTGAAGAGCGATACGCCAGGTCCGGCCGTGGTGGAGCATCGGTGGCGGCCCATAGGCGGTAGGTAACGGTGCAGCGAAGCGATAAGCGGGCCAGGCCGCGCGGCGAGAAGGCCGGCACCCGGCCCACCGCCGACGGCAGCGATGTAGGCCTGGGGCACCAGGCGAAGGCGGCCAGGCGCGAAATGGGGCGATTCCCGGATCGGACCGGGCCACATCTGGATGGTCCCGGTCCAGGGGTTGTAGAAGAGCGGCCAGAGGATCGGCCGGAAGCGAGCGAGGCGCCCTACGCCCAGCCGAAGAAGCGAAGCGAAGGTGCGTTCTTGGTGAAAGTCTTTATTGCGGACGAGCCGCGAGCCGGCCGCCACGGAACCGTTCCTGGCGGCGCGGCGGTTGCCCGCCGAAGAGGTGCCTCGCTCGAAGTCCCGCCAACTGTAGAAAGCGGCGAAGCGGTTGTCGGGGAAGAAGCGGCGGCGCCATCGTCGATTCTTCAAGAAGCAACTTCGGAGCGGATCTCGGCGAAGGATGGCGGCGTTGCCGTTTGAGGAAGAGGCGCAAGTTGTGGAAGCGCTCGGAGAGGCGCGCGAGACATTCATGGTGAGCGCGGTCAGGACGGTCTCACCGAGCTCGACAAGAGAGTCGGCGAGGTCTTCATGCGCCGGCGATAGTCGGTGATGGAGAGGAGCCCTGGCACAGCGTCGAAACTTCGGTGTCGGCGAGAGGAGGACACGGGTTTCGTGATTCTTGCCGACTGCTTTGCTCGGCGCAAGCCAGCGGCTGCGGGCGGAGGGAGTCGCCGTGGTGATTATCTCGAAGAGGTCGGTGGTGATGGAGGCATAGATCCATGACAGAACATGGAGGTCCATGCGGACCCAGTGAGGAACAGCGAGGAAAGCGGCGTCGCGAAGGGCGTGGTCGGCGAGGGCATACTTGCCAAGAGCGAGGAGGATGGCGGCGCCACTTGGAGAAGGAGGGTGCGTCGAGGTCGAGGGACGCACCGGACGAGCGCGAATGTTGAGGATGCCAAGGGCCTGGGCGTGGAAAGCGAGACGGCGTTACCCGGCCGAGGAAACGTCGCCATCGGCAGCCAGGCGGCGTCGTCCTCTCGCAGGCGCATCGGCCTCTTGAGGCGGCGTCGGGCGTCCGCTAGGCGTGCTCATGCCGATCGACCTCTTCCTGGAAGCGCGAGAAGGCTGCGGCGCGCGGCGGCGGCAGCGGCATCGGCGTCGATCTGGCGCTTGGCGTCTGCCTGGCCTGCTCGCGAGTGCACTGATCGGCGAGGCGTCTTGTGGCGTGGCGTCGCCAGGGGCGGTGGCGGCCATGGCGATAGCAACAGCAGCACCAAGAGATTAGGAGCGGAAGTTGGATCTAAACTCTGATACCATGAAGACGTGCAATATTTGGGGTAATCACGGCTTGATTAATCTCATGCGGATTACAGAGTTTATATAGGCCGGCCACCATGCAGTCTATAGAAACAGAACCGGGGGCCGAGCGCAAATACAGGAGCAAGAATAGGCAGGCAATCAGCCCAAGAAAAGGCAGGCAATCAGCCTGTCGAACAAGGGACATCTTAGTGAAAACTGAAAACCATTATTTTGGTGAAAAGTTGAAAACCAATTTGGTTTGAGCACAAAATCAACCTTAAAATGGGCTGGGAATTAAAGAATTGGAATTGTACCTCATGAATATCTATTGTTCGGATGGTAAGGGAATTGGAATTGGATTTGGGGCCAAATTTCGCGGGTTTTGGCAGACAACTGGGAGGACCTAGCCCCCAATTCAAAGCTCCCACCCTCTAATTTGGGTGAAACTGAGCTCTTCGAAAAATGCCTTCCGTTCAAAGCCCGAGCACGTCTTTGTCTCCATGGGCGTCTTCTCAAGCAAACTCCAGCCACTGTCACCAGTCACCACTGGCCAGATTCTGTGGACCACCGCCGGCAACAACCTCCCGTTGACCACCACTGTCGGCTGCAAACTCCTGTGGACCACTAATGTCAGCTCTTCCCCTCCAGTTCTGCTCACCGTCGTCTGCTCCTCTCCTACACCGCCGACTATCTCACCACATGTGGGCTCTCAAGAACCATATCTGCTCATCGCGGCTGGCCTTCCCCTCCACCGACAGCTATTCTGGCTCAAATCCGAAGGTGAGGAGGCAAACCGAGCATCACAGGAGCTGGAGAAGGAGAGCGAACCTCTTCTTCCTCATGGCCGGTGCTGCTACCACATTTTCTATGTCCTCGCACAGCCACCGTTTGGATCCGAAGTAGAGCGGAGAACAACGAAAGTGAGCTCCTCCACCACTACTTCTTCATCCTCATCAGCACCGCCGCTGGCAAGCTTCGACTGCAACTGCTTCATCTCCGGCGGCGCTGCCTTGTCATGGCCGCAGGCGTCTTCTGGTCGTGATGGCGGATGTCCTTCCCGGCGCCTCTTGCTTGTAATTGGTGGTTGCTCATCAGCACTTCGCTGGTGGCCATCATGGCGATGCATTCTTCAGCAACTTCATCTGAAGTAGGTGAGTTGAAAGATTGGAAATTTGATTCTAATATCTTGCGTAGAGAACTTGTGCCAATGATTATTCTCTCTGAACTGCCCTTTGTTTTAGTAGAGCATGGTGGTTTTAGATCTTTTATGGCTGGCTTAAACCTAATATTCAAAATGGATTCTAGAGCAACTGTTCAAGCTGATTGTATTGCATCTTATAAGGAGCATAGATCAGGTTTGCAAAATCTTTTGAAGGACTGTAATTCTAGAGTATCATTGATCGCTGACATGTGGACATCGAACCAGAATTTAGTGTACTTATGCATTACATGTCATTTTATTGACAATTAATGGAAGTTTGAAAAGAGAATTATAAGATTTTGTCCTATGGAGACTCCACATGATGCTTTGAACATGTATAATATAATATTGAAGAGCATCCAAGATTGACACATTGAAAATAAAATCTTCAGTTTACATTAGACAATGCATCAGTTAACACTGCAATGATCAATTTTATGAAAGAAAATTTACTACAAAAGCGTCTTCTACATTGCCAAGGCAAATTATTTCACTTTCGATGTGTTTCTCATGTCTTCAATATTATCATCCAAGATGGATTAAATGAAATAGGTGCTATGATTGATAGCATTAGAAATAGTGTTAAGTATGTCAGAGTTCGCAATCAAGGAAAGAGAACTTTGAAGAGATCATTGCACAAGTGGGAGTATCTGAGAAGCACCCTTCACTTGATGTAGCCATAAGATGGAATTCAACTTTCCTTATTCTTAAGTTAGCATTGCCTTTCAAACAAGCATTTTATGCCATAGAATGGAGATGGTCCGAAGATGTTGTTATCTGTTGAGGGTTTTCTACACGGCCACTAAAGTTGTTTAGGGTTCAAAGTATCCAATATCCAACCATTACTTCCATGAGGTGTGGTTAGTTAAAAAAAAAAAACCTTGAAAAATGGAACTAAAAGTAGAAACCCTACCATTGTGGCCACAGTAAAACAAATAAAAGAGAAATTTGATAAGTACTGGAAAGAGTCATACTGGGCTAATTGCATACCTGTCATACTTGATCCGAGGTACAAGTGCGATTATATTGAGTTTTGCTTGAAGATGGCATTTGGAAGTACACCTTAATGAGGTTAATAAAGCTATACGAGTCCTTTTTGATGAATATGCTGCTAAAGTTAGAGAATCTTTTGAGCATTCATCACAAGGAACAATTGGTGATGATGATGTGCAGGTTGAAAATGACCCTCTTGCATATTGGGATCAACATTTAAGTGCCAAAAAAGTTCAAGCAAGGAATGAGCTTGATAGGTATTTGAAGGAAGAGTTGTTCCCTCGTAGAGAAGCTCTTGATATTTTGCAGTAGTGGGTGGTACAGTCTCCAAAGTATCTCATCCTTTCTTGTATGGCACGTGATGTGTTACTTGTCCTTGTTTCAACTGTTGCATCTAAGTCCGCGTTTAGCACTGGAGGAAGAGTTATTAGTGATTATAGGAGCAAGCTCTCCAGTGACACCGTCGAGGCCTTGATTTGTCTTCAAGATTGGCATAAAGCAATTTGTAAGCTCATTTTTAATTATTTCTAACTTGTTAGTTTACTCAATAATAGTCTTAAGTCAATTTTATGACTTTCCAATGTTTTAGGCTCTTCTCACCAAAAGAACACACCAGCAAACGATATGGATGATGGAAATGACAAATGAGATCCTGTTACTGCAATGGTCTTATCTTCCATCATAGCATCAAATATGTTCTAATTGCATTAGCCCTTTCTCCCCACTCTTTGTTTACATGTACTTATTGCAGAGTCTCTCCCTCTCTCTCTCTCTCTCTCTCACACACACACATCACAGCCTCTCACTCACTTGTCTATATGTCTATGTCTCTGCTAAGTAAAAACCTACTCTCGATTCCTCAGAATATCATCCACAGAGCAAAATATTATCATTAGTGGTTTGTTTCTTATGTAAGAGCCAAAAAGCCTTTCTTTTAGTTTTCAAGGCAGTTACAATAGTTACTATGCATTTGTCTTTATTTCACAATATATACATATTTGACCTGAACATTAGAGTTTTCAAATCTTATATCATGTTCTTTTGTTGTAGGCTGAACTATTAAGAGAGAGAACTGGGAACTTTGAAAGACTGTTTCAATAGCTGGAGTTCATGCTTATATCAGTCCATGTATGGATCATAACAAAGAAAACTTGGGAAATCCTAAAGTGGAAATCCAATGTTGTTTGCGCCAAGAGCCATGCTAACAGCTATGCTTATTGTTGTTCGTGGCATGTTGTACTGATATCCAAGTGCTGATTTTTTGGGTTGAATGTGGAAGTGTTCATGTCAGATAATTAGTTGTTAAAATGGTTTTCTAAGTATACATTTCTGCATCATCTTAAGTATTCACATGTTGAAATATTCACATCAACATCGGCTGAATTATACATGTCTATTTGTCGCATTGTTGGTAGCGGGTTGTGGGTGCCGCATTGGATGTCATAATGATTGGCGAGCCCGCATAGAGTTTTGTGGTCATGCGGGTTAGTGCCGTATTGCCCGCAACCCATCCCACTTTTATCATTATCTGTATGTCGTCAGCTCGTCGATCACACCCGTGTGCCACTGTTCGGTGATTGGATGTGCTAAGGGTGGTACCCACGGCCCCTCCAACAGTAAAATGTGCACCAGCTCTCTCTGATCTGCCGCTGAGTCCACTCTGCTCCGAGTGTCTGAGTGCCCTAATGCCTTGTGTATTCTGAGATGAAAACCCACCGTTCGGACCGGTCTGCTACTCGACCGTATGACTAGAACGCGTCACCGACCATCTCGCACACGCTAGCTGCCCGGCCGTCCGCCTTGTTGTGTGCAGATTCTCTGCTGTTACTCGTTACATAGCTCGTGCACGCCAATGCATGGCCATTTTGCGCTGCACGCGCTGACAGCATGCGAGTCTCTTGGTGTTGCACTGATGGATTAACATGGCTTGCTGTGCGCGTAGCATTCCTCGGACACACGTACGTGCTACGTACGTACGATGCGGCGGTGTGTAACACGGAAACATGCTCGTAGAGTCGTATGGACCTCACACCGCCAGGGTCCGCCGCACCGGTGCCGCGCTCGCACGGATTGACCTCGTTTCGCCCGGCCGTTTCTTCGGTCTGTGGGCTGCGGCAGCGCATCTGCAGCAAAGTCCCGGCATTTCAATTATTTGTCCTTTTTTTTCTTTTAACTTACCATTCGTCACAATTTTCTCATCTTATTACTACTAATGTCGAATGAATCCAAACCTTAATTTTATACATGTATTCAATTCAAAAAGATATCTACGGTCAAATTTTTCGAAAGTTTCAAAAGATAGCTGTACGGTCTGTATTTATGAAGTCACATTGCACCTTTACCTAATGTAAAAAGGTATAGATGAGCAGCCTAGAACGCCTCCGTTCGATATACGAAGCATGTGATCAAATGTAATCGACCGGGCGAAACAGCGACGTATCGTTCAACGCTACTCCCTCTGTCCCACAAAGAGTGCATTTCTACGTTTTTTAAGACAGATTAGTGTGTAAAGTAAATGACTAATGTGACCCTCATTACTCCACACACAAGCATGTTGGTGCTTCGATTTCCACAGGCACTTAAATGAGCATGCATACACTTACAGCTGGGCCCTATGGACTAAAAATGCACTTTTTGTGGGACAAATTTTGAACACTAGAAATATACTCTTTGTGAGACAGAGGGAGTAGCTGCGTAGCTTCGGACCGTAGGCCGGACTAGAATGCATAACAATAGGAATTAATTAAGCACATCTTGTAGGACCTGTCAGTGTTCAAAGAATAAGTGGGCAGTGCAGTATACGTCGAGCCGCACAGGAACCACTAGATCCGACAATTGGACGGCCAGGATCTTATAGCTTTTTTATAGTACTCCTAAGCAATTAGCTTTCGGTGGTCCAGATCTAGAGGATATAATAATTAATGAAGCGAATGATTAGAGCTTGGAACCGCGATGGGAATCCGCACGAGGACGAGGGTGCTGCTGCGGGCGCGGCTGCGTCAGCTAGTCTTCGTGTCGACCGCAGCCCGTTGACGGGCCAAACCAGCGTTTGACCGAACGAATAGGGACTGGAGTCTGGAGACCATAGGTTTGACCGAACGAATAAGGACTCGAATCTGGAGACCATAGGTTTGACCTCCGACTGCCTTGCCATCGATCTGCCTCGCTGGCGATGCCTGCTATGCTAAGCTTTGTTTTTACAGAAAAACTAAAAAACGGTATACCGTTGCAACGGTATACCTCTGAAACTCATGAAACTTAAGATTTTTTGCACTGAAACTCATGAAACTTAGCACTAAAAACTAATAAAACATGAAACTGATGAAACTAAACACTGAAACTCATGAAACCAGCACTGAAATTGATAAGTTTCATGGCTATACTGTTGCAACGGTATACCGTTGCCTAGTCACTCTCTTGTTTTTAACTCCTCAAAATTGGAGATTCATGTGCCAAATACTCGAATCCGAATCCATCCTTCCGATCGAGCAAATCCAACCTTGGTGTAATTTCTGTAGGAAGCGGTGTGTATGATCTTTTTATTGCATTATATTATTAGCTAAAGCGATAAAAAGAAGCCAACATGCCTGCTAGAGCCATTCGACGTGGGCAATAGTGTGCTGCTCACATTTGCCATTCGACGTGGATAATGAATCCCTTGCCGGGCGAATCCCCCAGAAAGTTCCCAGTTTAAAAGACTGCAAATAATTTGAATGGAGAACTTGACTGCGAATCTGCCATTCCCCGTCCTTAGACTATTTCCAGCGAATTCTCTTCAGCCTCTAAATCCCTTCGCGAACAGATCCCAAGTGCTCCAGCGGATTCCCTTCAGCCTTCCCTTCAGAAGGGATTCGGAGAGAGAATCCCTTTAGAAATAGATTCTCTCTCCAATCCCAGAGAGAAATCCCTTCGAGGGGATGCTATTGGCGATGGTAGGAAATAAAAGGAATGAATCTAGGGAAGGGAATGGAATGGAGGGAAATTGCTGGAGATAGTCTTAACTTCTTGCTCCAGCAGCATCCTGGGCGGTGGCTTAATTTCGGTGCCACATATGTTACAGGTAAACTTCAAGTTTTGGCAGGCAAAGGTTATCGAGTGACAAGGGTGGGACGCTATTCCAAGTGAGCATGTCGGGATTTTTTTTTCTTTTTTATGTTGTTTTTTTATGAAACTTATTGCATCTTTAGTTGAAACTCGATGAAACATGTTGAAACTTGACAAAACATTTTTGGGTTGAAACTTGTTGCAAACTTATTGATTGAAACTTGAGTTAAAAAAAAATCTGAAACTTGTTGAAATATTGGCTCAGAAGCTTCTAAAAACTGGTAAAAAATACACGAAACTCACTTAAACATAAAACTTAGAGTAGTGCTATCGCACGCTATACCGTTGGAAGTGATTCCAACGGTATAGCATGTTTCACTAGGTATTAAGTGTGTTCATTCATATTTTGTAAGTTTCGTAAGTTTCATGATGTCTCACGTGTAAATAGGTTTCACAGATAAGTTTCATGGATAAGTTTTATTATATTTCACGGATAAGTTTCATTAGGTTTCATGGATAAGTTTCATGATATTCCACGTATAAGTTTCATTAGGTTTCATGGATAAGTTTCATTAGATTTCACGGATAAGTTTCATGATGTTTCGCAGATAAATTTCATTAGGTTTCATGGATAAATTTCATGATATTTCATTAGGTTTCACGGATAAGTTTCATGATATTTCACGGACAAGTTTTATTAGGTTTCACAGATAAGTTTCATTAGGTTTCACGGATAAGTTTCATGATATTCCACGGATAAGTTTCATTAGGTTTCACGGATAAGTTTCATGATATTCCACGGATAAGTTTCATTAGGTTTCACGAATAAGTTTCATGATATTCCACCGATAAGTTTCATTAGGTTTCACATACAAGTTTCATTAGATTTCACGGATAAGTTTCATCAGGTTTCGCGGATAAGTTTCATGATATTTCACGAATAAGTTTCATAAGAAGGTGCCTTTTATTTCGTCTGTGAGGGAGAGGGTTTGTCGTGCATGCATGCAAACATCTTGATCCTCAAAAATGTCATGTCCGTGTGGTTTCCTCCACGGCTAGTTCGAAGACGACCTCTGCAACCGCACAGCTACTCCTAAGAATTAACATGGCAAGAAGCTATAAATGGACGAGCCACGATCCGAAGAAGTTTCCCAGGGCAACATAAAAAAAACTTGTTAACATGCAGCATCGATTCTGTAAATGTAAAGCTCCTTCCTTCCTAGCGAGTCTGTAAATGTAAAACTTGTTAATAAATGTTACTACAGTTGTTGATTGCCAGCCATGTCGGAGCAGTACGCTCCATCGAGTCTCTCTTGTTCTTTCTGTCCAAAAACCTACGGCGTTCGCATGCTTGGAATCCTGGCGGTACAAGTCGGCAGCGGCCGCGGACCTCGACGCCAACGAGCCGGGAGGCTAGCGACGCAAGACGATCCAGCGAGTCTGACAGGTGGGGCCGGATAGAGGGTCAACGGGAGCGGATTGCAGAATCGATTCGCTTTCTCGATGGGCTTAACCCACCGTCTATACTCTACCGTTGTAAATACTAGGCACGGTATACCGTTTGTTAGTATTTCTGTAAAACTTATTGGCACTCTTAAAAACCGCTGAAACCTGATGCTAGCAATTATATATAGCAAACCATTTCAGATGAAGTACACCGCTTTCTTCCTAAAATCGAGGGATAAAAAATGGTATCGTTTCTGTTTGTATTGTTAGCTTTGACTGAAAGTACAGGGATGTCAGGGAGGCAATCGTGCACGTCAGAATTCAGAACATAGCATGTTGTTAGCCCATCGGTTTGTTAACTGTGTTGATTGGTAATCAATCAGATGACACTACAAATAAACTTAGTCATTAATTCATTAGAGCTAGGAAACGTAGTACAGTATCAGTATTGCTGTTGCAACCAGATGTCCTCCGAACTCCACCAGTGGTCTCCGGATTCTACCAATTCGAAGTCCGGCAACACGAAAGAATCCGAGCCGTCCTCGCAGGAGCGAGCGAGGAGATCCGACCAGCTCCCGTCGAACATGTCATCACCACTCCTCGTGCTCGCGCTACCGCATTGCTCGCTGACCATGGCCAGCTTGTTGGACGGGAACTTCGCGCCGAGAGACGCCGACATCGACGATGACCCGGCCGTGCTCGTAGTCGTCGTTGTCGTGTCAGGCGAATGGCACATGTCGCCGTGGCCAACCGACGGCTCGTTCGGCACAACACTCTGGTATGCGGGCAGCGTCGACGAGTCCGCGTGTTGCGAGCTCGCCGAGGTTGCGGCGGCCTGGATCCTCTCGAGGAGGCGCGGCATCCAGAGGTGCCTCATGATGTCCTGGAACTGCTTGCTGTTGACGTCGCACTTGAGCTGCTTGGCGTGCCTCTGCACCCTGGTCCTCCAGTAGTTCTTGATCTCGTTGTCCGTCCTCCCCGGCAGCTGCTGCGCGATCTTGGACCACCGGTTGCCCCACCGGAAGTGGAGCTCCAGGATGAGCAGCTGCTCCTGCGGGGTGAAGCCGCCGCGGCGGACGTCGGGGCGGAGGTAGTTGAGCCACCGGAGGCGGCAGCTCTTCCCGGTGCGCCTCAGCCCCGCGGCGCGCGCCAGCTCGTTCCACCGGCCCTCGCCGCGAGCGGCGATGCAGCCGGCGAGGAGAACGTCCTCGTCCACCGTCCACGGGCCCCTCCGGAGGTCCCCTTCGTCCTCGCCCGCCGCCGCCCACCCACAAGGTCCCATCCATGCCGCGTCCATCTCGATCGACACGAAGGAATTGAAGTGAGCTAGAGTGAGCCGGGGTGTGGTACGACTACGAGTTGTTTGATGTGTGAATGGTGACGAGAGGAAGGAGAGGGGACGCGGGGGTTTATACTACTGCGCTGCGGAGGAAGACGTGTGGCACAGTAATGGTAGGGCTGGTCAAATGAGAATATGGACATGTGGCCGCACTAGCGCTAGTGTGCGCCTGCGATCTAATTAAATATGAACCCGATCGGCCATGACAGCGTGACGAGGTTTGAACGCTGACCCTTCTCCGGCTCTGATCGCCTCTGTCTTTTTGCCTTTCCCTTCCCATCACTTTGGTTTGCAGGTTCAACTAGTCGGAGGGAGATGCTATGCTAGGGATGGAGGAGGGTATTTAGACAAGTACTACTACATATGGAGTAGTATATAGGAGTCCTATATATATATTAGGACACGCACCCGAAACTAACAGCGTTCAACTTAATTAAAGATGGTTTCTTGTACCATGGTTCAAAACACATTGCCTTGCAAAAAAATATATGCCGGTTTGATTTAGAAGAAGAGGGATGGATCGCAGGGCAACTAAGAGCAAGCTCTAATCCATGTCATGTAGAGCAGGTTCAAAAAATCATCGATTTTCGTCTCATTTTCACCCATATCGACGAGCTACGATATTCAAAACCGGTCAATAAATCGGTACAATTTTTTAAAAAAATAAAAATTCAAGAAATCTTATACGACGTTAACCGGTGGAAAATCGTCGATTTTCGATTCAAATCGGCGGAAAATCGTAAAAAAAATTGACAACCCCTAAAATTTCAAATGCTCGCTCGATTTTCGCTAGAAATCGCTCGATTTTTCATTTTTTCTGAATTTTCTTCACCACTGAGTTAGAAAAAATTTTAACTTCGGCATTCATGCGATTTTTGACGATTTTCTGTGCCGAGCTAGTAGCGATTTTTTGGTTAAAATCGATTTTGTAAACCCTAATTTAGAGTTTCTCTAAAGGTTGTTTTTAGATGGTGTGCAATAACTATATCTTCTCTCTTATACATAACTAATCTATCTTATTTTTCGTATCATGTTGATTCTTGCATGAGAGCCGATCTCTTCTCTCTTCTCTTTTCTCACTTATTCCCATAGAACAAAACTGATGTGTACAGACTAAGAGTAAGCTGGTGTGACTTTATTGTACATACCCTTAGGGTACGTGGGGTGACCATAATCTGAAAAATATGTGGCACTATTTAGATCACTCAAGGGACTTAGCTTCTCTAAGTTTTTTCTTTTTTGAAAAATTTCAATTCAGAAATTCGAATGTTGGGCGCGCATAGGATACACTTTGTTGAGTAGTGAGTGATGCCGCGCAACGCAAAAAAAATTTTTTTGTAGGAAACGTAATTTCGGTTTTCTCGATGTTATTCTTTGTAAAAATTGGTTGGCTATGAGCTGTCGACGAATTTTGCGTAACCACGGTTCTTTTTTGCGAAAAAAAATGATGGAATGATTTATTCGTAATTTCGGTTGCCGTGCCACACTGGGGAATTGGGCTGAATTTTTGTTTGGAAAAACATAATTTTGGTTTTTTTATGGCGTTTTTTAAAATAAAAATTGGTTGATTATGAGTCATCGACGAATTTGCGTAACCATTGGGTTCATTGGTTAAAAATCCGATGCAGTACTTGTTAGTGTTTTGTAAAAACCGACTAATTTAGCATATCCACGGTTATTTTTTAGGGGAAATAGTGGAAGGATTTATTTGTAATTTCGGTTGCCGTGACACGCGAAAAAATTGGGCTAAATTTATGTTTGAAAAAATGTAATTTCGGTTTTCTCAGTAGTGTTTTTTTTGGTAAAAATTGGCTGATTATGAACCATCGACGAATTTGCATAACCACAAAGTTCATTGATTAGGGGGGGAAATAGTGGAAGGACCTTATTCGTAAATTCGAAACCACGGTTTTTTTGGTGAAAAAACCGATAGACGAAGGATCTGAACGTCATTTTAAATTTTACGAGGAATCTTTTCACGAGGGAAACGACGGTGTGGCTGAGGGGGCAACAATCTCATCGGCTTTATGATATTAGATATTCGAAACCACGATTTTTTTGCGGAAAAACCGATAGAAGAAGGATCTGAGCGTCATTTTAAATTTTACGAGGGATCTTTTCGCGAGGGAGAGACGACGGCGTGGCTGAGGGGGCAGCAGTCTCACCGGCTTTATGATATTGGATATTTCTCAATATTTTATATGATGTGGTAATTTTAGTGTGCACCACAGGATCACAAAGAAATACGCATGAGGTTACGAATTTAATCCTGGACTTCACAACTTTCACAACTTTAGATGTGTGCTAGGGAAACCTATCGTGCGTATCTATCTTGTAATCTCAGAAGAATTCTCAAAAGATATATAATAGAGATAATCCGATCCATTAATGTCATACAACCATATACAATTGACTAGTGCCGTATCATTTGTCTTCGGCTATAAATACTACGTTGCTCCCTTTTGTCACTAGGCCATACGAAATCAAACGTGGTATTCATTTGGTCCAAATGTTCTTTCGAACTCCCCTAATATAAAGTCGATTAATGCAAATCACACCGGTTCAACTAGCCCAGAGCTAAGTAGTGCTTATTCAGTGGTGCTGGTGCATGCATCTAGTTGCCAAGCTAGTTGTCTAATCATTTGCAGGTTGAACGAAAAACGAAGGGGAATTCCACTTTG
The DNA here is from genome assembly GCA_036346355.1 of Rhipidocladum racemiflorum. NCBI lineage: Eukaryota > Viridiplantae > Streptophyta > Magnoliopsida > Poales > Poaceae > Rhipidocladum > Rhipidocladum racemiflorum. The sequence continues at coordinate 54,362,638 of CM070584.1, forward strand.
TTCTTGCGAGAGGAAGTAAAGAGACAGAATGCGGAAAAAAAATATATCAGATGGTGAACTCATCACATCAATCACTCTCAGGCTGCACTACCAAAAGTACCAACACATCACTCGCATTCTACATATAACTTTTGCCATCCCTTAATTTTTTTTTTTTTTTGCCATATTTCCGATAAGCACATAGGCAAGCACGTCCGTAAGCATATACAGATGTACTTACAGATGAATATATGCACACTGTAACCTTTCAAAAAGAAATACACGCACACGAAAATACTTGGAAAACGACCGTCGATATCATGGTACTTACGTACGCACGCACGCACGCACGCACGCAGTCCAGATGCTCGGTGATGTGCTTGCAATTGTCGAGCTAGCGCGTGTGCAATTTCAGCTACTCGTTACCTTAGCAGAAGATGGCTGTCACTTTGACGACAACAAATCGTTGTTCCTTTTGCCAGGAGCTTATATTAGATTTGGTTGAAGACTTGGGGTGAAGAAAGAAGCAAAAAAATTTTAATGCTAATTGACGTCAAGTCTCAGAGCATCCCCAATGGAGACATGTCAGCAGGCTATAAGGAGTCCATCTCATCTTTTTGCTTATGTGGAGGAGAGAAGTAGAGGAGAGAGACAAGAGCTGGCTCTTAACTAAGAGTCAGGCTATAGTGTTTTCCAAGAAAAATAAAAGACAATTACATGTGGACCCACATTTAATGTTGGAGAATATGTTATAGCCAACCCATTGGAGAGCTTGTCTTTAAGCTAGCTATAAGTGACATGGAGCTTTCTTATAGCCAGTAGTTGGCTCTACCATTGGACATGCCCTCACGGGCCTGTGACGCCTTTTTCCTAACGCGTAGTACGAGAGATCCTCGCCTACCCAGTCCACCAATCTAGCCGTAGCGGCATACGAATCCAATCGACACGGTCCGCTAATTACTAGTAGTAAATTGGTTCGTGCGGTCAACGGCGAGAACTACAGGTAGATCTGCAAGGATGCTATACTGATAGGAGCTGGCCAAGTAGCATGTACTCTCTCCGTTTCACAATGGTTCTAACATTTCAATGCAAATTTAGAGGCAATATGATTTTTGTACCCTTTATTAATCACAAAGATGATGAATTAAATGAGGATAGATAAGTTATTTTTCACGTCTCCTTATTTTGTGGAGAGTGACTAGGGAACGGTATACCGTTGCAACGGTATAGCCATGAAACTTATGAAACTTATCAGTTTCAGTGCTGGTTTCATCAGTTTCAGTGTTTAGTTTCATCAGTTTCATGTTTTATCAGTTTTTAGTGCTAAGTTTCATGAGTTTCAGTGCAAAAAATCACAAGTTTCATGAGTTTCAGAGGTATACCGTTGCAACGGTATACCGTTTTTTAGTTTTTCTGTATTTTGTGTGCATTTAGCTAGATCTACAATCATTATGAAACGGAAGAAGTACGACTTGGGCTCTTACATACAGGGCACTACTATATTGCGTGAATTTTGATAGAGTGTTCGGATGGCAAGAATAATTAAAACGTACGAAAAATTAAAATTATCACTGCTTTAGAATTCGTCTTTTTTTCCGCAAAAGCGGTGATGTAATTTTCGGGTATCACTTGTTTTTTTTTACAAAAGGGGTATACCGGGATCTGCTGCTCCGATTCCTCCTCCGTGAAGGACCAAACTGTCGGTGGCGATGGCGACATGTCTGCAAGGGCCTCCCGGAAACCCGACAGTATCTCTAGGTCGATGTTGAGAATAGTCTCACATCGAAAAGTTGAAAGGATTTGAGCATAGTTTATAAAGGTGAAGAAGTACCCTCCTATTGAGCTAGCTTTTGGGGGAAATGGTCTAAGAGACCTTGGCTCGCTACTCTAGTTGGGTCTGCGAGTGCACTGTAGCGCAACAACCTAGGATCCATATACGTTAGGTGTGGCGGTCTGGCTAACAAGTGATATCAGAGCTCATGTGGTTCCTAGATAATCTCGGTCCGATGTATGAGAGGGAGATTGTTGGTAATAGTCCCACATCGGACGGACTCGCTAGGTGTGGCGGTCAGACTAACAAGTGGTATCGGGCTAACTTTTTAGGGCGAGATGGCCCAAGAGACTTTGGTCTGCTACTCTGGTTGAGCTTGCGAGTATACTGTAGCCCAACGACTTAGGATCCGAACGTAATAGGTGTGGCGATCCGGCTAACAAGTGGTATAAGAGTCCAGGAGGTTCCTAGATAATTTCGAGCCGATATGTGAGGGGGAGATTGTTGAGAAAAATCTCACATCGAAAGTTGGAAACACTTGAGCATGGTTTATAAAGGTGAGCTCCACCGTGACCCACCGCGTCGATCTCCCTGTCGGGTGAGTCTCTCCTGAATCCACTCGCGTCAGAACGTGTTCCACGACCGCCTTCTCCTTCAATCCCCCCGAGTTAATCGGCCTGTAGTGCTTACAGCATGCCGAACGAGCCCTTTTTCTTCCCGTCTCCGTCGACCTCCGCCGCGACCATTCGTCGTCGACAGACCTTCTCTGCCCGATTGCTTCGCGAATGAGATTCAACTCAACGCCGCCTACGCTGCGCCACGATCGGTTCGGATTCCCTTCCACCGCGTCGCCGTCGCCACGTCCACCCGAACGGCCACCGCCGCTCAACTCGCTGCCGGCCGGCTTAGCTTCGGTGAGTATCGCCGCAGACCGCCGCCGCCAACGTGTTCTCATGTAAGTTAACTGCAAGCTCACGACGAAGCAGCAGAAGCTAGCAGTGAGAGAGTAGAGAAAAGCTCCCCGGTTGTACACAAGGAAAGATCGCAAATTTTGAGTCACATAGCAGAGAGAGAGGTGGTAAATTTACACGGCAAATAGGAAAATTTTCTCAAAAATTAGACACATGCTACTACTTGTCAGTGATGTTTGTATCTAGCCAGTATAATATCGTTGGTGCAGGTCAAGCCGGCTTGTGTCGGAACGGTCTAAAGTGCCAAAGTGGTGTTGCTTGCAGCATCGATCGTAAATTAGCTCGTAATCGTATACGATGGGCTAGCGTATATATATGTGTACATCAGAATCTGTTTCATCGTTACCTATCATGCATGTAGAATAGCAGGCAAATGGAGTCATCGACCGAAGAATTAAACTAGGTCGGTCGGATCGTCGGACTGAGCCACGACCAACTCGACTCTTGCGCCTCAAATGCTAACTCTGTGCTCTAGCCCGGACGGATTGGGCTGGGCTGGCTCTACATATATTAGAATACCCAAGCTTTGGGCATCGTTTGCTTCTACGGCACTTCGATGTTCATAGCACAATCCATTGGGAATTTTCCCCGCCGTTTTTCTATCTCGTCATGGTAAGTAAATTACGGGATATAATTTTTTTAGCCTGGCTAGAGGTTGTTGTAAAGGTTGCCGTTTTACATTTATCATCAGAATAGGGTACTTTTAGATGTATACTAGAGATAGTTTTCTGTTCGGTATACATTAGTCAATGTATACTGTCTTCATGTATCAAAATGTCACAGCCATAAATTGACAGTTATGGAAGCTTAATGTGCCTTTAAAAATAGAAAAATTTCTATGGTACTGGTGTGATATTGACAAAAGATAATCTGTCTAAAAGAAATTGGAATGGTAGTAAAAAATGTTATTTTTGTAACAATGAAGAATCTATTCAACATCTCTTTTTTGATTGCTATTTCGCACGTTTTGCATGGCTCTTATACAAGTGACTTTTAATCCTTCACATCCTTGTAGCATAACCAATATGTTCGGAAATTGGCTATTCGGGTTGGGGAAAAAATTTAAGGGCTCACATTTTCGTTAGGGCTGCTACTTTATGTTGGTTGATTTAGCTGTATCGCAATGATGTGATTTTTAAGAACACAAAATTTTTTATACCATTGCAGGTTATCTACATGTGCACCAGTTGGTTGTGTTATTACCTCAAGAATTGAAGTGGTGTTAGCAGCTTACGATTCGCTGGAGATTGTGCTTCGAGATCCCTTCGTCAGTCATGGATGGCGATTCAGTAATAGACTGTGTGACTTTAAACTACATGCTTTTGTTGTCTTGGTTGGTCGAAACTTTTTTTAATAGGAAGCTCTTTTGGCAGCTCTCTTGTAATAATTATTTGGTTATATGTATATTATGACGTAGAGGCCAGGCGGTTTAACCTTTTATTATCTAAAAAAAGTGAGTGGAGCAAAGACGAACCGTACCAACAGATCACAAAAAGCAGAGTAGCACGACTCAAATATCCATTCTATTTCTTAATTGATCAAGCCTACCATTCCTTCTTCTTTCCCATCCCTTATCTCCCCATCGGCCGCGTCCTTTTCTGTTCTTCTATTCTTCCCTCCCTCTCTCTTTTTTTTCTTCAGTGATGCGGCTTTCTTAATATCCCACGCATGCAACTGGCCATGACGTTGACATGTGTAGCATAATCCATGCCCCTGTACGCGCGTCAGCATCAGCAGCGGCCGTTTCGGGCCGTTTCGTGCTTGGGGGTGGTGCAGAACGCCGGCAAGGTAGAGGCGTCGCCGTTTCCCGCGTCCTTCCCGTTCAATTCCAGGTCCACGGTGATGGTCCCCGCAGCGTCGTCGTCGTCGTCGAGGCGATCGGCCGGCTCGCTCATCTCCCTCCCCTTGCCCCACAGCACCATGTACAGCCCGGCAACGATGAGCGCAGAGCCGATAGCACTGCAGCGATCGCAGAGAGAAAAAAACAACCAGGTTTCAACAGCAGAGAATGTCAGCTACAGGGAGATGGCGCAGGCAGGCTGCTGTGCCTGTGCGTACCTCCCGACGTGTATCTTCTCCTCGAGGATGGCCCAGCCGACGACGGCGACGACGACGAGCATCAGCGGGCTGAACATGGACACGTACAGCGGACCGCGCACCTGGATGCACCACGACATGAGCGCGGACGCGATCCCCGAATTGACAATCCCCTGCGTATACGCACGCTGATTCTCGTCAGAAACGTCGTCGACGGTTCAGGCACAGTACTGCACGCAGTGCGTCTACGCGCGTGTTGAGCCGCTACGACGATCGATCAGCTTACGATGTAGAGCACGGAGTAAAGCTTGATGTTGAACCCGAGCTTCCACGCCGAGAGGCTCCGGTCCATGGCGGCGCTGACGCCCGCGCACTGCACCCCCGCCATCAGGCACATGATCGTCGAGCTCGTGTACGGCGCCGAGAACCTCTCCGACATCTTGGTCTGCAGAGGAAAATTTGATCATCACTCACTCGCATACTAGTGCTCCAATAATGTAATACGTAATTACGAGTTTACGATTCGTACCTGGATGATGAACCAGACTGCCCAGGCGGCGCAGCTAACGATGACCAGCACGTCACCGACCACGGAGGCGTGGCCGCTGACGGGCGCCGCGGCTGCGGAGGTGTGCTCGGCGAAGCGCCAGTGGATGGGGGAGTCCCAGAACCGGAGGAGCGGGCCCTTGTAGAAGGGCATGATCATGGAGGCACCGACGCAGACGACCGTGCCGACCACCTTGGCCTGCCCGGCGGGCGTCGCGATCCGCACCATCTCCATCCTGAACACCGCGGCCATGACGAAGGTCAGCGCCGGGAGCATGTTGGTGAGCGCGCACGCCACGGTCGGGGTGGTGGTCTTGAGCCCCACGAAGTAGAGCACCTGGTTCAGCGTCGCACTGTTGCACTCCAAATTAAATCACGTTGATTTCGAGCTATTCTACATCAATTCTAGCCTACGTTACGTATGCCCGGTTTGTAGTTTAAGATTGCGAAATGTTTCATGCTAAATTTTGGTTGCGTCGACTAACATTTTGACTGCTGTTTGAGTATATACTAACGAGAGACGATCACGTCTTAGTTGATTTTGTTATTCAGTTTGAGGGTGACCCCGACAAAGTTTTGGCCAGCCCAATTTCGGCCGCAAGAAGTGAGGCAGAAATTGGTCACATCCCAAACTTCTCCCAAAACTTTCCAATTGTACACGGCGCTTTTTCGTGTTTGTAATACTAAGAGCATCTCCAGCAAGGGCCCCTAAAACAGAGCCCCTATTTTGGATTTAGGGGCTCCCCCTATTTTTACTGTTGCTGAACAAGTCCAAAGAACAACCCCTAAATCTCAACCCCTATTTTTCTTTTTCTCCTATTTTGACATATCCGCTATGTATAATCTTCATTTGACATCACTAAAATTCAATCACAAATATTTGTAATACATAAAACATAAGCATATTAACATTTACAATTTAAAAACATGATATTTAAAATTTAAATTTAAAATTTTGAAAACATGATAAATTTTTCGATTTTGAAAACATGATAAATTTTTCGAAGCCTCTCATGTATTTCCCTATCTTCAATAATAAGGGTTGTACTCGTGTCCCTGGAAATTAGGGCTGAGGAGGCAAATTTAGAGGCCTCCTAATTTTAGGGGCTTGAGTAGGGGCCACAGAATTAAATTTGAGGAGGCAAATTTAGGGGGCCCCTAATTTTAGGGGCTTGAATTGGGGCTCTGCTGGATCTGTTTTTTTTTTACTACACTCCCTATTTTAAGGTTTAGGGGCTCTGCTGGAGATGCTCTAAGGCGATACCGAAAAATGAGCTAAAACTAATTAATCTTGATCTTTTAGTTTTAAGAAAAGGGGAGGGTATAAATTAAATCTCCAAACATCTTCTTCATCTGAAAAAGCAATTTGTTAACCTGCTAACCTGAACCGGCTGCAATCCTCCAAGAGGGGGTTATCAACCGGAGTATCATCTAGTTGTCATGAAACTAGTATACTTTTTAGAGTGGCAACGGCAAGCTCAGTGCGGCACCTGAGAATAAGCATGTCCCTTTTCCCTGGAAGAAGAAGAAACCCCTGTAGTGCACAAATATGCATGGGACCTAAACTTGAGGGGAAAAGGGACACGGTTCCAAGCAATTGGCTCCTTTCATGACGCCCAGAAAAGGATTTGAGCAAATGGAGGACGTTTCATTGTGTAATTAGTTTTTTTTCTTACTTGATTGACGCAATCATGATGCAAACTTGGCCCTTATTTATATTTAGGGGATCATTGCTGCGAACTAAGGCCATGTTTGGATCCCAGGACTAATTGTTAGCTGGCTAAAAATTAGTCATAGTCTATCCAAACAGGAAGACTAATAGGTGGGCTAATTTTTAGCATACCCCTCAGCTAACAATTAGTCCATTAGTTGGTGGAGGGGAGCTAATTTGGGCTAATAGTAGGTAACACGCTGAAAAAAGTCTGAAATACCCTCGCGCTGGCCTTATCCTCACTTCCTCACCCGTGCGTCCACTCCCCAGTCCGTTATGAGGGGCAAACATGACTTTTCTAAAAATTAGCCCAACCATTAGTCATGTATCCAAACAGCCCTAGACTAATTTTAGATGGACTAATTATTAGCTGACTAACAATTAGCTCTAGCCATTAGTCAGCTAATAATTAGTTTTAGCCCATCCAAACATGGCCTAGTTAGTTTACATGCCCTGATTACTGAAGAAGGGATAATTGTTAAAAACATAAAACGGTATATATATATGTATACATACCCAAAAATGGAGGTAAATAATATCTGGAGAAGTACTTTCCTGGTGATCATCATCCAACTCCTCCTGCATCCATATAGTTCTAAGTACTGATCAAAACTACCATATATCTAACTTGATTCAAGCAATTTAAAGCAACTAGCTGGAGTACTTGAGATGCAGATTATTGCAGATTCGGAGTGTACAACAATAACTAGTGCACATGTAATATGATACTACGCCCTCCATTCTTTTTTACCTGACTTCCTAGAATCCGTGCATCAGGCTTTGTAGTTTGACTGTCAATAAACTTAAAACTATCTAGATTGGCAATATAAAAATTGAGATTTTTTATCATCTTTGTGAGATATTAAACTATCTATTGAAGTTAGTATTAAGAGGTACCAAAGGATTGAGGTGCAAGAGTTTAAGGGTGTGTTTGGTTGCCTGTACCAAGTGGTACATGTATGAGATGGTTCAAGAAAAATCTCATCCATGCGTTTGGTTGCTTGAATGGAACCATCCCATCCTGGACCAAGTGGTACAATTTTGAGGAATATTCCCTCTAGATGCTGAACCATCTCGTTCACCTAAAATATTGGAACCAAATGGTACAGGACCATCCCATCCCATTCAACCTCATCCAACGAACCAAACGCACCCTAAGGGTACTATATGGTACCTGTCAAAGATGGTAAAAACTTCTATGAAAATTATATGATTAGATTTGTTGTTAAAAATACTTTCATAATATTATAATTTTATTAATATATCTTAGTGTAAAGTTGTATATTTCTGTAGATCATGAAAAGTCAAAAACGTTATAAAAAAAGAACGAAGGGAGTATTGTTGAACTTTCCTGGGGATGTAAATTCTACGTGGCACCGGGTGTCCAACTTTTGGTATGGCAAAAAAAAAAAGGAAACTACAGCAAGGGCTAAATATGCCTATAGCAATAAATGGTGTGATTGCGGCAAATTAATGCTGGACTTCTCTTAATCATACGGAAGTATATATATATATGGAGCAAACTCGAACAAGAGAACAGTTCAGAAAGAGAACATTAAGGAATCTACTCCTGGCAAGGTGAACATTGCCGTAGCAGATTGACAAGTCGCTAGCTGATTGTTTCCGAAGAAATACGCATAATACATGCATGAACACCCAAAATAAAAAAGAGACGATCATGAAATTAAACGAAGGTACCTCTCGAAGCAGAAGGCGATGGGGGCGAGGAAGGCGGCGGCGATGAGGTTCCGGTAGGCGATGAGCACGTAGGGGCTCATGCCGGTGTCCAACGCCAGCTTGGACACCACATTCATGCCGGCAAATCCTAGCTGCACCACCACCATGGCCACGGTAGGCAGGCACTCCCTCCCCATAGCCACCCCTCTAGCTATCTCTAGCTCTTCCTCTCTCCAGATTCCTTTTGACAGTAGTACAAGAATGTTCTTGATAGAGAGAGAGAAGGGGAGCGGTGTGGGTGTAGTATTGATCACACTAGATGACTAGAAAGACTAATAGTGCAGGTGAGCACTGAGAGAGGTGTGTGTGAGTGTATATATAGGTGGTGGAGAGAGGGGGGGGGGGGGAGTGGGGGGGCAAATAAGGTTGAGAAGGTGGTGATGACTTGCTGCCATGAAATGTGGTAATAACAGAAAGGGTAGTCCACAAGCAAAAAGGCAAGTGATCCAAGGAAAGCACACAAGCAAACAGACGCCCTGCGTGCATCTCCCTGAGCTATCGCTACATAGGAAAGCGCACAATCAAGCAAATTTTTTTTTTTTTGACTTTTTAACGTTCTTGAGAGAGGTATATATCAAAATTTACATTGACATACTAACTAGGCAATATATCCAGTGCAATTAAAGTTTTCGTGTAACTACCGTGCAACTCTACTAAAAAGAGTTTCAAAAAATTCTGAAAAAAATCATAGATGTACATCTCAACTTACCCTATCTACGTATAAAATTTCATAATCAAATTCGTCTTATGCTAGAAGTTACAAAAAAAAAAACAAATTTTGGGGTGCATTTGAACTATTCAAGTTTGTCAGAAAATTGTTTTTTTTTTTGTAACTTCTAGTATAGGACGAATTTGATCATGAAATTTTATACGTAGATGGGGTAAGTTGAGATGTACATCCATGATTTTTTTCAGAATTTTTTGAAACTTTTTTTAGTAGGGTTGCACGGTGGTTGCACGAAAACTTTAATTGCACTGGATATGTTGCCTACTAACAAAAGTTACAAAATATTTTGAGGGTAGAGGTACCAACTTTGCTACTGTAAAAGTGTAAATCTTGGTACTACCTTGATACAAATTTTGAAACCTCCTAACAACAGTAAAAAGTATTAAAAATATTTTTTTTGCTAATATAAAAAACATTAAGCTTGTACAAAGAGACACCAAGAGGTTAAAATATGGAAGTACAAGAGTTTAAAAGTAATTTGGTCGTATCTCATGGTATATTTTAAGGGCGGTAAAAAAAACGTTACACTAGCTAGTGTACAGAAGCTATCTTTTTTTACAATAATTACATTGATCCAATTAATGTATTGAGTATGGATCTTCAGCACAATTGATTTTGAGAAATTTTATAGTGGATTATACTTGTAGTATAAAATATGTAGTAGAAATCATATCTAACCGTTGATTTGTTAAGGGTGTTTCTACTACTCTACAACCAGGTATAGTATAAGTAAACTCTAGTTAATCTGATCCATTAGATTGAAAAGAATGAACGGTTTATATTTAATTTAGTGTACCGTAAAAGAGCTCTTGATTTTACGGTTAGATTTGCACGATTGACGAGCCTATACGCCGAAGGCTTGAATTGATCAGAGAGAGAGAGAGAGAGAGAGAGAGAGAGAGAGAGAGAGAGAGAGAGAGAGAGAGAGAGAGAGAGAGAGAGAGAGAGAGAGAGAGAGAGATCTTTTGTTTGCTTTCTTTTTCTGCTCATGATAGATAGATACATTAACATCCTAGAATGCAAACTTTCTTTTCCTGAGCGGTTGCTTGTCCGGTTCTCCGACTCCGACGGTGTCCGTGTCCAGACATACGTGCGTGTGTGATGTGTCAGCGGCGAGTACGTACGTAGTGGGTGGCCCTTGTGTCATTCTCAGCTATCGATCGATCGTCGCTGCATGGCGAGGCGAACCGAAACCGTTTCAAAATTAGGCGCCACACACTGCCTATATGTATGGTTTAATTGTTCCATGTCGATCGTATGCGTGCGTGTATATATATAATATATCAAGCGAGAAATTAAACATCGTAATTAGATTCTAGCTAGCTGAAACCAGTACTCCACTTGGGATAGAACGCACTTACTTCTATACGTACGTGATCTGCAAGCTCTTGTATTAATTAGCAGTTGTCTCCCAATTTGGCCAGGGAGAAACTGAATGCCAACTCAGAAATTAATAGAGGACAGCCAGATTCCATTCCCAATTAGTAACTCCCTTCCAACGTACTTCAGCTCAACGTAGAAACCGAACCGATCGGCGTCACGAGCCCCTCCTCATCTTTTTCATTCGCCCCCCTCCCCAAAAGGCCGGAAAAGAAACATTAACGTGGACGTACTCCCTCTGTTGCTAAACAGACGCCGTTTTAGGATGTCCGCATGCCGTCAGAGTTCACGAATACACGCAAAATTATCAGATTGAAATTTGAATTAACATCAATTTGTATTTTCCCGTGAATGAGTTGTTGTTAATTTGATTTATCATTAATTGGTTGTGGAGTCAAAATGCATGGAAATCAGAGTAGAGAATTAATTTCGTTGAAATCCGCGATGTCCGTAAGCCCTCCCAGCCCTCCGAACCCCGCCGGCCACCTCCCCCCTTTCCCGGCGACCTCGTCAGCCGCCGGTCTAACCCCCAGCCGTTCTCGCCCCTTGAAACCTTCCTCCCCCCCTTTGCGCCTAGGCTTGTCCCCTTCGATTCTTCCCTGAGGCGACTTTGCTTTGGTCGCAGTGCGTCCTCGAATCTGGCGGGTTGCTTGAAATCCGTGCCGTCGGAGGCGTTTCTCTGGAGTTCGGATGAGAGGCCCGGCCAGGCTGCCTTCCCCCTCTTCGCCCGGCTCTGCGGAGCAGGTGAAGTCCCTCGAAACCCCACGGTCGTTCGGGACTTGTTGGTGTTGCCCCTTAGGTTCCTTGCACAAAGTGCGAGTCTTGCTCCTTTCAACACTCCAGCTACCTTGGCTCCTGAAACTTCATTGCGGCTAGCTCCTTGATTTCAAAAATTGGATTCTGACCACTGGCGTCGCACTTAAGAAGTCTGCCCAGATGCGGCGCTTGTGAGATCTTTGCCGGATTCTTGAGGTTCCAAGTCCGATCCCCTTTCCTCCGCCGGGAGTTCTACCCTTGTGCAAGGCCGGTTGTCTGGCGATTTATTGCGATTGCTTTCGGTCACGAAAGCAAGCTACGGCGGTGGGTGGGCGAAGGTCAAAAGAAGCAATTCCGGAGGAATGGCGGAAATAACTCCCGCACTTACTCCCCAGCTACCAAGCTTGACAGCTCCCGGTTTGCCTTGCTCTTTAAATCGAGGACGAAAGGGAGGTGTTTCCGCTGTCTTGCGTCGGACCATTTCGTCTCCACTTGCAGGGACCCTCCTAAATGTTTTCTTTGCAAATCTTAGGCCACAAAGCCAGGTGGTGCTCGAGCTCACGGTAGTAACCTGAAGCTTGAGTCGGTCTTTCCCTCGCCCGTCAAGGCTTCGCGGTACCGGTGCTTCACTGCATGACTATGCAGCCTCCCAAGTCAAGCGGGCGACCACGGCGACGCGATAGCGTCACGGTTCATCCCCTCGCGCCAGACCTCTTGGCTGCGGAACGAGACTTCAATAGGTTTGCGGTCGTACGCCCGTCATTGTAGCTCCTGGTGAAAGCCCGAAGCGCTTTCGGCGTTTCCAGATTCCCAGGGACGACATGATTTCAAGGTTTTGCCGTGGACTCGGTTTGGCCAAGCCAACTCGATCAGCCTCGGTACAAGGCGGAGAATCGTGTATCGAGGCCTCCCCGCCACGCTTGGGCGGCAGGTTGCCTCCTCCCTCTTGGATGAAGGCTGGAGTAACTCTGCGCACTCTGTCGTGGATCCGACAAGCATGTCTGAGACAGCTTGTCTCACCTTTGATTTGGGCCGGATGTAGATTTCATCCCCAAGTCAGGACGGATCTGCATCCAGAGCTCTACACTTCGGACGGAACTTCAGTCACTTTCGGTGAGATCGAGAATCGACTCGAGCCTGAGCCACACGCCCTCCTTCTGGCGTCACGAGGTTCTCATCCACAGGCGCGGAATTACGGACTTTGAACCTCCTGGCCTTGGTAGGCCGGGTAACTCTTTGCTTGCGGGCCATAGCGGCGTCGATGGGAAACCGTCGCTTTGTTCGTTCGGATGACGAATGGCCCGTGAAGCATTTCTATGCTTGGAAGCCGGGTGCGGTGGATGGGAGAGGCCCTCGGCTTGGAAGCATCCATCACCGTCTGCAGTTAGGGGCCAGACCGTTCCCCTCGGATGTTGGGCATGAGAAGAGCCTCTTTGGGACGTCCACCTTCGAGGGCAGCAACCTCGGCCGAGACTTGAGAGTTCGGCCGGGAAGACAAAGTCGGCGACAAAGAGCTCGAGCGGCGGTGGCAGGTAGCAAAGGGTGAGTCGTTCCTTTTCTTGGAAGATGCACGGCGGGGAGACTTCACCCGTTCTGTCAAGTGCAGACAACCAGTCCTCGCTCTGTGGACACCATCTCTCAGGCCCGTCCTTGAGGAGTTGGTCCCAAGAGAGAGAACCAGAATCACGCCTAAAAAAGCCTGTTCCCACTCCTCGGCCCCTTGCCGGGCCTCGAGATTCCTACGGCGTCACTAGGCCTGACTTGCCGAGCGGAGGAGAAATTCCAGGGTTCGGAGAAGCCAGTGAAAGTGCTCGGCGAATGAGAAAATTTGCGAGATGACTTAATGTTCCTTGACAACCCCGCGGAGTCGAGCAGGTCGCTTCAAATTTGGACCCGTTGGTTGAAGAGCATTTCTGAGGATCCCAACCTTGCACCGGAGTTGGAAACTTGCCAAAAGATTCAATCTTCTTCGACTTCCTTTCAAAGATAGTGAAAGAACCCCCCCAACCTCTCCTTCCGGAGTGGATCATACCGCCTCGCTGCAAGCCACATAGGCTTACCTTCCGAAGAAGCGTGCGGTTAGCAAGCAAGTCCTGCCCCAAACTCGCTACGAAAAGGCGCAACTCGGTTGGCAAGAAAGGTGGGTTTAGCTCTGGCAGTACCTCTCTAGATGAAAATGACCAGCCGGTACTTGGCGTGTTTGACAAACCTTTGGCGCTGAAGTCTGCGACGTTCGCGTTAAGCAACTGCCGGGTTTGCAAGGAAAATCGATTTGGCCTCATTTGCTGGAGCAGCCACACAGGAGAGTCTTCAAACGAAGAATGGCCTTTTGGTTGTAGCTTTGTCTTGCTTTTGTTGTGTCAAGACCATGTCAGGCCCTTTTGTTGTTCTTAGTAGGCTGTTGTCCCTCTGTTTTACGGCGTGCCTCCGTTTGTATCTCGTGGCAGCGTCTTGCATTTCCGTCACCTTGTTGCGCCCCCTCTGTGTTTCTTAGTCGGGCCCAGGTTGGCTCTGTTGGTATGTGGTTAGTGTTTTCTATCTGTAGACCCTCTTTTACCTTGAAAATCAAGCTGGCGGTGGTTGTTTATGCAGTTTGCTGGTCTGGCGTGGCTTCTTTGTTTGTGCTCTTTACACGTGTGTGTGGCGTTCTCTCGGCCGTTCCACGCCCCATCCATGAGTAGCGCTTGGGGAACAGGTTCATCCTTAAATGCAGGTGTAGTTTGCCACTCAAAATGACCGGATGTGTCGCATCCTATCTTTGGAGATGTTCGGGTTTAAACGCCCCGCTAGGCGAAAGCGATTGTCGAGCCTCGTCTTTGACACAAAACTACAATAGTTTGTTTACGAGGAAACCAAATTGCAGGGCTAGGATCAGGCACTAGTCAAAGAGACTTTAGGTCGAGGTGGCCGAAATTTGACTTCTGCGGCGGTAGGAACGGAGGAGGGATCCTCCTAGCGAGTTGAGCAGAATCTTGCTACATGTCCAATTTTCGGCCACGAGAGAACACGTTGTGACAAAGGTTACCTCTCGTCGGATGGAAGCTCTTGGGCTTGTACAGGGTGTATGGCCTGAGTTGAAGCGATAAGCTGAACTTCTTGCTTGAAATAATGAATTCTGACGTTGCTCCCTCGAGTGGCTTCTTCTAGGAGATTTCAACATGATCTATATTTCATGGATAAAAGTAATGCAATTCTAAATAGAAGGTTGATGCAGGCCTTTAGAACCATGCTTAATGCAAGCTTGTGATTAATGGAAGTAGAGAGCTAAGCGGAAGGAAATTCACTGGACAAGTGGAGCGCTCAACCCCACCTAACTAGGATCGGCCAGAGCGTTTGCCTCAAAAGATTGGGATATCCAGCACCCCAACTGCGTCCTCCAGGCTTTGTCTTCTCTAATTTCAGATCATTGCCCACTACTGCTCTTCAACCCAGTCCAGCAAAAGTCGAAGGCCTTCAGGTTTGAAGAATTCTGGCCAAGGTTACTGGTTTTCCTTGGTGGTCCAAGCTACTTAGGGAAAAACCGGTTTCCCAGGGATATGTCTTGGCGCTTTCATCAAGCTCTCGAGAACCGCCAAAGCCCTCGGTTGTGGAGTCGGGGCGATGGAGACCGTCTCCAAATGGCGATAGCACGGAGATTATCGCCAATTGACATGAGTGCGGGAAGAGAGCCCTAACTCAAGATGAGTTAGATTTCAAGAAGCGAAGTCTGTTGTTAGGTCTTGCGGCAATCGGAAAGTCGGTTTAAGCAGAGATCCTGCCTCAACTTCATCAGGGAAGGAGATGCAAATACTAAGTTTTTCCACTTAAAGACAATTGCTCGGAGCGTAAGCAATTCATAGCCGCTCGCACACGGAGCGAGTAGTCTCTGGCTGAAGACAAGCAGGAGGAGATCTTCCTTTTCTCACAACAACTTACGGCGTGGTTCACGAGAAGAGGCAACTCTCAATTGGTCCCTTCTTCATGGAGTCAGTAAACACCTTTCGGCTTGGAAGCGTAGTTTACTACGGGAGCTTAAAGATGTGATTGACTCCTCCCGATCAAAGCGCCGGACGAGATGGTTTCATAGGTCTCTTCTACAAGGTTTCTTTGGGACCTTGTGAAAGAAGATTTAATGGCGGTGGTGCATCACTTCTTCAACCTAAAGGGAGGATTACATCGTTAAATGAAGCTTGTGTGGTGTTAATTCCTAAAGCGAGGTTGCAACCACGTCTCAGATTACGGGTAGATCGGTCTCATACAGCGTGGGAAAAATTCTTTCCAAACTTCTAGCAAGCGAGGTTGGCGCCTCTCCTCCGATCCACGATTTCTGCTAATCAAAAGCGCCTTCATCAAACGAGAACTATCCATGATAGCTTCCTACTCACCAAAAGCCTCATCTCGGATCTTCATTCCAAAAAGTGCCTTCGCTTTTGTCAAATTGGAACTTATCATAAAGCTTTGACTCAGTGAGTTAGGAATACCTTCAGAGATGCTAGAGCATTTACGGCTTTGGACAGAGATGGAGGAATTGGATTACCTCGCTCCTAGCACTTCCTCTTCTAGGTTTCTTCTGAATGGCATCCCCCAGGCAAAGGTAATTCCAGGGAGAGGCTCGAGGCGAGGAGATCCGCTATCGCCTTTGCTCTTCATTTTGGCCCTTGAGCCGCCGGAGGGTTTTGTAGGCGCCGCCTTCTAGTTATTACTTGAGTAGGCGCGTCGTCCAGTGCCTTTGTACTTCCATGTCTTGGGATGATGTGGCTCTTTTCCTCAATCGACCGGAAGAAGCAAGGTTGTTGCATGGAGTTTCAGGCCTTGGTCGAGGCGGCAGGGCTTAGAGTTAATGTCAAAAACTGAAATTTACCCCCATCCGTTGTGAGTACAACGACTTGGGACCGGTCCTCTGGGGAGTTCCATATTTGTTTTAAAGTCTTTCCCTGCCGGTACACAGGTTTACCACTACGACCTCACGGCCTCGGAAATCGGCAACCTATTGGACAAAGTAGCAAGCAGATTGGCGAGTTGGAAGGTGCTCTGCTTTCCAAAGCGAGCAGAGCTCATCTTAGGTTGATGCGATTATCGGCGTTGCCTCACCACTTGATTGTTTTCACGAGGATCTGCGTGGGTGCTAAAAATTTAGGCAGGTTGCGAAGAAATTTCCTACGGAGAGGAGACCTAAACTGTATGAGGAGGACCTTGCCTTGTAAATTGGAAGAAATTATGCAGGCCTAAATCCTAGGGGGCTTGGGGGTCAAACAAGCTGGAGGCTTTTGGCGGGGCGCTCGTCTAAGGTGGCTCACGAGTGCGCATGGAAGGACTCAAGCGAGGTTGTGGAAAGACATGTCGTTTCCATGTGGTCGGATTTGGCCCTCTTTGAGGCTAGCACCTCCATACAGGTAGAGAATGGAGAAGTAGCAAGATTTTGGACTTCAAATGGCTACATGGCTTGGCCCGTGCAACATTGCACCCATGATGCTTTAGTCTTGTCTTGAAGAGCGCCGCGGTCAAGCCTGATCTCTCAAACAACAATTGGATGATTCCGGCAGGAATATATCCACAGGGAGGCCCAATTACAGGAATTCTTGACCCTTTGGGGTCTCTTACGAAATACACTTGCATTCGGGCGGATTACGATGCTGATAACTTGGAGGTGGACCCAAGATGGTCATTACTCGGCAAAATCGAAACTTACGAGTGCAGTTCACAGGGACCTTCCCTGAACATAATTTCTCTCGTATTTGGAAAGCAAAAACCCAAAATAAATGTAGGTTCTTTGCGTGGCTCCTGATCCTTAACAGGTTGCAAACTGCCGATAATTTGGCTTTGAGGGGTTGGCCAAATAGCCAGTATGCTCCCTTTGTGGATTCTGCAGGAGGACTCACGTGATCATCTTATGTTGTCTTGCCGTTAAGCCGGTGTGGTCCCTCTTTTGGTCAAGATGAAACTCGGCCACCTCACTCAAAAGCGGGACCCCATACAGGGCAAAGCTTCACGTGTTGGTGGCAAGCAATCCGGTTGCTTACCCCAAAGAAAGTTGTAGGAGTTTGGATGGGCGTTTAATCTTTGTCTGTTGGAATATTTGGAAAAATAGCCTTCATTTTCAATAACAAGTACTCTGATCTTGTGATGAGTTCTTGGTGATCCAAGATTCCTCAAATTTCCAGTGGCGGTGAGAGATATGGCTCAGAGTAGTCCCTTAGTCTTTTGTAGGAGCCCGTTGGCCCCAGGGCCGTAAAGTGTTGTGGTTCTTCCCTCTGAGGGACTCGAGTTTCGGTCCCCGTTTTGTTGTACTCTGAACTTCTCTCTCCTTAATTGATTGGCAGAGCTCCTGCCTTTTATTCAAAAAAAAAAAAATGCATGGAAACATATATACAACATCACTTTGATTTGGCTTTCCCAAAATTATCGTACGTACGTACAGCTTATGTTATCATTGCCTTATCATTATTACAAATCATCCCGGCCATTATCAGGAGTTTCTTGCTTACAACAGTTAGTTTTTTACTTTTAGCTACTAGTTAAGCAAAGGAAGTTAGCAAATTAAAGTTCTTATATTTATTTTCCTTTCCAGAAAAATCAAGTATACCACCTTAAGATCGATATATATTGTCATCGAAGATGACAATGTTACACGAATTATTCAGCTTGGATCTCAGTTTTTGTTAATAAGTTTTGCTGAAACGTATTTTTGTGTATGTTTGAGCAATACAAATTTTTAGTTTGACAACATTTAGTGAAAATGTTGTTTGGCTATACAGTGGCTTTCAAATAGTATTGTAACGATTTGGTCCGAAATTCACTCAGAGCTTAGCCTACCATGGGACAAGTTCACCTACGCATAGCAACCCGTTTACACTTTCGTCCTCGTTTTGTGTAAGAGGGTTGATCCGGAGATGCTACATTTGAAACACTTGAGTTTACCTATTTCAACTCTCTATGTGGGACTAATCCGACCACACAACTCCACACATACGCCACCACATTAATGGTCAGGGTATTAAAAATGTACTATTTATGTTAAAAGTTTTGAGAAAAATAGGTTGGAGTGGTTGGCTATTCCTAATTTTGAGAGGCTGTGCGTGCTAAAATATGACAGGCTCAGCTATTTCTAATTTTGAGAGGCTAGCTGTGCGTGCTAAAAATTTCTTACAAAATATATGTGCAAACAAGAGTCCAACCATGGTCACCGCGCCCAAATTAACAAACAGTCCAATCGAAAACTAGTGCAGACAGAGTGAGCAACCCCACACTATACAATTAAAGTTTCTGAACATTGGTCAAATTCATAACCACCAGCATAGGGTACGTACTCCGTTCTCATACTCCAATTTTCTCGCTAGCTTGCTGCCTGCATCGATCGATCAGCACACAAGGAATCACAAAAATCATGCCAGAAAGAAAGGAAGATCTAGGTGCTGCCATAAAACCGTTCGATTCGTGTAAGCAAAGTGCCAGTGTTTCGAGGATGAGATGCCGACTACACCACTCAAACCTGGAGGCGCCGCAACACAACGCGGAGCCCAAACCGGTCGATATGCACTCCAGCTCAGCCACCTTTAATTACCTCCTCTCCCTCCCTCCCTCTCTTAATTACAATTAACCAAGGAATTAAGAGAAATTTTACGGTGGATTATACTTGTAGTATAAAATGTGTAGTAGAAATCACATCTGACCGTTGATTTGTTAAGGGTGCTTCTAATACTCTACTACTAGGTGTAGTATAAGTAAGCTCTAGTTAATCTGATCCATTGGATCGAAAAAAATGAACGATTCATATTCAATTTAGTGTACCGTAAAAAAGCTCGGAATTAAACCCTCGCGTATATGTACTACTCCCGTCCCTTTCGCCAGGCATCGAATCGGCCTAATTTTTATGTCTAACTTTTCGGTTCTCCTCGTACTCTAAGCATCCTGAAAATCTGAATGAATCGAGGGCACTATTCAGATTCAGTTGTACTCCAGTTGCAACAGAATTAGTGTGTCTAGAACAGTGGGGAAAAAATTTGCACATGATTTTATGAACAAAATAATTAATTCACCGTCGTTATATTTCGATACGACAAAAACACCCCGAGTTAATGCCCGGATTGCCGTGCACATCTGTGGCAGGAATAATGTCAAGATTTCGCTGACGCGGCGACGTGTTTGCGCACCAATCAATCAACTCTTTCAGGCGCGCGATCGGCCAATTCAAGCAGAGCAGGAGCATCATCCCAGCACCTACGAGGCTGGCTATGACATCAACGTCAACCAAAAGATTGGCAATCAGATGACAAGATCAGTTTGTCTGTCCGCCCTTCTCATACTTATGCAACAAACTCTCGCCGTCTGCAAACTGCAACAGGAAGAGATGGCGCGCGCAGGCCGTGAAAGAGCAATCGCGCAATATGAATGGGAAAATGGCAAAAGTTGGGTACGATGTGGTGATGATAAAATTGATGCAGGGCCTTTCCTTTTGGGTTTTGCCTTTGTCGTTCTATCTAGTTGAGTTATGTTGATGGTTCAACAGCATGGCAGATTAATTCGCCGCCTGATGTTATCTTCGTAGTTCAGGCAAAGAACGTGCTAAGGCTATCTTGTAGGAACTAGGGAATTGTTTCTGCAAAAGAGAATAACTGAAACACTGTGATGACAACTGCCATCGCAAATGTATGTCTTTTTCCTGTTTTTACTTCTTTTCATTTACTATTGAATTGTATGCATATCAGAGCCAGGTCTTGAGTTCAAGACCTGGCTGGTGCAATTAAAAAAACTGTTTGGTGTATGTAACTCAATATATTATAAGAGCCACGAGGTTTTGAGTTTTTAAAAAATAATTACAGCCTACTTATATTCCACCTCTTAAGTTTGAGGGACACTACATGTGAGGATGAGTATTGAGGTATAAATGAATTGTGAGCAGTGCTTCTATATATGCTTTTCCTTCTAGTACAAGTTGCACAAATCTTGAAGCAAGCGAAGGGGTAAGTAATTGTCATCTACCCTTCATTCATGCTTTAATAGTTCTGCAACTTTTAAAAGGAAGAGCATAGGAGCACTTCTCATGAATTGTCCATATTTCCTCGTCGGTTTAAGCTTTTGGTTGAATTAGTCGATGCATACAACTCAATATTTACAACGATGGATGCACGCACACACAGGGGCGGAAGCAAAGTGTACTACCCGGTGTCACAGGACACCGGGTCAAAAAAAAATTTAGCATATATATATTAGTTTATATATAATACCCTTAATTCAGTTCTTGTGACACCGAGAGGCAAATAACAGATTACATGGTGAAATGAACTCTGATCATTTTCTCTCTAGTTCCGCCCATACGCACGCACGCACGCGCATACACCATCACACAGACTCAAAACAAGTACGTTTACGTGAGTGTGCCCCTACCACACGTCCAGAACTGTGAAGATCAGGATGCGCCCGTGACCTGGACACAAGCTTTTCGTCTGAGATGCACTCTCATCTGCAGAAACCGTAAAGATAGGCTGCAATGTTTGCTTCCTGATTTTCGATTTTTTTTTTCTATTTAATATTTATTTTATTTTATTTTTTCAAAAATAATCAACGGGATTTTTTTTTTTTTTGCAAAAATAGGCTCCCGCCGTCCGAATACAGGGCGATCGCCCGAATATAGGGCGATAGGGACCAAGATGCAAAAAAAAAAAAAAACGTCGTCGCTAGGCGTTCCTGACCGTCAAAAACCGTTAAAGGACATATCGCTCTAATAATGGGCGATAGGGACTTGGATGTAAATTTTTTTTTTGCATCGAGGTACCTATCGCCCGATACTGGGGCGATGGTACCTGGATGCAATTTATTTTTACATCTAGGTCCTTATCGCCCGATATTGGGGCGATAGGTACCTGAATGCAAAAAACTTCTAGCCTACCGTTACTTCTACCCGTTATTATCCTCCTATCACCCGAATATGGGGGCGATCGCCCCATATCCGGGCGACGGGACCTATTTTTGTAAAAAAAAATTCCGTCGATTATTTAAAAAAAATGATTTAAAATAAATATTAAATAAAAATAAATTCCTCATTTTTGCTAAGACCTAGCTCAGTAGTACTCTGTGGCCCGCGAGAGTTTGTCGTAGTGCGGTCCATTCCGGGCGCAAGTAAAAGCCTTTCCCCTCTCGTCGGCCGTCGCCCAATTCGAAGTGTCTCCCGTCCGAACGGTGACGGCCCAGATGTAGAATGAGCTGAACTCACTCAACGTAGAGGAGTAGGACAATACACAGCATGAAGCTGCTAATGTCGTACACGCTGCTTTCCGGCGGCCACTTGATGCCGATCGGCAGCGGTGCACGCGGGCAAGCTCGCGATGTGGACGCCCTCGTTCGCATCGACGGCGGCGCCGTTCATCACCGTCCGCGGCAGCAGCGGCGCCCAGTGAAACAAACCCAAAATTCAAAATGAATTTAATTTGGAGTTTGTTCAAATTTGAATTGAGTTTGAATTTGCTTTTTGATTTGGTTTTCGTTTTGGGCCAATTTTCTTCTGGGCTTTCGGCCCGTTTCCCTGTTTCCCCGGCCCGTTCGCTTTCGGCCCAGCTCCTTCCCGGCCCGCGCCGGCTCGACGCGGCGCGCCTTGCCGTGTCGCCAGCAGCGCCTCCGCTGCTTCCGCCGCCGTAGCCGCGCCGCGCCGCTGCGCCGCGCTGTCGCCAGCGTGTGGACCCAGCTACCGCCCTGCTCCCGCCGCCTCGCGCGCTTGCGCTTTGCCGCTCGGTCTCCGGCAGCGTGGTCGCCGCGCCACGCCGCGCGTCGCGCCCGCCGCGATCTCGTCGCCGCGCCGCCTTCCTCTCTCCTCCGGCTATAAAAGCCGAGCCATCTCTCCATTCCTTGCCCGCTCCCGCCTCGCGGTGAGCCCCTCCTCCTTCCGCGTCCGTGAAGCGCCGCCGTCATCCATGGCTGGCCACCGGCCGAAGTTCGGGGAGGAACCCTAGCCCTCCTGCCTCTCCTCGCGCGCCGGGCAGGCCATGACCAGCTCCTCCTCTCTCTCTTGGGCGGCCAAGTGGCCTCGCCCGTAGCGTCTGCTGAGCCAGGCCAAGTGGGCCGTTCGGCCCATTTCACCGGAGAAGCCAGCCCAACATTGTGGTAACAGTGTTTTCGGTTTTTAGATTTAATAAATCATTTTTATTAATTCCGAAAATCGTTTTTAATTCCAGAAAATACCCAAAAAAATCCCCGAAAATTCCTTGAGCCCCAGAAACCCACCAAATACACATTTCGAACCGTTTCGATCCACTGATCCCAAAAATGCCCTCCGTTCCTCAGTCCGGAGTTCCCAAATTCCAAAATGCCCAATTCGCCCCGTTCTCTCTCTCGGCCCGGTTCCGATTTTCGGTTTCGTTTCTTTTCCGTTTTTCGTTTCTTTATTTGTCATTCGTTCTTATCGCGCTAGATCCGGACGTTGGACAATTCCAGAAGCAGTCCCTGGAGCCGGAGCAGTTCCAGGAGCAGACGTGGATCCCGGAGAAGTTCCCGGAGCAGACGTTGGACCCGACGGAAGCCCCGAACGACTACTTCGACTGCAGTTCAGCCAATCCGATCGCCGAGCAAGGCAAGCCGTACACCCTTGATCATGTTGATCCCAATCATGCCATGCTATAGTAGTAATTATTTTATATCACATTATTTTACTGTATGTTGAACTATTGAAAACAGTATTTTAGAATGACATGATACCTAGGTAATGCCGAATTGCTCATAGAACCTCCTTGAAATTATTGAACCAAATTAAATCCTTTGTAACCCTAGATGATTACTATTGCCATGTTAAGCTAAATTATTGATTAGTCCAGGCTAGATAGTCAAATGTTTTTAAAAGGTTGGAAATAAAATGCTGCCGAATCTTTGATTCGGATGTTTGTGAAAGTGCTACAGTTTGGGGGACAGAATCGGATAAATCCCAGAGTGAATGTAACTCCGATCCCCGGCTGATGATTAATGCATTGGTTTGTCTGGTGGCCGGTAGTATGGGATACCGGATCGGGTTTGTGAATGAAGGCTTGATCTTTGGCAGTGTAAGGTTAACAACCCCTTGAGCAAAGTAAACAACTTAAGTACCCGCTCAACCACTGGTCGGACTGGTCGGCAGGCCAGTATCCGACATAGCTTGGTAAATTAATCATTTCTGAACCTAAAATCGGATTCTTTTGGTGGCTACTATTCTCTGGAGAGAATAGGGACCGGGCCTTCCTGGCAGGGAAGTGTACCGAAGGGGTCGAACGGGAATGGTCCGTAGCGACATTTTTTGTTCTCACAACGGTAGATGCTAATGGGGGACTGTGAGCCCAAGGTAGCTATACAACTATCGGTTAACAACTAAAACAACAGGAATGGTTAACGAAAGGCTGTGATCATCTCGACCGACCGCACGTATTCTAGTTGCCTGTGAGTAACGGTCGTTGATATCTTGTGAGTAAAGCTGAGCACCTCTGCAGAGTAAATCTTGATGGTATTCGAATACGCCGTACTTCCGGTTAATGAAGTTAAGTTTGAACTGGGGTGATACCCGTAACTAAGCTCAAGCTACTGTTTTGGAATTTGAAGAAGTTGGTTAAGTGTTGTGAACTTGTGAAACCCCCTAGCTATTATTTATGGTTTGTGTTTCAAATGTAAAATGAGTTAGAAAATAAAATTGCATCCAGATACTTAAACCCTAGTCCTTTCCATTGGATAAATCCCTGCATATAGTATTCAGAATTCTCCGTACGACTTGTTGAGTACTCTCGTACTCACCCTTGCAAAACCCCGACCCTTTCAGAGTTTGAAGAAGCTGGAGTGTTTCCGGAATTCGTAGATGGCGATTTTGTCTGGTTTTGATGTCTTAGTCTTTTGCTCAGGCCTGCCTGTGCGGTGTTTTGCTTGTAAGTTATTCGGGCCCTGCTGCGCCCTCTTTTGTAAAAACCCTGGCCGTTAGGCCCTATATTGAATAAAACGAGTTGGATTTGCTTTTGCCTGGCAATATACTCTTGTTTTCCAACAGTTAGTCTTCCTGGGTAACTGTTGTGAGTTTTCGCACTGCCCCTAAAAAGGCAGTCCGTTACACCCAGCTTCCCTCCCTTGCCCCAGAGCACCATGTGGCAGGCCCGCAACTACGAGTACGGCGCCAAGAGCACTGCAGCAGCCGTATATTATATAAACTTGTGAGAAATATATCCGACGTGTATCTTCTCGTCCAGGATGCCCTCCCCGACGACGACCGTCAGCGGGTTGAGCATCGACACCCGGGATAAGAGCGCGAGGGCGATCCCGACGAGATAGGCAGAGATTTTTAATAGAGCGATTAATATATTTATTAAAAATTTTAAAAAATACTATAGCAATCACTATTCCGGTTCACTGACGAGATAGACAGAGATTTTTATTAGAGGGATTAAATATTTTTTCAAATACTTACAATAAAACAAAAAAAACCTCAAATATTGTTTTGTAAAATCTAAAAAACACGTAATTTTTTTTTAAAAAAATAATGTGGCACTGTACAGTGAACAAGGGACACGTGGCCAAGAGGTATCAAATCCCATAAAAAAATAGAGTTATATAGATACGCTTGGATGGATGTGATGTTACCACGCAGACGTGCCTGATGTCAAACCCGCTTCCCCGCCGAGAACTTCCGCTCCGCGTTCGCCACGACGGTGGCGCACTCAATATGGACCGGGATTTTGGGTCTGCAAACAAACCAGGGGTTGTTTTCTAGATGATGAAAAAACCCTAATTGCTAGGGACCAGACGTCTTATTTTTTTGCAATATTTTTTCTACACGTGAAACATTTTTTTCGACAAACAGTAAAAAAAATGTTTCATACATTCAAAATAATATTGCGCAGCGTCCGAAAAAAACAAAAATCAGACGTCCGACTACTAATTTCTCAAAAAAAAATAATAATAAGTTACATTTCTCCCCTAGCCATCCCAGCCACGAGCCCACGATGGACCACCGAATTTAGTCAGCTGGGCCAAACCCGAAAAAAAAAGAAACTGTCGCCATCAGCTCCGTTCAGAGCAGAATTGAGAGCTCGAGTCTTTGAGATGGAATCCTACAATTGGCAGCATTAATCGAGGTTGCATGTTGCCAAAATTTCCCCGATCGATTATCACGTGAGCCAGCGGAAAGGTCTATTGGAAGCACATCGCAAGCCATCGATCTGTGCCTAATTACACTGTCCAAGTCTCCAAGAACAGACCGTCGCAGCCAGTAACACATTGTTAGGAAACCGGATTCGTATCCGATATGGACTCTTCCTTATCTCTAAGCAGAACCGCTATATATAGGAGGCAGGGGGTCACCCCATTGTACACAAGCATACAGAATAATAAAGCAGGCCCGTTCCTCCTCATATTGTGTCTCTCGCCCTCTCTTTCTGTTCTCCAGTTTAGATCTATTAGGCAACCCCGGACTATTCGATAGCGAGGTTGTCTAACACGTTATCAACACGAAGCTCTACCGGAGAAAGATTGAAAGGTGAGAAAAGACAAGAAGCGAAGGATCATCGGCGGCGACTTAACGTCTACTACCGGGCGATTGATCGCCCGATCCGATCTGCAATCAACTTCGCCATCAAGCCGGCATCCACCGGATTGCCGAAAGAAAAGTCCTACGCGACTCTATCCTACGCGATAGCCTCACCGAAGAATAGATTGAGAATCGGTAAGAATACGACGATTGAATCTAATCGCTGCTCGCTTTTTTTTGCATCCACATGGCATGGGGCTACAAATCTGCATTGTTTCTTCGATTTCCAAAGTATATATTACAATATATCTACAAGACATGAAGCTCTTTGTATGGTGACATGTAACACGGTTCTGAAACTTCGGCGACGCAAGCCGCCTAAAGCACAAAAGCCACCGTCGCTTGATTCGGCCTGCGCATGAAGTGCTGGCCGCCTCCTCTCACACCGCTGGCGTCGATCGGCCACGGCGCCGACTCGGCGCCACCAAGCGCCGCCAATGACCACGAAGACACCGCTTGTTCCTCGTCGCTCAAAGTCGGCCAGGGCGCCGTACTTTCGCCTTGCGGCGTCATGGCCATCGTTACTGCGCCGGCCGCCATGGCGGCTCCTCGCTGGCGCCCAAAGGGCTCGGCCGCGCTTGATGGCGCCCTCGGTCTCGCAGGCTTTGTCGTCGGTCGTCGCTACAGCGGACCATGATCTTGCCGCCCGGCTTGAAGCCACCGACGCCCGACCTCGCGAGGCTTTGGCTGCGGCGTCGCTCCATGTCCCGAACATCCACCGTGTCCTAACTGCCCGACAGAAAGCGAGCTTCGTGGACAAGAATTTTTAGATATTAAGTCCGATGTCTTTTGGGCCAGGCCATATGCGACCATGCAGACACGAAGTCCAAGTTCTTGCAAAAGTTACGGGCCAGGCTATATGCGACCATGCAGACACGAAGTCAAGCTCTTGCAAAGTTCTAGGTGGACTTGAAGTCCTTAAAACACCAGATCGAAATCCGGTTTAAAAAAACTGGATTTGGCGCCTGAGGGCAAGGGAAATGACCCTTTGCCCCTCATTTTTTTTTCTTCTGAATATTGCATTATAAATTCAGAAAAATAGATTAAAATAGCTAGAAAATTCCTGAAAATTTTTGTGGCTCTGTTTTAATTTTCCTTAGCCTTATTTTCCCGCATTTATGAATTATGGAATTTATTTTCCTGTATTTTATGAATTATGCAATTATTGTTTATTTTGAATTTATGAATTATGTCATGATGATATTTGCTGAAATTAAATTTTTACATTGTCTGATAATCACGAAAATTGCTTGGAAATTAGCAGAAATTATGAAAAGTGCTAGGAAAATTCCAGAATATTTCATATGGCATAAAGTGAGAACATGAGTGGTTGGGATTTGATTTTGGTAATGAATAAACAGATATGAGACAATTGGTGTCTAGGAAAACACACATGAGGCTTGGTTCTTTAATTGGCACAGGAAGCTGGAAGTGCTCCCTCCCTCATGTGAGCCCTAGGCGGAGTTGACTGGCCAAGAGTCAAATTGACAGAGATATTCATTACTGCTTTTGTTCCCACCAACAAGAATTATATAAATTGTAACTAGACTTATGCCATGTTTAATTCATGTTGAAATTTATTTTCTGTTATCAAGTGATGCTTTGGAAAATTCTTTGTATAATTAACGAAAATTGCCAAATACTAAGAAAAATTACGGAAATTCATGAGAATTTACTTTCCGCATTTTACTGAATTATGCAATCACACTTTATTAGATTACACGCAGTAATCTAATGTAGGAATCTTGTAAAATGCGGATGTCCGCATTGTGAACCGTGAGTTTGAAGAATTGGCCCAAAGACGGTCAAAATTACCTCACTTGGGCATCCGATGTGAAGATCGTGCTCGGCGGCAAGAAGCTCCGAGCTGCTATTGGCTTAGGGTCCTCGAAGGGCGCACCACCTAATGCCGAGCGTAACGATCAAGCATTGCACTTCCTCGAGCACCATCTCTCGACCACCCTGAAAAATGAATATATGGCTGAAGAAAGTGCAATTGAGCTATGGACTGCACTCCAGAAGCGATTCGAGAAGCTCAAATACACAATCTTGCCCCAAGCACAGCAAGATTGGGTGCGTCTGAGGTTTGCGGACTACAAAACAGTGGGTCGAGTACAATTACGCCTTGCAGAATTTGTAATAATATCTCACTATGTGGCAAGAAGATCACTGAAGAGGAGAAGATTGAGAAAACTCTTTCCACTTTTCACCCCAATGCTATCCAGAATGCCCGCAGCTATCGTCAGGACGCATACAAGGAGTATAGCGAACTGATTGATGTTATGCAAGTTGCGGAGTCACAAGATGAAGTTCTCCGAAAGAACTTCGTCTCACGACCACTGGAAGGGGCATTGTACCGTAAATCAATGCCAACAGCTATAAGGTGAAAAAGCCCGCCACATGAAGTGGGTCAAGAAGGGTGGAAAAGAGAAACATCAGGCCAAAGGAAAGTCCATAGCCCAAAAGAAGAAGAATGACAAGGAAAAGCGCGAGGCAAGCGTATGGACAGCAAAACCAAACGTGCTTCAAATGCGGCACTTGGGGGCATTGGTCAAAAATATGCCGGGAATCCAAAGAAGTGATCAATGCATATCAGGCCAAGAAGAAGGCCAAAGGAAATGCACCGCAGAGGCACATTTTGTTGAAGTAGGCAATGATGATGTCATGGAAGTTGACACCCCACATGCTTCATCCTCGCAGCCCGGCCTAGACATCAATGATGCAGCCAAGCCCTTGGCAAATGAAGAAAACATACGTGGATGACATAGAAGCGAGAAATGAATGCATACTTTCTGATTCCGTTTAGTGCATGAATAACATTGTTAGCACTTTCTTTTAGATTGTGGTTGATTAGTTAATATTGAATAATTGTAAGCTCTCGAAGAGCATACTTTTACTTTCTCATGAATAAGAATTGTTATTTATTCTTTATTCCAAGATTCTTTACTTGCAAGCAATGTTTGAATTACTTTGCCCCTGTCAGATTAGAATTATATTTCTTTTCATCTAGAAATCGTGTAGCACCCAATGGAGGAAATATGCATTGTTGATAGTGGCACAACAAATACCATCTTAAGAGAGTCGAAATACTTCCAGGCGATCACGAAGAACGCTTTGGAAGGATTACGACAATCGCAGGAAGCGATACGCATATAATAGGCTCAGGAAGAGCCACAATTATATTGCCAATGGGTACAACTTTGGTAATTGAAGAAGCCCTCTTGTACCCTGAATCAACTCGCACTCTCTTAAGTTTCAAGGATATCCGCGCCAATGGGTTTCACGTAGAAACCAATGAAGAAAATGGCAAAGAACACTTGTGCATTGTGAAGCACGCGAATATGGAAAGATGGTACTAGAAAAATGTCCCTCATATGAATGCAGGTTGTACTACACGAAAATCAATGCACACGCCTTTGTATACTTCTTTGAAGACTGTCTTTAGAAGCTCTGAATTATTTGTTTTATGGCATTGTAGATTAGGTCATCCTGGTCTTAGATTGATGAGAAATATAGTTAACAACTCACAAGGTCATGGCATTAATGTTAAGAATTTCTCGAATCACGAAGATTTTGTCTGCCATGCATGTGCCACCGGGAAAGTAATAACTAGACCCTCTGTTATGAAAGTGCAACATGCAATCCCTGCATTCTGGAACGCATTCGAGGGGATATTTGCGGACCGATTCAGCCATTGTTAGGGCCGTTTCGATCCTTTATGGTGCTCATTGATGCTTCCCGGAAATGGTCGCATACATGTTTCTTTGTCAACAAGGAATCATGCATTCGCAAAAGTGATCTCGCAGATCATCGAATTAAGAATATTTTCACGATCATCGCGTGAAGTCCATTCGAATGGACAATGCCGGTAATTTACTTCTAAGGCATTTGATGATTATTGCACAAAGAATCGGAATAACTATTGAGCACTCTGTACCGCATGTCCATACGCCAAAATGGACTATTGAAGCACTCATAAAGAGGATTAAGTTTATTGCCAGACCGCTCTTGCAGAGTTGTAACTTGTCCAACAATTGTTGGGGACACGCTTGATCTGTATGCAAAGAAGACTCATCAATTATAGACAATCGGCCTACAACATCCATTCAACCATGCAAACTAGTGCATTGGGTCAACTCAAGAATTGAATGTATGGTATATGTACCTATACCACCCCACAATGGATCGCAATGGGCCCTCTCCGCAAGTGCAGGATATACGTTGGTTATGAGAGTGCATCCATAATCAGGTATTTGGAACCCATGATCGAGACTTACACACACCGATTCGGCCGATTGCATCTTTGGCGAGGACCATTTCCGTCATTAGGGAGAGAATCAACCATTGGATGAAAAATGCTTAAAATAGTATGGCATTCCACTGGGATCCCAGCGCGCATGACCCTCGCACTAATGAAGCAAATCAAGAAGTCGGAAGATAATTGATTTGCAGAATTTAGCAAATGAACCGCTGATCATTTTTGTGATCTCAAGGCGTGGTTAAGTCGCATGTACCAGCAAGAAATGCACCGAGAGGGTGGAAATACCAAAGAAAGCAGAAGGTATCCCTCATCCTGTTGAGGCCTCAAAGAAAAGAACAGGAGATCCAAGCTTCTCAAACCCAAAGTACCCAAGGCGTCTAGGGAAAAATGGGCAAGAGGACTTACCATAGCCAATCACAAAAATGCCCCAAAGCAAGAAGGGGAGCCAGTTGAGACACAGCACTTTGGAAAGAAGCCTATCGAAAAGGCAATTCCAGATTTGAATCTTCAATTGGAAGAAACACTTGAGAAATAATGTGTGCGCACACATTGGCGGAGAAAAACTAAAGGAACTTGCTCTGGAATGGGAAATAGCAATGAAGAGCAAGTAGAAGTGCATGAAGCACACCATGACGAAATGGCCATAAATTTTGTAATAATAGGAGAATCTATGAAAAGAGCAACAACCATTGCAAGGCTTGTTGTTCAAGGTTTCACTCAACGTCCTAGGGTTGATTATGAAGAAACCTATTCTCCGGTCATGGATGGAATTACCTTTAGATACTTAATCTCAATGGTAGTCAACTTGAAGTTGAGAATGAAGCTAATGGATGTTGTCACAGCATATTTGTATGGAAACTTGGATTCGGAGATTTATATGAAAGTACCTAAGGTATCCTATCCCGAACCAAGGCAGAGCAAGCGAGAAACCTATACAGTGTGAAATTGGAGAAATCAACTGTATGGGCTAAAACGATCGAGAAAGAATGTGGTACAATCGTTTGAGTGACTTTCTCTGCAAGAAAGGCTACACTTAACAATGAAGACTGTCCATGTGTATTTATACAACGATCCACGAATGGATTTTGTATAATCTCCGTCTATGTAGATGACTTGAACATCATTGGGACGGATGAGGAAATTGAAGAAGCATGCACATACTTGAAATCTGAGTTTGAAATGAAAGACTTGGGTAAAACCAAGTTACATTTAGGCTTGCAGCTTGAACATGTCCAAGGCGGAATCTTGGTACACCTAGCATCCTACACGAGAAAGTGTTGGAGAGATTTGGCTTTGAAAAGGCATACCCATAAAGACCCCAATGGTCGGAAGGTCACTCCAAGCGAGACCTAGACCCGTGAGGCCTAAAGAAGAGGGGAGGAAGTCCCGGGAGCGGAATTCCCATACTTGAGTGCAATTGGAGCGCTCATGTACCTTGCGAATAGCACTAGGCGGACATTGCGTTCTGTAGTGAATTTGTTAAGCGCAGATGCAGTCTGAGAACCCACCAAAAGGCATTGGAAAGGGGTGAAGGACATCTTCCGTTACCTTCAAGGAAGCAAAGACCTCGGCTTGTTTTACTGAAGAAACAATGAATTGAATTTAGTTGGCTACGCCGATCTCGGGTACCTATCGGACCCACATCTTGGCAAGTCACAACCGGGTATGTTTTCCTTTGCGGTGGAACAGCAATTTCTTGGAAGTCGTCTAGCGGACTCTTGTCTCGACGTCGACTAACCACTCGTAAATCATTGCATTGTATGAAGCCTCTCGGGAATGTGCATGGCTTGAAGAATGGTTCACCACATCCAAGTCATGTGGTCTCGAACATGGAACAAACCCCCACTATTATCTATGAAGATAATGCAGCTTGTGTTGCACAAGTACAAATGGGATATGTGAAGAGTAACCTTAC
The DNA here is from genome assembly GCA_036346355.1 of Rhipidocladum racemiflorum. Classification (NCBI taxonomy): domain Eukaryota; kingdom Viridiplantae; phylum Streptophyta; class Magnoliopsida; order Poales; family Poaceae; genus Rhipidocladum; species Rhipidocladum racemiflorum. The sequence continues at coordinate 54,394,929 of CM070584.1, forward strand.
AAAGCATATCAACCCCCAAGTTCTTTTATGCTCATGAAATGCATAAGATGAACGAGATAAAGATACTGCATACTAAGTCGTGTGAAAATCTCGCAGATTTATTCACTAAGTCATTCCCAGCATCTTCCTTTGGAAGATGTGTTAGAGGAATCAGGATGATGAGGCTTAGAGAAGTGCAGATTTCAGGGGGAGATTTTTCACATACTCCTACATAAAACTCAAACATGAAGTTTGAGTACCCAACGTAAATCTTGAAGATTAACATTGAAGTTTGGGTGGATTGTACTCTTTTCCTTAAGTAAGTTTTTCATTGAAGTTTTCTTACATAAGGTTTTTGATGAGGCAATCCGTGCAACACAGCAAGCGTGTGCTATGTACTCTTTCTCCAATTATTTTTCCCACTGGGGTTTTATGGAGTTTTAATGAGGCATATGCATCTCGCAGTGAAGAGTCCAAGGGGGAGTGTTAGGAAACCGGATTCGTATCCGATATGGACTCTTCCTTATCTCTAAGCAGAACCGCTATATATAGGAGGCAGGGGGTCACCCCATTGTACACAAGCATACAGAATAATAAAGCAGGCCCGTTCCTCCTCATATTGTGTCTCTCGCCCTCTCTTTCTGTTCTCCAGTTTAGATCTATTAAGCAACCCCGGACTATTCGATAGCGAGGTTGTCTAACACACATCACAATCCACAAACAGTAGAATTTCTCACCCAATTAACTTTCAATGATGCGTTGTGCTTCTGCGTTTGTACAGCATGGTGTAAAATAATTACACTTGCTTCGAGTTTTGCTCGCTGTGTCTAAATCATTTATCCACACTCGGTAAGAATCGATCGATGGAACCCCTACGCTTGAAAAGAATAATTAATCTACGCCGCCAACACGATCTTCACCGGGAAAGACAAGGACAGCGCGTCGTCTCCGACCAGGACCCTGCTGACGCCCGACGGCACGACGGTGTACGCCGTCTCCTCGACGATCGCGAACGCCTTGCACACGCTGAGCGTGAACGGCGCTTCGACGGCGGCCCCCGCGGGCACGAACACCCTCCGGAACGCCACCAGCTGCTTCAGCGGCGCGTCGTCCACCTCGGCCGGCGGCACGGTGTAGACCGTCACGGCGTGGCTGCCGTCCCTCGCGCCGCTGTTGATCACCGTCAGGTTGAAGCTCACCTCCTCTTGGCACCTGTGGCTGGCGACGTTGACGGCCGGGCAGGCCGGTGAGGCCACCCCCGGCTTGTACGTGAGTTGCTTGCAGTGCTCCCAGGCGCTGATCCGGACTGTGACCGAAGCGTCGGTGGTGCCGGACGCGTAGCTGAAGTTGGTGTAGCTGAGGCCGTGGCCGAACGGGTAGAGCACGGCCGGGCCACCGTAGAACTTGTAGGTCCGGCCGGGGTACCCCTTGTCGGCGACGGGGCGCAGCGCCATGGACGTCATCGGAATCTGACTGACGTAATCGTTCTTGTACCACGTTAGTGGCAGCCTTCCTCCTGACAATTTGGCCATCCAAAAAATTGTTGAGAAATGATGATCTAGTCGTGGAGATGTAGAAAGTAATTAACCTGCATTTGATTGATCACATAAGAATACTTTTTACGGTACGATTACCTGGATTGTATCTTCCGAAAAGAACATCGGCGATTGCAGTGCCACCTTCCTCACCAGGGTAGCCAGCCCACACGATGGCGCCAATCTTCGGGTTGCTCTGCGCAAAGGAGACGTCGACGCCCCCGGCCGACATGATCACCAGGATGATTGGGTCCGGAGAGGCCTCGGCGACCGCATCGATCCAGTTGGTCTGGTTCCACGGTAGGAGGAGATCTTCCCTGTCATTGCTCTCCCTCTCCACGCTCATGTTCAGACCGGCAATGACGATGGTCGCGTCGACGGACTTCACGGTCATGGCCGCCCTGCCCAGCCCTTCAGCCGTGTCGCACGCCCCGTTGTCACATGCGTGCACGAATGTGGCATTGGCAATCTTCCTTATAGCATCGTATGGTGTCACAACTCTGCAAGGTTTGCCTGGTAGAACCAAGAATTTTACGCGACTGTAACGACAGTAATTAATAGAAGGCTTGCTTGCAGTAAGAAACTTCAGCCATTGTCGGACAGTGAAAAGTTTTATTATGTACAGTACAGATGGTTCTTCAAAAAGAAGAAGAAGAAGAAGAAGAAGAAGAAGAAGAAGAAGAAGAAGAAGAAGAAGAAGAAGAAGAAGAAGAAGAAGAAGAAGAAGTTACCTCTGTAGTCTCCAAGCATGACATCCGTAGCATTGATGTGTTCCAACAGGCCAACCAATGACACCGAATAATTAACCTTGTTGGCGTGCAACGGCAGTCGGCCGCCGTCGTTCTTGAGGAGCACCATTCCCTGCCTTGCGGCATCGGCGGCCAGCTCCTTGTGCTCCTTTGTGCAGATGCTGTCCACGCCGAGGGACTCAAACACCGGCATGCCGTCGAAGAAGCCGAGCCTCATCAGGGTCAGGTAGAGGTTGCTCAGTGCATTGTCCACTTCGGCCTCCTGCAGCTTCCCTTGCCGCACGGCGTCGAGGCCGTAGGTGGTGTAGAAGTCCCGCACGCCCTCCCAGAACATGCCGCAGTCGAGATCAAGCCCGGCCTTCATCGCCGCCGCACTCGCCTCCACGCCGGTGTACCCGAGCCACTTGGCGTCCCTGACCATGACGCGGACCGAGTCACAGTCGGAGACGATGTACCCGTGGAGCTGCCACTCGCCGCGGATGGTCTCCGACAGGAGCCGCGCGTCCGCGCAGGCGGGAATGCCGTTGATGCGGTTGTAGGAGCACATGACGCAGCTCGCGTCGCCGTCCCTGACGCACATCTCGAACGGCCGCACGAACGTCTCGATCATGTCGCGCTCCTGGACCTGCGCATCGAACGTGAGGCGGTCGGCGCCGAACCACGCGTCGACGTCGTAGGCGGCATAGTGCTTGCAGCAGCTGGAGACCTTGATGGGCCTGGAGAAGGGGTCGGCGCCGTCGTCGCGGCCGTCCATGTCCTGCATTCCGCGGACGAAGCTGACCGCGTACCGGCCGACGACGAAAGGGTCCTCGCCGGGTGTCTCGCTGGCGCGGCCCCACCGCGGGTCGCGCACGACGTTGATGTTGGGGCTCCAGTACGTAAGCTCGGCGTGGCCCAGGTTGTACATGGCCCTGATCTCGGTGGACACCACGCTGCCGATGGCCCGCCACAGCGTCTCGTTGAGCGCCGCAGCGCTGTTGATGACGAGCGGGAAGCTGGTGGCACCCGGCACCACGTCGCCGAACCACGTGCCCCCCGGGCCGACGTCCGACACGCCGTGCAGGGCCTCCCCCCACCAAAGGTACCGTGGCAAGCCAACGCGCGGCGCGCCCTCCGAGCGGTCGCCGAGGTTGCGCACCTTCTCCTCCAGCGTCAGCCGGCCGACGAGGTCCTGCACCCGGTCGGCGTAGGGCAGCGAGGCGTCGCAGTACCGGAAACCCGCCATGTCAAGGCCCACGGCCGCGAACCGGGCCGGGTCGCACACCTTGGTGTAGTTCCGGCCATTGGTGGTGATCGGGCCGCGTCCCGAGTCGCCGGCGGCCGCAGAGGAGATCGAGACAGAAACGATACACAAGAGAGAGACCAAGACCACACAATGGCAAAGCGAGGACGCCATTGTGATGAGTCGAGAAGATCTCTCTGCTCTTGGACTGGGCGAGGTGTGTGCGAACAGTACTGAGCACAGTGAGCAGTGTATATAGCAGGGGTCCTTGAACCAGTAGCGGGAACAGCTGGTTGCAGAGACTCCAAAACTGGCAGGAATTGAAGGCTGTGTAGAGAGCGGGAGATCTGGGTGCTGATACCACGATCGGATCGGGCACATGTAATGTTCGATGATTACCTTGTCTTCGCTTCGCATTGACTGCTAGCGCTAGCAATACGCTATGGCTGGACGTGCGAGCGAGGACAACGTAGGCTGATCCCTTCACGTTCTGCAAGCTCTCCTTGCATTCAGGGGCAACCCAACCAACTGATCGTCCATCGCGATGTGATCGAACTGGAAAAAGATTAATCCACGGCAGTACTCTCGATCGCTTGCTTCTTTTCTTGCTTCAAGGAAATGCCGAGCATTTTGCTTCAAGATATGCTTCTTTGTTCTAAAAGAGAAGTCATGCGAAATAATTTTGAAGCAAATACATGTTGGATTTGAGGGCTTGGCCGCTGGCATACACTATCCACCACTAACCAATCGCTCTCGATCAATTACATCACCGAAAAAGAAGAGAGGGGATATTCGACAGAGGCATGCCTTCATTGGGTTTCTTTCACGCATCTAGTTGCCATCGCGAGTCCTACACGTCTATAATCCCATCTCTTATTACTCTGTCAAAGAACAAATATAAGAAGGAAAATGCTATAAATCCAGCGTCTATTTTTAGGTTTAGGATGCTTGTTGCAACAGTTCATTTGAAACATTTCGGTAGTCCAATAAAATTTTGTTGCAGTTATTGCAAAATATTGGGTTAATGTATATATGTGTGTGCGAAAATGATTCCATACTGTTGGGAGTACTTCCTTATGTTTCTCATATACAACCTAAACAAATAAGTTATACATCTTTATCCTTTTAAGCATGCTTTAATAATAATTATAAGATACTCTAACTTTCTAGTAGTGTAGGAAAGTCTAGTTTTCTAGTAGTGTAGTACACAATAATTCTATATCATTTCGTAATAATGCGCATCTAACTAACCAATTCTATTTTCGCAGTTCGCCCAGCAGGGACACGGAAATACCTATGTGCCTTCATGTTTGCCATAACATGCAAACCCTCATCGATACGAAGAAGATTAGCGATGCAACTACGTTGAAAAAGGCCCATCCGGAGGCAATTCGAGAAAGCTTACCTAACTTCTTGATGTGTGAGGTCATAGCTCTAGAAGGCACATTCCACGCTGTGTAGCATTCTATTCGTTAATTGAATTTGTGAATTGTAATTGTGCATTCCATTTGTTAATACAATATTTGAGCTGATTTCTGAAAGTTGTGTAATCTGTGATATATTGGTTAATATAAAATTTGAGTTGATTTCTGAAGTGGTTGTGTAATCTGTGATGTGTAATCTGCTTGTGATATAATCTACTTATGATGTGTGTAATCTGCTTGTTTCAGTGGGTATATGGCTAGCATTTCCTGAGACTAGCCAATAAATAGAAAAATATTTAGTAATAAAAACTAATATCACATACGGTTCCATATAAGGAACATCATATGATATATCACGTATCATAGACAGTTCTATTAAATAACCGTCTGTATTGTGGGCCACATCACAGACAGTTTTGTTTCGGTTCTTATTGAATAGAATCATCTATGATGTGAGTTTCACTAATGGTTCAATAGCCGTCTGTGATACATCGTTGTCATCACTGACATATGTTTACAGACGGTTCACAAAACCGTCTGTGATAACCTTTTAGAACCGTCTATGATGACCTTGTCTGTAGCAGTGATCATGCATATCACAATCATATGCTTAATCTCTGAAGTTTTGCCCAGATCGGTTTGCCTTTTCTTTAACAATGTATATATGCACGGTCAGATTCGCTGGAAACGTTTGTCCAAATTAATATTCCTCACATGCAACTCATTCCTCAACCTCTGCCATTCGGGCCATATGCATGTTCAACAAAGGAACAAACGAGCACTTTGTCCGGACACTAAAAGGTGATTCCTTGCTAAGGAGAAGAAGACGACACAAAATGAAACAGAAAGGCAGCTCCGATCCAGTTGGTTCCACTCCGATGTGTGGGAGGGACTGCATGAGAATTGGAAACACCGTATTAATTAGTGGAGAAGAAATGCTGGAAATTATGCTGTCAATGATTAGAAAATGAGAAGAAAGTAGATGTTTCCATATTAATAGATTTATAGCTAGCAACCGGCCGAAAATATTCAGTAACCGGCTTGAATTCAAATTCGGCCGTTTTTCTTTTTGCCGATTCGCAAACTGACCGGGGAGTTTAAATTTTTTTCCCCCTTTCATGCCATCCACGAAAACAGAAATACTAAATTAATCGTGAAGGGGAAAAAAACTCTAAATGTTTAATTAAAAGTAATCGAATAGTTAGCTAGAATGGTGGATTTGTGTGAAGACTTTAGAGGAAATTATATTCTTCCATTTCCAGTAAAATTCTTGAAGCTCTTTTAATTTCTTCATTCCGGACATTCTCATCCAGCCGACAAGGTCCTGCATGCGTGCAGGTGCATGTCAAGACGTGAGTCGCCGGCCGCACGCGAAACGCGCTCGCCGCCGCAGCGTCGCTGGTCTCGAGGAGACGGAGACGGTGAAATTAAGAACAGTTGCGATAGGATGCCGTACGTGTCAATGTACGTACGTCGGCGCTGGCCTCGAAATAGAGGTAGCATGGCCGGGATCGAAGGGGGCCTAGCTAGCGCTTGGGCAGGCACAGCTGGAGATCGAATTGAGTACTGGTCGTTTACGGGCACATGCCATGTCCGGCGATTAGTTAGTTTGTCTCTTCTTTGCACGGACAAGCTGTACGTAGACAAAGCTTGGGCACAGGCACATTCCCAGCTGGGTGGACGACCGACACAGCATGGACTTGAAATGGCCATGCACTCTTCGTCGCGAAGCAGTATGTACGGCGTCTGCAAGTCCCTAGCTAGAGTTTACTGATCAGCGACACTCTTGTCATGAGATGAATCGGCTAACCTAGGATCGATGGTCTTGCTCCCATGGATGGCAACTTATAGGTAGGTGCATGATACTGCTACTACGTACATATATATCATCGTAGCCAGAACGTACGAACGATCGGTTGGAATGGATCCACTCGCAGTCCCACGGCAGCTAGCTGTTCCTGTTTAGCTCTTGTGGGGTTTGAATGTTTGATATCGTCCCGTGTCCAGATCGAAGCTAGTGATTGGATTTCTGGTGCGACATGTGCGAGACGAGACTTGCCAGGCCAAAGAACATTTGGCCGGATTAACTGACCTCACATGGGGCAGAACGTAGCTTTTGGCCGGACTAATTTACCTCTCATGCCATGCATGACGCGTATGTAGCTTCTACTTTCGTCAAGTAGCCGGCAAACATTCATTAATTAATATTTTAATAACTTCCATATAGAGGAATTGAAGGAATCTGCGGCCTCTGCCCGGTGCCACGTCGCCACCTACAGCAGACTGTCACAACAGCAGAGCAATAGAGTTCAGACTGGGTTGGTCGGAAGTGTTGAGTTGTCGGATATTGAATAGTAGTTGTGGGCTTGCGTTGTGAATGGGCCGATTCTGTTTCAACATTGTAATCCAGTAAAGGGGTTGTTTAGGGGTTATATACTTGGACAATACCATTGCGATAGGGTTATGAAAAATATACTGAAGAAAACATTCCTGAGCTTCTTTCTTCTTCTCTACGTTCTCTTCCTGTCTGCTCTGTTCTTCCTTCCGCCGCCACCTTCTGTCTTGCTTCCGTTCATCGAGAGATCTCACGCCTTAGAGCTATCTAGGCCACGGGATATGACAATATGGTATCAGAGCTAAGTCGATCGTGGTTATCCATCTGACCTTGAGCCGTAAAATTCCGGAGGCGGATTGGGGAAAGATTAGGCGATTTCGATCGTTTTAATCGTCCCTGTGAAATCTCCAGAAATCCGGTTAGCTCGGTTCGGTGATCGATCGCTGGCTCCGCCAAAACCGTCACCTCAAACCCTGTTCGTCCTCAAGGCGATGGGGGAGGCCACTGCTCAGGCGGAAGAACGATGGAAGGTGATGCAGCAAAGCATCGATCGAATTTGTTCCAGGTTGGAGACTATGGACGAGACTCAGCAACAGATGGCGATGCAAATGGAACTGGCGGCGAAGATGGCGGACAACCAGAGGAGAGAGCATCAGTTATTGGTGAAACAGGTGGAAGCGACTGCGCAAGCGGTTGCTAGGATGTCGGTGGAGCAACTGCGCAATCCATCTCGGGATCCTAAAGAGACGATGCAGACTCCTGGACCGGGTGGTGGAGCATGGGTTCATACCTCGGCGCCTCTGCTACCAACACCAAGGAGATCATCTCTGGATGGCACGGTGGAGGATCATCATCAGTCGGGAAGGAGCCCAAGAGAACCGAATACTTCGAACCGCCACCCACTGCCAAAGCTACCGTTTCCAAAATTCGATGGTGAGAATCCTCGCATATGGAGGGACAAGTGTGTGGACTATTTTACAATGTTCAACATACCAGAGATCATGTGGGTGACCGCAGCTACGCTTCATATGGAGGGAAATGCCGCAAAGTGGCTGCAGGTGTTTAAGTTGAGGCAAGAGTTGGGAAGTTGGGAGCAGTTCATCTCTGCTGTGGAAAGGAAGTTTGGGGTTTATGACCACAGGAAGTCATTGGAAGAGTTGCAAGATCTAAGGCAGAAAGAGTCTGTAAGAGACTATCACCTGAAGTTTGAGGAGGCAATGTTCCAAGTTTCCATGTTTAATCCGTACTATGATGAAGAGTTTTTTGTTTCAAGGTTCATTCGGGGGCTGAAGGAAGAACTAAGAGGAGTTGTTCAGAGTCGATTCAAATCAGAGGCGGGTAGCGCTCAAGTAGAGTTCAGCAAGATGTCCTGGACAGAACCCGTAGCCACAAACTCAAGAGCACCGAAGGAAAGGAGTTGTTCAAAGGTGTCAAAGCCGATTTGGGGGATGGGTCATTAAAGTTTGGCCAAGGGGAATTGTGGCGAACCAGACAATTGAGAGAGTATCGGAAAGCAAACGAGCTCTGTTATCAGTGTGGGGATAAGTACGAAGTGGGACATCATTTGCATTGCAAGAAAAAGGGGCAGGCACAGTTACAAGCAATGCAAGTAACAGATTTGGAGGAATGGATCCCGGATGAGGTACTAGATGTGTTAGAGTTAGCCGAATTGAGCATAGAGGAATCGTGCAAGGTCTCAATCAATGCTATTTCAGGGAGTGGTGAGTTAGAGACTGTGCGGCTGAGAGCCTTAGTAAAAAATCAAGTCATGTTGATCTTAATTGATTCGGGTAGCTCACACAGCTTTGTCAGTTCTGATTTTTTGAGCAAGGTCAGAATGGAGGCAACTCTGATCAAACCAGTGCAGGTCCAAGTGGCAAATGGTGAAGTATTGTGCTGTGATCGTTGGGTGCAAGGTCTAGAATGGTGGACCCAAGGGCAGACATTCAAAACAGATTTAAGAGTATTGGGACTGGGGGCTTATGATGCCATTTTAGGCATGGATTGGTTGAAAGAATTTAGTCCCATGAACTGTCATTGGCAGAACAAAACACTTGAATTCGAGCATGGAGGGAACCGAATTGTACTACAAGGGGTGCAGGGTAGTCCAGTCAATAGTTTGTTGGAGTTAAAAGGTGAGCAATGTGTCAAGTGGCATAAAGGAAATGAAGTGTGGGCCATGGCCATAGTGGAAGAATGCTATGAAGTCAAGAATGATCCCATACCGAATGCAGTAGCCGAAATCTTGAGGCAGTACAAAGAAGTTTTCGGTGAGCCGACAGGAATTCCACCAACAAGAGAATATGATCACACTATCCCTTTGATTCCAAATGCTACACCTGTCAATGCTCGACCATATCGCTATTCGCCATTACACAAAGACGAGATTGAGAAACAAGTGGAAGAGATGCTCAAAAATGGAGTAATTACGCGTAGCACAAGTCCATTTGCTTCTCCGGTCTTACTTGTCCAAAAGAAAGATGGCACTTGGCGCTTCTGCGTGGATTATCGAAAATTGAATGAGATGACTATCAAAAATAAATTTCCAATGCCCGTAATTGATGAGTTGTTGGATGAGCTGGGGGGAACACGGTATTTTTCTAAACTGGATTTGCGAGCTGGGTACCATCAGATACGAATGAAGGAAGAGGATGAAGGCAAGACAGCATTCAAGACTCACCAAGGTCACTATCAGTTCAGGGTTATGCCCTTCGGTCTCACGAATGCACCGGCCACTTTCCAATGTGTTATGAATTCAATGTTGCAACCATATTTGCGCAAGATTGTCCTTGTGTTCATGGACGATATTTTGGTATATAGCCCCACGTTGGACAAACACATTGAGCACCTCCAGATGGTATTGGAACAATTAAAGCAGCATCGGTTCTTAGTAAAAAAGTCTAAGGGGCTGTTTGGTTTGTATCCATTTGTTGCCAATACTTGCCATGCCAAATTTTGGTAGTGTTGACCAAATTTGGCAAGCATTTGGTTTGCAACCAAATTTTGGCTAGATTCTTTTCTCCATTGGCTAGCCAAATTTTCCTAGTTCATTTTCTAGCCAATAGTTGGCCAAACTTTGGCCACCAATTTGGGCACCAAAATTTGGCTAGCCAAATTTTGGCATGGCATGGCTTGGCAAATTTGGCCTCAAACCAAACAGCCCCTAAATGTTCTTTTGCTCTGAACCAGTTAGTATATCTTGGTCACATTATCTCGGATAAAGGAGTAGCGACGGACCCTCAGAAAACAGAGGCAATGGTACATTGGCCCGTTCCAACAACGGTTACGGAGTTGAGAGCCTTTTTGGGGTTGACTGGGTATTATCGCAAGTTTGTGCGAGATTATGGGGTGATAGCGAAGCCTCTCACAAATTTACTCAAGAAGAAGGCTTTTTTTTGGGATGAATTAGCTACTCGGGCATTTGAGAATTTAAAAACAGCTATGGCGTCAGCTCCTGTTTTGGCATTGCCGAATTTCGCCAAAGAGTTTGTAGTGGAAACCGATGCTTGTGATGGAGGAATTGGGGCAATTCTAATGCAAGACGATCATCCGATTGCTTTTCTTAGTAAGGCTCTGGGAGTGCAACATCAAGGATCATCTATTTATGACAAGGAATTTTTGGCCTTGATCATGGCGGTGGAGCGTTGGCGATCATACTTGCAACGAGGAGAATTTCTGATCCGTACTGATCATCAGAGTTTAAGCTATCTAGATGAACAACACCTCCAGTCACCTATGCAAAAGAAGGCGATGACAAGGCTAATGGGGTTACAATTCCGAATTGCTTACAGAAAAGGTAAAGAAAATGTGGCCGCTGATGCTTTGTCGCGAGTCGGTCACTTGATGGTATTCAACCATATCTCTGAAGTTAGGCCATTATGGGTCCAAGAAGTCTTGAACTCGTATGCAACAGATTGCAAGGCTCAGGAGAAACTCCAACAATTGGCGATCAGTAGTCCTGACTCGCACGATTATGAATTGGTCCAAGGTTTGATCAAGAATAATGGCAGGATATGGGTGGGAGATAATTCGGCTTTACAAACTAAATTGGTAGATGCATTCCACTCCGGCGCCGTGGGTGGGCACTCCGGCATTCTTGCCACATATCAACGCCTGAAGAAGCTATTTGTGTGGGAAGGATTGAAAAGGACAGTGGAGGAGTTTGTGTGCTCAGTTTGTCAGATGGCAAAAGGGGAGCATACTCGTTCCGCGGGGCTCTTACAGGCTTACAGCTACTTCCAGTGCCGAGGGAGGTTTGGCAACAGGTCACGATGGACTTCATCGAAGGCTTGCCGAAGTCCGAGGGTTTTGATGTGATCATGGTGGTGGTTGACAGACTTTCTAAATATGCTCATTTCATACCTCTTCGACATCCCTATACTGCTCATAAGGTAGCTCATGCCTTTCTTGATCACATTGTCCGGTTACATGGTGTGCCCCAATCCATTGTCTCTGACAGAGATAGAGTATTTACTAGTCATTTTTGGAAAGAACTCTTTACTCTAATGGGTACCAAGTTGAATTATAGCACTGCCTACCATTCGCAGACAGACGGACAAAGTGAACGAGTCAACCAATGTTTAGAGACATACTTAAGATGTGCGGTTCATGAAACTCCCACAAAATGGAAATCTTGGTTGGCATTGGCCGAATTTTGGTACAATACAAATTTCCATACTTCATTGGGTTGCTCACCGTATAAGATGCTTTATGGTTGTGAACCAAATCTGGGGATCATTCCGACTGAGTCCAAGCCTACAGATTGTGCCGTTGATACTCTGTTATCTGAACGGAGAGCTCACACTGAATTCATCAAGCAACATCTGCAGCGGGCACAAAACAGAATGAAGCTTCAGGCCGATAAACACAGGCAAGAAAGGGAATTCCAAGTGGGAGAACAGGTGCTACTTAAGTTACAGCCATACGCACAAGATTCCGTGGCCAACAGACCTTATCCAAAGCTGGCTTACAAATTTTATGGGCCCTTTTCTGTGCTTGAGCGAATTGGATCAGTGGCATATCGCTTAGCTCTTCCGGAAGGGGCGCAAATCCACCCTGTCTTTCATGTTTCTCAGTTGAAAAGTTTTACACCAAATTATTCACCAGTGTTTGCTCATCTGCCAAGGGTCGCTGATCTGGATTCGGTGGCACTGAAGCCGGAGCTAATTGTGGAGCGTCGTCTGGTCAAGAAAGGGAATGTTGCGGTGCCACAAGGACTGATCAAGTGGTCGGGGTTACCAGTCAAAGCCGCCACTTGGGAAGATTTAAATGTTCTCGCTAATCGCTTTCCAAGTTTCATTGCTTGCGGACAAGCAATGCATTCTGGAGGGGGTAATGTCACAACAGCAGAGCAATAGAGTTCAGACTGGGTTGGTCGGAAGTGTTGAGTTGTCGGATATTGAATAGTAGTTGTGGGCTTGCGTTGTGAATGGGCCGATTCTGTTTCAACATTGTAATCCAGTAAAGGGGTTGTTTAGGGGTTATATACTTGGACAATACCATTGCGATAGGGTTATGAAAAATATACTGAAGAAAACATTCCTGAGCTTCTTTCTTCTTCTCTACGTTCTCTTCCTGTCTGCTCTGTTCTTCCTTCTGCCGCCACCTTCTGTCTTGCTTCCGTTCATCGAGAGATCTCACACCTTAGAGCTATCTAGGCCACGGGATATGACACAGACACGCCCCTTGATTTTTCCAATTTGCATTTGGATCCCTTGCCCACACCGCTTATCTCCTCCGTTCGTGCTGATCGGCTCCGTCCACGCGTCCCGATCGACGGCCCGTGCGTCGCCAAGAAAAACGCATCCGCGGAGCGCTCGAGGACTTGTCCCCGTGCCACCCTCACCCTGCGTAGCTCCTCTCGCGGCGCCATCGTCGCCGCCGCCCTGGCCTGTGCGTCGCCAAGAAAACTGCATCCGCGGACCGCTCGTGGACTCGTCCCCGCGCCGCCCTCACCCCGCGTAGCTCCTCTCGTTGCGCGCCATCGTAGCTGCCGCCCTGCTACCTTCCACGCCGCCCCCGTCCACACGCTCCGAATCATTTCGCGTCCTCCGCCCGAAGCCAATCCTCGCGCGCTCCCATCCCTCCGCGGAGCGCTTGAGCTCACCTCCTCCGCCCCTCCTCCAGGCCTCGCTCGCCGCGCTCCTCGAGTACTCTAGCGTCGTCCCCTTTGACCCCGGCCCGCAGACGCCGCAACCGGCGGACCCGTCGTCGTCTAAGGCCAATGGGCTACTTTCCTCCACGGCAGCTGGGGACGGGGAGGTGTCGATCCGGATCCAGGCCGGCCCTCCGTGTTGCCTTCAGCAGAAATGCACATTTAGCTATCCACGACGCTGAATCCCCTCCCCGCCAAGGAGACCGGGTCAATGTCCGAGGCGGCGGTCACCTCGATTGAGTCCTCCGGCGAGGCTGTGCACTGATGATTACGATATGGCCGCTCCTGAAGGCAACACGGGGCTATGTTTCTATGGATAGCTAAATGTGCATTTCTGCTGTAGTCACTTCTAATATAGTATTAACATGTTGTTTTCATTATGAAAACTGTTTCCAGCATTACTGAAGAAAAGGCTTTAGTTAAAAGAAGATTGTTTCTGGACAAAGGAACTTTTATTCGGAAAAAAGATTTAAGATAGCATATTGAGTTGTTGGATTTAATTTCCTCTTTCAGTTGTATATTTCCATTATTAATGGAAGGATTGGTGTGCAGGTTTCTTTGTCACAATTTTGATTGCTGCTGTAATGTTCAGGTCAGATGATATATTGCGGAATCAAACTGCTTTGAAGGTTTGATCTCTCGATGTATTAAGCTTATCTTAATGAGTTACATTCAGGTTGTCATACCAATTTTCGTAACTGAGACAATTGGAGGTGTGCGTAGACATGGTGAACAAACTAAGTAGCTTCCATTAAGAATTCCTCATTTAGCTGTACGGTATACCACTGACGTTCCAATAGATTTTTCTGACTTATGAAGGGATGATAATCGTAGCATTCCCATTTTGATATCAGAGCATTGACTACTACCACGAACTAAATGCGGATGAGAGCAGGTAATTTAGGCTCAATAATTCTCACAAAATAAGCAAGTAAATGAACTAACAATAGTTCTTTGTTTAAGGATAGCGTAAACAACTTAAATTTTTTATAGTTCTGATCATCCAGCAATAAAAGTTAATTTACCATATCCATGCATCATTGAGTTCCGACGCTAGTGGTGTTGTGCCACAAAGCCGTATCCGATGGAGGCGTGACCGAATGCCGCTAGATTTGGCATCGACACAGTTGGAGACTGTGAGGAGGAGATGGCATCGGACAGCGAGGGAGGTGGTTGTGTGGAGAGGAAGCGTGGGTGGAGGGGGGGGAGAGGAGATGACAAAGTTATGGAGAGATGGCGACTGTGCTGGATGTATCATGAGAGGATGGGAGGGAAGAAATAGTATTTGATGATGGGCTGAACCACTAGGGTAAGGTAGTTGATGATAGACTTAGTTATAGATAGGATGCTTTTTTACGAAAGGACCGCTTTCGTGCCGGACCAACCCAGTCAGACATGTCATGCCGTGCCACCCATCATACCGAGTTTTCATGTCCAATACGACCCATTATTCGTGTTGTGCAGGCCTGGCCCGAAGACATTCGTGCCATGCCTTGGCCCTTGCTCAAAGGCCGTGTCAACGGCCAGCTAGAAACGGCATGGCCCATTGCGCAAGTCTAATCCCAACCCATGACATGGCCTAATAAGGGACTGAGGAGGAGGAGGAGAAGGCCGGGCTTGAGAAGGACTCCAGCCTCACAGGCTCACAACCTAATATGTATCAAACAAGTGTTGGTTATGGTATTATGGAATTCATTAAAAAGATAAAATAGATTTAGCAGAAATGCACTCAAATCTTTCGAATGAGAGAAAAAATTATACCTTCAACGAGTAATCATGAAATAAATTAAAATGGAGCTACAGAGCCAAGACGTTCTAGAACATGAGCAAACATCAACTTTAACCACATTCAGATGTGATTTCTACTACACATTATATACTACTAGTATAATGCACCGTAAAAATTCTCAAAAAAATAATAAAAAGAGCTGTTTTACAGTGGATTAAAATCAATATAAGTCGTCCATTCCTTTGAATCTAATGGTTGAAATTAATTTAGATCTAGTTATACTGGTAAACTGTAGTATTGGTAGTAAAATTCAGAAAGGGGTAAAAGGGTAAAAAATTCTATCATATTATTTCTCCTCTACGGTAAAACACGTCATGTGATCCTAATGAATGGCGGATGAATAGATAAAAAGCCTCTAAAGATCATCATGTATTCGGTGAATCCAAAACTGTGAATGAATTAGGAAAAGTCTAAAATACCTCTGATGAATGGATAGGAAAAGCCTAAAATACCCTTGAGGAATGGATGGTTAGATTTGATTTCTACTATCACTATTTACTACCTATGTTATCTAACGTAAAATTTCTCAAAAAATAACAAAACTTTCCAGCATAGAAAATTACCAATACAAACCACAACACTGGGCTAATCAACACTCAACAGGCTCAAGACAGACCCCCTACCGCATTCAACTTACACAGAGCAAACTTACTGAAAACAGATCTTCCATAAGTAACCATGAGAACATCTTGAAAGATTTGAGCCATCTCATCCTGTCAACTAGTTGTATCAACATTCGGCAAAACCAATATCCAACTAAAAAAACAAATGGCGACAAGATTGCTAATGCCGAAATACCCTGAAAATTCATTTACTATGATTTTAACTCCACAGAGGAGTCAACATAAGTGCTTAGTCACTAAAAAGAGCGACAATAACCGAGATGTGAACTGCTAAAGTATTAATTACATGGCTACGCGCAAATAGTTACAAACAGCAATAGCAGTCGTCAACAGTCTGGGTGCAAAACTTCTCTTACATACCACTGAAGGGCAAGGCATCAGTATCTAACAAAGATCCCGGGTAAAATTATGGGCAACAGCAGAGCATCAGCAGTCGAAGGTCACCACTCTTAATGTTTTACAGATCCATTGCTAGCCCGTCATCTACCAATCTACCACATCTGCAGCAAATGACAGACATTGTAAACTAACTCAACACTACGACATAATTGAATCATAATACTAAATTATTATACCAAAATATCCAGATTGGTATCGCTGTAGAATAGTTTCATCATAAAAAAAGAGAGTATTAACATAAGTGTGTGACACAACCTGCAGACAACCAAATTTGGCAAGAACCATCGTCGCCGGGAAATTATCGTAAGTGATATTTGGGCATACTAATGCTGTAACGCATGACATAAATAATTAACTAAGCAGTAACCGGGTGTCATGATTGAAAAATGACACACCGAACTCATAAAAGCAGTCTTGCTTGCCTCTCATTCCCTACCAAAAATTCAATGTGATAAAAAAGATAAGCAAGCATAAGCAACATTATTAGGTACAAAATAGGAAATAAAGAAAATGGCGGCTCATGCAACCTATCATTCCAATGTTATTTCCCTAGCAGCCTTCTTGCAATAGGACATTGTAAAGATGGCATGCTCATTTACAACATACTGAGTACTCGAGATGTCTGAAGCCATGATTTAATTAGCCTCAAGAGTTTTTACTTCAGTTTTTCTCATCTACCAGCAATGGAACAGTGATACTGGTGTTTTTCTTACTATAATTATGGTCATTTGCTGTTCTTCACCATATGACAACAAGGGCTTGAGAACTTACATGTTCTTTCTGGCAAGTTGCATTATAGATCGAGAAGTAACACTTTCTGACAGCAAGAACACTCACAGCAAGTCTTCCTGTCAGACCCTTGCGCTGTTCTGAAGATTTTTGAGGGGATGCAGATTGCAGGTAGATGCCTTCTGAAGATTTTTGCCCAGAGAAGCAGCGAAGGACACTGCCAGGTTGATTTTTGCAGAGTGCAAATGGAATGTCCCTTGTTCTGTCAGAGTTCAGGTCGCATGTTCCTAGCTTGTTTTGTCAGAGCTCACTTCTTACCGCGTTGCACTGACAAAATTTGACAAATGTATGACAGTATTTGTATGACTGGACAAGCATGGAATGGTTTGTTCTTCGTTTCAAATATATAAGCCATAGTTTGAGGTGATTATTTTTTGATGAGAATGCTTTTTTTTTTTAAGAAAAAAAGAATGGCTAGGAGCTCTGACATTTCATTAAAGAAGGAGAACAACAGTCGGGCTACAAACGCACACAACACCCACACGCACACACGCACCCGTGTCGCACCCGGCTTATGAGACACCCGCGCCGATCCTCAAACGCGAGCGGGCACCACGGCGGGCACCACGGCACCGAAGCGCATTTGCCGCTGAGCTACGCTCGGCCCTCAGAATGTTTTTTTTCCCCCGAAGGGCATGGAATGTTGATTTGCCTAACAAGCCAAATGAGCCAATGTGTGTGGTACCTGCATTATATGGCTCAATTCCGGGCTTCGAATTCCACAATCTTCACACATTACGTGAGTTTGTTAGTGGATTTTTCTAAGATTCGATGCATTACCTCTTGGTTGCTCATTTATCAAGATACTTATGTCGACAACACACAACCATTCAATGGATATTATCGATGGATCTCATCGTTCACATTATCAGGTAGGTATAGTATGTCATTCGAGACGTACTATAGAGTGTACTTTCTCTAGGCATGTTTAGCACAGGTATTATACTGCTCAGGGCACTCCCAATGCAATACAGTATATTTTTACTATGTCTATTGCTTGCTATATCACATAAAAATAACCCAGGACACAGATATCTCAATACAAAGTACTCTTTCCGTCCAGGTTTATAAGACGTATTTTTTTTATATATATAGACCAATAAGATATTAAAAATGGTTATATTACCCTTAGTTATTATCACTAAACTCTATACTCAATGTATACATGTAGATAATATAAAAGTAAAAATAGATATTTATTAGAGGTATAGAGAGAATATCACATTAATTTTGCATCAAAATATGAAACACACTCTATAATTATGGACAGGACTATTAAAAAATACATCTCATAAACTTTAACAGATAAAATATCTAAAAATGGTCCAAACAATAAGCTTCTCTACCCATCTTTCCTTCCCACGTTCTCTCTCCTCTCCCCTCCCATCCCTCCCCACATTCTTTTCCTTCCCAGGTTTGGCACATGGAAGATGGTGCGAGCAGTAGGGGTGGGTATTTTAAAACCAAAACCGAAAAACCAAACCGAACCGATTAAACCGAATATTTTGATTTTTTCGGTTTTCGGTTTTCAGTTTGGTTTTTATTTTGATGCTATTCGGTTTTTGAATTTCGGTTCGGTTTTTAACTTTCATGCACCGAATAGACCGAAAACTGATATTCATTTCACTCCCAGTTGCCCTCCCGTGATTCCATCCGGTCATCCCCATCCTGGGTGCTTGGTGACTTGCTCTCTGGTGCTTGAGCTCTCTTGGGGGCCTATGGTTTTGTGATAGGTTACTGGAAGTTGCACTTATGAAGCTTGCCTGATGGTTTGCTTAAGAGGCTCGATGCCTTATGTGCTTGGACATGGTTCCTTATGCCCTAAGGCTATGCACTGAAGAGATATGCTTCGGCTAGAGGGTTATCCTACTACACCGTAGCTCATTCTTATCTGATTTAGTATGGAGGCTTTACCATTTTACGCGGGAAAACTTACTCTTCTACCGCGTGATATTTTAAAATACGCATATCTATAAAATATAAACAGATTTGTATAATTGTTGGATGATGAAACCCTATTTCGTGAGAGGTGCCGATTCGGCTTCGGACGAATCTGGTATATCAGTGCACGATACCAAATCATATGGGCCTGACGGTAATTAATTCTAATTATTAATTCATTTATTTTATTTAATGCATTGATTTTATTCTTATTCTTATATGAGTGCAACTAAAATGCAGGGCATACAAATGAAGATCAGAAGATCACTGGTGTTTTTATAATTTATAATCTTTTAAATTTTCATTTTTGGAAATGTAATTTGCTATCAAAATTGTAATTAAGTATTCATGTTATAATTCATAGCACTCAATTTGTAATAATTAAGTTGTAATATTAGTTCTTTGCTAATTAGTTTGATTTAATTCTGTGATTTATTTTATTTAATGACCTCATTTGCAATTAATTATTTATGAGATTCGCGATCTTGAAATGCAAGAATTACTGAATTTTGCAATTTATTTCATTGTATTCAATCTGCAAAATTGAATTATGCGCATCAACTTTATTAATTAGTTTAATTAAGCATGTTATTTTAATTTAATTAGCTCTTATGCGTGGTTAATTGCCGGGGTTATTTCAGGAAAAGGCACCACAAACTGTATGGAAAATATCAGGGATTCTGTAAGTGGAACAAAGGAACTAGAAATTGGTGCTAGAATTTTGTTGTGTGAATTATGTCTAGCTTCTTGCAGGAATCAATGGATGTCTTTGTTTGCCAGGCCAAGTAGGCAAGTAGCCCAATTGATTAAGTCGAGAAGAAATGTTGGGTCAGTTTCTACCAGAGAGAAAAGGATGGCAGAGTTAGGATTTAGGAACCATCATGCCTTAACCCCTAGTAGAGGGGACCAAAATAACACAAAGAGAAAGCGAAAGGAAGTATTTCCCCTCACAAAAGTGAAAGGGAAGATGGAAAACGAGCAAAAAGGAAAACCATAGGACCAGCTGTATACATAAGGATAATAATGCAAATAGGTAGAAGATTGCAACAAGCTTAGCTGCAATGTGATATATGTGCGAGTGAGATTACGAGGAGAAACACGTAGCTAGCTTTCACCATGCGGAAAATGCGCACGCGTGGCGCACGTAGAGGGTACGTACGTAGAACTGATCAAGAACTTAATCAAATCATCTTGAGCCGGGCAAACACAAGACGAGATGGGCTGTAGCTCTCGTATAGCTCTGTGCAAATTAGTTGCAAGCCAACACCGGTCAGGAGCATATATATATATATATATATATACTCATCCATGTATATACATGATAAAAAACAATGGGGAAAAGATGGTCGACGTACGGCTCTCCGCTGGATCGGCTACTAGATGTCTCTTTCTTTTCTTTTTTCTGTTTTCCTTTGGAGGCTCGATCGACTACTGCTAGGTAGATGGAGTTGGAAAAGCGATGAACATGCTTGCAAGTTGCAGCACTGCCATGAGAGCGCAAAGATTTCGCAGCAGCAGTAGCAATATATATAGAAAAATCTATTGGGATGGGGGAGGCAGCCGTAGCCCGTAGGTGGCCGGGCTACGTAGTGGCCGCGGTAGTGGCCGTGGCGGCGACGCACGCCTGCTGGCTTGCCGGCCTGTGCTGGCTGGCGTGTTTCCGCCCTTTTCGTTGCGCTTTTGGCCTCGGGCGATTGGCCCCGCGTCGCCTCGTGCGCCGACCGCCCGTCCATCCATTTTCCACCGCGCGCACTTGGCTCGCCGGCGTCCGCGCTCGCTACATCATGTCACGCTACTATGCGCGTACATGGCTGCAATTCGCGGGGCGGGCCATCGGCGCGAGACAGGTGAGGGGCGGAATCAACCGGCCACTGAGGTGCGCGTGCGCAGCTCGGGCAGCGACTGCGACGGCCTCCATCGATCGATCGGTCCCCACATGGCTCGGCCGGCGATGCATGCCAGCCAGAGTATGCGTTGTGATCGTGGCGGCGCTGCGGGATTTGCCTCCGCCGCGGGGTCGCCCATGCCATGTCGATCGGGTGCCTTTGCCTAGCTCCATTGCACGCCTGGCTAGCTAGCTAGCCGCGCCTGCGCCCATGTCGCTGCTGCTTGTTTCTTGGCCACATCACAACCGAGAAAATATATATGTGACCAGAAACCTTAATATATATATGGTCTCCAAAGCCTTTGATGGCAGTGGTATATATATATACAAACAAGATCGTGTTTCAAGAACAGTTAATTTTACTGTTGATGCACCCTTTTAAGTTGTGTATGAGTAGTCAGTCACATGATGCTCTCGCCCTGCCTTGTGGTTGTGGATGGCATTATTAGGACATAAAGTTTTTTTGGCATGCATTTGTAGGGCCCTGGATTTTTTTCTTAGCATTTTTGCCCCCAGCCGCATATTCACTTATTCAGTGGTGGCTTTATTGTACCTTTTGATTGAACTTTGAGGCCATCTGTCCATTATTGCAACTTGCCATGATATCCACATTCCGTACAAAATGGGGTAATCTCAGTATCTCACACAGATACGGGGATCAATATTTTGACTTACGTGCAGCTAGCATTGTTTACGGCCATTAGGATGTGTTCTTGGCCCTCGTTTCCAAGCCTGAGCCCAGTAGAGGCAAAAGGACCTTTTCCAAGAAGGAAAATTTGTTTCTAGTAATTTTCATATTAAGGTGCTGTTTGGAACACAGGAAAATTGTTCCTAGCAATTTCAACTAGGAATTTCTGCAGAAAAGTAGGAAACATTCTTGTGTTCCAAACGAAGCCTGATTGTGCATTATTCTCTTGTTGCTCCCTCCAATGACAAATAAATAGTTATCGTTTTGAATATAGATGTAGTTAAAATTTTAAAACTTTGACTGTTCATATCTTTTTAAATATTTAAATTGAATACATAAAAATAATATGTGTAAATTTATCTCGAAAATTATTTTAATATATTATAATCTTTTGGGGTTTTATAAATATAAACTCGAGTGACATTTAGCAATTCCCTAAGGGGGTGTCTAAGGAGAATCTAGGTGTTTTCTTACTAAATAGCGCTTAAATTTTGAGACTTTCGATATAGATCCAATAGATGGAATCAATTTGCATCATCTCCTTCTATTTGAGTACTCTATAGAAAAAAAATTTTGAGTGCTCACAAACAAAAAAAAACCTTTATAATAGAAAGTAGCAATCAAAATTGTGTTTAATTTGAAGACTATAACGATGTCCAAAACGATAATTATTTGTAACCGAAGGGAGTAATACATAACAGGAGATCGCTACGGAGAAACATGACACCTCATGTCTGCTGTAAAAACCACAGCCACGCATTTGGCAGCTGCTCGGTGCATGGCAGCACACCATTCCACATATATTCCAGTAATACTCACACAAATCACATATTAATATTACATTTTTGATCTTTCTATATACATATGTAATTAATCCTCTAATTCCATGATTTAAGCTCCTTTCTCTGCACTAATTTACTTACTCTCTCTTTTTAATTCTTTTCCTCTAAACTAGTAATTAACTGCAGGACGATCTCGTCAGAAACACTTCAAGCTGCTTTTCTCCTCGACGTTCCTCGGCACGCCCTCCATGAGGCACGCCACCGGCGGCACGGTGGGCGTGGCGGCGCTGCCGTACACGTTCCAGCAGAAGGGGTCGTCGACGGCGTCGCCGGAGGCCGGGAGCAGCTCGATGTCGGAGAGCGTGATGTTTGTGCAGGGCACGGCGTCGCTGCAGCCGAAGTGGATGGGCGGGCTGCGCGCGTCGTAGGTGCCCCTGATGCCGGCGTAGGAGACGCCGGAGACGAAGACGGCCGTGGTCTCGTTCTCGCAGACCTTGGAGAGGCAGTAGTACTGGTCGATGATGATGGGGTTGCGCACGGCGTCCATGCGCACGTTCTCGAACGTCACCGCTGACACCGACCCGGACCCGCCCTGCCACGTCTTGATCCGCACGCCGTTGTCCGAGTGCCGGATCACCGCGTTCCGCACCGTCACGTTCGCCACGCACGCCCGCTTCCCCTGCTCGCCCAGGCTCCCGATGCTGTACGCACGCACGCAATGTCAGTGCCACTGATTGCATCCTATTACCAGCTTATAGTAACATGTCAAGAACAGGTAGTAGCTAGTAGCAGTTGATTTTTACCTGATGCCGTGCCCGGGGCCGCAGGTGACGTTCTCGATGTGGACGTTGACGGCGCCGCCGCCGATGGAGACGCAGTCGTCGCCGTTGGAGACGACGGAGTTGGTGATGAGAACGTCCTGGGTGTTCTCGACGTGGATGCCGTCGGTGTTGGGGCTCAGGGCCGGGGAGCTGATGGACAGGCCGCTGACGAGCACGCCGCGGCAGCCGTCGAACCGGAAGTGGAACTGGGGGCTGTTCTGCACCTTGAGCCCTTGCACCGTCACGTTGTTGCTCATGAAAAACCTCAGCGCCTGGCCGGAGAGATCAACGTCAGTTGGTACTAGCACAATTAAGACAGCCCGTGTCTGGCGGTTAATACGGTTAAAAGTCGTTGCGCGCTAGCTAGGCCACTCACCACTGGGCTGTCACAAGATGAAGATCCGTGGGTGTTTCCTCCCTGCGTCCCCTGAGTGACGAACTGTGGAGGATTCTGTTAGGTACTGCGGCTGTGCGGTAGTGATGAACTCTCGTAGCATTGTATATATATACATCAGTTAGTTGTTACCTTGTGAGGCTTGCAGGGGAGATCCCACCACTTCTGGCCCTTGCCGTCGATGAGCCCGGTGCCGCGCAGCGACATGCCGTCGGCCCTGTAGAACACGAGCCAGTTGCGCTTGCTGTTCGCCGGCCACGTCTCGGGGTCGCTCGGCGCGACGATGGTGCCGTCAACCTGTGCACATGCGCCATTGGAATTCGAAAGGCACACTAGTCAGCATCGGAATCAACAAGGAGCCCGTGGTCCAAGTACGCATTTCTCTCTTGCATTTACCTGCAACGTGACGCTGCCCTGGCACGGCCCGGTGAAGACGGTGGTCTGCACCAGGAACGAGTGCTCGGCCGCGGCCACGATGACGCCCGGCCCGTCGTCGGAGCACGCGGTGTCCCACGCAGTCTTGAGCGCGTCGGTGTCATCCGTCACGCCGTCCCCGACCGCACCAAAGTCCTTGACGATGTCGTACACGGCGACGGCGCCGGCGGCGGGCGAGGGAGCGGGCGCGCTTGCAGGCGGGGCCGGGGCAGGAGGCCGCCTCGGGCTCGCCGGACCTGGAGCGTGGGATGGCGGCCGCGCGGAGTTGTGCTTGGTGTGGTGGCGGAGGCTCCTCCCGCCATGGACGCCGTCGCTGAGGAAGCTCGAGGCGACGACGAGCGCGAGAAGCAGAGCAATGGCGGTCCTAGCGGTGACCTCCATCAGCGCAACCGATCGGACGACCGAGCCGAATGGTGAATCTTGGATCACTAGTCCGTCTTGTATATGTTCGCGCACAGGCACAGTAGCAGTCGCGGAGCGAGACTTGAAGCAAGTGCAGCGGCGCGAGGTCGCTGTCGCGGGGATCTAGGTCTCTACGGTATAGCAGAGACAGTTAGTCGTAGTAGTAGTTGGGTTGGAGAGGGTGGAGAGCGCGAGCGCGCGGATTTATAGGTGGCGAGGCGTGGTGCATGGGCGTCGTCGGAGGAGGGGGTTTGATGGTGGGAGAGCGGAGCGGTAGTGGAGGCCTCATCAGGGGCTTGTTATGTGGCTGCTCTTCGCCATTTGCGCCGAAGGGTGGCCGAATTTTCTAATGGCGGCGACCGACGGTCCGATCGACCGCTGGCCGCGGCGCCCTTAATTAGCCTTTTTTTTTGGCAATGTGGAGCGTGCACGATCGAGCACGACGAGTCCTATTTGGAGTACAAGTAGGATGCAAGAGACGGTCATAGCGTAGACGAGCGCATTACCACTTTTTACTCGCTACTTGGCTGTGCGTAGCAGCAAGAGCGGCATGCATGATGCAAAGCAATGCACGCTGTCGCTGGCTCGCCGTTGCTGTTCTTTTACGTTTCTTGATGTAAATAAAAGAGAGTGACTAGGGAACGGTATACCGTTGCAACGGTATAGCCATGAAACTTATGAAACTTATCAGTTTCAGTGCTGGTTTCATGAGTTTCAGTGTTTAGTTTCATCAGTTTCATGTTTTATCATGAGTTTTTCTGTAAATAAAATGCGCATAAAATGCATGCCTCTCCGCTCTATTTAGGCTACGTTTGTTTAGGCTAAGTTTTTTGCTTATAATTTTAAGTCAGATTTTTTGTTTAACCGGTTTAAAAGCAATCTGTTTTTATAAATAGTAGAGATGGGTAATTTTACCCGAACATAGGTGTTATTGGTCTAAAACCAACCCTTAATGAGCTAAAAAACACATCTCCGATAGCTTTTAGCTTTATGAATGTCTATTTTCAGGTTAACCTCAAACTAACAAATTTGATGTCACATTTCTTAGGATGCCATGTGTTATCTTCTCTATCCATCTCTCCCTTCTATTTTCTCTACTCATTTCTTCCACCCAGCACCTTCTTCCCACTCTAACACAAAATTTTAAAATTAGAATTTTAAACTTTGAAAATTTTAAATAGGAAGTTTCAACTCGAAAAAATTCAACTCCAAATTTAAACCGAAAAAAATTAATATAAAAAAATTCAAATCAAAGTTTCAACTGGGAGGGTTTCAACGCAAAAAATTATAAATAAAAAAGTTTCAACTCAAAAATTTTCAAATCGAAAAGTTTCAACTTATAAAACTTTTGATTCAAAAAGTTTTGATACAAAAGACTTTTAGTTTGAAAAGTTCCAATTTAAAATTCAGATCAAAAAAATTTCAACAAAAAAAATTCAAATCGGAAAGTTTCAACTCGAAAAAAAAAATAAATCAAAAAATTTCAAACTAGAAACTTTCACCTTGCAATAATTCAAATAAAAAATTTCGACTCTGAATAACTCCTGTTTTAGGATTTAACCATTTTTTTTTTTTAGCTTTTGAGGCATGCATTGGACCCCAAATCTCCTGCTTCGTGGTCATAGATTGCTGCTGCCGTGCTGCGTGAGCGAGTGCAACTGCATGTGTGATGTATCTTTTCATAAGGCCACCACTAGAGACGAGAGGAGGGGTAAACAAAACGCTAAAGCTTCAGATGGATTGCGGCATGTACGTAGGTGCGCGAGCTAGCCAAAAGTTGACGGTCGAATACTTATTTTTTATTGTATTGTGGTAATTGCATCGTTTCCATGGCCACAAGATTTGGTGGCGATGGGGTGGTCCAGACTGCCATTGATGTAGCGTTGACCTCGTAGCAGGAGCCTAGAGTAGTATACATACATACTCCTGTGCTGTGTGATCTGTCATATCCATTTCCATTTGGTTCCTTTTTCCATACCATATGAGCAAGGCGACTAGTTATATGTACATATTATGTAAGTAAGATTTCGGTCTCGTCGCGCAGCAATGTCATTTCGAACCGACATGTTCGCTCCGCGTACGACCACGTTGTCCGAATTACTCGTCCATTAATGTGCCTCAAGTAATTTGTCTCCGTCCTTTCACTAGAACAGCCACGTGGCGTAGCGGGAGGGCGTCTTGCTACAAGCACGTCGCTCAACCCCGCCCTTTTTTTTTGGCATTGTGACACATGGCGGGGAGGACGCGTGGCATTGGTTTTTTTTGCGAAAAGGCTCCAAATTTTTTTCAAATTACATACAGGTCCTTTAATGAGAAGACCCCTGGAAATTGTTTTTTCGCAAAGGCCCCCAAATTTCAAAAATTACATCCGGATTCTTTTTTTTTGGCGAGAAGACCCCCAATACTTACAAAATGCAAATCAACTCATTTGATTTCATGTGGATATTATTTTATAATTGTTCATATACTATATATGAATCAAATAATACGTGGACCAAAGAAAGACTACTTCTCCTGATCCAAAATTAATAAAATAAAGAAATCTTTTTCCCCCAAATTTGTAAATAAAGGATAAATCATGTATACATTTGAACAACCTTTTTGTTAAAAAAATACCAATCAACTCGCTTGATTTCAGATAGATATTATTTCATAGTTGTTCATATACTATATATGAATCAAATAACACATGGATCAAAGAAAGACTACTTCTCCTGGATCAAAAAATAATAAAATAAAGAAATCTATTTCCCCCCAAATTTTTAAATAAAGAATAAATCATGTATACATCTAAACACTTTGCGTAAATCTAAGCAACCTTTCGTAAATCCAAACAAACTTTTAAAAAACCAAAGCAAATCGAGAAATTATAAAATATTAGTTCAATTAATCGATTTATTAGTGAATAATGCAAAATATTATTGAGACGAATAAGAATTTTGAAATTACATCTAGGCCCACTTTTTCGAGAAGACCTCTAATATTTTTGAAATTGCATCTAGATCCATTTTTTTGCAAGTAAACCCCTCCAAAAATCCGAAAATATGCCTAAGTCCAAAAAATCACCCTCACACTGGCACGTGTGACGGCTGCCGCGGTGTGCACAACTAGTATTTATAAAGCCAATGTGATTTGAGTGCATTGGAATAAACCAAGCCCCCACCCCAAGTGGTATTCATGCAGAAAATGAGCAGTGCATTCAGCTGTGACACCATCACTATAACAGTTGAAGTAAGCAGAGAAACTACCGGATCGGTAACATCGAGTTTTTTCCCTTTACCTGTACATATTCGGCCAATGGGACGCGGTTACACAGATCCTGTGTTGCAGCTTCTGTGTTCATAAAGCCAATGTGTCCTCACTGCATTCGAATAATGCCTAATAATATACTCCTTCAGTTCTAAGTTGATAAGGCGTATTTTTTTTAATGATTTTATTCATAAATATAAAACGCATTTTATATTACAATTTAAATTAATGTGATATTCCATGTATACCCCTAATAAATATCCAAGTTCACTTGATATTCTTTACATGTATGTATTGAGTATAGTGTTTAGAGATAATAATCAAGAGGTCCAATCATTTTTTAATAAATATTCTTGGTCTATGTATTAAAATAAAACCTCTTATAAATTTAGATTGAGAAAGTAGCACCTAAGAGCATCTCCAAGAGTTCCCTATAATTTGACTCCCAATAACCTTGGATTGGGAGCTTCCTAAAAGTTTTTGGGCCTAAAAAAAAGACTATACTCCAACAGCTCCTATTTTTTTCCCTAAAATTTTTTTGACTTGTCCCGGTCTTGCCGTCTTTCCCGTCGCGAATTCTGCTGTTGAAGGCATGCGGCATATACTATCACGTTGTGGACTCCGTCCTCTCCATCGATTGGCACGAGGCAAACAAAAATTCTAGCATATGCACGTGAGCAAGCTGAAGGCATTGCGTTGAACCATTGCTTACAACTTCACTCTTATGCTTGAAAAACTAATGAAAACTGGAATGCAGAAAAGGATGAATCAAAAGAGTAGCTTAATCAAGAGTACCTCAAGGTTGCAACATAAACTAATCGTTAAGTATAGCAATGATTTGAAGGTGGAAGAATTTAAATGGAAAAGGGGGGAAAGGTAAAATCAGTTGGGATAGAACATGAATTTTGATAGCATCTTCTCCATAATCATCACTAACCTTTGCAAACAGTTTTTTTTTTTTAAAAAAAAAAACCATTAGAAACTGTCAAGGACTAACATTAAGTGTATAGATCAAGCACTCACTCTCCCAAGATCTCCTGAAGTCATTTTCTAATTTTGAGAAAATATCTTTAAAAAATTGGCAGCTGAAAAGGAAAGGAAAACTTCAGTTTACTCTGGAAGAAACACCAACAGTGGTCAAGCAAATGAATTTATCTGCTACTGTAACAAATATACAGAAGTAACAATAGTCTGTCAAATAGCATGATATTGCCTAGTAAATAAATCTTTTGATGTAAGCCACTTACCGTATAGTTTGTTCATTACATTTCTTAGAGACACTTCACATGGTAAGGTAACATACATAATGAATAGATGGGAATTGTTTGCCCTAAAACTGCATGAGTTTTAAAGTAAGTGGCAATTAATGTGGCACTTTGCATGCATTAGTTGATTAGTATCTGTAAATGGTTCACAAATCAGAATTGCAGATCTCTTATTGGAATGTTATAGAGCACAGCTTCTGAACAAAATATCTGATACCCCTTGCACGTGAATGGCAGATTGGCAGGTCAACAAGACATACAAATCATGGGGCAACCAGTATTTGACAACAACTGTATTCATTTTTAGCAATGAGAAAACAAGAGGAGGAGCAAAACAGGGGATCAAATCCAAATGCCCATCAAACAAGAGATATTTTTTTGTCAAGGATGTGCATTTAGTAAAACCAAACGAATGATATAACCAAAGGAATGCCAAAGTGGTAAACGGTAAGTGTGTCACATCATTTCAGAGTAACCAGCATCACATAGCATTGATCCTAAACGTCGCCGGTAATGGCTTCCGAAGCACACTCATGAAGGCATCCCACTCCTCCTCGCGAACGATTCCTTGCTCCTGCAAGGCATAATAAACATGCACCAAACACGGACCAACATTTCAATAGAATTTCTCGGAACAACAGAACCCACATACGTCATTGTCACATCAAAAAATAGCTCGCGTTTCAACGCCCAATTGGCCCCAACCTTCAGTCCGATTCACTTCGAATCGCACCAAAAACGATAAGAACGAGACTCTGCGCGTAACCTATGGTTGAAGCAAATAGTCGCACCTTGTAGTACTCCTCGAAGGCAGGGTTCTCGAGGGCTGGCGGCTGCCACGAGCCCACGACGGGTTGGCCTCGCTTCGGGCAACGGCGGCGGCGTCGGCGGGTGGAGGGTGGGTATTGTGCCCCCAGAGGCCTTCGAGCGCCTGCTGTGGCCTCCGATGCAGCGCCTCCCCTGGCCGCCGGCGACGATGAGGTGGTGGAGCGAGACGGGTGTCCTCGAGGCTATCATGGCCGTGTGGCCTTCTGGGGATTTGGGGTGTTGGGAAGTGCGGTTTAGCCGCATCAGGCGGAGCGGCCGCGTCAGGCGGAGAGGGCGAGGCGGCGGCGGGAGGAGAGGATGCGGCGGGCGAATGGCGCGAAGAAAGGAGCGAACACGATTTGCCGCGGGAGGGGCACGATCGGGTGATTGGGAGCGCGGCGGAGGCGCGTAGATTTGAGGTCGCCAGGTCCCTGTTTTGAGAGTGCCAAAATTTTGGGAGCTCCGATACTGAACTGTTGGAGCATGTGTTTTTCTAATCAAGCCTAAAATTAGATTTAGGGAATAGGTTTGAGGAACTGTTGGAGATGCTCTAAATCCCTATACGTTAGAAAGCTAAAAATCTGCAAACCAGAGTGTTGCTGTGCTCATGCTCTGCAGGTTGTGCTCCTTAGTCCTTATGCTCTGCAGGTTGTGCCCCTTAGTCCTTACTTAGCTTCTTTCTTGACAAGATCTTGACTTTCATCTACGTATGAAAGTTCAAACGAGTTAGTTTATTAGGTACGTACAATAAAACTATCTTATCTTACTATTACTATTATATAAATATTAGTTTTGTTCTATATGAAAGAGTGAAAAAGGAGAGAAAAGAATCAACTCTTATGCGGCAGCTAGCATCGCACAGGAAATAAGATAAATTAGTTATTATACAATCTTAGCGATATTTACTGTACAACATCTACAGATAACTTTTATAGATAGTTATTGTACAAGCTAGATTTATTAATTACTCTAGATGATATAGACGAAAAAATAGAGTAAATAGTAAACTTTGTTATTGTACCTGCTTTTAAGTAGCCGCACAAACAACTAACATTGAGGCTTACCGCTTGGAAACATAGGGTGGCAAATCATTCAATGGCCCAAAGTTACCTCGAGTACCCTGGTGAATTACTCCATTGAACAGCAAATGGGTTTATTGCTGGCGTGGCATTTAATGTTGTAGCATGCACAATATGCATACTATAGAAATTTTGATACAGTAAAGTAATACTCGTATAGTACTATAGTGGACTAAGTACAGAATAATTCTGCTCGAATTAAGTTATTTGGATTCCAAGTGTCCTAGGTAGTCAACCAACCATCTCTTGCTTGTGTTCATCATACAATATCATTTCTGATACTTCAGACACGAATAGTGAAGTGAATTGAGTATTTAATTTGCTTTTGCATGAAAATATTAGCCTTTGGACAGTTGTATTTGTGCTTGAGAACAAGAAAAATAAACATAGGAAATGAAGGAAGATTTGATTATTTGCCAAAAGTTGATGTGCACTTGATGATTTGATACGCCATATCTTATTGATATGTAGCTTCTAAGCCTAAAGGAGGTTAGTGAGATATGACATGATAAACATCAAATGCACATTAAATTTATGGTAAATAATCAATTATTAATGAGACAAACATAAAATGTTCCCTTTTTGTTAAGGAGTTCAGTGATTCATGATTGAAACTGTTGCCGACTAGATCCAGATTCCAGACACTGCAGCCAACTGTATCCGGATTCATCTGGCAATAAACAGGCATCTGGACCTAGCATGGATCAAACTCCATGTCCATTTGCATGCTTCTCCCTCAAACTTTTACTCAAACAAGTCTCGAGCGATCGAGGTGCATCTTTTTCTGTGACACATTCAGATGTGGCAACTGATTACTCGAGCATATCACAGAAAACTCCAACGATTTTGAATTACTTTATTAACTCAGAGGGTGAAGACAAAAGAATGATGATACAAATACAATTAAATAGCTTCCATCGAAACAGAAATAACTCATCGTACATAGGTGACTTTTTCTTGCTAAGGACTACAGATTGGAAAACTTAATTCTCAGTCGGTGAAAACTGATACAGGCTCAGGAATGAAATATGGATCAAACAAACATGTGTGCGTTCTTTCTTGCTTGGTGATGCAGATTTCGCAAAGAATTGAATTCTCAAGGTTAGGGCAGACCAATATACCAGACTTAACAAAGGATAACCTCAGTTGGTGTCTTCATCTGCTTTACAGAATGTGGTAGAAGGCGTGGTCACGGCAGTGGTAGAACAGAACTCGGTTATGTGGCAATCACAGAAAAAGAAAAGAAAACCGTATGCATTGCCTATCCAATAATACTGGTGTTCTACGGTTTCCACGGTAGATTGATGTAAGACCCAACAAACCTCTCAACTGCATGCTCACGATCCTAAGAAGGCACATTGCTTCTTAGCATGCTGGGGTACCAATTTCACCAGAAACTCCATGGGTACTCCTTTCAACTCTGTTCAAGTTCAACATGTAGCAAATCAGAATCTGCTGACAGGATGTTTGGGTCGGTGCAAGTGTAACAATAATATGAACTTACCACGGGGCTTGAAATTGAAGAGAGGGGGAAGGGGGCGACCATTCGGTAAGCAGGTGCTTGGATCCCGTAGT
Source organism: Rhipidocladum racemiflorum (assembly GCA_036346355.1). Lineage (NCBI taxonomy): Eukaryota > Viridiplantae > Streptophyta > Magnoliopsida > Poales > Poaceae > Rhipidocladum > Rhipidocladum racemiflorum. The sequence goes on from CM070584.1 coordinate 54,427,250, forward strand.
TCACTGAAGAATGGATGGATTAACGCTTCCAACTAGATCAACAAAAAACCCGAAAGACATTAATCAGTGGAACATAAGTACAAAAAGTGCTGGCACAAAATGCACTGATACTTACTGCAGTGCACCGGAGGTTTGGTGAGTACTGCAGAAGCCGTGAAACAAGATCTACAGCTTCAGATGGCATTCTTTTGTGGAAGATCTGGTGAAAACATGCATAATTAGAATTCATGGTATAAATAAATAGGAGACGGTAACTTTGAAAGTGAAAGGAAAAGTGCAAGATGTGGAGGCCCCTACCTTGTGCCATGGGTGAGCTTTGATTTGCGGGAACTTAAACTCAGTGTAGTTCGGGTTCATACGTTTAATTTCTTCCCGTGTTGGGGTACCCAGAACCTGAAAGAAAAATGGTAAGTCTCCTGCATGAGTTAACCGGAAAAGGGGAATTTATGCCAAGGGACAATATCTCCCATTGAAGGAAGTAGCTGTTACCTTGATAATTTCAACAAGCTGGTCAACACCACTGTCACCAGGAAAAACAGGCTATGCAACAACAGATAAATTATGAGACATTGCTTCAAGAAGCTGGCTAATATATCAACTTGGCTATTTTCTTACCTGCCCTAGAAGGAGTTCAGCAAGAACACAACCAGCAGACCACACGTCAATAGCTGTTGTGTACTCCGTAGCACCAAATATGAGCTCTGGAGCTCGGTAATATCTAGAACAGATGTATGAAATATTTGGTTCCCCTTTTACCTATCGACATGGGGAGATATAATTTAGAATTTTAGATGGAATATACAAGACTTTTCGTGTTAAGTTCAATACTATGTAGAACTTATGAATCATACCAAAACTTTCGCACTGCCAAAGTCACATAATTTCAGCTGATGAGTATGTGGGTTCACCTGTCACAAGAATGATCTAACATCAAATCATCTGATTGAGTTCAAATTATATACGATAAGAAACTAAAGATTTCTAGTAAGCATTCAAACAAATGATTACCACAAGACATACCAGAATATTCTGTGGCTTTATATCTCTGTGGCATACTCCTACGCAGTTATGAATATATGCCAAAGCTCTACAAATCTGTAAATTTAGTTGAATGAATGTAATTTACAATGAGTTTCAGTTAAAAGCATTATCCAAAAAAAAACAATAGCACACAGCTAGAGTTGTGTTGAAATTTACTTGCAACATATACCTGATACATATAAAGTTTAACATATATCAATGGCATGCGTTGGTTCATCTTATTGTAATGTTTAATAACACGATGAACAGTTTCTGGCACGTATTCAAGCACCAAATTGAGGTATAGCTCCTCCTTCTCAGTCGTTGAGCAAAAGTAATGCTTCAAGCAAACAACATTTGGGTGATCAAGAACTTGCATTGTTTGCAGCTCGCGGTTCTTGTATCTCGCATCTTGAAGAACTTTCTTTATAGCTACTCTCTCACCAGTTTCTAGACACTTAGCCTATTAAAGATAATTTCAACAAACCAAATGTCATTAAACTAAACACAACAGCTACTAACAGAATAGCAGGTAACCCAGGACTTGAGTTACAGAACAAGATAAATAGAATTGTTTTTTCCAACAGCCCACCTGGAAGACAACTCCAAACGAACCATGCCCCACAACACGCTCAGCCATGTAACTAATAGTCTGCAATTCAATAAAAGATTCAGAACTATGAACTTGGAGAATTCCTTATTGGGATTAAAAATGGTAAGAATTACTGCAGCACATAACGGCAATTTTTTTATCATGTTGACAGCGTATGTGGCTCTACCTATTGCGACATGGTGCCGCAATACATGGATAACTAGGGATCACCAACGCTATGTATCGTTGCTCTAGTACCTGCTTCGGCTGCCCATTTCTTCCACCAACGGCTGTCACGATAATATGACCTATGTCCATCCCATTGCCATTGACCACCACAGCTTCAGCTTCCTGCAATATTTGCATATAAGGGTCAAATAAAAAATTCAAGATGAGGATGGTATCGTACTATCATCATAAGAATAGAGTAATATTATTATCAATTCCCAGAACAAAGTTACCTTATCATCTCTTATGCTCATCTCGTTCATCTCATTTGGCAGTTGATCAATGGCTCCACTAGTACTTGTTTCCTGAAAACCTAATGAAGGATGTACTGGACCTATTGATGTCATATTATCACAGAAGTTTTCTGCTTTGTGGTTTAGTTTTATTGACCAAGTTCCTTTCCTAAGCCAGAGATATACTGGATTCACCTGCAGAGAGTATCATTTTAGTAAATCAAGAAGCACAACCTAGGCAATTATTGCGAGGACATGATCATTCTTTGCACACTACCAACTGTGTACTGTCTGCATCTATACATAAACAAATTTTAGTGATAGCTCGCACTAACAATTGGCAAAAACCTTTAGGTTGGATCTTCACTCTCCAAGTTCCCAGGATGCCAAATTGTTTTGGCATTTGGTGATTCTATGCTCAATTCAACATCTATCAATCGATAAGCAAACAAACCAGCTCGAATTCTGCCCGAACAAGCTCAATTTGACATTAGTTTGCCGGTCGCCATCACCCTACCAAACAAGGTATCTTTCTGAGTGTTGCGCGATTCATATCTTCACAGTTGGGTAGATACACACAAAAGCTGATAAGAATATTTCTAAAGCTGGGACCTTTTATCCAGCTCATCAAATTTTGGTCAAAATTAGGAGCTCTTTGACTAATTCACATGCCCTTACTCCTTACTTGGGAACCATAGAGTAAGCAACAAAAAACTATCAGAATTCAAACTGTTGACTAAGATCACCAAATGTACATCTTAATTGGGGGCTTTTTGAGCAATCCACCATGCCAATGGAACAGCATCAGAAAGAATCCGCGCTTCCCAACCTTTTGGTTAAATCGCATCGTCAAGAAAAGTCCCAGGGCTAAAATCAAGAAGCCTCCAACTCCCAAATCAACTAAAATGTCCTATCTTTCTCTTACAAGAACGAACCACGAGCCGGAGTATGTAGATGCCCGAAACAAAATCCCCAAGTTCATACCACTTTGATCTCTTCAGATACCAGCATAATCGTAGGGAACAGATAGAATCGAACCCTTTTGCGCACGAAATCTCCTGATTTCACAACCCTAACAAAGTTCCCATAAAAGGCACAAAAAAATAGCAGGAAAAAGGCCATAGAAATTACCAGATCAGGAGATCTCCGGGGGGCGGAGCAACTCTAATCGCTGGAATCAGAAACTAAAGATCCTAATTCGTTCGTCTCCTCCTCTCCTCCCACTCTTAGGGTTATCGTGGGATTTGAAGGGGAGGAGATCACATCAGAAGAAGAGAGGAGGCGGCCGAGTTATAATAAGAACCGATCGGGGGGGTAAAGGTAAAAAAGAATAAACGGTTTTTGTAATCAGGTACTTACTTTTGGCCGTTGATCTGCTCCGAAGATTTCTGCAGCGGCTGCGGTATATACCATGTCAGTCGTCTATACGCTCTGAGGATTTTTTTTGTTGATATTAAGAAGAAATAGTATAGCTGAAGAGATGAGTAGATAAACAATATAAAATATTATTATATAAATTATTGTCTATAATAAATATTTTCTATACTATAATTGAAAGATCGTACGATCTTACAGATTCAACATTAAGATATCATCTGTTGTAGAAATTATCTTTAGTTTTTTTTAGATGACATGGTGGAGTATAGAGATAGCAGCTGTCTCTATTATTATACATACTTTCAGTAGGTAAAGGCATTGCTCCCAATCTATATAGATTGTAGTTAAGTAAAATTTGCGCACAAAAAAAAAGAAAGAAATGTACCACATTAGACCGGTTTATAGCGCAGATATCTTTTCAGATCCCCAGAGGAATTAGTTTGTAGGATCAAAGATACGCAGTTCCTCCTTTGCATTCTTTTTTTGAACTATCTGTTGGTCGACTATTTAATCGCATTATTTTAAGATTATGCAATTTTGTTAATGAGCCATGACCCGTGTATGGACATGAATTTAGACAAAAAAAAAACAACTCCTACACCAAATGAAAAATATTATCAAGCATAGATTTTCTAGTATTAAAACTATATTTTAGCATACTGAAGCTGGAAATTTTAGTTGTTCCCTTGCAAAGTAAAGCTAGCAAATAATGTGTACACTTGTTCGAGTTTTGTGTAAAATTAATAAATTTAAGTAAAATTTTAATGTAAATTATAAGAGACTATGTTTTCTGTTTATTCTGGTCAAAATATAATTTTACTGTTTAAGAAATATAATATGTCCAACATAAAATCTGTATGCACAACATAGAAATGTTGAGCTTACTACTTTTTTGACACTGAACGTGTTTGTAAGTAATAAGCGTTGTATTTTTTTCTTCTCTTTTTTGACTCCTTAAAAATTTACAACCAGAATTATTTAGAACTATTTTTACTCTTTCTTATTGTAACAAGGATTAAGGAGTACTGTCATTTCCTCCCTCAAGAACATAAGATCGTTATTTGAAACAAATACAATATTTTTGCTTAGACGAAACATGTATAAGGGGAAGGTAGGAGTTTTTATTATACACACCACGCCTACAGGCAAATCATCGATAAAAAGAGGATGTTCGGGCTATATCTTGTGTTCTTGATCATCTACTCTTCGTTCGTGTTTAATTGATCGTCGGCAACACGACCATCATGCTCTAACAATTTTCTTTTTCATCGAACGAATTGACTTCACGTTTTTTGGTTTGCGAAAAACACAGTATCTAGCAATACTGGTTGAAAGATAATTTTACAACGGGAGAGCAGCATAGCTCTTAACGGATCCATTTATTATGTTTCCATCAGTTTGAATTGAAATGCACCCTCTGCATTTCAATTTGGGGTTTGTACTTTGTACCCCCCCCCCCCCAACAATATTACAGTGGTGCCTAGCATGAATGCTTCATTTCTGACCAACAGTAATGGCAACAGCAAAGCATGGACCCAAAAACCCAGCCAACTTTTGTATTTAAGCTGGGTCAAAACTATTGCTGACTCCTGATTGCTAATGCTCCAACACTTCAAGTATTCAGGTAGAAATGTAATGCTGTAATTTAGCGAATATTTTGTTGTTTTGTGACCCTATCATTTACGGAATCTAGACGAGTTGTCATTTTCTGGTTTCCTATGTTCTTTGTTTTCTTTCCTTGGCAGGAGTAACAGAGAATATATATATGCTGGTAGACAGGATGGCCTAGTTGTGCCCTCCTTATCCAATGCAACTATTACTTTGGAAGTGGCAGAATTGCCCCTGCCACCAAATGTATCAGGTTGTAACATATGTAACAAAAACGAAAATTCATCCGCAAGTTTCGTAACCATCGAAATCTTTTAGAGGTATACATGTTCATGTATAGCTTTAGGCCTCGTTTAGGAGACTCATTTCCAACCGGAATCCACATTGATGGATCAGGAATGGATCTCCCAAACAAGATCTTAACGTAAGTACACGTGTACAACTGCTAGTCATAATAAAATAAATGAAAGTAGTTAATACCGGTGAGAGAGTCAAACCGTTGATTTTAGGATGCACAATTCGACGCTTAATATGATTCAACCTAAATTGGTACTTGATTCTAAAAAATAAACGATGCAGATGCTTCATGAAATGGTACTTATCCTCATTCAAGTTGGGATTTTATGGTAATTTGGCAGCACATGCCAGGGGATGAAGGATGATTGATTGGGGTCCGGTGAAGCAGGCTGTCGAGAAAACAGACGGAGTAATGCAAAGCGGTGTAGCTTCAGGCGGTCGCTTCCAAACGCCGCTGCAGATCGTGCGATTTCGCTGGGTTGCTTTGCTTGTTGGTATGGTCTTTTCTTGTTATTTTGTCGGTATTTTTTTTATTCTTTTGTGTTATAAAGCCAGAGAGGAGACTAACATGCGGATCTGGCGTATTAGTTACGAGAAAGGAAGAGAGATGCCACGAAGGAAAAGCATAAATTACCAAAATACATCTTTTTGTAGGCAGAGTCGGGGTTCGAGCCAGATGCTTTCTAATTCTGGATTTTAAAAGATTTTTTAGTTATAGCTAGACGACTTTAAAATTTTTAGATATATCAAACTATTTTAAAAGTTTATGAAAAAAAAAATTTTAGTGTTCTTAACGTGGCACTGGTGTGTTTGTAAAACTCTAAGAATTTTATCAGCTCCCTGTTTTTCTTTATAAATTATTTTAGTGCCTCAGTTTTATTGATTACTGTGGTTTTAGATATTTACAAAAATAGAAACTTAGCTCAAAAATTTATGGAACATTTTTTAGAGGCTCTCCAGACTATTATAAACTTAAGTAAAATTCTTCCGAATTTTTTTCTAATTGAAATTTAGAATTTTAAAAATTAGAAGCAGTAACTAGAGAATGAAAAGGATTTTCTTTAAAGGATTTATTGATTATTTGTCATATAAAGTTGATGGAGTTGATGATTTGTCGTGCTTGTCTCACTGATAGTTGGACCTTAGGGCCACATATCGGTGAGATATGATGTGGCAAATCATCAATTCCATCAACTTTATGTGGCAAATAATTAAATTTCTCTACTTTAAATGTCAAAAATTCCAAAAAAATCCAAAAAATTATAAAAATTCATATTCAACTTAGAAAATAACTTGGCAACTTAATATTTAATCTTGGTGTAAAATTTGGGATGTTACATCAGGACACGCAGCAAAGCTGGCGGCGTGGTGCCGCAAGGCCGTATCCGCCGACTTGACCGTATGCCACTGGATTTGGCACCAAGATAGCGGGGGATGGTGAGGAGAGGCCGTAGACCTCGTTTCAAATTTTTTATGACGAACTTCAACCCTTAATAGTGTGTTGTGGTTTAGTGGGGATGGCATGGGACAACCGAGAGGTGGCAGTGTAGAGAAGAAGTAGGGGTGGAAGAGGGTGAGAGGAGAGAGAGATGAGATGATGAAGGCATAGGGAGATAGCAATTGTTCCGGATGGGTCATGGGAGGAGGCGAAGGAGAGATTTGGTATTTGATGATAGATTAAACTGTTGGGGTAAGATAGTTGATGATGAACTGGACTGTATATAGGGTGTGTTTTTTTTACGAAAAAGCCACTTTCATTCCGAGTTGGCCTAGGTATGACCTAGTCGGTCGTGCTGTGCCGCTGTTCGCGCAAAAAACGTGAAGGAGGGTTTTCGGCCTCGAACACACAAGACAAACGCCGGGTTTGCAGAGCGTGCCAGTCAATTTGACCTAAAATTGACAAGGTAGAGTTTGTAATTTGATCAAAGCCGATAAACAAGGATCTATCGGCTTTTCGCTAGTCGGCAAGAACCGATTAGGAGATAAATAGATCAACCGGTTACAATTGATCCGGATACAAGGTAAAATCGGCTTCGGGAAGGCGATGCGCAACAAAACGAAGCAGATCAAACCTGGGTGAAATCGGCAAAAATCAACAATCGGCGATGCGCAACTATGTTGATTCCGTCGACTTGCAAAGAGATCTATGAAGCTAAAACAATGTAAAAGAAAAGGCTGTAAAAAGTAGGTGTTGTTGGAATTGATTGATTCCCTTTGCTTAGCGTCCACCCCTTTTATAACACGCCTGGCCGATCCGAGTCGCATATGGATACGGTGTACTCGTATCGGCCTCTTATCCGATTTCCTTTCCTTTTATAGAAACGGATTCCTTTTCCGGGTCGTTTACCGATTCTTTTCTGTACGGATACTTCTATTTTCAGACCGATTTCAATACATGCCGAATTTTGGTGCAAACATATGCCCTCGCTTTTGGAAGATAATTTGTTATCTTTCAAAAGAATATATCGGCTTTTTCACTTGTATCGGCTGCATGTAAGAATCTTTTCTCGGAACTACCCCATTAAGCGCCGTAAAAATCTCGGTGCGTTATAAATGCACAATTGTTCCCGCCTGTTCGCCTCCTTTTTACTGTCGTATAAATAGGGGGTCCCCCATGGTCATTTTCACGTCTTCGGGCTCTCGTATTGCAAGCGATCGGCCTTTCCCCCTTTTCTCATCAAGTCCCTTTCATCTCCGATCGGCTATTATGGACCCAACTCAGGTATTTATACCAATCCCTCGTAGTTCGATCAGTTCTTCTTAGGACCGATAGGAACCGTAACGTCCGATTCTGTGATCAACGAAGAAATCCCTAGACTTCCCTTGTCGGCTGCTGGCTATAACATAAAAGAATGGGACAAAAGCTTCCGTGCTTGGCCCACGGCTCTCAAGGGATGGCGATCATGGTATATCAGAGTCTCGGCCCAAAAACGAGCGGAGTGGGAAAGGTTGGGTATAGCCGAGTGTCTTCCCCTGAGTTTGGCCAATCCTGAAGCTAATGAACCTTTGGTTGCATCGGCTTCTTATTTCTGGTCCGATTCTTTCAACGCTTTTCTTTTTAGGACCGGTCCAATCGGCCCAACCCTCCTTGACGTCGCCCAACTATGCTGTCTTAGACCAGACGGAGCTCAGTTGTCGGCTTTTAGTGGCAAGCCCCACTATAAGCTAACCCATAAGAAAGGGGAGGGCTGGCGTAGATATATTCAAAATAACAACAAAGTTAATGGGCCTATATCGGATGAAGAACACGTAGCCTTCCTCAATCTCTGGTTGGATCGGTTCTTCTTTTGTGGCGCCTCTCTCGGCCCGATACCATTTACCGACCTCCAAGTCCCCTCTTGGTTTTACCGTTCTTGAGTTTTGTCCGTTTCTATCGGCTTCTATTTGTATTGAGCCGATAGTAATCTGTACCGTTTCATCTTTTGATCGTGCTTTAAATCTTTCAATCGGCTTAACATCTTTCATAGGTCCCTTCCCTTTCTGTGAGCACTGCACTATATTGACATGGAAAGGATTCATATCTATTTGCATAGCCGATTCTTCCGCAAACTTTAACCTGCCATCGGCGATGGCCGATTGAATCTGTTGTCGAAAAATATTGCAATCGTTAGTGTTATGTGAGAATGAATGGTGCCATTTACAATACCTTCGCTTTTTAATTTCCTCGGCCGATGGGATGACGTGCCCTTCTGGTAACCTTATGAGTTTTTCTTGTAGTAATAAATCAAATATCTTGTCACATTTCGACACATCATATGAGTACTTGACTTCCGCCCTATTTTTCGTTGGCTTAAGTAGAGAGCATATGAGTGGCTTTTTAGAACCCTTGGTCCACTCAGCTATGTTCACCTCTGCTTTGTCCTCAGAGGTATCGCTTGAATTGTACTCTATCATGTTTATTTTGGCCTTTTCATTGCTGTTCGGTTTAAATCTATCTTTAAACCCTTTGATCTCTGCATATCGGCTTTCATGTGCCGATACGCGATGGAGTAAGTGGCCCAAGTCGGGGAATTCTTGGCCTGACAACTTTTCTTTTAATGGAGGGATTAACCCTTGGAACGCTAGGTCGGCCAATTGATCGTCGGGTAATGTTACACTGTAGCACCTATTCCGTACGCCCCGAAATCTCTTGATATAATCAGAGACCGATTCGCAGATTGGCTTGACTGAACTAAGATCAGAAATCCTAAGCTCCATAGTTCGAAAAGAAGTACTCATGGAATCGGCTTTCTAAATCGCTCCACATATGAACCGAATTAGGTGGTAGATTTGTGAACCAAGTGAATGCAAATGCGGATAATGATAAAGGAAACAATCTAATTTTTAACCCATCGGATTGTCGCCTCCCCACATTGAGCCATGAACCGTCCGATATGCTCAATTGTGGTAACAGAATCATCACCGAGAATTTAGCAAAGTCTGGTATCCTAAAGTTGTGGGGGTATGGCATTCGGTCTATGTAATCGGATACGGCTTCCTATAGCCGATTACCCTTCCTTCGGGTCGTAAGCCAAACTGTTCTCTCAAAACATTGGCGATTTGTTACGCCTAATTAACATTGTCGGCTTGTGGTGCAGGACATTGCCAATTCTCATTCGTGCTCGCCCCGAGTGCAAACTTCGGTCTTTGTCCGAATCGCACCTCAGGAGGCCTTGGCACTGTGTGTCATAATCACGATTAAAACCTAATGCATCGGGTATGGGAGCGTATGGCACTACTCTCTATATGGCGCTTGTTTCATGGTTGTGGCTCCTCGTGACAAATGAACCGTCTGCTTCGATCGGTGATAGGCCGATATCCCGATGCTATTGGAGGGTCCATCGATTGATTTGATGCGCTTATTTTGGCCCCATCCGTGTGCCCATGGTAGTGTGTGAATCCATCTCTCTGTATGCTTGGTTTCAAAACAAGAGGTTGAGCTCGGCATCATAATAGGTGCATGAGCCGACACGCCATCGTGTTGGTGTTGGGCGTTATGGAATATACCGGGCACGAGGGATGGTTTGTGGTGGATCTAGCAGGCTTCCGTGACGCAGCTAATTCCTGGGCAATCGTCTTCACACTATTTTCTATCATCGGCTTTAATGTGGATACTAGAGCCGATGGATCGTTAATCAATGCGTGATGGATGATTGCTCGATCATACTTGATAAATCAGCTTGAGCGAGTGCGTATCGGCCACCGATTCAGATGTTGAATCTCCGATAGGATTGATGCTTGGGAGTGCAATCTTTTGAGTAACGCCACGGCGTGTTTTCGGAAGCATCGTAGCATCATTTCCTCCAGAGTCGCCTTCGATCTTCGATTTCTTTCCGTTGCTTTCGGGGTTAAATCGGCCATCCGAGGCGCGATTATGGCATCGGTGTTGATATCGGCGGTGATCGCGGGCTTGTCGGTTGGCGACATTCTTTTGTGTCCCATCAAGGCGTGCCAAAATATGTTCGCGCAAAAAACGTGAAGGAGGGTTTTCGGCCTCGAACACACAAGACAAACGCCGGGTTTGCAGAGCGTGCCAGTCAATTTGACCTAAAATTGACAAGGTAGAGTTTGTAATTTGATCAAAGCCGATAAACAAGGATCTATCGGCTTTTCGCTAGTCGGCAAGAACCGATTAGGAGATAAATAGATCAACCGGTTACAATTGATCCGGATACAAGGTAAAATCGGCTTCGGGAAGGCGATGCGCAACAAAACGAAGCAGATCAAACCTGGGTGAAATCGGCAAAAATCAACAATCGGCGATGCGCAACTATGTTGATTCCGTCGACTTGCAAAGAGATCTATGAAGCTAAAACAATGTAAAAGAGAAGGTTGTAAAAAGTAGGTGTTGTTGGAATTGATTGATTCCCCTTTGCTTAGCGTCCACCCCTTTTATAACACGCCTGGCCGATCCGAGTCGCATATGGATACGGTGTGTTTTCCCGTATCGGCCTCTTATCCGATTTCCTTTCCTTTTATAGAAACGGATTCCTTTTCCGAGTCGTTTACCGATTCTTTTCTGTACGGATACTTCTATTTTCAGACCGATTTCAATACATGCCGAATTTTGGTGCAAACAGCCGCCCATCTTGCCGAGTTTGCAAGTTCGACATGGCATATCATTCATATCGTGTCGGCTTAGCCCGAAGACATACGTGATATGTCGTGCTTTGGACCGTGCTAAGAAAGGCCACCAAAAAAGGCATAGCTTATTGTCGAGATCTACCCCACAAATTACACACACCTGCTGAACAATCTGAGCTCACGACACGGCATGCCATCGGCAGATAAGGCGACGGGACGCACCGTGCTGGTGGGGGATACAAGATTTCCCATGCTTCATGCTAAACTCTTAAGAGCATCTCCAACAGTGCCTCAAATTCATACCCTAAATCTGTTTTTGGGGTTGATTGATAAAATACGTGCTCCAACAGTTCCTATTTTGTGCTCCCCAAATCTTCGCACGCCCAAAACACGAACTCGGCCACCTCATTTTTCCGCACCGCCATAGCGCTCCCAATCAGCGATTCGTGCCTCTCCCGCAGCCAAATCGCGCGCGCGTCCGCGCTGCTGCCGACGCCTCCCCCTCCCACCGCCGACTCTTCGTCCACGGCCTTCCCCCGCACGCCAATGGCCCCATCCTCATGGAGGCTTTCTCCCGCTTCGGCCCCCTCGCCGACTGCCAGGTCGTCGCCGACCACGCCTCCGGGCACTGCAAAGGCTACGGCTTTGTGGCCTTCTCCTCCCGCGCCGCCGCGCGCCGCGTGCTCTGGGATCCGTGCGTCGTCGTCGCTGGACGCCCCGTCTCCGTGCAATTCGCCTCCGCTGGCCCAGACCCATCCGGTGGCGCCGAGAGGCGGGTGTACGTGACCAACGTCGTGCCCGACGCGAACGCGGAGAGGCCCAGACCCATCCGGTGGCGCCGGACGTCGCGCCGGCTGTTCGTGTACCGCGCAGCGAACGGCGCCAGGAAGGCGCTGGAGGAGCCATACTGCGTGTTCAAGGGGCGCACGCTGCATTGCCAACTCGCCAATGACCGTGCGCGGAAGAGCAATGCGGCGCCGGCTTCGGCTGCTATGGCGCCGCAGCCGAGCAGCTTCTCCTGTACTGAACCCAGCAGCTACTACTACTGCTGCACGGAGCCTGGCATCTGCACAAGCAGTAGCATCGTGGCCCGTAAAGGTTTGTGTTAGGCCACCTGGTGGTGCGGGGCTGCTTGGGCCGTACAAGCCACCATCCTCATCCACGGCGACCTCCTCGTCGGGGAGGAATGTGACAGTGCTGGGCACCTGATGGATTTACCCATGGTAGCAATCGCTTTCTGACAATAATGTAGCTGTCCTCTTCAAAAAAATGTTGCTGTTTTGGTGATTCTTCTTAGGAGTTGTGGTCCGTCGAATTGCATTTCTAATTTAACTATCTGCAGTTGCTACTGGTTAGTGGCATTTACATTGATTAGTTCAACTTAGGAGTTGTAAACTCTTCGGCCTTCGCCACTGGGTAAAGAGTGAGACATTAAGAAAGACAAAATGGTAAAACTACAAAATGACCTTAGACTGCATGTGATGTCCTGGTGGAACTAGTGAAAACTGTAATGAATTAATCAGATAGCTTCTTACAATCATGAAGATAGCATTCTTCAGGATTTATCATGAGTTATAACATATGTAGGAAAAACATTATTAAACTGTTGTCCTGAAAATTGGTTAAATTTGGCAGAAAATAATGTTTATATTTTGTGATCTCTTTAGTTTTGAGAATCATGTGCGAACCTGCATCTAGGGTGAGCTTAGCTGAAATATTTAGCTGGCTTATTTAGGCTTGTTTTGAGTATTGAGATGTTTATTTATAATCTTTATTTGGCTTACTTTGGCTAAATGTACCTGGATATGTTGTTTAATGTGTTTATTACCCCACTTATATTCTTCTTGACTGAGATTTCTTCAAGGTTGACTTATTCCTTTATTTGGATACTGGTGGTGTGCAGGGATGGACCTATGGACACTGCAAATCTTCGTTGCCGTCAAGCTCTAGGCGGCCTCTAGAGATTGTTTGTCAATTGCTTCTGCTTTTGCGATCTGGAGCCATTGATGCAAATTAGATTAAGGAGTTGTCCATGTGATCATCTCCTCACTTCACGGGATTTTGTATAATGTTTCTTGGTGAAGCACATACCAAGGAGGTTTCTGGCTTCTTAGCTTGTAGTAGCTTTGTTCTTCAAAGTCTTACTTCTACCATCTTGTAGTAGCTTTGGTTTGCTTGCATTTTTTCGGCATGTGTTTTAAACCCTTCTTGTTGCAGTGACCTTGCCACCCGACCATCCTCCTGATTCGTGTGCTCTGTTCCGTTTGGCCGGACCTTGCTAACCGATCGCACGGCCGACGCTTCGTTGCTGGTAGGCTATGTATACATGTACAAGCATGACCAAGGAAACATGTACAACTCTACTCCGCCTGTAGAGTACTCACAGCATTGGACTCCACTCCGAAACGGCGTGCACAGCAGGGAACCAAGTCAAAATAATTTTGAGGGAAAAAATGGGAACTGTTGGAGTATGTCCTTTTTTTCCGGCCCAAAAACTATTGGAAAGCTCCCAATCCAGGATTATTAGGAGTCAAATTATTAGGAACTGTTGGAGATGCTCTAAGAAGCTAACATTTTAGATCTAGTATATGATAAACTAACATCTTAACATCAATATGTGATAAACTATTACTTTAAATTGAGCTAAAGCTAGCTAGGTTATATACACTTGTCTTATTTGAAAAGCTTATTCTTAATTGAGATCTATATAGATGGACAAAAAATTTAGCCTAAATTCTCGATCTATTCAGGTGAATCTAAAAAAAAATATTACTCCCAAACGTGGCTATTCGTACTCTCTATATGATAAACCTATTGTGCCGCGAGCCCGCGAAGCGCCAAGCCAAGCCTGAGCGGACGGTGTGCGGCACCACAACACAACACGCGTGCCACCCGCCCAAGTTCGCCACCTCCGCGGCGGCCGGCACATCGCCCCGCCGGTTCTTCCGATCCTCCTCGGTTTCCCCTCTTCCGGTCAACCTCGGCGCGTCGCCTCGACTTGGCAACGCCCTTCCGGCTGCAACGACGCAGCAAGCAGGCGAGTGAGAGGTTGGCTCCGTGACTCTGGTGAGTCCACCTCCTCTCGGCCATCTTGCGCTCTCACCATGTCATTGCATGCAAGGTGCTCGATGATTTGCTTGCCTGGAGCTATTACTTGTGTGGTTCTAATTTCTTGTGATCTGTGATCGGTATACAGTTAGCCATTGTTTCTTAACTCGTCCAATAGTTTTTTGTTTCCGGACTCCTGAATTTCCAGAGTTCTTGGAAGTAACACTGGATTCATTCACTTGAGATTTGTTCCCCAATTGATCGAGCAAGCAGTTTTACATATGTATATGCGTTGAATGTGCCCGTGGCGCCCATTTGACTGTTGTCTAATGTGGCACAAAAGAGATCAGCGACGAGACTCACGAGAGTTGAGGCGTTCTTTGCTAGCTAGCTCCACAACTCAAGTCAACCAGCACATGGTTCACAAGGATCCAATGGAGTATGCAGTCAAAGATGAATATAAACTAACTAATCATGCACGTATCCACAAGGAAAACATATCACGTGCCTGTCGTTTCCTCTTTCTTAGCATCAACTCATCTGCATTTTCCTTCTTGAACTGAATTCGTGAGTCATCGCTTGCTGACTTTGGGTCATAGTTACCGGATTCGCGGTTCGATGAATTCGTGATTCAGGTTCGTGGTTCGCGGCACGTCACATCACAAAAGTAAGATTCACTAGGGTATACCTCTGCTACGTGAACCCACGTTGTGGTTTTTAACCCATTAATTTTGGTTTGATGAATCTAATTCGCAGTAGTAGATTGTGATTCGTTGGCTGGATGGTTTGAGCTCGAATATTTCAGAAATAACTAACTTAATAAGTACTATCAGGAAGAATGAACTAACAAAACATGATCACCCATACATGAGGATCATCAGTTCGCGCAAAACACATGGATTCATGATTACATCACATGAACTAGAGTACCAGACTACCGGAGTGAATGAAAGTAGGTAACTTAAATACTAAATTAACTAAAGGCTTGCTGAAAGGATGCAACTTGATGGAGCAAACGAAGGCAGCAGCAAGTTAGCAACACCACGTCCACGTCTCCACCAGTTCTTCCTGAAACCGAATTGAAGCACAATCAAATTCAGATTTTAGACATAAAAACTAAAAATTCAGAATATCTTTTATTTGTTTGCTTTTTCAGTCCTAATTTTCTTTGTTGATGAAAAAGCTACTGATTTTGTTGTTTCTTGCAGCTTTCGGTTAACATCTAAAGGACCACGGTCTTCATCTTGCAGAAAGTACAGTTACCTCATCAAGAAGAGGATATGAACTATTATCTCTTGGTAATTCATCATCACTTGGACTTGGGGCAACCTCAACACCATCGTGCTATGTTTCTTCACTTTCTTCAGAATCGGAGTGGTCCGCGGCCTCGGCTTCCTTAGTTTTTTTAGATCCAAATGTCATTGTAGTATTTGTATGAAACAATCTGATCAAGACAGTATGTAGATTGAGACTTTGTCAAGAGATTAAGCAAGCAAGTTTTCGGTAATAACCCGACCTGTGAATGCAAAGGCTCATGTGGAGCGGTGGTGAGATTAGTTTCACATTACGTACATAAAGTGAGTTGTAGTAGTATATAATGCACATTAGATAGCGCCTCTGGGTTAACCCTTTTACATGATATCAGGACAAAAGTGTAAGTGGGATACTTTGCATGCGTGGCCCTGCTTATGGTGGGCTGGGCCATAAGCGAAGTTTGGATCAGGGTGTTACAGATGGTATCAAAGCATCAATCTTCACTGCATGAGCGTGTGTGGGACAAGGTAGGGCATATGGCACATAGCGCTTGTGGGCCCGGAGTGGCAACAGAACATGGCATATGTGTGGCACTAGATGCACGGCTGTATACCGAGGGGTGGTTCTAGGTATCTGCCATGTATACGGTGTGCTGCTGAGGGCGTTAGCCCTTAAGGGGGGTGAATGTAATACTATGGTCCGTTAATGTGAAGGCCTATGTAAAGCGGTGGTGGGATTAGTCCCACATTGCTTGCATAAAGTGAGTTGTAGTAATATATAATGCATGTTGGATCCAAACATAATACCTTCGTGTTAACCTTTTTATACAAAGCGATGACAAAAGTGTAATTGTGTTGCTATGCATGCGTAGCCCTGGCCATTGAGCGAATTTGGGCTAGGGCGTTACACTTACAGATGATATTAGAGCATCAAGCTTTGCTGCATGGACGCGTATGGGACAAAGGTACGGGCATATGGTCCATGGCACATGTGGACCCGGAGTGGCCACACAGTATAGCGTATGTGCCGGCACTAGACGCACGGTTATGTACCGAGGGATGGTTCTAGATATCATATATATGGTGTGCTGTCGAGAGTATTAGCCTTTAAGGGGGTGAGTGAAATACTACGCTCGTTAATGTGAAGGCCCATGTGGAGTAGTGCGAGATTATTTTCACATTGCTTATATAAAGTGAGTTGTAGTAGTATATAATGTATGTTGGGTCTAAATATAATATCTCTAAGTTAACCCTTTTTTACACGAAGCGAGGGGTACTACATATGTGTGGGTCCACCCATAGATAGGCTCAGCATTAAGCGAATTTGGATCATGGTGTTCCATTTTCTTACCCTTACGTTAGTCGGAGGCTTTTGAGGAACCCAATAAGATGAAGAGACTACGACTGGAGCTTGCCCTTTGGAGTCTCCAAGGTATATTTAAGAGGGAGACTAGGGAACGGTATACCGTTGCAACGGTATAGCTATGAAACTTATGAAACTTGTCAGTTTCATTGCTGGTTTCATGAGTTTCAGTGTTTCGTTTTATCGGTTTCATGTTTCATAAGTTTTTAGTGCTAAGTTTCATGAGTTTCAGTGTAAAAATTCATAAGTTTCATGAGTTTCAGAGGTATACCGTTCCTACGGTATACCGTTTCTTAGTTTTTCTGATATTTAAAGGGACTCCAAGGTATATTTAAAGGTGAGTCGTATATGGCTATGTGAACCATTGGTCCCATTGATAGCCTCAAAGTTAATGTTTAATATTTTTTTTTATGTTAAGTATCACAAATTGGAAATGAACATAATACAACATGTTTTTTACTTTTCTAACCACTTATTATTTGCTACGGACTAAACAATCATATTAACTCAACTGTCGAGACGCTATCATTCATTATAAATTACGCTGTCGCCAAAATTCGTTATAATATAAAATAGCTAGCAGTTGTGAAATAATTTTTTAAAATAAAAATTGCCATGACAACAAATAGTCTCACTATCACTGTTTCACCTTGGTCGTATATGAGAGAGATAGTGCATACCCACACTTATGCGTACGAAACAAATAAAGCAACTCCGGGCTTCATCATCTTCCACCCCCCACCTCCTCTCCCGAGTTCAACCTCCTTGCCACTGGACGGACGCCCAACACCCCTACTGCGCTGTGGGGCGTGAGCTTGAAACAACCTCAAATTTCAAAATGCATTTGATCGAGTTTCTTTTGAATTTGCGTTTGAAGTTGATTTTTGGAAATTCGAAACTGAGTTTGAATTTCTAACCTCTATGGGCCGAATCCTCTTCTTCTTGGGCCCGTTGGCCTGCTTCCCTTCGGCCCATCGGCCTGCCGCTCCCTCCGGCCCGACCCAGCTCCGCCCAGTCGGCCTGCTGGCTCGCCCGGCCGACCGCCTCCCGCCTCCTCCGCCTCGGCGCTCGCGCGCCGTCTGCCTTGCGCCGCTCGCTACCGTCGCCGCCTTGCCGCCTGGTCTCCCGACCGCGCGATCGCCCGCCGCTTTGCCGCCTCAGCGCGCGCGCCAAGGCTTCGCCGCTGCCGCCCGCCTTGCAGCATCAGCCGTCGAGCCCGGCCGCTTTGCTCCATTGTTGGAGTTAATCTTGTAACAGAGTCCGAGTTTTAGGAAAGGTTGTTCAAGAAAGTATTGGAGTAGAATAAGGAAATATGAGATGGAGTAGGACAAGGAAGTAGAGTCTTGTTCTATTACTTTGCCTGTAGTTTTAGTATAAATATAGGGGTAGGGTTGAGTTTTGTAAGCACGAAGCAAGCGAGAAATAAAGAAGAGAAAATTGCCCCAAAATTTTTCTTGGGTATCCTGTTTTTCAACACTTGGTATCAGAGCACAGGATTTCGTCGAGTTATTTTTCTCGGCGTCACAACATTCTTCGTCGAATTCAAAATCCAAAGCGGAGTTTTGCCGAGCCGGACTCGACGCAAGAAGATGTAGCTGACTAGTCGTGGGGCGTCACGATGATTCGCGTGCGGTTCTAGCGAATTCTCGGCGACAGTAGCAACGGCATCAAGGAACGCTTGCAGTAGACGTGTGTTGGCGTGTCAAGTCCGAGCCGGTGACGGGCCGCAACAAGGTGGCGTCGAGTGTGAGAGGTTGCAACAAGAAACATCACATACGACTCCTTGAGGCAACGAGAAGAGCAACATGGTTGCATCACATGCGCATGCGGCCAGCACATGCAGTCGTGAAGCACTGCAACATCCAACGATGGCATTGAGAAAATGGGGGGTGAAAAAAAAGGAATAAGAAAAGGAGAGAAGGTGACGGTGATTAGCAAGTGTCGTCACAAATCAACGTGACAAGATGGTATTGGTGGCTACCTGCGTGTCTCATCGAAGGATGGCGTGCGGGCAGAGGCCGACCGCAGTGGACTGAGGAGGTCCCCGAGTACACGATAGCAAAACCGGTTAGTGTCCAAGAAAAATCTATGTGGTTTTTCTTAATCTACTTTGTGAGTTTGATTGTTACTCTGTGTGAGCTTCAATCAATCGTGTGTTCAAGGGAAATCTGTGTGGTTTTTCCTTGATCTACTGTGTGAGTTTGATTGTTACTCTGTGTGGGTCTCAATCAATCGTGTTTATACTCTGTGTGAGTATTCTGTGGGTTTATACTCTGTGTGAGTATTTTGTTGATTTGGGAAGATGTCTTCGTTGCCGGCATGTAAGACTCCGAGATCTGGTGAGAGCACGGATCTGGTGGGAGCATTGTGAAGAAGCCATCCTTTGTGGGTGGTGAAGAAGAAGGTGAAACTCCTTGAAGAGGCGTTCATGGTGAAGAAGAAGGTGAAGAGGTGTTCATCGTCATGTGTCGAGTAAAAGAGTCAGTGTTAAAATTAGGTGTTACAAGATTACGGGGGTGAATGTTGGAGTTAATCTTGTAACAGAGTCCGAGTTTTAGGAAAGGTTGTTCAGGAAAGTATTGGAGTAGAATAAAAAAATATGAGATGGAGTAGGACAAGGAAGTAGAGTCTTGTTCTATTACTTTGCCTGCAGTTTTAGTATAAATATAGGGGTAGGGTTGAGTTTTGTAAGCACGAAGCAAGCGAGCAAACGAGAAATAAAGAAGAGAAAATTGCCCCAAAATTTTTCTTGGGTATCCTGTTTTTCAACACCCGCCTCGCCCTATAAAATCCCCCGCCTCCCCGCCATTCCAACTCGCCCCGCCTCTCCTCTCTTCGGTGAGCTCCCCCTCTCCTCCCCTCGCCCTCGCCCCGGCCAGCTCCGGCCGCCGCGCCACCGCCAGCCTCGCCCTCCCCTGTGCCCTCGCCCTCCCCTGTGCCCTAACCCTCCCGTGGCCACGCCCCCACTGACGAGTGGGGTCCACTCATCAGCCCCCTCCCCGCCCCGCCTCGTGGCCCCACCCCTCGCCGTCTTTGGGGCTACCGCCGACTGCTCTCATACGCACGCCGCCAGTGGGTAGCGGCGATGCTGGCTGAAACGACCCTGCTTGTTTCAAAACAGTGTTTTCTTTTTTCGATTTATTAATTCATTTAATAAATCCGAAATTTTGTTTTTAAATCCAAAAATAGCCCGGAAAACCCAGAAAAATCCCGGAAAAGCCCAGAGCCCCACCAAATACTTTTCCCGAACCGTTTCGATCCCCTGAGTCCAGAAATGTTGTCCGTTCCCAAATCCGAAACCCAGAAAATTCCCAAATCCCAGTTTCGCCCTCTGTTCTCTTCCGACTCGGTTCCGGTCTCCGTTTCAGTTTTCGTTTCTTATTTCCGATTTTTTTATCGTTTATTTATGTTGGTTGTCTTTCCGCGCTAGATTCGACCGTTGAGACGCCAGCGGAACCAGAGCAGTCCCTGGAGTCGGAGCAGTTCCCGGAGCAGACGTCGGACCAGACGGGAGCGCAGTACGACTACTTCCTCGACGACTCATCCGATCCAGCTGCCGCGCAAGGCAAGCCGTACACCCTTGATCATATTGATCCAATCATGCCATGATATAGTAGTAGTTATTTTATATCGCATTATTTATTGTATGTTGAATTAATGAAATCCAGTATTTTAGAATGACATGATGCTTAGATAATGCCGAATTGCTCATGGAACTTCCTTGAAAATATTGAATCCTGTTAAATCCTTTGGAACCCTAGTTAATTGCTTATTGTCATGAATAGGTTAGATTATACTGCTAGGTTAGTTCAAAACCTGGATTTAAATAAAATCCTGCCGAATCTCCGATTCGGATGTTTGTAAAAGTGCTGCGATGGGGGGACGATGTCGGATTAATCTGAGTGGATGAGATTAGATCCCTACCGTGATTAATGCCTTGGTTGAGTGCAGTGGCAGATCGTGAGTACCGGGTTGGATTTGTGGATGAAGGCTTGGTCTTTGGCAAAAGTGTAAGATTAATGACCCTCTTGAGCAAAGTAAATAACTTAGTTCCCGCTCAACCACAGGTCGGACTGGTCAGAGGACCCGTATCCGACATAGCTCAGTAAGTTAGTCATTCCCGAGATAATAATTGAACTGTTTGGTGGAACTATTCTCTGGAGAGAATAGGGACCGGGCCTTCCCGGCAGGGAAGTGGACCGGAGGGGTGGAACGGGAATGGTCTGGAGCGACATTCTTGGTTCTCACAACGGTAGACGCTAATGGGGATCCTGAGTCCAAGGTAGCGGTCTCTATCGGTTAACAACTAAAGGACGGGAATGATTAAACGAAGTGCTATGATCATCTAAAAACTGGGCCACATGCATTAAAGTTGCATGAAACTCGCGATTGGCATAAAGGTTATAGATATCTTGTGGGTAAAGTTGAGCCGCTCTGCAGAGTTAATCTTGATGGTAATCGATTACGCCGTACTTCCGGTTAATGAAGTTAAGTTGGAATCGGGGTTGATACCCGTAACTAAGCTCAAGTTACTGTTTGGAATTTGGAAAATTGTGGTTAAAAGTATTGTTGAACTTTGTGAAACCCCAATTACTTATTTTACGGTTTGTGCTTCAAATGTAAAATGAATTGTAAATAAAACTGCATCTAGATACTTAACCCTACTGCCATCCCTTGATTTCCCCCTACATATAGTATTCAGTGGTTCCGTACGACTTGTTGAGTACTCTGTACTCACCCTTGCAAACCCCCGCCCTTTCAGAGTTCGAAGATGCCGGAGCTTATCAGGAGATCGTAGATGGTGATTTAGTCTGGTTCTAGGTCTTTGTCTTCGCTCAGGCCCTGCCTGTGGTTTCCCTCTTTTGGTAATGTATCTAGAAGCTTGAATGCTTCCTTTGTAAAATCCGGTCGTTAGACCGGCTATATTGAATAAAAAGTGTTGATTTGGCTTTTGCCAGGTAATTGTACTCTTGTTTTCCAACAGTTAGTCTTCCTGGGTAACTGTTGTGAGTTTTCGCACTGCCCCTAAAAAGGCGGTCCGTCACAGAGCTCCCGGCAATGGCGGTGACACCAGTGTCAATTGCAACCATGGGGCTGCGCAACACACATGGCAGTAGACTTCTTCCTAACGTATCAGTAGAGGGGAATTAGGAGTGCGTGGTGGCAGGCAGCATTGGGTTCGGGGATTGTTTGCTCGCGTGCGATGACGCCACGTGTTGGCATATCAGCTGTGTACGAGTAGGGATGGAACTGGTACGGATATTTTCCGACCGACCGACCGACCGAATTGATTTGGATGATGATTTGGATAGTTTCACAGATATCCAGTTGATTTCTCGGATAAGGATATGGATACAAATAATTTACATGGATACGGATACGAATATGAAACACTGATTATCCGATGAATACGGAATATCCGAGTTTTTGTTCGGATAATATCCGAATATGACATACGGATATTATCCGAATAACACGTTTCAGAATAACACATTAACAATTTAACATGTTTCACTCGCTTTAGACTGGGGTCTGCATTGGATGACAAGATATAATGTGTTCATGTGTGCTAGATCCTAATTTGGAGATATTTGGGTAAAGGTGGTATAGAAATTGGCAAGTGGCGTTTCAGGAGGGCTACTTAGGATTCAAAGAAAGATATGCCATTGCAAATCATTTGGTTCAATTATTGCAATGGGGTACATTGTTACTAACAGAGTCACATGTATGACAAGCTAGGGATAAAAAGGCAAAAAAAGACATACAAATATATTTCTTTTGGAATTTTGAATTTAAATTTGGACCGATTTTGGAAAAAAAACTGAAATTGGATTTTAAAATATCCGACTAATATTATTCGTATCCATGTTGATTCCGATCCGTATTCGATCTGTATTCGTAACCGATATTATCCTGTATAATTCGTATTCGATTCTGTATTCGAAACTATTCGTATTCGATAAAAAATACGGATACGGATATGAATAGGACGATATTCGACCGTATCATCCAGGGTTACAAATCTCGGTTTAAAAAAAAATTTGGAGCTACCCGAAATCCGAAATCTCGGCGAGATTTTGGAAATTCAAATCAAACCCGGACGAAATCTAAAATTCAAATTCAAAATCCGGTTTTTTTTCTACTAGGAAATCCGAAATTTCGGCCGAAATCACCGAGATTTTGGTCCATTTCCGAAATTTTTGAACCGACAAAAAAATGATCGAAATACATCAAAAAAATCTGAAATTTTTTGTGGATGATCCTCAACCTAAATCCAATCATATCCGGTCAAAAAAAAATAATCAAAAATCCGGTAAAAAAAGGCCGAAATTTCGGCCAAAATCGCGAAGATCTCGATGAAATTTGACCAAATATTGTAGCATTTTGAATTTTTTAATTTGTTTTTAAACGGACGATATTTTGCATCTCAGAGGGGTCCGAAATCCGAGATCTCGGTCGAGATTTCGGATTTCGGACCGAAATTTGTATCCATGGTTTTACCCATACTGGCAGTATCGGGTGCCCATCTGCATGGGAGCTATGACATTTGTAAAATTTTAAAACAATTTAGGCATACCGTCAATAATTTTTTTTCTAAATAAAATAGTTTTGCACCTTTATTATCCCTTCATTAAAATTTAAATGCAATCTGTGCATACTGTCAATATTTTTTCTAGGAGA
The DNA here is from genome assembly GCA_036346355.1 of Rhipidocladum racemiflorum. Classification (NCBI taxonomy): domain Eukaryota; kingdom Viridiplantae; phylum Streptophyta; class Magnoliopsida; order Poales; family Poaceae; genus Rhipidocladum; species Rhipidocladum racemiflorum. The sequence continues at coordinate 54,451,013 of CM070584.1, forward strand.
AAAATTATTTTCCATGATTGTTTTATTGGTGACATGTATTTATTAACTAGTGTACAAAAGTCTAAAAGATAATAGGTATCTTAATGGTCATAGCAAGTCTCAAAATACTTACGCAATACAAGCCCCAATAAAAAATTGGAGTCTATGAAGGGAAACTTCCCGCTAAATATTTCACCATATTGATTGAACAAAAAAACACACAAAGGATAAGAAGTGAACAAAGTAGCCTGTAGTCACACACCTGCGTACTCCAATAGCTCCGAGCGAATTGAAGACAGCAACCACACGACTGCATACTCCACCAGCTGCAAGCCTCTTAAAAATTCCTCAAATCCACAACTTCTTTCCCAAATTACTCCCTCTCGTTCTCAAATTCTCTATGAAGACTACTTCAATTGGGTATTTAGCTCTCTAACTCCGCACTATCCTCTCCTGCTGGCTCCCTGGGAGCTCTTTCCGCTCGTGATTGGCCTTTTCGCCGCTCATGCAGTGGAGGCGGCACACTGATGGTGGTCTATTGGGATCAGGCTTCAAATTTCGTTTTCAGCTTAAATCTCGTTACTTTTCGAAATCCGAAATCTCGGCGAAATCTCGTTATTTTAGATGAAATCTAGATAAAATTCAAAATGCAAAATTCAAATTTGGTATTTTTTAAACCGAGATTTCCAAGATTTCGGTAAAAAAAAATAAATTTTGTCCGAAATTACCGAAACCACGGTAAATTTCAACTGAATGAAAAATGGTTCAAACGATGTCAAATTTTTTTGAATTTTTTGCATGGTCCTAACACATAACTAATATTCCCATAAAAATTTCATATGATGATCAAGCATGACGATTTTTTTTTTTTAAATCTAACAGTGCTATTTTTCCGATAAAAGACTAATCGGCAAATTTCTACCTAATGGAAAATGGTGCAAACCACATTAGAAGCTTTTCAATATTTTTGTGGATGATCCTAACACCTAACACATCTATAATGTTACCATAAATTTTTAGATGATGATTAATCTTGAGGAATTTTCAAAAATTTAAATAGTGTTACTGAAGACTGACCAACAAATTTCAACTAAATGAAAAATATTTCAAACCATGTTAGAAAGTTATGAATTTTTTTTGGATAGTCCTATACATCACTAATATTCTCATAAAAATTTTAGATGATGATCAAGCTTGAGAAATTTTTAAAAATTCTGACAACCGAGGTACTTAATTAATGACCACGAGAATTAATGTGTATATGCTAACTAGATGATCTACCAACTGTACCACATGAAAAACGATGTGAAGAATCCAATCCGATCAAAATCTGATCAAATCCAGTTAAATTTGGTCAACTTTTGGTCAAATTTCAATAAAAAAAATCAAGATTTTTGTCATATATACTAAATTTTTGCTGGGATTATAGGTATTGTAGCATTTTGATTTTTTTCTTCAAATTTTGTTAGTTTCGTCGGGATTATAAAACCTAGGGGTCCAAAGTCCTAGCAATAAAATCCCCAAAAGTTCCTTTCAAATAATGGAAGTACTAACGCTTGGACGTCCGATGGGTATCTTCCCATAGGACGCATCGTTACAATATTTTTGAACAATGCGTGCAATATTTGTAATCACCGCTTGCAACAAAAAACAATAAATTCATTGTAGCTGCAACATTTCTTTGCAATGTATGCAACAAAATCTAACTATAGCTGCAACAAAAGGAATTTAACCCGTAACAAATTCACAGCACGTCGCAACAACCGATTGCTACCTCTGCAATAAAATCCACTCTGACTGCAACAAACCCATTGTATCAATTAAAGAATGCAAGGACATTGCAATAAACAATCAAAACACATAGGATATAAGGTTACAACATTTTGATTGAACTTGTGCAACAAATAAAATGAATGTCTGCAATAAATCACAATGTTTCAATCACATCTTCTTGGGGTTGAGGGGATATGTGATATTGGTGCTGTGATTGAAGGTGAGGCCTAGGATCTCAAACCCCAAGAAGCTTTTTCATACCTAGGATCTCGGCCCTTTTTTTTTTTCAAATCACAATGTCTCCTCAATGTAGTTGTGAGTGAGGAGGGAGTAGATGTTGGCAAGGAGGGCATCGTTGTCGAGATCGCATGTGAGCCACTCGAAGGAGGCGGGGAGCGGGTAGGGGTTGGCACATACCTCGAAGAGCAGGGTTGGAAGCTCGATGGGGCTGTCGCCGAGGGACGAGTCAATGGCGTCGTGGAACTACCCCACCGGCTGTGTCTCCCAGAACTTGTGGCGATGGGCGGTGGGGTTGGAGGCCAGGGTTATGTGCTCCTGCATCCGCCGTGCCGATCGAGGTCTCCTCCGATGCCGCCGGGGCTCCCTCGCTGGTGTTGGTGGCGTCGTTGTTGTTAGGGGCAGCCATGGCGATCGGGGCAGTGGCAGGGCTGGACCGGCATAGGGTTGAGGGATTTGGGGGGGAGAAGATGATGAGGCAGAGGGGAACGCGAGGGTGTGGATCTCGTGTCTTGTGGGCTTGTCGTTGTTTATATCACACTGATAAGTAATAAAAGAAAGTCTTAAAAAAATACGTAGACAGTTTGATCAATTGGTTTTTTCTCTACAGCACAGAAGTCTACGTGGTATTATTACCGTTCAAATAAAGGAAAGAAAAGAAAAAAAAAACCCAAAATGGACGCTCTCCACGCAAAAAGCGGTGAAATCAGTGCACGCATCATCATCGGCGTTAGCCGGAACGAGGTCGGCAAACCACCCTGCCGCGACGCACGCGTGCCGGTACGCCCTCCAACAGCAGCGAAACTTAGGCTCCTGCTCGTCACGGCCACCTGCCGGTCATTCCCCCGTCTCCCACCGGCTGCCGCCGTTGGTCGCGTCGCGTCGGCCCCATCCCCACGCGCGCATAAATATAAATAAACGACCCCTCTTTATTTCAGCCGTTTCGTCTTCTCTTCGGATCAAGGAAGGGTGTTTGTTGTTTGTGTTGTTCCAGGAAAAGTTCAAACCGCGTTGCCCTTCTCTCGGATCGTGGAAAGGTCAGGCTTTCGGAGATTTTTCGGTGATTCTCGTCGCAACCGATCTGCTGGTATTCGGATCGAGCAGTCTGGTGGGGAAATTTTTTTGGTACGACGAGGAGAGGTTGGATCGGGAGTTCTTGGCGTCTGGGGGGCTGGAAAGGCTAGATATTTGGGAGATTTTCGTGCCGTACGCGGTGGGGAGTAGCCGGTTGTCGAGCGGATTGGAGGCGGAGATGGTGGCCGGGGCGGAGGTGATGCATCAGGTCGTGCCGCTGTTGGAGACATCGTTCCCACGGTGCTCCGTTCAGGAGGTAGAGGAGGTGTTCGGCGGGTCACCGGCGGCGGCGACGTCGCCGAAGGTGGATTCGGAGGTCGCTGTCGAGGTGCATCTGGTGAGTTCTTGATTCGACCTAACAAAGCCACAAAGGTTTCGGCTTTCCTGTTCTGTTTGATGTCTCGATGTGAGTTATTGAAACCTGGTGTCGTTGGTCCGGCGAGTAGGACATGGTAGAGCTGGGTGCTTCTCGGTCAGGATCTCTCGTGTATTTTGGGTGGCGTTGTTGAAACATTTTAGATCATTAATTGAAGAATTTAATTGATCTTTTGTGTAGGATTGATTCTATTTTAATGGTTCAGCCTTTTCTGTTGCTGAAGAAATTGCTTGCTTAAAATTTCAAAAGTTCAGCCTTGTCTGTTGCTGCATTCTAATCCAGGTGCAATTTCTACTGTTGATGGTGGTTGGGATTTGGGAACATGGAATTAGAAATGGTAGGTGGAATCATTGGATGATCTGTCGAGCGCGTGTTGATTGATTGCCTACACAAGATAGGTAGTATTATTTGCCGGCGCGTATTGATCGAGTGCCTATAGGTGGTATTGTTTGCAGCCGCATATTGATTGATTACCTATACAAGATAGGTAGTATGATTCACCGTGGTTAAATTCATCGCTGGACATATCAGGATTATGCTATCTTATTTTGAGTATTGCTGGCTTTTACTTTGGAATTGAAATTTTGTATACCTTACGTGGTTGTTTGACCAATTCAGTGTTGAAATGTTTGCTCAATTTCCTTTGCGATAAATTGAGTCAGTTTGATATAATGACATCTGGTCGCTTTGAATGATCGGCCTTTGTGATGGTTGTTAACTTAAATATCATAATTTGATCGGACAAGTGTAAACCTTTTCCCCATGACATGGTTTGGGTGCAGGGTGCCTTTGTTCACCTTAGATGAGACCACAGCATAATTAACGGTTGTCTGCTTAATGCAGGAGTTTAAGGTACCTGTGGAACCATTACAGTTTGTCCCCAACATCCGATCTGGTAGTTTTGCTAATATTGGACCTAGGCGGTCAATGGAAGATGAACATATCCGAATTGATGATCTTTCTGGTCATCTTGGCTCACTGTTGATGTGCCCAGCTCCTAATGCCTTCTATGGGGTATGTTTGAGCTATTACAGATGTTTATCATACTGTAAATCTTCTGTAACACCAATTGGATTGACTGTGCAGTTGCTTTTTAGGTTTTTGATGGCCATGGGGGCTCAGATGCAGCAGCCTACATGAAAAGGCATGCTATAAGGTTGTTCTTTCAGGATTCTGAATTCCTACAAGCATCGCATGAAGATGAAGCATTTTCTGAATCTGTTGAGAACTCAATCCGCAAATCGTTCTTGAATGCAGACCTTGCTCTTGCTGATGATTTGGCCATCAGCCGATCTTCGGGAACCACAGCGATTGCAGCTTTGATCTTTGGAAGGTAAGACGAACATGTAAGACAAGCCTCTGCAGACTGCTGTTCATAATTCACCATGAAGGTATGCATGCTCATTTTTATTTTCTTCCTATCTTTCAGGCAGTTGTTGGTTGCGAATGCAGGAGACTGCCGTGCAGTCCTATGTAGGAAAGGCGTAGCTGTGGAGATGTCTTGCGATCACAGGCCAACATATGACGCAGAGCGTCAAAGGGTTACCGAGTCCGGGGGATACATTGAAGATGGCTACCTTAATGGAGTACTCTCCGTGACCCGGGCTTTAGGGGATTGGGACATGAAACTGCCTCAAGGGTCACTGTCACCTCTCATTGCCGATCCAGAGTTCCGGCAGACTATCCTCACCGAGGATGACGAGTTTCTCATTATAGGCTGTGATGGGATATGGGACGTCATGACCAGCCAGCATGCGGTGAGCGTAGTCAGCAAGGGGCTCCGACGGCACGACGACCCTGGGAGGTGTGCTAGGGAGCTCGCCATGGAGGCGAAGAGGCTGCGTACCTTTGACAACCTCACGGTGATTGTCGTTTGCTTTGTCTCTGAGCTTGGCGGGTGTTCGCCACCTTTAGAGCAGGCACCAATCAGGAGGATAAGATGTTGCAAGAGCTTGTCTGTCGAGGCCCTATGCAACCTGAGGAGATGGCTGGAACCTGATCAGTAGATGCTGGACGGGCTTCCTGTTCTGGCTGTGTAAATATCCCGTATGGCTGTTTTTACACGGCCGGCAATTTTGTAGGGCGTTTCTCGCCGTCGCTACTGTTTTTTTTTGTTGTTGTTGTTGCTGTTGCTGCTGTTGTGCACACTATTTTCGCTGTACATACTCCATTGGGCTCATGTGCTGTTGTTACTCAGTTCGTTAGTGAGGATTTATTTCACCAAGGGAAGCTGTCTTGCAGTACCGTGCCGTGAGGTATATGTTACCAGTCTGCTCGTCAGAGAGGAGAAAGCTTGGAAGTTACAGATGCCTTCGAGGAGGTATCGTAATCTGTAGCTGCTGTTTCCCCCCTCTGTCAAGGCTAAAGGACTCGTATCCTGTTGGTAATACGACGGAGAAAGCATTTCCAACGTGTGGTACAAATCAAATCAGGGGAGCAGACGAACGAGTCGGTGCGTTGCATCGCAGTTGCCATCACCGAAAAGAAAACAGGCGCGGTCCACATGTTTGACCATAATAGTGTGGAGTCCATGCGCAATGAAATCCTAAATCTTACGGTGAGTAGTACTTTCTTTTATACACGTATCAAACGATTCAACATCAAGTGAACGGATACATGTATTAACCTCATACATATTAAGATTTGTTTCATAATCTTCACAGTCGTTCAAATAGAAACATAATAAGCCTACTATGCACCTCATTGCCAAAAGATAAAAAAAAAATGCATATTTCAAAATGATGAGCACCTATACTTTCCCTCCTTGCACAAATATTGGAGTAAGTCTTGCACAAATATTGGAGTAAGTGAAGGGATAAGTAACCACCATCTACCCTTCATTCATGCTTTAAAACCTGTGTAACTTTAAAAAAGAAAAGCATATAAGTACCTCTTTTACATATTATAATTATACCATCTCATATAATCCACCACAGCACGGGCTCACAACCTCACAGCACGTGCACATGTGATGCCACACGCACCGAAACATGCCCGATGCTACGCAACGCTCGGGCTCGGCCATCCGTGTTGCTCCTTCCACGTTGGAAGTAGTGGGCCGCTATCCCATCCCGCGGCACACTTGCTTATCAGTATAAATAACTGCCACTAAACAAAGACACTTAGCATAGAGCAGGGTTTTAAATTTTGTTTTCGGTTCACATCACGTCACCTATCAAAATTCAAATTTTGGATAAAATCTAAAAGGCAAAATTCAAATCTAAAATTTTTTGAACCGAGAAAATCGAGGTCTCACCTAGATTTCGGCAAAATTGACCAAAGTTTTGGGTCTTTTCAAACCATATCAAATGGTCTGTAAGGCTATAAAAATACGTGTACCTCTTATAGAACTAGAAGTGTGTGTTGGCAGGGTGGTCTATGGCGTCACCTCACATCAAGAGGTTTGGGATTCGATTCTTAGTCTCAACACTTTTTTTAAAAAAATTTGGAAGCCATTCAAAATGCTATAAAAATTAGTGTAGCTCTTGTTCTACAAGAAGCCTAGGCTGGCTAGGTGGTCTACGGTGCCAACTTACATACGGGAGGTCTGGAGTTTGAATCTTGATCTAAATACTATTTTTTTTAAAATTTTTTTTGCAAGCCATTCAAAAAATGGTGTCGGACAATAGAATCGAACCCAAGACCACCTGCCTTGCAACCGAGTGGTTTACCATCTCAGCTACAACCACTTGTTTGGTTTACCATCTCAGCTACAACCACTTGTTTGGCTTATTAGTATATCGGTAATGATACGAGGCATACGCACGATGCTACCAAAAGAATCTGACACTTGGGTTACGTGCTTCTTTGTGCCTACATTGTATTCTCTCTCCCGCCTCAGAAGAAACCTACGGAGACAATTTATTTTCATATCTGTTGGGATCTGCGGGCGGCTGTGGATGCGAATGGTGCCGAATCCGCCGGCTGCCTTGCCAATCTGGTCCTTGGCTTGCATGTGGACCGTGCTGACTTCGCGAGCACTAGAGCACGACGCGGGCCGTATATGGCACGACGGCGCGGAAGCGGTCGACGCAGAGGACGGCGCGTGCGACGGATGGCGGACGGCTTGTTCTGAGAACCTCACTCCGATACCACTTGCGGCTACCGCCTCTCAGAGTCGTTTTCTCTCAGAGCAACGACCTGAATCGATTTTGAATCTACTGTGGTATCACTTGTTAGAGCAGATACACGGTAAAATATTTTAGACACAATTTAACGTAAAAAAAACCTTGCAAAAAAAAAAAAATCACTACAATGATTCAAAAATTATATGTACAGGGATTAGCTTAAATAGCCAAAAAAAAAATCTAGTTGTCGAAGATTTGGCTTCTAACAAATTATGGATAAAACCAAATTTGTTAGGATATTTGAGTTATCTCTAGTAGAGATTGTATAGGTATCCCTTCGTCACTTCTCAAGCGATGGTTTTATTCAATTGAAGTGGTTGTGGGTGGTCTCAAAACAGTCTAATTCTTAATGTAATTCTAGCCCATACTTTTATAATATTACAATAGAACTTAGTAATTAAAGTTAAGCTAATAATAACTATTTGTGACAGAAGGGACTAGTTTTTTCTTCCTCTAATGCATATCAGTATCACGGCCACACTTCTTCCTTGTCTCTTGCAGCGGTGCTGCCACATCCGTCGCTACTCACTACCTCCAGGACGTACGCCTTCCTTCCTTGTGTCAGAGCTCGTCACCGACCCACTCAACTCTGCCAGCCCACTCTACTCCACTACTCCTCCATTCCACTGCTGCCTCCGCTGTCTCTAAACTCCAGTGCAGATAAATCCTAGCCCTAACTCACCACCGCGATAGAGGAGGAGCTTCGTTGGAGTACGAATCGTAACGCAAATCCAAAGACGTCTCTGTATGTCCAAACTAAACATTTCTGATAACATCCTTGGTTAAAGTAATTCAGTTTGATTGCGCGTGTTCTAGGATGCTGCTTGTTTTTACACTCGCGGGAATAGTAATCCATCACCCATCCAATTGAAATCTGCACTGTGTCGTTAAATATGACAACGTATACATGCTTGTAGCTGTATACACATGGGCCTGAACAGAACAGTAATTTATCCCGTCATTCCGAATGGCCTCCTACCGTTACTCCGGAATTGCTCGAGTAGCCTGCAGTTGCCGTCGGCTACCGGCGGCTTGCATCAGGAGTTCCCCACGGAGGCGCAGGTCGCACAGCGCACGCGATTTCTGTGTTCAGTCCATCGCTGCATTGGTTATCTGAGCTAACAAATTGCGCTGATCAATCGCCATCATTAACTGGAGCATTGGTGCCCAGATTTTGCTCTTTTGTTTCTTCTTCTGTCCCTCACAGCCTCAATTGTGAAACTAAAACTCCCAGTTGCACGCGTAATGTTACGATCCAAGACGGGAATAGGAGAATATGGGATAAGAGGGATGCAATTTGGGGAGGATTGTGAGTAGTTTACACAGAGATCGAGAAGGATTTGAGGTAGAAGAGGGAAGCCAGCGAGGAAGAAGCAAGGGGAGCAGATGAATGGTCCATGACATACAATGTACAATGACTTGTTTGCACACGATCTAGGAACCAGAAAATCGAACAAACCCAAAGATCGAACTGCTCTCCTAGCTAAGAGCTATCCAACGACCCAGCTATGGCCTTTCACGTCCAATGGCAATGGCAGCTCCTCCTCTGCTTTCGCCATCGTCGCCGGCTCCGTTGCTGCGTTCCTCGATAAAATTTTGACATGACCTTTCTTACATTTTTAAAAAATGTCAAGTTGTAAAGTACATATTTTGCAATAATAACGTAAATATGGAAAAATTTTGGTATGATCATTGCTATATTTTAGACAATCTCATGTTGTAAAGTGCACATTTAGCAATAATATCTCAACAAATAATATTTCACTTCAATACCATTCACAAATTGATCTAACAAGTCTATATCTCAACGTTCATGGCATATGATATTTGAAATCAATATTTCTCACCGAAAATAAATGTTCGCATTTCACATAGTTTCGTCGTCTTTCCATTGTCACACATATAACATGTTAGACCTACATAAATGCTATGTTAGTAAAAAATTGAGTTGCAATGAAATAAAACATACACATGAAACATTACTTTCAGGGCTACAGGCAGTACTATTGGGTGTACACTTGGTTGGCTATGTTGTACTCCTCGGTGGACATTATCACTAATCCTCATGTAGCTAGCAACTCCGCCTTATATTCATGCAAGCTTTGCTCCGTCTATGGGCTAGTCGTTTGCCATTGTTGGTACAATTGGGCATAAAAGTCGGGGTCTTGCCATACATAGATCCATTGGGTGGGAGGTTATGCACGAGCATCCGGGGTGGCGTAGTCATAACGGCCATATGAGCCATAATTTTCTTGTGTCTCAATGACACTGTACGAGCTAGAGCTATCTTACGGTGTGTCGTGGTTATGTCTAGTCCCTTCCCTTTCCTGCAGTAGTCGTCTTCTGTGATTATGGAGCGCTATGGTCTTTTGTCTTGTGTGGCATGAGTGTATTGCGGCTCTCCTGGAAATTCTATGGGACGCTGTCCTTCTAAGTGGGAAGTGGGAGGGATCGAGGTACTGTCATCAGAGGTAGCCATGGCATGATGGAGTTGGTCCTCCTTATTAGCATCACTCGTGTACTCTAAAGGTGCACTTGTTTCGGCAGAAAATCTCCAGTTGTTGCTTCCTTTCTGAGCCTCTCGTCCCCCTTTCCCTTTTTCTTATCCTTCGTCTTTGTCTAGGTTGCGCTAAAAGTACTTGCGGACCTCATTAGGAACTTGATTACACTGGACGACATTCGTACCGCACCCTACCAAGTGGTGCTTCAATCAGATTGCATCGCCTCCTTTCTACTCTTTGTGATAATACTTGCATTGGGATTCGATCCACATCTTGTAGCCGTGCTCCCACACAATATTATTATGGCCTGCCATCTACTAATAGAAAATAACAAGAAATTAGCATGCATGCAGTTTACCTTATAAAAACACAATCAATGCACATTGTCTCGAAAGCAATTTGTGGCAGGCTACAAACCTACCCGCCTCAATAAAGAGATCCCAGCAAAACTCATCTACCTAAACGTCCTTGGTAGATACTTGGCAATTTTTGATCACAAGCATCCTAAGTTTACTACATCTCACAAAAAATGAACAAGCCTCCTAGGTCACAAGCAAAACCTACCTACCTAAACATCCTATGTTTACTACATCTAATAAAAAAATGAATTTGTGCCAGGCAACCAAACATACTTAGCTAACATCACAACAAGCAATTTTTTGAAAACATACTACATCCAACATCCTAGGTTACAAACAATTTTTGCTAGGCAACCGAACATACTTAACTAACATCATAACAAGAACAAACATACTTAATTACCTAAAATAAGCCGTGTAAACTAGTTCCAAACTTCTCAAACTCCACATAATCTAACATCAGAACAACAACACACATTGATTCTCGCTTGGTTTCAGTCAAATATCGACCGATTTCAGTAGAATATCTAGCGGTTTCAGTCGAAAATCGACTCAGCCGTTGTTCTATCAGGTCTGATCGATTTTAATGGCTGAGTTGATTTTCGGCACTTACCGAGTGATTATCAACCTCCGAGCGGCGAGATGACAGCCGGCGGCGGTGACGATGTGGAGAGGGGAGCGAGTGGAGTGTCGGAAGAGCAATAATCGTGTCCGAAGGTTGGTAAAAATGGGTTAAAAGGCATGTGATTCTTAAGTGGGCCAGACCGGGTTATTGGGACAAATGGATGTGGACTGAGCCTCCTACTGTTTTTTTCCTCTCTTTTTTTTTTGTCCCATTTCAATTATCTAAATTCGGTTTTGGCTCAAAAACGTCTCACACATTTGGTTTCTCAATAAATTTTGATGTCAGATGCCACAAAGCTTTTAATACTAATTTTACGGAACTTTAGAATAATTTTTCCAAATATTTGGATTTTTTTGAATTTGAATTGCACCAATTTACGGGTCGGTTTCAAAGGCCGAACCGACTCGACACGTTCGATTATCACGAATATCACTCGATTTTCGTCGGTTTTTGATACCCTGTTCCGCGAACACAGCTGGACGTTCTTTGGACGCTTCATGCAGATTTTGTCTAACCAGGTTGTGGTTTGCCCTTGCAACTTCAGTACGCGCGTCCATAGATCGACCCGGCCTTGGCTGCTTGCTTGCATCTATGCAGAATCACACACGACTCGCGTACAGTACTGACTAATTAGTTCGAAGTGTGCCGGATTAATCCTACCATGCTACGCGTGCTGCCCCGCAATCAGTAGGAATGATGCATGGATTTGTAAGTGTAATTCCACCAGCTCTGGCATTAATTTGGCCTGCTGACGGATGTGGTCTTCTGGGCTCTGATAGTGTTCTTCATTCCTCAGCTCATTTCAGTCTCAGTGTAGTGAGCGTCTGAGTGATGATTAGACCTTGCCTGAACCTAGACATTCCAGTCCCTCCAGATAAGTGAAAAGTTGAGCTAATCATCGTGCGTAACATTTTCATAACTTGATTAATTTGCAGGTAACGGGCTGCACGCACTCTTTCGACCCTGTGTTTCTACTGACGGAGACTGCTCTTAACAGCTTGGTAGTAGAACCCAAGTAAATTAAAACACAACTAGTATTATGTTATGGTGGAAGATAAAGGCAAATTTTGTTACGCACCTTTTGTTTTCCAGGTCCTCCCTTGGTTCAGAATAGCATATTTCATTCTTTGGACATGATCGTAGGTAATCATCCGATGTATCGCATGTTTGTCGCTTGACATGGTGAGATCGATAATATTTCCGGTATTTGCTTCAGTTTTGATCATATTTAAACGTTAAGTGATAAGTCCATGAATCAATTTGTGTCGTTGCCTCTTAAAACCTTTGATGAAATTGTTATGATGGATTAAAACAGCCAAGAGAGACGTAATCTCAAAGTCAACGTAGCAGTAACACTTAATTCTTAACATTCTAAGAGCTAGTGCCATTTGAATATTTAAAAGTTGTTTTTACCTGAATAGCACAGAGCACATCTCACAGATTCTCAAAGACTTGCTTCTGACTTCAAAATTTTCATCTGCATATTTGATCTGTGTAGGTGGCCGGCCACACCCATTTCTTAATCCCACAGCACCACTATGGTTTGACAATAGTTACATTTGTGCACATTCAATAGTTTCCTAAACGTAATTGCTCAAGGAGATCATTCCAATTTGTTATGACAAGGGTTTGAATTCTGTAGGAATTTCTCCGTGGCATTACTTCATTTTCTGTGTTCCCACATGTAGTGTTCCCACAGATGTTTGTGTGATCAAAATTGGTTGTAAATGTTATGCATACACCCATATTTGTTCATCGATCAAGAGGTTTATATCCTCTGGTACTGCAAGCTCCACTCATCATTGTTTGCATAAAAAATTGCATTCATTTTTGGACCAGACAAGATCAATTTCAACATCTGAAGGATCAATCAAGCAAGATATAATTGAAAGGCTTGGGGAGGCAATTAACATTAATGACTACTCCAGTATTGTGCTGTATGTTAATTTGTTCCCAGATGTAGTTAGTCATAAATATGATTGTGATTGAATTTTCAGAATTACTACTACTAGGAATGTGTGAAACCGAGTCCGTGATGCATTGCAAATTGCATGCCTAATTTTATTCCGCTGACTTCTTTGATTGTATTATTAATCACTACCAGACCTCAGATTATTATCCAATTGTCATGTACCGGTCAGTCTACGAACATTATTGAACAATTTATTCTAACCACATATGTAACACCCCTTTTTCGTGTAGTGCCTCCCCAAGCCAACTTAAGACTCATAACCCAAAGGTCAAATATTGTTCAAATGCCAGAAAATTATAGTGGAAAATCCATATAGATAACCCAGCAAACCTATGGCTGGTGGGAGTATTATCTAGAAAAAATGGCTGGTGGGAGCTGAAGTTTAGTTCAGACTTCAGAGAGGCAAGATGTCACGTCGGACTGCGCAACAGACTCTGTTCATGGAAACGCCACGTTTCTCGCTTTGTAAACTGCTAATTGAACACTGCACGCTAGTTGTTTAATTTACGGAATCTCAGGATGGATCAGGATTTCAGAACTTATAACTGGAACCCTACATAGCCATACAAACTGTTAGACAACCTCGCTATCGAATAGTCCGGGGTTGCCTAATAGGTTTAAACTAGAGAACAGAGAGAGAGGGCGAGAGACACAATATGAGGAGGAACGGGTCTGCTTTATTATTCTGTATGCTTGTGTACAATGGGGTGACCTTCTGCCTCCTATATATATAGTGGTTCTGCTTAGAGATAAGGAAGAGTCCATATAGGATACGACAACCGGTTTCCTAACACAAACCTCCCACTGACTTCAATCAATGTTAATTTTCTCTTCTTCCATACATATTACCGCTATTAATTGTTTTAACCCTTTGGACGAGTGTCGACCGCTGCAGATCCTACTTTGTTCTAACATATACCATGTAACAAAGTGGTATCATTGTTACTTGATTTACAACTAAAAAGTTACTGGCACCAAATATTATTCTAGTGTATGCCACTATTATTGTTAGAGGTATATCTATATTTAGGTTTTTAATTTTTAAATACTTATATGTCAATTACAAGCAGCGGTACAGCTTGCAATTATATAATAAAACAGACGTGTGCTAGTACCACTGGGAATTAATTTTCTCAAGTGATAGTACTTCTCGAAAACTAGGTACCACTTGGAATGCTTTTCCAAGCTAGCTACCCAACGGGAAGCAGTACATACTAGAATTCCAAGTGATACTACTGCTTCCAATACCCACTATTGCAAGCGGTTCTGCAGCCTACGAGGGTAGGTCATCATGTAGTACACAAGCAATCCCGACTAATAACTGCAATTAGTGCTGTTAATCTCATCTTTGGTTCATCCATGTCATCTCTATTATTTTTGGTCGTATGATACGTAATGATCGTTCCAGATTATTTCATATTGATCACATTCATCTTGCACCTCATTTTGGGTTTTTTTTTTTTAACAGCCTGATTTCGATTTTACCGTTTTAGAAGGAAGTGCAACGCTGTGAACTGACGCCCATGATGATGATGCAGAAGGACGTCTTTTTTTGTTTGCAATTATATATATATAGAGAGAGAGGATAGCTAGTGTACTATCGATAGTACAGATCTTCCGTCCTATAGGGTTGTGTTTGCAAAATTCGAAGACGAAATTGTTGATCCAAACCGTGCATTCTATTCATCTCATTGAAATCTCACTACCCACCAAATTTTATATTTTTTGAACTTTTTCTCCTATTTATTTTGTATTTTTCAAAACCAGCTTCATTGGACGGCCCACAACTAATTATATCGTGGATTTTGAAAAATACAAAATAAATATGAGAAAAATTTCAAAAAATATAAAATTTGGTGGGTAGTGAGATTTCAATGAGATGAACATAATGCACGGTTTGGATCAACAATTTCGTCTTCGAATTTTGCAAACACAGTGCTATAGCACGAAGGATCTGTACTATCGATAGTACACTAGCAATCCTTATATATATATATATATATATATATATATATATATATATATATATGTGTGTGTGTGTGTGTGTGTGTGTGTGTGTGTGTTTCACTATCTATGCATATATATTTTACCATCATACAATAGTAAATTAGTGTTTATTTTGGTAGTAAAAATATGATTTATGTGATGTTTATTAGCGAGATTTATATCATGCTATTTTTCTCATCGGCTATAGTAGATTGTTGAAAGTCGTTTGTGAATGGGAGAAGCCGCCGATAAAACCCAAAAAGGGAGTGTATAGGCATCATCCGGATGTTTTTGTCCCAAAAAACATCCAAATTTTGGACCGTACGATTAAAACACACATCCGTAGGATCAACCCATCTCGAATTTAGGGGGGCCGTGCATTGATCTGAAAGCAAATCCAATGGCCAAGAATTTGGATGATGGTTGCTAAAGAAAACATCCGGATGAAACCAAAAAGTTATAGCCAATTAAAAGGAAAGAAAAGAAAAGTGTGCCCACGTAAGACTGTCGGCCAGGCCAATGTGCGTCCAAAAATGATACTAGTCTGACTTCAGAATTCTTCTTCCTCCCTTAAGAAAAACACGTCCACAGCAACTTGCATGTGCAGCCCTCATCAGATGCTCGATCGATCACTCCATCCCGTAGTTGCATGCGGTAGTTCAAGGAATAAGACTCTTTCCTCGTCGCGCATATGACAGGAATAATATGCGAAGCAATCGAAGAACAGGTCGTGCACCAGCCATACGCTCCTGCAGGCTAAGTCGACCGTTGACCAAAAAAAGAGAGAAAAAAATGAGACTTTCTGCAGTATTCATTTCAGCAAGAAAACGAAATGTATTTCAGTACTCGGCAGGTCTACACGCCAGGCCGGCCACTATATATGATTTCTTGGCTCTTTTCATGTATGCACTCGTGCGAGCGCAGTTTACGCCGCACGCTACTACTCTATTATGCATGGTTTCCTGCTTCAACTTGTGGAGTTATTTATCATCTTTTTGCGTTTCATTTAATTTTTGACTGTTGCAGTGTGCATGGCGCTAATTAATAGTTAAGCACCTTCTACTCCCTCCGTCCAGAAATGATCTACGTTTAAGCTATAGACACAAAGATCAACGTAGTCCATTTACTCCACAACGTGTGAGTTGTACATCGTTTCATGATCCCCGCATGCATGCAAGCCACCAATAGTGACCAAGCATTACTTTTCTAGTTGTATGCTGGCGCATGATGATTCGTAGTTGCATTGCTGGCACATTAAATGTGCATGATATACGAAGAGGCCACTTGTTAATACGAAGATCATTTCTGGATTTCTTTATTTTGCTAATACGAAGATCATTTCTGGACGGAGGGAGTACTTCTTCAGTGATAGTGCGATATACAGTATAGCGTATGTTGGTTACATTTGAAAACTTTTTATTGCAGCCACTATATCACAGCGCACATCATTTAGGCCCTGTTTGGTACGGTTTCAGATTCTAGTAGAAACAGAAACGGTTCCAGATTCTTGGTAGAAACGTTTCAGGTAGGATTTTGTGAATCGTGGAAAAAGAAGAAACGATTCGAGTAGAATTGTTCCGAGTTTTAGCCCGTTTGGTTGAGTTTCTTTCAGAATCTAGTAGAAACGGTCCGGTTCTAAGTTGCCAAACGATGCCTTATTTTGCAACAGAAAAAGAATTAATGGTATTAATTCACCAAGAAGAATCAGGTGCCTCACGTACGTACGTACGTATCATTTGAGCTTTATATATCTAACTGGTGGTATGCAAGTGAGCTGCTAGTCTTAGAGGTGCAGGTGGACGATCGAGAGAGCTAAGCTAAACCTGAGGTTAATTAGTTAGTTTGTGAATGGTCTAATGCCTAGGGTTGCGCCTCTGGAGTTAAGCGGCGCCAGATCCAACTAGTGGAGCAGCAGCCGAGCTAGCTAGCCGCCGGGAGATATCAGATGGAATGTTTAATACATACCTCGATCCCCATTGAACGATCGAGTCGTAATCAACTCACGATTCTAACCATGCAATTAAACTACTACTATATTCATGTGCTGTACATTTCATCATATATGCAAAATCATATAGACATGCACCATTTGGAGCTAGCTAATTAATTTCGTCAGCAGCCAGTTAATCAATAATTTTCAAACCAGAAGTTGTTGCTGAGACATGTTCGTGTGTGTGATCGCAGACAATCAATATAATTTTTGTTTTCTTGATGAGGGGACTGGCCAGAACATGAACATCAGCAGCACATGTTGCTGGACTGTATGGACTTTGGCCAAAATTATTATTTTTTATATAAATCCTAAAAAATTCCAAAGCATAATCATACATGGTGAAAGGTGGGAAGTTCCGAAAGAAAACCAACTTATGTGGTAGAGTTGGTTATGCCTAATTGAAGCAAGCAAAAGAAGAACATGTGCGCACATGCACTTGCTCGCTCGGCCTCGCCATCTCGCCCGCCGATGGCATGCGTGTGAATGGTGTGACGATTTCAGGTCCGATTTTGATTTTGTGAGAAACTACAGCTTCTTTTTGCACTCATAACCTTGCATGATAACGTGGCATACCTACACGTAACGGAGAAGAACGTTTCAAACCGAACGTTTGAAATGCGCTAATTTCACAAAGCTTTTATGGCACGCATTAATGCCATTTCCAATTCTGCTGTGCAGAGTGATTGCCTTCCATAAGTGGCAATCTATGTCTATATGAGGAGACGTCCTCTCGATTTGAACAATACGATAGATAAGTTCTTCGTCCCAAGTTAGATTGTGCTGAGTTGCCTGGCTTCTCCATCCCTTCATCGGCGTTCATGGGTACGTGGAGAGCAGTGTCTCCGAAACCATTAATTCCATCTCTTATCCTACACGGAAAAGGGTCACTACTACAAGAATACACATTAGAATCGGTTCTTTTTCGTCATCACAATCGGTTTTGGTAGCGATAGAAAGTCCAACGATTGTAATGAGGAATCGTTATCACAGTCGGTTTTCTCCCCGATTATGATAAACAATCATCACAATCGGTTCTTGTGAAGAACCGATTGTGATGAGCCCTTTTCACTATTAAGCATTGTTCTGATGGTTTTAACACAAAACGAAGATATTTCCCCAGGAGGTCACCCTCACCCATCCTAGTTAGTACTACCCTCGCCTAAGCACGCTTAACTAATGAGTTTTGCCGCCAATTTTAATGCAAATGTGAGCACTTCCCGAGAGGTCACCCATCCTAGTACTACTCTCACCCAAACACGCTTAACTTCAGAGTTCTTATATGATCTAGTACCGTAGTGTTGGTATGATAACATTTGAAAATATAACGCGTCTACCTCCCCTTAACCCCACAAAGCACCCGAACACTAATGTTAGTATTCTTATACTTCGAATTTACTATGACTTCGGTGCTCCAAAATTTAACTAAGTGTCCAATTTTACCATGACGCCCAATTTTCACTTTGGCGGGAGTATCACGAGCACATCACAATCGGTTCAAGTTGAGAACCGATTGTGATGAGGGGAACCGATTGTGATGACCACCCTCATCACAATCGGTTCTCAGCTAGAACCGATTGTGATGTGGTGGCCACCACACCTTTAATTCTATTTTCCATCTAATTTAAGTTCAAGCTGAGTCGGTCTCCACTTTGCTAAACTTTCTGTATATATGCTATTGAAATGCATTCCTTTCATTGCCTTCACAAAAAGCAATAGGTTTGATTAGTAGTGTCAGTTTTAATTGAAACCGACTGCAATATGAAAGGACTAGTAGTGCCGGTATTATTCTTGGTATTGTTCTAATAATTGTTTGGGATTATGTGTTGTGCTTGGATGGAGTGGAAAGAATGTGCAAGTAATTACTAATAATTATGCGTTGAGTGGAAAAATTCTTCCCTTTCCTTCCTTATGGAAGTATTGTCCTGTATATTTGCTCTAGAACACCAACAGAGGAGAATTCATCCCGAGAGGATATAAACCTTGCGAATCTCATCACAATCGGTTCTTTCTCACCGATTGTGATAACCCGTTTTCTCATCACAATCGGTTCTTTCTAGGAATCGATTGTAATGAGGGACCCCTTATCACAATCGGTTCTTTGTCAGAACCGATTGTGATGAGGAAACGGGTTATCACAATCGGTTCTGAGAAAGAACCGATTGTGATGATGGACTTATCACAATCGGTTCTGAGAAAGGACCGATTGTGATAAGGGGTCCCTTATCACAATCGGTCCTTTCTAAGAACCGATTGTGATGATAGACCACTTATCACAATCGGTTCTGAGAAAGGACCGATTGTGATAAGGGACCCCTTGTCCTTTCTCAGAACCGATTGTGATAAGTCCATCATCACAATCGGTTCTTTCTCAGAACCGATTGTGATAACCTGTTACCAAAATTTACAAATGACATACACGTATCACAATCGGTTTTTTAGTCAAAAGTTTGGAACCGACACAGATGAAGCGATAGTGATGTATCATTTTGTAGTAGTGGGTGCATCAGGTTTTTTGGAAGCGTTTGCACGACTATCACGGCTTCCTCTCTTGATCTACTGTGCGCCTTCTTTGTGCATTAGATTCTCCATCAATCTTCACCTCAGCCTGTCTCTGTAAGTTGCATATGAACATCTTTTGATTAAATTCTTATAGAAATGCTTTATGGTAGCAATGGTGCTTACATGTGCTAGAAGTATTCCCATTCATGCTGTCTTTCAATTAGCACATATATATGAGATATATCGATGTTCAAGATCTAGGGTCCCTAGATTGAGCTTACGAATATAATTTAGGTTGCCTTTGTCTAGAAAACAAGATTGAAAGGAGTCGAAAAGAAATAGGGATTGCATTATATCATATGTGTTTTTACAGAGTATAGACTATTATTAATCTTTGACTCTCTATCTATTTAACCACACTTCTGAATCCTTGCGAGAGTACCATATTTATAGTATCGAAGGGATGGTAGTTATCATCTTCAAATAGGTGTCTTCCCGTCAAAAGATGTTTTTCTCACCGAAGAGATGTCTTTTCGTCAGAGAGGCATCTCTTCATATGGAGTAACTTAATTATCGTCAAGATATGTATATTGTTTTCATGAACACGCTACACTCTGTTGTTCATAATATGTCTGTTAGCTATTAAACTCGAGAGGTTTCCTGGCTGGGGAGTCTCCCCACGTGTCACTTGGCGATTTTGCGAAACCCCCCCTCTGTTTCTCCGAATTACGGATAGGTCCCCGTGAATTTACGAAGAGGTCATTTGCAATTTTTTGTGAGGGGGAGAAAAAATTTTCCAGATCGCGTTTAGGTCCCTTGCATGCTACTTTACGGAAAGGCCCTCCCGTTAAGTGTAAATCGCGAGCGAGCCCTTTTATACTTTTTTGGGATAGCGGTGATGTCCAAAACTATAACAAACATGGTCTCCGATTTTTACATCCAGGTCCTTTCTCTGTTTTCCCCGAAAAAAATATTTTCGGCAATAGAAAGATATGTACTTTTTTCCCAACTCGGCCTCTAAGGTTTCTCGAGCCTCCAAAAAAATTGAAAATACGTCTAAGTCTACTTTTTCACCGAAAAAAACGCAATATCATTTTTCGTTCGCGCGCGGGGCGTGCGCCGCACTTACGGGCTTAGTATATATAAATGACGTTGCAATTACAATGATCTCTATTATAAGAATTATAATAATCAGAAAAGTACGCACGCATCTAACACATGTATCCTTACAACTAATATGCTTTTCACAGATGACACCCTAAACTAAAATAACTCAATTTGTTTAGGAAGAAACTACGGGAATAAAGTAGACCATCCAGACAGCTAAACTAATGATACAACAACTTACGGCAGTTAGACGATAACTATATATACAAATCGCTCGTGAAGACTCGTGACCTGTCGGCGCCATTGTAAAAGATTATCTAGCTCGAGGGTTTTTGTGAAGCTTAAGGTCGAAGGGAAAGTACTCGTCC
The DNA here is from genome assembly GCA_036346355.1 of Rhipidocladum racemiflorum. Taxonomy (NCBI): domain Eukaryota; kingdom Viridiplantae; phylum Streptophyta; class Magnoliopsida; order Poales; family Poaceae; genus Rhipidocladum; species Rhipidocladum racemiflorum. Next base: position 54,471,989 of record CM070584.1, read on the forward strand.
TTGCCAAATAAAAATAGAGAGTGACTAGGGAACGGTATACCGTTGCAACGGTATAGCCATGAAACTTATGAAACTTATCAGTTTCAGGGCTGGTTTCATGAGTTTCAGTGTTTAGTTTCATCAGTTTCATGTTTTATCAGTTTTTAGTGCTAAGTTTCATGAGTTTCAGTGCAAAAAAATCATAAGTTTCATGAGTTTCAGAGGTATACCGTTGCAACGGTATACCGTTTTTTAGTTTTTCTGATAAAAATAAGAAGGGAAATTATGTACTTGTGTTTGTCACGACCGAACAAATTTAATCGGCTTAATTAAATATTGTGTAAAATTTCTTTATTTCGGAAGTGCTTCTGCGCATGTGTTTGTCGAAAATTCCGTAGAGGTCGTAGGGTAAACATGAATTTTGTTCTCAAGAAAACACGAATTTTAGAAGCAAATTTAAACTAAACTTCGTTAAACCACGTAACACGTAAGCGTGCATTAAAAGTGCAATAAACAGGGACTTAATTTGTCGCTTGTTTGGTTATCTGTCATCCAGGTCCGATCTAGTGGAGTATCCAATATATATCAGGTCAGAACATTTTGATTAAATTTTGAAATTTATTTGAGATGTTCCCTTGAAGCTGTCTAAAGAGGCAATTACCCAGTGAAAATCTCTCTTACCATAAAAACTCTGTGAAACCTAAGTGTAAAGTTTTAAAAAATTCTCAAAAATTACCACACATAGGGGAGGTGAGGTTCTACATCTCTATGAAATTTGAAGACTAAACTCAATCACATTTGAAAAATATGGAAAAGAAAAATTGTGAATGAATACTGCTAACAGTGAAAATTTACTATTTAGACTGAGTTTTTTTTTCATATCTTTCAAATGCGATTGAGTTTGGTCTTCAAATTTCACAGGGTTGTAGATCTTACCTCCCTTATATATGGTAATTTTTCAAAACTTTTATACGTGAGTTTCACGGAGTTTACATGGTAGGTAAGAGAGGTTTTCAATGGATATCCCCATCTAAAAATAATTAAACTAGCTGGAGTGATATGCCCGCGTAGTATACAACTATACATCGATCATAAACTCTTAATCTTTGACAACTCGAATTTGATTTCGATTATATATAAACAATAGTTGCTTTTTAGGCTTACGATTTTTCTTATATCTTTTCACTTTAAGTATGAAAGACACTAGGTAGGATCTTGCATGTGCTACGCCACCACTCAGTACGAAATTTGGTTTGGTGGTTTTTTACAAAAACGATAGGAGGATCTTAACGTAATTTCCTTTTTCTCGTAGGATTTTGCTAAAAAAAATGAGCTGGCTAGGAGCTGACGGTGAATTTTCTGTTTTGCAAAAAGATCGTGGAGGACCTGTTCGTGATTATATAGAACTATGGGGTCTTTTTTTTTTTTTACAAAATTACCGATGAAAGAACCTGGACGTAATTTTAGAATTTACACGCGTTGTGACACTCGGCACGATTGGCCGGGCTCCGATCTCTCCAACTTTCATAGATAGACATATGGCATCAACGGTTGTGGGTTAGTTATAGTAATTAGGAGTCACCAGATTGATGGCTAATTGTTTTTCTATTTTGTGATCAGAATTTATACTATTTTTATATATTTTTTCTTTAAGTGGTCGTTTGGACATCAGATTTTATTAATAAGTTGCGTGAAAAACGCATTTTTGCCAAAATGTTGTTTGGCTAAAACTGGCTTTCAGTAATTCTTCTATTCTTTTTTATAATGTTTTTTTTTTGAAAACCAGGTGGGAATGGTTTATCGTAAAAATTCATAATTTGAGCTTCAACAAAAATGTACTTTTATAGTTCTGGTTTTATCTTATCCTAATCAAACATGATTTATGTTGGTAGGGCTTACATCTGGTGCAACAAATTTGGTTTTGAAAAATCTTGACTTCCAAACAAGGCCTAATTAAGAGTGTCTACACCACACATACATCACTGATTTTCAGAATAGTCCCTCCATCCTCTTTTAGATGTCATTTAACAACGTGTGCAATCAATTTTTCAAACTTTCACCACTAAAATACACAAAATTATCTGGATTTATCATGTGAAAATGATATGTAGATTTGTCATAAAATGCTTTCATATAATATTTTTGAATAATTTATACTAACATATAACTAGAAAAATAGTAGTTAATGTGTGTATTATAAACCATATGGATATACGAAACAACATGGAAAAAAGAATGGAGGTAGTGCAATGCACTACGACTACTGGCTTGTAAGAAACTGGATTGTAAGTAGCGGTTTATCACCTTGACCGATGTTGTTGTTTTTTTTTCAGTTTATACAGGCGTCATTTGCTCATTCTGAATTCTGAAAATTTTATTATATATATATATTCATAGATTGATTGTTTTCCAACAACTAGATTCATTTTCTGTTAAAAGTAGTGTGCATACCTAAAAGTTGTGGGGTTGATCGACGTTTATGATGCGCTGACATCTACAATACTAGTATTTTTAAGACTTTCTTATATATGAAAACTAGTTGGGTGGCCTACCATATTTGCACGACTAGTCTTACTTTACCATGAATTAGCAGTAAGAATATGTTCTATACATAATTTTCTTCCCAATCAATTAAAGGCCATGTTTGGATCCCAGGACTAATTGTTAGCTGGCTAAAAATTAGTCCTAGACTATCCAAACAGGAAGACTAATAGGTGGGCTAATTTTTAGCCAACCCCTCAGCTAACAATTAGTCCATTAGCTTGTGGAGGGGAGCTAATTTGGGCTAATAGTAGGTAACACGCTGAAAAAAGTCTGAAATACCCTCGCGCTGGCCTTATCCTCACTTCCTCACCCGTGCGTCCACTCCTCAGTCCGTTATGAGGGGCAAACATGACTTTTCTAAGAAATTAGCCCAACCATTAGTCATGTATCCAAACAGCCCTAGGCTAATTTTAGATGGACTAATTATTAGCTGACTAACAATTAGCTCTAGCCATTAGTCAGCTAACAATTAGTTTTAGCCCATCCAAACATGGCCTAATAAAAAAACCACGTACGGCTTTTAACCATGAATTAGCATTATGAATATGTTCTATGCATAATTTTCTTCCCAACCAATTAATAAAAACTTCTTAAGACTCTTAATTATTATCCAATAAATCAGATCGACATTAAAATTTGGCTCGTATGATTAACAAACATGATAGTTGTTTTCTTCTGCCTCCTTCATTGCTTTCTAATTGGTAAAATTTGCGGTGCCTACATAACCTTCTTATACTAATATATATATATATATATATATATATATATATATATATATATATATATATATATAAATAGGGCAGTTTCGGCCGGCCCGTACCTCGACCCTATCGGATCCCGCCAGTTCTTTGGTCTCCATTGACCTGCGTCCCTTGTGTAAGCCTTTGTGTCCCACCGTGCCGGCCTCATCTGGCCGAATCAAGACTCCGCGCACCCGGTTCCGGCCCTGCCTCGGTCTTCCGTCGCCTTAGCCCGCGTCGCCGCCTGCCTCGGCGCACATCCGCCCACGGCCTTCTCTACATCGACTGGCTCCACTCGGTGGCTCCTTCAGCCGCACACCTCGATGGCTCTTTGGCTAGGCCCCGCCTCCGACCTCCGCCTCTTTGGTTGCCTGCGCCGTAGGCAACTTTGGCTGCACGCGTCGGCCCGCACCTTCGCTTTGCGTGACCTGCACCAGTCGCTCGACAACCGCCACTTCTACGCCAGTCTTCGTGCCCCACCGTGCCGGCCTCATCTGGCCGGACCGTGACTCCATGCGCCCGATTCCAACCCCACCTCGGTCTTCCGTCGCCTCAGCCCGCGCCAGCACCTGCCTCTAAGCACATCCGTGCTGGCCTTCTCTGCATCGACCCGCTCCACTTGGCAGCCCCCTTAGTGACTCCCTTAGACGCACACCTCGGCGGCCCTTTTGGCCGACCCCGCCTTCGGTGTGAGACCCTCCCTTTTTGCAATACGATGCTATCACAAAAAGGCAGGTTCTAAATATGCATCTGTCTTTGGTCCACTGGATCATGCGATACGCATATACACAATTTGCCATCAAGTCCATACATTACCAAAATATTACAGAGTTTTCTAGGTAGTTCAACCACATAATATTACAAGTCCAAAAGTACTAAACATTCTTATCCCTCAGATTGCCACTACCCAAACACCACAGGCATCTGACTAGGTAAGACACTAGGTAGAAGAACGGTCGTAGTCTCCATAACCCGCGTCATAGTACGGTTCATCAACATAATCTAAGTCTGCACCTAAAAACAACAACGAGGCAAGGGTGAGTACATTTTGTACTCAGCAAGACTTCAAGTGTTTGCAAACCTAAATATATGCAAGTTGATACAAAGTGGGTCTCTACGGTTGGTTGCAGAAAGCGAAGTTTAAAGTAAATACTGGATAATAATTCAAAAGCATAAGTCATGAAACATTTGGTAAATAAGTAAAGTAATGAGCATCATTATCAACATATCTCAACAGATCATAATCACATCCACTATCCATCCAAGGCCAACACATGGCACGAACCACCAATATCGACCTAGACATAAAGACCGCTATATTTGCCCACACAGGGCACAACAGCTGAGACCAACATTGCCAACAGATGTCAAATGTTGGCTCATCTGCAGGGTAAATTCTATTCCAAATTTTATCTTCATATTTTAGCAAAAATTATTAAAACACCTTCTAACTAGTGCAAGTTCACCAAGTGCTCATAACCTAGAGCGCGGCTAATCGATTAGTTTTAACTCTGCAGAGTGGTACAACTTTACCCACAAAGAATGACTTCCCTTTCTGCAATGCATAATTACACACTTCCTTTGGTGTGTCGCCAGGGAAAAGTCATATATAACCTTTACATTACTTAACCTGATTTTGCACGGCCGGTGACGTGAACCTTTGCTATGGCGGAAGAAACAACGCACCCAAGTCACAACACAAATCATTCACACGGCAGTCCATCCCTGCCATCCATTTCTCCCCCATAGCAAAGCGTACACCGTTGCATCGGCAGGCGTGATTCCCAACACCTCGGTGAGGGCACCCCTTCGAGCAACCTAAATCCAGAAGCCCGTGCTACTACGGCCTTCCAACATGCAAAACCAGTTTTAAGCAACTTAATTGGTTATAGCCGTCCCATACCAGCATCGTGGTTGTACGGTAATTCTTGGATCATACAACACTGAGTTCGGTCCTTAACCTGACCCGGGTGACAATCTCCCCCTAGCTACGTGTGAGCACACCCTCACACAACCGGCTATTGCCAATAAGTCACCCGCGTCCAAATCATAGTTTTATTTTCATTTTTATCAAACTACCAGTATCTTTTACTGTTATATTCAACCCTTTTAAGTTTTTCAAGAACTAAACGTCTCATTCTAAGCATGGCTAAGCATGAATAATTATTAAGCGCGTATACCCATTTCACATATTCATGTGACAATCCATGTCCTAGAGTTATCAAAGGTTCCAATGGCAATATTGATTAAGGATATCCACAATTGAGGGTCATAACTAACACTAATCACAAATTAGCATTTTACTAACATAATGCATGCATGTAAAAACATTGATGAAATCATTTCAAAATCTGGGATCAACATGTTCAAAGGGTGCTTGCCTTGCGGATCGTTGTCGTCGAACTGAAGTTCGGGTTCAAAGACGGAGTCGTTCACTACGTCGGATTCTACCCGTCGTCAAGCGGTACATAGCAATAAATAAAGATCCAAATAAGGCAAAAGAATACAGATAACGAATCAAACAACGAATCAATCATACAGATCAAACATTCAATTCTAAGGTTTATCTAGTGTCTCACATGCTATTAGGTTTTCCACTAAAGAAGGTTACTTAAGTGAGGTCGTTAACTAGTTAATGGAGCAAATAATAATATGATCGAAACACCCTAAGCAATTTCATGCTAACAGATATTAGGTTGCTTTACGTCACAATTAAAGTGGTTACAACAATTTTCAATTTATTTAAACATCTAATCTGCAATTATACGAAAAACAACTCCTAGAATAAGATTCTATTTAATAAAAAGATTTTTAGCATGAACAACCCTAAATGTTTTTACATATTTGGAACATTCACAGCACATGGAGTCTAACAAAATTGGTTTCATGCGAATCGGAGTTCATTTGCTCAAATTCCATTTAAAGCACATATTCAACCTATAGTCAAATTTTGAATTTAAATTCAAACCAGTGCACAACAATTCAATATTATTTCATATTCTAGTTCTACAAGTCAAACCATGAATTTACCTATTTTTCACAATTTTGGATCATTACTGCGCAAGATACTAGTGACTTGAATCCTAGGTTTTGAAATTTTTCCAAAAATGGAAAATACGTTTTCCATCTGGGAAAAACGCCTTCCGTTTTCGGCAAGACCTCACTCAGCGCACTGACAAGTGGGGGTCCACTGTCAGTGGCCCAAAGAAGGGCGAGGAGAGAGAGACGCGCAGGTCGACGCCCGGCCCGCTTGTCGGTGGCCCGAGGCAGGGGAGAAGGGGGCAAGGCTCACCGGCGGCGAAGGAGAGGCGGAGCGGTTCGGGCGAGGGGCAAAGAAGCTGGAGGGCGTCACGGGGAGTCTGGAGGTGGGCTCCTATAGCCTGCGACGGCACCGGAGATGGCTGGCGGCGGTGGGGGGCGGAGGAGCTCGGCGCCGGCCACGGGGAAGACGACCGGGGGCACCGCGACCTAAATACAGGGGGCAAAACGAATCAGTGGAACTCGAGGAGCATGCCACACAAAGAAATTTGAGAATGGGAGGGAGGTGAAAGAATTTGCCCGCGCGAGGCCGAGGCGGCGCTTCCGGCCGGAGGCGGGGAAGAAAGCCGAGTTCGGCTCCAAAGCGGTTTGGGGAAAAGCTCTGGGTGTCCAAATGGGCGAAAGGGAGTGTAGAGAAGGCTCGGGCGTGCTTTATAGCCGGTCCAACGATGGTTTGCCGAGAGGGAGGGGAGGCGCTCTGTGTTCTCGAGCCTTCGACGGCAAGGCGACGGGACAGGGGATGGACAGCGGCGTGACGGCTCCACTGGAGCCGGGTATGGTCGAGCGGGAGCAGGTGACCGCAGCTTGACCAGCTCAGGTGCTTGCGACCAACGGACAAAGGAGGGGAGGGGCGCTGAGGCTAAGCCTCAGGGGTTCGCGCGGGGAGAGAAAAAGGGAAAGGAGAGGGAGAACAGAGAAGAGAGGGAGAGGAGAGGCTGGCAACCGGGCCCGGGACCCACTAGCAGGGAGAGAAAAGGGAGAGGGGCGTTGCTCGCCGATCTCCTCCCGACAACCTCAACGAGGGCAAGTAACTTGAGGGTCATATCATTTAAACAAGATCTTGCAACCTTTAGACCAAGGCCAGGAAAAGATCAAACACAGAATCTGACAATCCACAAACCTTAATGTTCCAATTTATATCTATCTATTTGATTATTTAATTGACTTTGGGAGGTTGTTGCAAGCTAAAGCTTGGTAAAAGTTTTATTACCTAGTTGCTTCTACCATTTTACCAATTCACTAGTTTACTAACTTGTTTTCTTATTCAACTAAATTCATGAGATTAAGCAATGAGGCTTTCAAATTCAGATTTTAAATTTTCCCAAAGCATTTTTCGTTGAACCCTTGTTTCAGGATGTTACATTCGGCCTCCGCCTCTTCAGTCGTCTGCGCCGCCGCCGACTTCGGCCGCACGCGCCAGCCCGCGTCTTCACCTTCGTGCCGACTTGCTTGGCTAGCCCACACCAACCAGGCCACCGTTTGCCAGGCTGCCTGCTTCAACCATTTGCCCGAGAGCTCAACCGGTGGCTTCTTGCCTTTTGGCTTGATTTTTCGTTAGATTTTGCTACGTGCACCCAAAGCGCACCAGGAAGTTTTATCGGCTCCAGCTTTTTAGCTTCAGCTCTTCGGCTCTGGCTTATCGGTATTACTTCGGCTTCATCGACTCAATCTTTTCTACATAATTTATTTGTATTCTTCTTTTCCACAGCCGTTTAGCTGTAACTGTGTAATAATTAATTAGCTGTGTGCATCTCACGATAGAGAGGCCGAGAGATACCATCTTTTATTATCCAAAACAAATCAGAATAGGACATTTAATTGCTGTTGCATCCTTTCAGCTAACTGTTTGTTAGAAGTTGCTGCTTACACAAATTAGATTTCTTTCCGATTAGGGATTTAATGATTAGGAATTTGTATGAAAATCAATTTGCAAACTTTATTTTATTTTTATTCCGTATTTCAATTATCTTTTGATGGAATTGAAATTCAAAATGCTAATTTTATTTTATTTTATTTCAAATTTTAATTATTTTTGGATTGTACTATTATGGACTTTTTTAATCTAGACAATTAAATATGGATCCATAACAATCAATAGTGTAGATATTTCTCTTCTTCCTCGTATGCATCTTTTAAGAGCGGACATGATGGCTCTTTTGTTTTTACTTTATTAAAATAATAGATACATGGATACTAGTAAGTACACAGACCTGGATTCCCGGCCAAACAATTTGTGAGACCAAACAAACACTGCTGGCAGAGAAAGTGTTGGTGCAACCGTACTATATTAGAACTTCCTTTTGCCCTTTTGATTAACCCGGGTGATGCGATGCGACCGTGGAAACCAAAAGCCCTTGGATTTTAGAAGCATTCTGGGCCTTCCGTGCACTTTTTTTAACAAATTTAATCCTCTTTCAATTAAAATTACAGATTAATCATCATTCTCAACTCTCAACCACAAAAGCACCGACAGGTAACACATATATCACCTACTGAGCTCCTCTACCGCGCCAGGTACCTGCTAAGCTTAGACACTACGGTGCCCTTTCCTATCGAGTTTGGATACTATAGTAGCTTATCTGTCGTGCTAGGTGCGGTGCCAGCGATCTGCTGTGGAAAGGAAGTATGGTAGATGCCATGTATCGTCTACCGATGCTTTTGAGGTTAGAAAGGGTGCTAGATTTATAATTCTGTTACAGAGAGAGTCAACAATGAAAAAAAAAAGTGAAGAGGAACAGGCCAAAGCTTCGGGAGCTCAGCAAGACCGAGTAAGCAGTCGTGCACATATTACGGATGGAACAACCCTAGCTAACAGACTGATGTGACTGTAGGTGCTTCTAGCTCCGTTGATTCAACATCAACATATAAATCGTTTGCGTCTCTCGTGGAACAAAAAAAGTACACTCGCAAGGTTGTTCGATGTTAGGTGCATGTATGGATGTTAATTTATATTAACCATGCGTGTGTTAATCTGTAGCTGTCCGATCGCAAGATCTACGGTTCAGATCAGCTTCACGTGCAGGAAATTATTATAGCTGTCGTACGTGCAGAATGGTTAGGGAAAAGGAAGTTTCGTACTTGGACAACGTTTTAGTGGACTGTGATCATCTCCAGAGTACCACGTTTAACCAGATCAGCAATGCCTAGCTTGCACAATATTATAAGGATCGCACACCATTATCAATGTGGCGTGCATGCACCACGCTCCAGCTGGGCTCTCCTTATCGGTACACCCAAATGATGAACCGTTAAAATACTAGCCAAAACTGGCGATATATACCCCCTCCAAACCTTGAGCTCAACAACGCAAGCACCACCGCTTACTGATCAGCTAATAGCTAGCTAGTTAAGCTGCTTCGATCACCGCAGGTTTCTTGCTTGCTTGCTCAGTTTAATCTGTGAGACATGAGGCTCTCGGTGGCCGTCCTCTGCGCCATGGTGGCCGCCCAGGCGGTGCTCCTCGCCGCGCCGTCGGTGGAGGCCGGCGAGCTGGAGGTCGGGTACTACAGCAAGAAATGCAGGGGCGTGGAGAACGTCGTCAAGTGGCACGTCATCAGGGCTCTCAAGACGAACCGCCGCGCTGGCGCTGCTCTTGTCCGCTTGCTCTTCCACGACTGCTTCGTCAGGGTATGTATATACACGTACGCACGTCTCAACAATTCGTAGCAGATTAGCAGGCCTTGATCGATGTTTTATGCACCGACCATTTCAACTCAGTCACCTAGTTTATATGCAGAGCTAGTAAGTACTAGACGTTAATTATTTAACCTTGCAGGGGTGCGATGGCTCTGTCCTCCTTGACGCGTCCTCTGACAACCCTCACCCGGAGAAGGAGGCTCCGGTGAACATCGGGCTCGCTGCCTTCGACCTCCTGGAGGAGATCAAGGCCGCTGTCGAGAAGAGGTGCCCCGGCGTGGTCTCCTGCTCCGACATCCTCATCTACGCCGCCCGCGACGCGGCCAGCATCCTCAGCAATGGTCACGTCCACTTCGACGTGCCCGCCGGCCGCCTCGACGGCTACGTCTCGTCCGCCTACGAGGCCCAGGCGGAGCTCCCGGAATCCACTTTCACCGTGCAGCAGCTCATCGACAACTTCGCCCGCAAGAACTTCACCGTCGAGGAGCTCGTCATCCTCTCCGGCGCGCACTCCATCGGCGTCGGACACTGCTCATCCTTCACCGGCCGCCTCACCGCCCCGTCGGAGCAGATCACCCCGGCCTACCGCGACCTGCTCAACTACAAGTGCCCCCACGGCGCCAACCCGGCCGTGGTCAACAACGTCCGCGACGAGGACTACGGCACAGTGACCAGGTACATGCCGGGGTTCACGAGCCGGGTGCGCAAGACCAGCGACTACCTAGACAACACCTACTACCACAACAGCCTCGCCAAGATCGTCACCTTCAACTCCGACTGGCAGCTGCTGACGCACACGGAGGCGCTGGGCCACGTCCACGAGTACGCCGACAACGCCACGCTCTGGGACGAGGACTTCTCCGACTCGCTGCTCAAGCTCAGCAAGCTGCCCATGGCGGCGGGGAGCAAGGGGGAGATCAGGAAGAAGTGCAGTATCATCAACCACCGCCTGTACTAGATCGTACTGGACGGGAAGGTGTACATGCATGGAGATCGAAGAAATTAAGAGGCCAGCCAGCACACTTGCCTACAGTCCAATAATTAAGCTTGTGGTTTAATTTTGTCGTTCCTTCCATTCTTTTGATTAATTCCCATTGGTTGTACCGTTGTAGTTTGTTGTGTATTTCTCAGCTCCGTTGATCTGTCATATAATTATAAATATCAAAAGCACGGTTCTTGCGACATATACATCTGACATCAAACAATTAACCGGATTGCAAGTCTGATACGTACGTACGTAGTATATGTTTCGTTGGCAACACTCACCTCCACAACTCACGCGTGCTTGAAATTTGAGGGAGCAGGAATTAGTTGACTGCATGACCATTTTTGTATACAAAGTACAAAGTAGAAACCTTAACCGTTCGTCTGCAATTGCCACTGCAGCATTGAACTATACTAGTTACATGCCCGTGCGTTGCTACGAAAAACAAAATTGATAACGAAAAATAAAGATTAAAAAAAAAACTATTTCACAAGATCAAACATCTATCTTTAACGCTTCATTTCTTGCGAAAGCTGGCTAATTAAAGCAACGCTTCGTTTCTTGCGTAGGGCAATTAAACAGGGCAATTAAGCGGCAATTAATGACGTGGGAAGAATGGACCACTGTCACCAAGTGCTGCTTTAGAATAGTAGAGATATTACTATGGAGGTGATTTTACATGTTTTGAAGAGGCAAACTATACATCTATAAACAGTAAAAATTTTATAGTACATTATACCAGTAATATCTGATAGGTCATGGAAATCAGATTTAGCCATTGATTTGTTCAAAATATTTCTCCTACTTTACTAGTGAGAAAAGTATAAATATATAAATACTAGTTAATCTGATCATCACATGCAAAGAGCAATTACTAGATTTGTCACTTCGGCAGTAAAGAGTTAAAGCTGAAATAATGTATAATTTGTATAACGTATTGGATCATGACAAATACAAGCTCCAAGGCGTGAAGTCATGCTCACATGCATGAGAACACCTACCCAACAAACCATACCAACCACATGATGTCTAGTTGATATATGGCTAATTGAAAGAAGAAAAGTAACCTGGGGGTTTTCGTGATCGGCGCTGATCGATCTTCTTTCTCATTTTCTTTCTTCGTATTATCGTATATGTACGTTTACAGTTAATTAAGCCCTTGTATGCATACATGACACAAAAGCTCGAAAAAATTTCTGTATGTAATGCGCCCTTTTGTGAGAGTATGCGAAGTATAACCAGAGCATCTCAAGAAATAGAATGGGTTGTAACACCCTGAGCCAAAATCTACTCAAAACCTAACGCCTCGCTTTGTATAAAGAATTAACTTAGAGATGTTATATTTGAACCCAACAGACATAATATACTATTACAACTCACTTTATACAAATAATATGGACTAATTAGCCACTGCTCTACATGAACCTTCACATTAACAGACCGATGTATTACATTCACCCCTTAAGTTTTGACACTACGTACACATTCATGTGTTAGTGCTAACACATATGTCATACCATATGTCCACTTCGAACCCACACATGCCATGCGCATAGCCTGTGCCCCTATTCCACACACGCCTGTGCAGCGAAGGTTGATGCTTTGATACCATCGGTAACACCCTAGCCCAAAATCCACTCAAAGCCTAGCTCACCATGGGACAAGCCCACGCATGCATAGCACCCCGCTTACACTTTCATCCTCGCTTCGTGTAAAAGGCTATGCTACCACTTAAATCTTGCAAAATATGTTCTTGAATACTCTTGACTGCTCTTGATTTTCCCTTGATGTGAGATGAACTTTTAGAGTAGCCAAGGGTACTAACAAAGACATCCATGCCTAGTATTTACACTGCTAGAAAAACTGCCATCAGTGGCGGTTTTTCAAACCGCCACTGAGATTATCAGTGGCGGTTTTGAACCGTCATTGATAATATTATCAGTGGCGGTTCCAAAGAAAAACCGCCACTGATAATATTATCAGTGACGGTTCCAAACAAAAACCGCCACAAATACTTATATTTAATATTCGGCAGTTTTAACACAAAAATGAATAGATTTTCTAGGAGGTCACCCCTCACCCATCCTAGTTAGTACTACTCTCACCTAAACACGGTTTTGAACCATCACTGATAATATTATCAGTGGCGCCACTGATAATATTATCAGTGACGGTTCCAAACAAAAACCGCCACAAATGCGGTTTTTGGCTAGAACCGTCACTGATAATACTATTTGTGGCGGTTCAAACAAAACCATCACTGATAGAGCGTCACCAATGTGTAGTTTTGTGGTAGTTTTATAGCCCCTCGAAGAAACTAGCCGTTACACTCACTTTCTTGGGAAATCAGCACCTTATGGATCATCCAATGCCCTATCGGATTATCTTAAAGTTTGAAGTTCAACGGTTGAAAAACTAACCATTACATGCCTATAGTGTCATCCGATAACTTCCAAATCATCCTTACATCCGAATGATCATGAGATCTGAGGCCAGTGCCGTCTTTGCGGCAGGGGCCTAGTACCGAAAGCCCATTAAATTTTTTTAAAATACTATTGAAAAATAATTAAAATCAGAGATTTAATTTAAGATCAGTTGGTCCAGCCCGGGGCTTGGATTTGGGCTGGCTCCGCCACTGTGGATGATCATGAATGCACAAAAGTTTTAGCCTACCGAAAGTCAACTCTCTATCTCAATGGTTCACTTACTTGTCCGGTAACTATAGGATCATCCTAAATGTGTAAGTTTCCAACACATTGAAAAACACCACATTAAGCTCCAATGATTCGTGTACTTGTTTGATACCTTTAGGATCATCTGGAATATGTAACTTTCCAACATATGGAAAAACACCACCTTTGGCTGCAATGATCCACATCCATGTTTGATAGTTATAGGATCATCTGGAATGCATTGACAAATTTCAAACTTAGCCGATATTGCTCGAATGTTGCAATTTCAACTTTTCATGGGTATCATTTGACCAGAGATGAGCTAAACAAGCCTAATGAGCATCACAATTAACTACCTGAAAGACCATGTGGAGGTCTATTCATGTTTGTGATGAATTTTTGATCATGTTCAAGTGAGGTGTGTTCAAGTTTGAGTTTGATTTGAATTGATTTTCAAAATAAAACAATTTGAGTTGTGTTTGTCTCAGGCGACCCTGGGGACGATAATACTAACCTGCGGCACTACTGGACCCAGGCGGCGGTAGTGCCGGCCTGTGGTTCTATGAAGGTATTCTCTGGTTTTTTGTCTGAGCGGCACTACCATTGTGGGGGCGTGGTACTGCCGATGGTAGTTATTTTTCAGAGAGAGATTCATTGAGTTTTTATGGTCGAGCCATGCTACCGACCAACTGGGAGCAGCAGTACTGGACTTGCCGTACTATTGGCCCTAGTTGGCGGTAATGCATGTCGATTTCATGAGCGAATTTTGGATGATTAAATTTGTGTTTTGTGATTTTATTGCATATCAATTTGTACATTGCTATGTGAGGGTTTTTTTTCTTTTTTGGATGGTTGCAGGACGATGGTACTAGGTCATGGTGAGGCGGAGGATGATAGTGACTAGACGAGGTGCGCTGAGATCCAGAAGGTCGGGGATCACCGGAGGATGACCGAAGACAGAGTCACTTCAAGCCTAGAAGACAAGGGAACGGCTGAGGTGTTAGCTTGGAGATGCTCGAAGCCGTTGGATTGCAATTTAGAGGATAGAGTAACGGTCAAGTTATCTAGTTTTGAGAAGCATGCAAAACCCATTATGTTAGTGGGTTTCGGGTTAGCCCATGTATGAGTGGTTGAGTCAATTCTAGCCCTTGATGGGGTTCCTTATGGATGAAAGAACTCATTTAAGAGTGTAGGATGATTCATGAAACTATAAAATAGAGGGAGAGAGGGGTGTCTCTCCTTTTAAAGGTTTTGATGCTCTTTTGAGCTTTGCTCACTTTGTTGTGAGGCTTTATAAACCTTTATCCTATGAAATAAAATTTTATTTTTTTATTTTTCTGAATTTACTTTCAGCATTTACATTATGACTTAAATTCAGCATTTAAACTCCGCACTTTAAATTCAAGTAATTTAATATTCCGCACTTTGGATTTGCCTCCCCTCCTAATTGGTTTTGAATCTTATGTCTAGGATGAAAGATTACTAGATTAATATTCTATAGATTATATCCCAATCATATAGGCAATCTACAACATCTTCTTTTAAGTTTGTGCAAGAAACCAATCTTTTTGCTTGAGAGAGAAGGATTTTCGGTTGATTGTGTTCTTGAGTTTTTAAGGGCTAGATCGTTGGTGATCTACCTTGATATGACATGTAGGAAACCATCTAGGATCATTTTGATCATCAAGAACCCATGAGCAAGCATAGGGCTAAGTATTTATTTTTGAACCTGTTCTTTGCACTGCACTCTTCTTTTGATTAAAAAAAGGTCGAAACTTTAATATCATTCCTTGCAATTGAAGGTTGAAATAGGTTCCTGACATCCATAGGAAGATGTTTACAAAATTTCATAGGGTTTGGATCGTTTGATCAAAATATTCATTGGTTTTCATTTTGAAGTCGTGCTGATTTCACTGTTCACTACCTTGTTTTTACTGTAGCGCGGCTCTACCGCTACATTAAACCAGCAGTACCGGGGCTAAATTGCGATGTGCCACTCTTGCTGAAAAATTTTGGAGCTGTGTTTTCTCCGCTTTGATTTGAAGAAGTGAGGCTCTTGGTTGGTTCTTTGAGGGAAAAGTTTATTTGTGATCATTACAATGATCCATACTCTAACTAAGGCCTTGGTCGGTCCTTCACTACCCAATCTAACTAAGCTCAAGCTACTAGTCTAGACCCTTTAATAGTACGACCGAAGCAAAATAAAAAACTGACACTACAATGATCCATACTCAACACGTTAGATCACTTATGAACACAATATGCTTAATCTTCATCGAGTTTTTGTGTTTTGGCTTCAATTATTACTTAGGATCAACACGTAGCCCAAAAATTCAAACCATCATCGAGACCTAGCTAATTAGTTAAGCATAAACTTCAAAAATCGTTAGTCCCGATAATTACGCTTTCATTAATCACAAAAATAGAAATTAGGTGAAAAAGGGCCTAGATGCTTACAAGCTAGACATGTTCTAAGGAGACACACATATGTGTGCGTGTGAAATAAAAAAAGGCGGAGGTTAGAAAATGAAAGAGTGAGATTATTCTTGGGTGTTTGACATACAGGCCCATAATGTCCATGTATACCTCGAGCAAAGAAAGCTGGCCCACATAGTCCAAAATTCATATTAAGCTGGTCCTGGATTGGCAAACACTGCACACGTTTGTCTTTATGGGCCCAAAGTTCTCTCGCAGTTATACGTATTGCCCAACCCAATAGTTCAATTACTTGGGCAGCACGCAGTCCACTTTTCTGCGAACTTGTAATTTCTTTTCTTCTTTTCTGCTCTTTATTAATCACATTTTCATACGGGAGGTGGGACTTCGTACCTAGCGGTCTAGGTTCAATCCCAGATTCCCAGGTTCAATATATATATACATATGTATATATACACATATATGTATATATATATACATATGTGTATATATATATATACACATATATATATATGCGAATACGATTGCATTATAGTGGAAAAGTATACGCCAAACGCCGTGTTGTTACGGATTTGGCCTTCGCCTCTGTAATTCCAAAGATGTACAAGTTGATGCACTTGGGTGTGTTTATTGTCGTCTCTGTATATACATCGTTATTACTAAAAAGATTAATCGAGATCTCAAAGTCAAATATATTAATTACTCCTCTCACTAATCGACCTATTGACCATTGCGTATGAATTAGCTAGTCGAGCTGCTGACTCAGGCCCTGTTTAGTATGGCTGGAATTTTTCTGAAAAACAGCTTTTAACTGGGCTGCATGGTTGAAGAATTGCACGGCTGAAGAGGTCTGGTGTTTGACAGTCTGGCTTTTAAGTATAGTTTTTAGGTGTAAAGGATGTGGGTTAGGAATGAGGGTATAGTGGATATCACGTATAGTTTGGCAGAACTAAGTTACAGTGGATATCACGTACAATCCAAGTTAACGGATGAAGTAACTTTATCTAAAAAAACTAGTACATGCAAATGCATGAGTTTACGACTGGTATATATAATTAACTAGGAAGATTCGCGCGCTACGCCGCGCCGTGCGAAATTTGATAAAAAAATGATGAAAAGCGGGAAAAAACGGAAAAATGACGGCCGAAAAACGAATTTACGTTTTTATTTTTGGGAAACGGCCAACGAAAGCATTTTTTCCATGTTTCGGAGAAAACACGGTTCACAGAAATAATTTTTTCGGGCAAAACGAAGAAAGAAAACGGCTTTCCATATTTTTTGTGGGGAAATAGCCACCGAAAACATCTTCCCCATGCTCCGGAGGAAAAACGGATCACGAAAACATTTTTTCAGGGCAAAACGGAGAAAGGGAACGGTTTTCTATATTTTTTGTTTTGGAAAAACGGGCAAGAAAAACATTTTTCCCATGCTCTGAAGAAAAATCGGATGACGATTTTTTTTCCGGGCAAAACGGATAAAGGAAACGGTCTCCCAATTTTTTGGGGGGCCAAATAGCCACGAAAACATTTTTTTCGGGAAAAGCGAACAAAACCGATCACGAAAACATTTTTTCGAGCAAAGCGGAGAAAGGAAGCGGTTTACATTTTTTTGGGAAAAGCGGCCACGAAAATATTTTTCGCATGCTCTGGAGAAAAAGCGAGTCAAAAACATTTTTGGGGACAAAGCGGAGAAAGGACCCGAACGTAAAGCGCGATGACCTATTTGTTATAATTTTGGACCTGTTCGCTATTTTGAAAAATTAGTAAAGGGCTCGCTCGCGATTCGTATTTCACGGGAGGTCCTAAATGCAAAAGGGCGAACCAGGGACCTAAACGCGAACCGGGAAAAATATCTTCCTCTCACAAGAAATCGCGCGAGGACCTGGACGTCATTTCGGAAAACTGGAGGGGCTTCTGCGCAAAAGCGCCGGCCGACACGTGGGGAGGCCGGTTGGCCTCCGTTCTTAGGCTCCATAAGGTGGGCTACCACTAGAAAAAAGAAACAGCAATGATGTTGTTAATGCCACAACCGACGTCATCAGGTCAAATACTCCAATTAAAATTTCGGCCAATATTAACCACCTTATAGGGGCTAGCTTTGGAGGCCAGCCAGCCCCACCACGTGTCGGTCAGCTTTTTTGCGAGAAGCCCCTCGGTTTCTTCAGAATTACGTTCAGGTCCTTGCGCAATTTTATATGAGAGGAGAATATTTTTCCCGGTTCGCGTTTAGATCCCTGGTTTGCCGTTTTGCATGGAGGCCCTCCCATTAGGTGTGAATAGCGAGCGAGCCCTTTACTAATTTTTCAAAATAGCGAACAGGTCCAAAATTATAACAAATAGGTCTTTGCGCTTTACGTTCGGGTCCTTTCTCCGTTTTGTCCCAAAAAAATGTTTTCGGGGTCCGTTTTTCCTCCAGAGCATGCGAAAAATATTTTCGGTAGCCGTTTTTCCAAAAAAAAAATGTAGAACCGTTTCCTTTCTCCGTTTTGCTCGAAAAAAATGTTTTTGTGATCGGTTTCCCTCCGTTTTGCCCGAAAAAAATATTTTCGTGATCAGTTTTCCCTCCAGGGCATGGGGGAAATGTTTTCGGTGGCTATTTCCCCCCCAAAAAAATTGGGAGACCGTTTCCTTTATCCGTTTTGCCCGGAAAAAAAAATTGTCATCCGATTTTTCTCCGGAGCATGGGAAAAGTATTTTCGTTGCCCGTTTTTCCAAAACAAAAAATATGGAAAACCGTTCCCTTTCTCCGTTTTGCCCCAAAAAAATGTTTTCGTCATCCGTTTTTCCTCCGGAGCATGGGAAAGATGTTTTCGGCGGCTATTTCCCCACAAAAAAAATATGGAAAGCCGTTTTCTTTCTTCGTTTTGCCTGAAAAAAGTTATTTCCGTCAGCCGTTTTTTCTCCGGAACATGGAAAAAATGTTTTCGTTGGCCGTTTCCCCCAAAAAAAATGTAAATTCGTTTTTCGTCCGTCGTTTCTCCGTTTTTTCCCGCTTTTCCTTATTTTTGGATCAATTTCGCACGGCGCGGCGAAGCGCGCGGATCTTCCTAGTATTTCTATATAGCTCCAGGCCTCCAGCCAAATTTACAAATTGACCGGCACTACGCCAGCTGGCAATTGATGTCAACGCCTACACACTAGATAAATTAGCTGTGTTGCTCCCCATGTTCTTAGACAAAACGAACTGTCAAATATTCTTATGATTGCTCTCCAAATATTCCTCAAATATCTTATTTAATCTAGTTATTCAAACCAATTGATCATTATGTACATCCGTCTGCATCTATAAATATATCGAATGTCTTTCTCATCACATATCAAACGTCAATTCTTTCGACGAACATCTTTCAGACATCCTTTTCCTTCGATTGTTGTTCCTTCTTCTTCCGGAGTACGTTCCGGTTAGCAGTTTAATTACAACCCGAGGAAAGATGAGTAGGATGACGAAGCTGACATGCCTGCAGCTTCTCATGGTGGCCTTCCAGGCAACACTCATCACCACCATGTCATCTGCAGGTTTGCAGTACAATTACTACAGCTCGTCGTGCCCGGATGCCGAGGGGACGATCAGGAATTTCGTCTACTCCGCAATCGACGCTGACCCTAGCAAGGCTGCGGCCTTTATTCGCTTGCACTTCCACGATTGTTTTGTCAATGTATGTGCTGAGACTAATGACTAATCTTTTCAGCTATATTTGGTTAGCTAATTAACCCTTGCTTGCTGATGATTTTATTATCATTTCCTCCTACTATCGCGGAAATTTATAAATTGTAGTATGTATTTTGTCCTTTCTTGAAGTTAATTTTCCAGTGTTAGCTAACAAATTAAGTGCTACTGATTGATGATTACTTCCATGAAAGAAATGTAAACCGTTTTCTGTTTGACTGTTCGATCATTTAGGGTTGCGATGGCTCCATCCTCCTGGGACCCTCAAAGGCCAACAGTTCGCCAGAGAAGTCGGCGATCCCCCTGCGCGGGTATGTCGACGTCGACAACATCAAGGCGGCCGTCGAGGCCGTGTGCCCCGGGAAGGTCTCCTGCGCCGACATCCTCGCATTCGCCGCCCGCGACTCGGTCGCCAAATCCGGCGGCTTCGCCTTCCCTGTTCCCTCCGGCCGGCGCGACGGCAATGTGTCCTCGGCCTTTGCTGTCTTCTCGAACATGCCATCACCGTTCTTCGACGCCCAGGAGCTCATTGACAGCTTCGCCGCCAAGAACCTCAGCATCGACGACCTCGTGGCGCTCTCCGCCGCGCACTCCATCGGCGTGGCGCACTGCTCCGGTTTCGACAACCGGCTGTACCCCACGGTGGACCCGACGATGAACGCCAGCTACGCGGCGGACCTGAAGAAGACGTGCCCGGCGCCATCGACCGGCGGGCCGGACCCCATGGTGAACAACAGCATGGTGACGCCCACGACGCTGAGCAACCAGTACTACGAAAACGCCCTCGCCGGGCGGGTGCTATTCACATCGGACGCGGCGCTGCTCACCCGCAACGACACGAAGGCGAAGGTGGTGAGCAACTCCGGGGACCCGACGGCGTGGATGGTGCGGTTCGCGGCGTCGCTGATCAAGATGGGCGGCATCCAGGTGCTCACAGGGACGCAGGGAGAGATTAGGAGGTTCTGCAACGCCACAAACAGCTAATTAATTAAGGTGCGCGCGCGGCATGTTCGCACGTGTGTATTTCGCGGCGGTGCACGCACCTAGCGCTAATTCTTTATCAAATCCCTACATTCTATTCACAACATGTTGCAATGTTTGTACTATTAATTCACTCCATGTGTCGGTCGCTGTAATATTTTGGTTCGATGATTCACTTAAATTTTGGGATTGTCTATATATCATGTGACATATTTCTTTAAAAAAACCATTCGAAGTTTGGAAGACAAAGTCAGAAATTCAAATGATTTACCAAAAAAAAAGGGTTTTTGATAAGTTTCATCCGGATGTTTTCTTTACCATCATCCAAATTCCTGACCATTGGATTTGCTTTCAGATTGATACACGTCCCCCCCTGAATTCGAGGTGGGTTGATCTTACAGATATGTGTTTTGATCGTACGGTCCAAAGTTTGGATGTTTTTTGAGACAAAAACATCCGAATGATGCCTATACACTCCCAAAAAAAACATTTCACAGGTATATAGCAATTCTGTTAATTTTTGTGTTTCTTTTCGTCACCCTTCGCAAAGAAATGGGAGCACTATTTTTCCTTTCCATGTTCTTTCTAAGAAAAACAAATTACGTTGAGAACCCTTTCCATTCTTCGTTTGTTAGCAAGTTAGCAACTGCACGTGTTCCTCTAGAAAAAAAAAAAAGCAACTGCATGCACGTGTACGAAGTTAAGAACAAGAACTTGTTAGGTTGTTTTAGTATAGTTGACCAATTGTTGGTATTGGATAGGATGTTATGCAAAATGCTTAGGTTAAACGGTTACAGTGAGTAGTTTTCATAAAAACAGAATTGTATATTTGAACTTTGATGATTTCATATAAGTAGGTTTAACAAGTACTTTTTAGATATATTATCTTCAATTCCAAATTAATATACGTTGTTCTAGATATTAGCATGGTATGCAAGGTTCATGGTATTTTATTTAGAATTCCTATGATCCTATCATAACATGCATGGTGTTACAAATCATAAAACACACATATTATGAAAGTATATATCACTGTGAACAAACCAATACCAATTTCATTTGGCCAACCTATATATTATAAATGAGGTGCAAATTTAGTCTATGTTGATGTCCTATATATGTAATTGAAGGGTGCTTGTGAGGAGGTGCAGATTTTAGTCTAAACGCCCATCAGGCATTTGCTATCTGCTCTGTTAAAATTTGTATGATAAATACGCTTTATTGAAAACATCGCAACGTATTTTTCAAGAATAAATACTGTACTCCCTCTATCTCACAAAATAAGTCCAAAATCTACTATATGCACAAATCAAGGAGACACTAATGTTTTTTTTTAAAAAAAACTTATGTCATTAGACCATACATACCATATTAAATGACATACTAATTAAGGGTATACATCTAGTGTAAAACACCTTTTATCATGTAAACTCCATAAAATCTATATGTAAAAGTTTTTCAACAATTCTAAAAAATTACAATAAGTACATAGGGGATGCGAGCTTCTAAAATCCTCTAAAATTTTAAGATCAAACTCAATCATATTTGAAAATATGAAATTAACAAGCAGCCATATGAATACGGCTGAACAGTGAAAAATCACTATTTAGGCCAAATTTGTTTTTTTATATTTTTGAAATACGATCGATTTTGTTTTTCAAATTTTATGAGCTCTTTTACGGTGGATTAAATTGAATATGAACCGTTCATTCTTTTTGATTCAATGGATCAGATTAACTAGAGTTTACTTATACTACACCTGGTAGTAGAGTAGTAGAAACACCCTTAACAAATCAACGGTTAGATGTGATTTCTACTACACATTTTATACTACAAGTATAATCCACCGTAAAATTTCTCAATTTTATAGGGTCATAAAAGTTCACCTTTTAAAAACTTGTACGTATAATTTCACGGAGTTTACACTGGGTATATGCGCTACATGGCTACAACAAATCATTCACTTTGTCAACATTAAAGGAGAAGTATAAGGTGAAAATACTGTAATGCCTACACCTTTAATCTTCACAATAAAACGATATTGTGGGATTACGTTTCTTAAAATAAGAATTTATAGTGCGGGACGGAGGGATTATATTAACGCGGACCACAACGCAACGTTCGAATACATGCATCCATGTGCGATAATGTGGCTTGACGTGATCACCTAGCTAGGTTCCACGTTTATTTTACATTAAATGGCGTACTTTGGTTCTCGGAAAACAGCCCTAATTGATTGGTTAAGTACTCGTGCCCGAGAAACATGAGTGCTCTGTTTTTCTTTTCTTTGCAAGGCGTGATCGAGGAAGAGTTTATTGGCTTTGCTGTGTAAGGTTCGACGACTTGGATCAGTGGTTAGAAATGCATGTGGGAGATACGGGTGGTGGTACGATGAGTTGGTATATATAGCATCATATTATTCTCCGCCTTAATTAGAATTGTGGTTTCGTGGAACTAATACGTATCATGCTATACCAACCTACTTGATTCCTTAAGTCAAACGAAAAATGTTACGTTCAAAATTAGGATGAGATTAACAATTTAACATGGGTCAAAGTATGGCTGAACAGGTGCATGAACTGAATTTTTTTTTAGGGAAAGGTACATAAGCTGATAAGCATGATTCAGCTTGTGTGAACTCGTAGTTAATCTGGACCTTCCTCTCAAGAAATACAAAACAGCTGACCGGGCTTAGTAGGCCTTTAGCTGGGCCGAGGCAGGACCAGACTCATGTGCCAATGGGCTGTCTGGACCTAGCCAGCCATTAACAAGCATTTCCCGAGAGAGAGAGAGAGAGAGAGAGAGAGAGTAGTAGTAGTAGTAGTAGGATGGGTGATCTATTGGAAAGTGCTTGTACTGCGTTAAAACCGACGATATAACTCATTAGTTAAGCGTGTTTAGGCGAGAGTAATATTTAACTAGGACGCATTATGTTTATTAGTAGTGTTGAATCAATGTCGGTTTTATGTATATTACAGACGGTTCTTGGCTAGAACCGTCTGTGATAACAAATTACCACAGATGGTTATATCCACGAACGGTTTGCGGATAGAACCGTCTGTGATATGCAACAATTATCACTGACACATAGTTACAGATGGTTCGAAAAACTGTCTGTGATGGATGGGTGACTTCTTGGGAAGTACTTGTATTGCGTTAAAACCGGCGATATAACTCATTAGTTAAGCATGTTTAGGCGAGAGTAATACTAATTAGGACGCATTATGTTTATGTGAGGAGCCGTCCAGACTGTCCTCGAGCTATTGGAACACCCCGTTAACCTCATTGGATTTGGAGGCTAGCAACGATTCGCCGATGGCGCTCGCGATGCTAGCATCCAAGCCCAAATGAGATAACAGTGGAACCATTCAAATAACTCGACCACAGCCCCGGTATTCCCCCGGTATGCGACCCGAACTCGCCCAGGATCGCCCCGCATACCGGTTTCCACTGCCACATCAATTCAATTTGCATAAAGGGGACAACGAACTCAAACCCCACAACCGGACACGCAACGCGGAAGCACAACAAGACTAAACCAAAGCACAAAGACAAACCCGACAACCACACAACTAAAACAACTCAACTAGCATGCTAGACAAATAAGATGATGCAACCTAAACCAAGATAGCACAAAAATTCGAAAATCCGGCATGACCTTCCTAGATTCTAGGACATCCACTCAGCAGACAAGAAAAGCAGTTGATATAGCATGATAATATGGAAAGGATAAAAGCAACAAACAAGCATGATAAGGACATCACAACACAACCACGATCAACAGGAAGAATACCAAGTCTTCAAGCCACACAGGACATGGTATTTAAAGCTAGCTATACAACAAAAGGGAGTTTAACCAACACATTAGCAAAATATGACATCTCCGGAAGTGTTACGCTTTGAACACTTCGGGCGTAATGTTTATCGCGGTAACCTCTACTCGATGTCCCGAGCACCGAGGCGATAGGGGACAGAACTTCGCAGCCCTCGATCCTCACCTGAAAACCACAACGCAGAAGCATGAGTACGAAGGTACTCGCAAGACTTACCCGTGGTCCATATACGACCGACTCCAAAGGGTTATGCATTTGGGTACAGAAAGGAATAAAGCTGAAGGTAATAGTGCGGAAAAGCATTAACATTTGTAGTATGAGTATAATGACTAAACCGATTACAAATTTAAAGCGTTATTGACCGCACCTACTTCTATCATGAAGTTGAAAGGTAACAACACCAAAGTAAAGCATTTACAACCATTTTAAAGCTCAAGTACAACGGCGAGCCAGGAATTTAAGTTATTACTCGTTGAGTGTCGGATGACGCGGCGTGCTCATATCCGAGGCGCGGCAATTCGAATCGCTTAATTAACCTGCGCAGGAAGCATTGATCGCACGACATGTGCCACAAAGTACCTCATGTCAACCCCTCCCATCCATACCCATTCGTTGAACCATCTTCATGCGGTCCGAGCACCTAGCACCCCTCGAGCGACCCAAGCCCGGCTTGGCCCTCGAGGGTCGGCTAAGCCTCGCCCTCAACCACATCCAACCGCATGAGGGCATGATCCATCGAGCGGCATGTGATGAAAGAGTGGCTTACCCAACCATATTCAGGCATGCGATCAACCTAATGGTGCTTTCGATCAACATGGCACACAAGCGGATCGGTCCTTAATTGACACAGGCGGGACTACGCCAATTGAGTCTCCATACCCAATTGATCCTACTCTCCCGCTTGGCCGCCAATTATTAATGTCTACCTCCAAGTAACATGGTGAACCCATTTCCAATATAGTTCACATGTGTAGTATTTAATACTCTCAAGTGATGGAACCGTCCACCACTTGGCCCAAACCCGACCTCTAAGCAAACTAAGCATGGACACATTGTATTTACCCATAAGCTAGCTCCAAAGGAAAGGTTCAACAAGTGTCAAGGAGTGAGTGTGCAGCAATTAGGTTCTACTACCCTTACCACCATTGACTCCTAATGCAAAAACCTAATCATTCAATAAGCATTTTATTCACCAAAATAAACATATATAAAGGGTTGAACATGCTTAGGTGCTTGCCTGATGCTTCTGTCGGATCCTCAGTAACCACCGGCTCACCGTGATCACCCTCGACCACAGCCGCGTCACCCTCCGAGCGATCGTTCTCTACACGATGACAATGCAAGATGAAATGAGATGCATGTGATGCGTATGAGGGGGAATGACAATTAAAGAAAAATGAGAGCATTCATCAAGTCAAAATGGAAACAATGCGAAATCCCACAAAAACAGTCAAACATCAATACGATTAGCTCACCCTACTACGATCCAAACCTTCATAGCTAGTGATTTATTTGACATCAACCCCCAAAGAAGTTATTAAGGTACACCACGAACCAGAGCATAAAGACCCTAATGAATTCATTTATCATGGACTAGGGGCTTCGGCCATATGAAAGAAATCCAGGACAGGCCTAGCATAACCCTCACAGATTACATCAGAAGCATCGCGCTCCAACCATCGATTAACCATTACAGACACAACAGTAGGAAATGAGCTAGAACATAGCATAAGCTGTAAGGGTTGAACGAAAGGAATGGGGAATGGGTCTCCGAATTTGAAATGTAAGGGTTGCGCCATGTACTCCGTTAGCCGTAAATACTCCTAATGCATAAAAATGGGGAACACATACACCACCCAGGTTGCATGACCTATCTAATAGAATCTTCGCAACACAAACCGAAGAACAGCAGTTCGCCTTAAGATTATAGCATTATGCATCAACATTTACTACGTAAAGGACTTATTAGCCACTACTAGCAGTACACTAACTCGTAACCATTCCGAACCGTCAACCCACAGCCACTCTAGAACCAACTAAGCTACACAAGGTGGTACCCAGGACAAGAGTTATAGACTACATGCCAGGACCGAGCCCCAAGCAAACCCCCCAACGTATCAACATCCGGAGGGCGATGACACAGCCAGCTCCAGGAGCTCCGAGAGACGGCGCAAGGGACAAAGATTTCGAACCAGTAGGAAGAAGAAAGAGAGACCAACCATTAACAGTACTCTTCCCACCTACCAAATCATTCACACCACAAGCCAGTGCACTAAACCTCAATTTAATCATTCTCATCCTATCCAACTTGTACCCGATTCCAAGGAAAGCAACGGCTCATCACAGACTACAAGCACATCACCAACACACCATTTGCCATCACCTCCTAGGCATTCTAGCAAACACTTGCCATGCATCACTTTGGAGCAAACCACCCAAAACACAACCAACCCAAGCCATGGCCATGGAGCTAGAGCTCGGCCATGGGGAGGTAGAGGGAGGAAGGGAATGCAGAGAGGGGGGGGGAGCTCACCCAGCAGTGGAGGAGGTGGTGGGAGCCGGCGGCGGCGAGGGGGGGGCAGCAGTGGACGGCGTCGGCTCCAGGGGGAGTGACCCGGCCGAGGCCGGGTGGAGGCGGCGCCGAGGCGAGGCCGGCTGGCGGCGGGGAGCCTGAGGAAGAAGCGCCAGCGTCGCCCAGGTGGAGGAGGGCCGTGCGGTGGGGAAAAGAAAAGAAAAGTGGCGTGGGGGAAGGAACCGGGTGGAGAAAGAGAGGAAGAAGGTTGGGGGAAAAATTGATTTGTGGAATTACCTTCCTACCCTCATGACACACACGGAGAGAACTAGAGCCACGACAAATCCTCCCCCCTTAGGGGAATCTCGCCCCGAGATTCAAAACGAGTGCATAGTTGGAAGGGAATTTTACATGGACAAAAACCGCGAAGGGATAGGGTTGAAGTACTTACATGGTTTGGAAGAATTCGGGATACTCGTCTTTCAAATGATCCTCCCGCTCCCAGGTGGCTTCATCCTCAGTGTGATTGCTCCACTGAATCTTATAGAACTTGAGAGCCTTCCTACGAGTCTTGCGTTCGGCTTCATCTAAAACCCGAATAGGACGTTCTTTGTAGGATAGATCGGGTTCAGGCTGAACCCCGAGTTCATCCACCTCCAGAGATTCAAAGGGAGTACGGAGGCACTTCTTCAATTGCGAGACATGGAAGACATTGTGGACCATCGCTAGAGAGGGAGGAAGCTCCAACTGATATGCCACCTGACCACGCCTTCCAAGGATCCGGAATGGACCTATGTAGCGAGGCGCCAACTTTCCCTTAACCCCAAAACGACGGGTGCCCCGGAGAGGAGATACCTTCAAATAGACAAAGTCGCCAATGTCAAAGAAGAGAGGTCTCCTACGGTGATCAGCATAGCTCTTCTGTCGCGATTGAGCTACCCTCAGATTCTCTTGGATGGTTTTCACCTTATCTTCTGCCTCCATGACTAGTTCAGGCCCAATGAACGAGCGTTCCTCGCTCTCGAACCAATTGAGAGGTGCCCGACGACTACGACCATAGAGTGCTTGAAAGGAGACATTTTGATCTTGGTTTGGTAGCTGTTGTTGTAGGCAAACTCAGCATACGGAAGACACTCATCCCATTTCTTCCCATAAGACAGAACACAAGATCTCAACATATCCTCAAGTATCGATTGACCCTCTCGGTTTGGCCGTCGGTTTGTGGGTGATATCTTTGAGTTTGTGAAGTAACTTAGTGCCCAACGCTTCATGCAAGCTTTTCGACCGAGAAACAAAGCGAGAGCCTCGATGCGAAACTATCCGCTTTGGTACTCCATGAAGACATACAATCCGAGAGATGTACAACTCCGCATACCTCTTGAATTGATAAGGTATGCGAACGGCTAGAAAATGTCTTGACTTGGTCAACCGTTAAACAATAACCCAAATGGAATCATGACCGAAGAAGTCGAGGGTAGGCGGTAATGAAATCCATGCTAATATCCTCCCATTTCCGGTTTGGGACGGGCAATGGCTGAAGAGTGCCAGCTGGCTTGAGATGTTCCGCTTTCACCCTTTTGCAAACATCGCATTCGGACACATAACGAGCAATCTCGTGCTTCATGCGGGTCCACCAAAACTGCTGTTTCAAGTCTTGGTACATCTTATTGCTACCCGGATGGATTGTGAGCAACGAGTTATGGGCTTCATCAAGGATCGCCCGCTTCAACTCTTGGATATCCGGGACAACTATCGCTGGCCGAACCACAAGGTTCCTTGCTCATCCAGGCGAAAACCAGGAGCCCGACGGAACCAAGTTATTGCGAATGCGAGGTAACACCCGCATCTCCGCCTTGTGCCTCCCGAATCTGATCAATCAATGTGGACTTCAATTCCACATTAGACAAGGTCCCTTCTTCTATCATTTCCAGGTTGAGCTTCTGGAACTCAGCACAAAGGGTGGCACTCCGTGGTGGAAGAGCAAGGCAATGGCATTGTACCTTGCGGCTCAATCGTCGACCACCACATTGGCCTTCGAGGGTGGTAATGGACTTCAAATTGTAGTCCTTTATCAATTCAAGCCACCGTCTTTGCCTCATATTCAGTGCACTGCGTGAAGATGTACTTGAGGCTTTTGTGATCGGTGTAGACATTGCACTTGTTCCCAAGAGATAATGGCGCCAAATCTTCAATGCATGGACCACTGCGCAAGCTCCAAATCATGGGTGGGGTAGTGCTCTTCATGACATTTTAGGCTGCCGAGGCGCATAAGCGACAACTCGGCTGTCTGCATAAGCACTGACCAAGTCCGATGCGGATGCATCGCGATGAAGCGTCGAGCGGCTCGTGAATATTGGGTGGGTGAGGATCGAGCTGTAGTGAGGCGCTGCCAGAGTCCGGAATGCCTGCTCACAGCCCACGGACCACTTGAACTCGCTGCCCTTCTTCAGTAACTCCGTCATAGGCTTGGCTATCTTGGAGAAGTCCTGAATGAAACGGCGATAATAGCCAGCCAGCCCAAGGAAACTGCGGATCTCGGTGACAGACTTGGGCTGTTCCCATTTGAGCACGTCCTGCACTTTGCTTGGGTCGACAGCGACACCTTGCTCGGAGAGGACGTGCCCCAAGAACGATACCTCCTTCAGCCAAAATTCGCACTTCTTTGAACTTGGCATAAAGGCGATGTTCTCGAAGCCTCCACGAGAACAATGTGAAGATGCTTGGCATGGTCTTCTTCATTCGCCGAATAGATAAGGATGTCATCAATGAAGATGACCACAAAGGAATCAAGCTCTTCCATGAAGATGGAATTCATCATGTACATGAAGTATGCCGGTGCATTCGTCAACCCGAACGACATGACGGTGTACTCGTACAGCCCATACCGAGTGGAGAAGGCTGTCTTCGGAATATCCTCAGCCCGGATCTTAATCTGATGGTACCCGAGCCTCAGGTCAATCTTGGAGAATACCCGTGCACCAGCAAGCTGATCGAACAGGATATCAATCCGCGGCAGAGGGTATTTGTTCTTGATAGTAACTGCATTCAAAGGACGATAATCCACACATAGACGAAGAGAACCGTCCTTCTTAGTCACGAAGAGAGCCGAGCAGCCCCAAGGTGAGGAGCTTGGGCGAATGAACCCCTTGTCCATCAGTTCCTTTAACTGCTTCTTCAATTCCGCCAATTCATTTGGCGGCATCCTATATGGCCGCTTGGACACGGGAGCAGTCCCGGGTTGGAGTTCAACCACGAACTCAATGTCGCGATCAGGCGGCATCCCGGCGATTAGTGGGGAACACATCCGGGTACTCCGAAACCACGGGAATGGACTCTAACTCCTCAATTTCAGCACCATTCAAGGAGCAAAGAGTGGCATTGCCACCATCGAGAAGTAGAGTCAACCGGTCGCCCTTCGGCCCCTTGAGCGAGATGGAGCGGCGAGAACAATCTGAGAATGGCTCTTTGTCGGGTTAGCCAATTCATGCCCAAGATAACATCTATCCCACGAAGGTCAAGGAGTAACAAGTTGACAAGGAATGGAACCCCTTGGATCAGAACAGTTGCTTCTTGGACTACTTGATTAGCCACAATCTTTGAACCCGGTGCTTCAATGAGGAAGGGGGTGTTGCTGCAACTCACTCTCATTTGATGATGCATAGCAAAATCCTTGCGAATAAGCGAATGAGAAGCCCACTGAATCGAGCGAGAACTCTAGCGACATGCCCATCAATGCACAACATACCCGGTCAACACATGGTCGCCCTCTGGAATCGCCTCGGCGTCGGTGTAGTGGACCCGGCCATGCCGGCTTGAGGTGCCTTCCCGTAGGGGCGTGGAGGCGGTGCGCCCTGAGGCCTTGGAGCATCGAGTTGTTGCCCCGCTTGGGAAAAGGGCAATCTCGATGAAGTGTCCCCGCGCCACGGTTGTAGCACGGGCGGAACTGAACTTGCCCCCGCTCTCACTCCGGCGGTGGCGGTGGAGGCCGAGGAGCAGCAACGAGGCAGGGCGAGGGCATCGGCTGGTAGTGGAAGTGTAGGAGCAGTGCCCTCGGTAGAGGAAAAGCGATCCGAAACGCCGCGATGACTGCCGCCAGCTGGAAAAGGTGTCGTCCTCTTCCGTTTCTTCTCTTCTTGGTGATTCTTCATCTTATGCTCAACAGTGATCGCCCGACTCACCAAGTTATTGAAGTCCGGGAAATCACACACAGAGAGCTTGTCTTGCATCTTTGCTGACAGCCCACCCATGAAGCGGTCCTGCTTCTTCTGATCATTGTTCACTTCTTCTGGCGCATATTGGGCCAAATAGTTGAACTCTCGGGAATAGTCCATCACAGACTTGTTCCCTTTGCTTGAGAGAGAGGAACTCTGCCTCTTAATGTCCATGAGCCCCTTCGGGATGTGATACGCCGAAAGGCCTCACGGAACTCCGCCCAAGTCACCTGGTGACCGGCGGGCTGCATGACCAGAAATTAGCCCACCAAGCACCAGCGAGGCTCTGGAGGCTGTTGGCGACAAAGAGTGCCTTTTCATGATCTTCGCGGCGGATGAGAGCAAACTTCGCTCAATTGTGCGCAACCAATCATCACCTCAAGTGGCTCGCTGGCGCGAGAGAAGGTGGGTGGCTGTGTATGCAAGAAATCCAGATAGCCATTGGGGCGGTCTCGCCCATCACGGCCACCTCGAGGAGCTTGATTCTGGACAAGCATTTCCAGAATTCGGTTGGTTGTCTGCTGATTTTGTTCCGACCTCAGCAGCACATCCAAGAGGTTGGGAGGAGGAGGCGGATCGCCATCGTGAGGCTGCGATCGCCCCGCACCCTCATCACCTCCCATATCCCCGTGGGTCCTCGTGCATGCGTCAACCAAAAGTAGACGACACGAGTTAGACACCACAAGGAAGGAATAAGCTCTTACACTCGGCCAAAATTCTAATTTAAACATGAGCTAGACAGTAGCACAATCTAACATACATAAAAGCATAGATCAAGATGCAAAATGACATGGCAAGGCATATGCATGCATGGTATGACATGAAATGCACGATTCCAACGTGATCGCTTCTCCCACACTCATTATTCAACCCACGCAACCGAATTATAAACATAGGGCGGGTAATATAGCGTTAATTTCTACTAGAAGGCTAGTAAACCACAATCAATCACCTAAGTGGTTGTCAAGTTTAGAGTTCGTCTTTATGCACCTTGCTCTGATACCAGCCTTGTGAGGAGCCGTCCAGACTGTCCTCGAGCTATTGGAACACCCCGTTAACCTCATTGGATTTGGAGGCTAGCAACGATTCGCCGATGGCGCTCGCGATGCTAGCATCCAAGCCCAAATGAGATAACAGTGGAACCATTCAAATAACTCGACCACAGCCCCGGTATTCCCCCGGTATGCGACCCGAACTTCGCCAGATCGCCCCGCATACCGGTTTCCACTGCCACATCAATTCAATTTGCATAAAGGGGACAACGAACTCAAACCCCACAACCGGACACGCAACGCGGAAGCACAACAAGACTAAACCAAAGCACAAAGACAAACCCGACAACCACACAACTAGAACAACTCAACTAGCATGCTAGACAAATAAGATGATGCAACCTAAACCAAGATAGCACAAAAAATTCGAAAATCCGGCATGACCTTCCTAGATTCTAGGACATCCACTCAGCAGACAAGAAAAGCAGTTGATATAGCATGATAATATGGAAAGGATAAAAGCAACAAACAAGCATGATAAGGACATCACAACACAACCACGATCAACAGGAAGAATACCAAGTCTTCAAGCCACACAGGACATGGTATTTAAAGCTAGCTATACAACAAAAGGGAGTTTAACCAACACATTAGCAAAATATGACATCTCCGGAAGTGTTCTGCCCCTGAACACTTCCGGGCGTGAGTGACATCGCAGTAACCTCTACTCGGTGTCCCGCCCGGGCACCGAGGCGATGAGGACAGAACTCGCATGACCCTCCCGATCCTCACACGAAAACCACAAGCGAAGCATGAGTACGAAGGTACTCGCAAGACTTACCCGTGGTCCATATACGACCGACTCCAAAGGGTTATGCATTTGGGTACAGAAAGGAATAAAGCTGAAGATAATAGTGCGGAAAAGCATTAACATTTGTAGTATGAGTATGACAGCTAAACCGATTACAAATTTAAAGCAGTTATTGACCGCACCTACTTCTATCATGAAGTTGAAAGGTAACAACACCAAAGTAAAGCATTTACAACCATTTTAAAGCTCAAGTACAACGACGAGCCAGGAATTTAAGTTATTACTACGTTGAGTGTCGGATGACGCGAGCGTGCTCATATCCGAGAGCGCGGCAATTCGAATCGCTTAATTAACCTGCGCAGGAAGCATTGATCGCACGACATGTGCCACAAAGTACCTCATGTCAACCCCTCCCTTCCTTACCCCTTCGTTGAACCTTCTTCATGCGGTCCGAGCACCTAGCACCCCTCGGCGACCCAAGCCTGGCTTGGCCTCGAGGGTCGGCTAAGCCTCGCCCTCAACCACATCCAACCGCATGAGGGCATGATCCATCGAACGGCATGTGATGAAAGAGTGGCTTACCCAACCATATTCAGGCATGCGATCAACCTAATGGTGCTCGATCAACATGGCACACAAACGGATCGGTCCTTAATTGACACAGGCGGGACTACGCCAATTGAGTCTCCATACCCAATTGATCCTACTCTCCCGCCCGGTCGCCAATTATTAATGTCTACCTCCAAGTAACATGGTGAACCCATTTCCAACATAGTTCACATGTGTAGTATTTAGTACTCTCAAGTGATGGAACCGTCCACCACTTGGCCCAAACCCGACCTCTAAGCAAACTAAGCATGGACACATTGTATTTACCCATAAGCTAGCTCCAAAGGAAAGGTTCAACAAGTGTCAAGGAGTGAGTGTGCAGCAATTAGGTTCTACTACCCTTACTACCATTGACTCCTAATGCAAAAACCTAATCATTCAATAAGCATTTTATTCACCAAAATAAACATATATAAAGGGTTGAACATGCTTAGGTGCTTGCCTGATGCTTCTGTCGGATCCTCAGTAACCACCGGCTCACCGTGATCACCCTCGACCACAGCCGCGTCACCCTCCGAGCGATCGTTCTCTACACGATGACAATGCAAGATGAAATGAGATGCATGTGATGCGTATGAGGGGGAATGACAATTAAAGAAAAATGAGAGCATTCATCAAGTCAAAATGGAAACAATGCGAAATCCCACAAAAACAGTCAAACATCAATACGATTAGCTCACCCTACTACGATCCAAACCTTCATAGCTAGTGATTTATTTGACATCAACCCCAAAGAAGTTATTAAGGTACACCACGAACGAGCATAAAGACCTAATGAATTCATTTATCATGGACTAGGGGCTTCGGCCATATGAAAGAAATCCAGGACAGGCCTAGCATAACCCTCACAGATTACATCCGAAGCATCGGCGCTCCAACCATCGATTAACCATTACAGACACAACAGTAGGAAATGAGCTAGAACATAGCATAAGCTGTAAGGGTTGAACGAAAGGAATGGGGAATGGGTCTCCGAATTTGAAATGTAAGGGTTGCGCCATGTACTCAGATTAGCGTAAATACTCCTAATGCATAAAAATGGGAACACATACACCACCCAGGTTGCATGACCTATCTAATAGAATCTTCTAACACAAATCAAGAACGGGCAATTCGCCTTAGGATTATAGCATTATGCATCAACATTTACTACGTAAAGAACTTATTAGCCACTACTAGCAGTACACTAACTTGTAACCATTCCGAACCGTCAACCCACAGCCACTCTAGAACCAACTAAGCTACACAAGGTGGTACCTAGGACAAGAGTTATAGACTACATGCCAGGACCGAGCCCCAAGCAAACCCCCCAACGTATCAACATCCGGAGGGCGATGACACAGCCAGCTCCAGGAGCTCCGAGAGACGGCGCAAGGGACAAAGATTTCGAACCAGTAGGAAGAAGAAAGAAAGACCAACCATTAACAGTACTCTTCCCACCTACCAAATCATTCACACCACAAGCCAGTGCACTAAACCTCAATTTAATCATTCTCATCCTATCCAACTTGTACCCGATTCCAAGGAAAGCAACGGCTCATCACAGGACTACAAGCACATCACCAACACACCCTTTGCCATCACCTCCTAGGCATTCTAGCAAACACTTGCCATGCATCACTTTGGAGCAACCCACCCAAAACACAACCAACCCAAGCCATGGCCATGGAGCTAGAGCTCGGCCATGGGGAGGTAGAGGGAGGAAGGGAATGCAGAGAGAGGGAGCTCACCCAAAGATGGAGGAGGTGGTGGGAGCCGCGGCGGCGAGGTGGCAGCAGGGCGGCGTCGGCTCGAGAGTGACCCGGCCGGGGGCGCCGGGTGGAGGCGGCGCCAGGCGAGGCAGTGGCCGGGCCGGCGCGGGAGCACGGGGAAGGGCGCCGGCGGCGTCGCCCAGGCGGAGGAGGGCCGTGCGGTGGGGAAAAGAAAAGAAAAGTGGCGTGGGGGAAGGAACCGGGTGGAGAAAGAGAGGAAGAAGGTTGGGGGAAAAAAATTGATTTGTGGAATTACCTTCCTACCCTCCTGACACACACGGAGAGAACTAGAGCCACGACAGTTTATTAGTAATGCTGAATCAGTGTCCGTTTTATGCATATTACAGACGTTTCGTAGATAGAACCGTCTGTGATGTGTATTTTTACGTAAACCGTCTGTGATATGCAACGATTATCACAGATACATAGTTACAGATGATTCGGAAAACCGTCTGTGATGACGGTTTCGAATCGTCTGTAATGATCTTTTGTGCAGCAGTGGGGCGCTCTGTTCCGTCGGTGGATATTTTTTGTTCGACTTTTTGGTACAAGAGCGAGAGACACCGGAGTCACTCCGCGGCTATTTAACGATGAAGACGTTTGAAATTGTATTTAAACAGAATTAAGAGGCATAATGTATGATTTAACAAATAAAAGCCATATTTAATGTTTTAGGAACCGCTCGTCATAAGTCACGTGTTTCGTACACGAATACGTACGTATGAGCAGCAGTGGGCTGCACACAACATATATCAACGTGAGGAATTTTAGGTTGGGTGAGCGGCGGAGGGGGTGGCACAGAGCTCATGAAGAAGCAGATCTAGCGCGCGGCAACGGCGACGACTACGGAGGAGCTCCGGACATGGAGGAGACGGGAGGGAGAGTGCTCGCGACGATCGGCGCAGATGAACAGGACAGTGGCAACGGGCGATGGTAGAGGGAGCAAGGCGGTGGTTGGCAAGTGAGCGTGGTCGGGGGAAATGGGTGCATGCTCAATTAGACTATGGAGTACCCAGCAGGAATTGAGATCCTCTGATGTCGATTCTCTGACGTTGAGTCACTGACATGTAAGCCTCATATGTCACATGTCAGTGACTCAACATCTGAATCCACCCATGCATATATATTTTGAAATTAAATTCGTTACTCGAATTGTGAAAAGTGTTCAGTAATTTAAAGATACTTCTTTTTCTTCCTTCCCCTCTCTCTGTGGTGGGAAACTTGCTTCCCAAACCTTTTTGCCAAACTGAAGGGGGAAAAAAGGCTAGCTACATGCAGAAAACGCAGTCCAATATATTTACGAAGAATCTCCTGGATGTGTAAGCTTGATGAGTAGTACTGCCTTATCTCAAACCGACGATCGATCCAAAATTTGACTATATATACATTGTGTTGTAATGTACTGCACTTACTAGTAAGCCACTGTCGTCCAACTTGTTGCTTCCGGCGGACGCAAGCGTCCATAAATAGAAGTGTGACGGCTATCGGTAACCAACTAGCTTAGAAGGTGCGCTAGCGATGGAGACCGTGCATGTCTTCGAGTTTTAATACGAAAACGACACGAAACCATAAGCGTACGTAATTAACTACGTGCCATGCATTAACCACCGCCTGCCATGAGCAGAGACGAGGTCGTACGTGTCAACCGACGGCTACCCCATCGAACGCGGAACCATGTGCTTATCTAGCCTATTACTCCCTCCAATCATAAATAATAGTTATTTTAGATCTCGATATGGTCTCTAAACCTCAACTTTAACAAGTGCGGATAGCATGCCGCCATGTGGCACTACCTGAGAGCAGAAGAATCCCTGATGTGGTGGGCCTTGTCCTGTTCTCGCGATCGGCCGAGTTATAGACGAGCCTCAGACACAGCGGTGGAAGATGTCATCTGTCACGTCTTCTACTTAGAGAGAAAATTATTTTTATAAATACATTCACAAAATGGCTAGTTTTGTAAAAGAAAAAAAAAAGCCACATGGGGCTAGATAAGCACTCATTTCTTGCATGCTTGTTGCATGAATTTCAGGGTTGTGTTCTTATTTCCAGACGTGTTTGAAGATTTGTGCGCCGTCCATCTCGGTCTGCAGAGCTAACTGCGCATGCGCCGGCGAGTGGCACGAACAACGGTCCGTCGAGGCCGGCTAGTCGGCACCGTCTATTCCTCCGGCCGGATGCTAAATGTCCAACCTTGCTCCAAGCCTCCCTCCAACACACGTTCATTTTTTCCCCTCTGTCACCGCGCCAAGGACGTCGATGCCACATGGCACAGCGGCAGCGATCGATGAGCTAGGAGGAAGTGGCGGCGCACCGCCTCTGGGGCTCCCGGCGCCGTACAAGAATAGCCGACCGTGTGGGTATTCTTTACGGTACTATTAAAATTTCTAATATTTCTGTCCATTGTACTTACATGATTCTTGAGCATTCTTTATGGTAGTATTAACATTTCACAGTATGATTAAGCTTGTAAATTTTTGTAAAAATCTGACGGTGATTCTGTTCTTTTTTATTAATTACTATTTTTTATTTTTTAGAAGCACTAGATGAATGAAAAATTGTTAAAAATTCTCTGAGTGTTTTATAGATTAATTGGGATTTATTCAGATTTTTTGTAATTTTTCTTGAATGTGCTAAAAATCAAATAAAATCAACATTATGTCAGCATACCATGCCAGTGCGTGCCCTCCCTCCCTGCCAACCTCTTGCGAAGTTACGTGACAGCACTCTCGCAGTTAACCGGTCGAATTTGGCTCGCACACGCATGCATGCACACAATTAATATTGTGATTCGTGCATATATATACAGCACATATATGCAGCCGTGGCACTGCTGCACACTGTCTCCTCACCGCTTGGATCAACGGAAGCTTCCAAACTAGGAGCAACGTACGTAGCTCGATCGGTAGCTCTCCAATTTGCGTTTGATCGCAAGTACACGTACGCGCGCTCGCCACGATGGGCTTCTTCTCCTACCTCCTGTCTCTGGCAACGACGATGCTGGCCGCGTCGTCCGTCGTCGCGCATGCGTCGGCCGGCGGCCTGTCGGTGGGTTACTACATGCACTCGTGCCCGCAGGCGGAGAAAATCGTCCGCGCCGCCGTCACCAAGGCCTTCGACAAGGACCCCGGGACCCCCGCCGACATCATCCGCCTCTTCTTCCACGACTGCTTCGTCAGGGTACGTACGTGCCTAGCTAGCTAGCTTGTGTACATGCACGCCAATTTGTAGCTTAAGTAGGCAGTAGCTGTAACCTTTTGTTGCATGTACGTATGCGCGCGACACAGGGTTGTGACGCGTCGGTGCTGCTGGACTCGACGCCGGGGTCCAAGGCGGAGAGGGAGTCGCCGGCCAACAACCCGAGCCTGGATGGTTTCGACGTCATCGAGGACGCCAAGGAGGAGCTCGAGAGGCAGTGCCCGCGCACCGTCTCCTGCGCAGACGTGCTGGCCCTCGCCGCGCGCGACGGCACCTACCTCGCCGGCGGCCACGACTTCCCCATGCCCACCGGCCGCCGCGACGGCTGCGTCTCCCGCGAGGAGGACGTACTCCCCAACGTGCCGCACCCGGACTTCGACGCCAACCAGCTCATCAAGAACTTCGCTGCCAAAGGGCTGACCATGGCCGACATGGTGACGCTGTCGGGCGCGCACACCATCGGCACGTCGCACTGCTCGTCCTTCACCAACCGCCTCTACATGTACCGCAACGGCGGCGTGTATGGCACCGACCCGGAGATCCCGATCGCCTACGCGGCGTACCTCAAGGCAAAGTGCCCGCCGGCGACGGCAGCGCAGTTTGACCCGACCATGGTGCAGCTGGACGTGGCCACGCCTTTCCGGATGGACAACCAGTACTACAAGAACGTGCTGGCGCACAACGTCGTGTTCTCTTCCGACCAGACGCTGCTCCAGAGCTCCGAGACGTCCGGGCTTGTTGAGTTCTACGCCAGGGCGCCAGAGGCGTGGGACACCAGCTTCGCTGCCGCGATGGTGAAGCTCAGCCACGTCGAGGTGCTCACCGCCGGCCAGGGGGAGATCAGGGAGAAGTGTTCCAAGGTGAACTCGTACTAGATACATATATGCATGTATGCATGCTAACTTATTGCTTCCCTTAGACTGTATACTTATTATAATTTTGCGGTTAATATTGTCTCAGCATGTTCGTTCACGTATGATTTGCAGACTGGACAACATAAATGTGACCTTAATTCCTCAAATATGAGGACCTTTTATTCCATGGAACGTGTCTTTCCATTCTGAGTTATGGGACTGAAAGGGAATCATGTACTACTTCCTCCGGTCACAAATAGTTATCATTTTAAATATAAAATTGTCGACGATTGGGGAGCAGGCCCCCGCCGAGCTTACTTGTTGGTGGAGGGACCAACCGCGACCCCTTCTTGCGTGATGAGATACTCAGAGGGGTGACTCACTGGACTTCAACAGGCAGAGACACTGTAGTTTACCCTGGTTCGGGCCTCTCAAGAAGGAGATAATAGCCCTACTCCAGCTAGTGTATACCTTTGTGCAGAAAAAGTTATCTGTCTGTCCCCTTCACGGTGGGGGTGCTTTTATAGCTTACAAAGGGGCGTGCTTGTTCAAACCCACTAACTCCACGTCCGACCAGGTCCAACGTGGTAACTAACGGATCCTACACTCCTGTCACGTCCCCGCGAGGATCGCAACGAACTAGCGGAGGTTACGCAGCGGGTGGTTACCGACCTCGGGATCACGTCAGGTCGGCTAACGTCTAACTTCGAACTCGGCCACCCTGGCCTGAGCACGAGCTATCGGTCCACCCGGCCATGCGACCTCCTAAAAAGGTCCCGGCTAGACCGTCCCTTGGAACAACTCCTTGCGACCAGGACGGGGACGACCTCGTGCTGCTCGTGGCGCCCGACTAGATCGTCCAGGGGAACGGCCTTCCGGTAGTTCGGGCAGCAGTGAGCCCGCGCCCCTCGTGGCACCCGAGGTAATTCTGTGGGGTCTACCCGATTCCCCGACAGCTAGCCCCCGAGGTTCGAGTGGAAGAAGGTTTTTTTTAAAAAAAACCTTCCTCTCGGGCCTATCGTCTCCCGAGCCAGCCAGGTTGGTCGCGACGAACAGCTGCCCCGACCTCCGAGCTATTAGTCCGCCCCGAGAGACGAGCTCGGTCCCGCCGTGCCTTGGGCGTGCGAACTAGTTCCCATCCTACCGACGGTTCCTTCCCTTGGAAGCTTCATTCGGTTAGTACGAACCGCTCCTCCTCGGGAACCGTCGCCCGGCAAGACAGCCTTGGTTTGCGTGTCCACGCGTCGCTCCCCGTGTGGTGGACGTCTCAACTGCCCCCTGCGCCTTTAGGGCTTCCTCGACCATAACAGCGGGAACCTCTTCGTTCTCTCGTTTGGTTTTTAAACCCCAGAAGAGAAACCCTAGATCCACTTGCCCTTTCAACCAACTAGTGCGCTTCCTACTTCTTCGTTTCGGCGCTTCATCCTCCTTTCCGATCATCCCCTCCATCCTCATGGCGAAGTTTGGCGTCAGCAAACTTGATAGGCGCAAGCTGGAGATTCTTGAGCGGGCGAAGTACCTTGACGCCGGCTCATGGAGAGCCGCTGGTGCCGAGGAGAGCCCCGAGCCGGAGGAAGGAGAGATCGTCTCCACCGAGCTCTACGCCATAAACGGGCTTCGCACGCCTGAAAGCGAGTTCGTTGAAGCCGTACTCGCCTTCTGTGAGTGCGAGATCGTCCACCTCCACCCAAACTCCATCCTTATCATGGCCATCTTCGCCCATCTCTGTGAGGGGTTTGTGGGCGTCGAGCCTACTCCCAGTCTCTTTCTTCACTTCTACACCCTTTCGCGCACCGGCACCCCCTCGCAGGCCGGCTGCCTTTACTTCCGCCTCCGACCTACTCCGCCTGCAGACGAGTACCCGAAGCCACGCTCATGACTCCGTGTCGGGTGGGCCGACTCTTGGTTCTATCTCGAGGAAGGCCGAGGCGGCTCGCTTCCTACTCCGGAGCCAGGGTCGTGTTGCCGAGACCCCAGGCCGACGGTGCAGCCGGAGGAGGAGAAGGTGTTGCTGCTGATCAACGAGCTCACTTGCTCAGGGCTGACCGGACGGGATGTCGCCCGGGACTACATCAGAGCCCGGGTGTCGCCCCTCAGGAGGAGGGTGCATCCCTTCTTCAAGGTTGAGGGGTGGCAGGACATCACACGGGAGTCACGCTCAGGTATACCACCGACCTCGGCCTTCTCTCCTATGCAGAGGACATTCGGTCTTACCACTTCCTCTTGCTCGGTACGCAGCTCCACCGGAGGACTGGGTGGACGCGAGGGTGTCCGAAATGTTCGGCACCCCCAAGGGCAAGGAAATCCTAGAGGGTCGCCAGATCCCGAATAACGTCCTCAACCGGACCGACGCGGTAAGCTTTCGATTTGGCCCTCCTTTCTTGACGTCCTACTTGGTCCGAGTCTCTCCAGGGTGCCCCGACCTCATAAAACTCTCCCTGGCAGGAGAAGGTCGCCCTCGAGGTCGCCGTGGATCAACTGGCATCGCAGTTGGGGGGACGAGGTCGTAAGACCAAAAAATTGGCGGGCCGCAAACGCCGCGACCGATCTCCTTCGGCCACGCCGTCTCCGCCTCGGCGTTCGCGCAGGCGTCCTGGCTCGGACGACCGTTCACCCCGCCAGCATTTGGAGTATGCTGATCGGCAGGAGGTGAGCGAACTAAAACTTTGGATGGATGAACATACCAGAAAAAACCCCGAGCTGATGGCTCGTTTACGTCAGCTCGCCGCGCGGGCGAAGAAGGAGGCCGCGGCTGGTCCAGCGCGAAAGGAGGCACTGGAGAGCCAGATCGCGGTTCTTCAGGCAGAGCTCGCGCGGGTGAGCTCGAGCTCGGCCCTACGGATGATGAGGAGGAGAAGGACGAGCTGGATCCCGTCCCCCTGGTCCCGAGGTCCCGCAGGTCGTCCACTGCGTCCCAACCACGCCCAACGCCGACCATCACCGAGGCCGATTTGGGAGAGGTCGACCCTTCCGTCGCCAGGGCCGACAAGGCACGTGAGGACACGGCTGCCCTCCTCGATCGCGCTCGAGGCCAGCTGAGAGATGCCGAACGAGGTCAACCTCTTAGCCCCATCTCGTTTCTCTCATCCCCCTCCGTCATCACACTAACCCCACACCGTCTGTAGTGGGTGTGGCAGCTGGTGCGGAGTTATGGGATTTTGGAGCAATGGTTGACGAAATTCTTGACCTCGTGCTAGAGAGGGAGCTTGCCCGCGCTGCCGAGGCCGTTGTGGGCGAGGAGGTCGAGGTGGGAACTGAGGCCGCGGAGGCCCGATCCCACGAGCCGCCGACGGTGACGGCGTCGGGGCGGAGGAGCCAGCTGCCGCGGAGATCCGGCCCTCAGAGGTCGTGTCTCCTGAAGAGGAGACAAGGAGGAAGATTGTGGCTGCCGATGCCCGAGCCGCGAGGGAGGGCATCCCCAATATCATAATTGACGAGGACGACGATATGGGGGAGCCTGGTGGTGATGATGACGCGGGGGAGCCCGGTGGTGGCGAGCATGTCGCTGAAGTTTCCCGCGAGGACTCGCCGGCGACATTATTGCCGAGACGCTTAAGGAGATCGCGGAGGCTTCTCCCCGAGCTCACGACGCCCCGGCGGACATCAACGCCAGCCCGGTGTCAGGGGACCTCAACCCGAACGGGGGCCCGCCCGACGAGGAAGAGCCGTTATGCGCCGAGGCCGCCTCGGTTGACGCCGTCCTTCCGGTTACCGACCCGGTGCCCCGAGTCGACGACCTCGCGCCCGTGGATGCCGTGCCTACCGGGGAGGAAGTTCCTCCGGCTGCAGACGCCGCGCCCCGGGTGGAGTACCCTGCGGACCGGATGCCGAAGGAGAAGCCTCAGCGCAACTCCCGCCAGGAGGAAGAAGAGTGGGAGGAGCCCCCGAGCGCAACTCCTGCCCGGGAGGAAGAAGAGCGGGAGGTGATCCTCGCTCTTGAGGCCGTCTCCGTTCAAGAGATGGAAGCCGATGCCCAGGGCCAAGACCCTCTGCTCCCAGAGGACGAGGGAGCTCGGGCTCAAGCCCCTGTGCCCGTCGAAGGAGAAGGGAATGGGGCGACGGATCCCCTGACCGCCCAGCGAGAACCAATCGGGCGGAGGACCCCGCCAAGTCGTTCCAGAGGAGGCTGGAGGCTCGGCTCTTTTGGGTAAGTTTTCCTCGTACTCGTGCTTTTGTCCTAAAGAACCGATCGTAACCCGAGATACCCTGTCGCGCAGGTGCTAGAGACCACTATGAAGGACTTCCACACCGCGACCGTGCCGCCAGAAGTCGTCGCAAAGCACCAGGCCGAGCAAGACGCTAGAATCGCGGAGCTCGAGCGCCTGGTCGCCGAGCTGAGGTCTTCTGAGGCCGAGATTTGGCAGAAGATGGAGGAGTCCGCGCTCTTCCTCAAGGAGCGCCGAACAGAGCGAGCAGCGAGGTCGGGGCTCGAGGCGATGGTGGCGCCTCTGCGTGACTCGCAAGCGCCGAACGGACGATCGACCAAAGAACGGGAGGAGTCCAAACGGCTTCGCTAAGCGGCAGCGAGGGTCGTGGAAGCTTCGTCGGCGGGTGCTTGACCTCGAGTCCGAGCTTGAGTCCGTCTTGCGGGACGAGCTCGTCGCTCTGCAGGATGAGAAGCGTGCCGGCCTCCTGTAACCTGTTCCTGCAAAAAACTTTAGCGAAAAGCTGCCAAGTTGGGCATAATACGATCGTGTTTAATAGATGCCTTTTATTTTTCTCTGTTTTGTCTTCCTCGAACGACAACGATATGTCCTATCCTGTTGCTCCCTACTCGGCGGGCACTCGTCGATCCAGCGATCTAGTGATAGTCACGCGATCTAGCGAACGATCGTACTAGGGAGTGACTACCTCGTCGCGAAAGATCCTCTAGGTCGTAGCCACACGGTATCCTTACAGCTTCGCCGCCAACGGAGGTCGTGGGGGGAAGCTGCAAACACGACCTTGTTGACGGAATAGAGCCCTGCGGGGACCGTGTGACTTTATACAGTGCGTCTACGCCGCTCACCGGCCGATCTGAGCTGGGAACCGTCGAGGGTGCTCATGCGACCCTTTGTCTGCGGCGGAGGCCTGCCGATAAAAGATGGTCGTCTTACGGAGAAGGAAACCCTCGGGGTTGAGCTCTGGTGGTCTGATGTCAGGCGGTAGGACGCTTGTCGTTTGCGCCGAGGTCCGAGCTTCGCTCTTTGATACCGGATCGAGTTTGATCACGGCACTTCGCGGGAGGTTTAAAGAGAGAACGAGGGAGACCGAGAGGCCAAGTGTCAAATTTTTATTTAAAGGAGTAAGGTTGGTTTGGTTAGATATGGAACTTACGCAGTTGGTCGATGTTCCAAGTACTAGCTAGTTCTCGACCATCTTCCATTGCAAGGCG
The DNA here is from genome assembly GCA_036346355.1 of Rhipidocladum racemiflorum. Lineage (NCBI taxonomy): Eukaryota > Viridiplantae > Streptophyta > Magnoliopsida > Poales > Poaceae > Rhipidocladum > Rhipidocladum racemiflorum. The sequence goes on from CM070584.1 coordinate 54,516,809, forward strand.
GACAGCCCGGGCGTCTTTGTTGAGACGACCGTGTAAGGACCTTTCCATCTTGGCGTTAGCTTGTTGGCTTTTGACAGGTCTTGGACCCGTCCGCAGAACGAGATCGCCCGACGTGCAAGGTCCTTGGTCGCACCGATTTAGCGGCGTGCTGCGTGAGAGCTTGCAGGTAAACCGCGGATCGCATGTAACCCGTTCACGAGTTGCTTCGCGAGGTCGAGGTCGAGAAGGCGCCGCCTTGCGTCGATGCTATCGGCTAGGTTCACCCTTGGGGATCCTAGGACAACCTCAGCGGGTAGGACGGCTTCCGCGCCATATACGAGCTGAAAGGGGGTCTCACCCGTAGCTCGGCTCGTCGTGGTGCGGACCGACCAGAGGACGGGAGGTAGCTCATCCACCCAGGCCTGACCATGCCGATCGAGGCTCTTGAAGACTCTCTTCTTGATTCCTTGGATGATCTGCCCGTTCGCGCGCTCGGCCGCCCCATTGCTCTGTGGGTGGGCCACGGATGCGAAGCATATCTTGGTCCCGACCTCCTCGCAATAAGCCTGAAACACCTCGCCAGAACTGAGTGCCGTTGTCGGTAATGAGGCGACTCGGAACGCCAAAGCGGGTTACTACATTATTGCGGAAGAACCTTTTAGCCGCCTGTGCCGAGATGGTTGATATAGGCTCGGCCTCGATCCATTTAGTGAAGGTGTCTATTGCGACGAACAGGTATTTACAACCCCTCCTTCCCCTGGGAAATGGACCGAGTATGTCGATGCCCCAAACCGAGAACGGCCAGGTTAGCGGCATGGTCTGCAGTGCGTATGCCGGCTGATGGACTTTCCGGGCATGGAACTGGCAAGGTCGGCAAGCGGTCACTATTGAGCGTGCGTCGGCCAATAGTAACCCAACCGGAAGGCTTTGCTCACCAAGGTCCTAAAGGACGAGTGAGCTCCACACATCCCGTCATGGATATCCTTGAGGAGATATTTGCCTTCCTCTTGGGTGATGCACTTGGAGAGGACGCCAAGCGCGCCTTTGCGGTATAAGAGGCCCTCGACCATTTTATAGGTCGAGGAGCGTCTCACTAGCCGGGATTTCTCGGCTTCTTCCTCGGCAAAGGTGTCCGTGCACGAGGTATTGGATGAATGGCGTCATCCATTCGCATCTGCCGAGGAAGGAGACGGTACCACCCGTCTCGGTTGCCTCCTCTCCGGGGTATGGAGGGCTTATAGAGGTGCTCGATGAGCACCCACGGAAGCGAAGCGGGCGGAACCGACCTTCGATAGATGGTCGGCCAGGGCATTGTCCTTCACGGGGATGTATAGTACTTGAAGTTTCAAGTACTTTTCCATCTTCCTTACTTCAACCAGGTAAAGCGCCATTGAGTCATCGAACGCGATACTCCTTGTTAACCTGGTTGACAACCACCGCGAGTCGCCCTTCGCGGTTAGTCGTTGGACTCGGCGTCTGCACGCCCAAGTCGGCCAGCGAACCCTCATATTACGCCGCGTTGTTCGTTGCGCCAAATGTAGTTGGAGGGCGTCTTTGGATCCGCTCCCTGGGGATTCAAGGACCACTCCAGCCCGAGCAATTGTAAGCTTCGGGACGTCGAAGTGCATGACCCGGCGACCGTGCTCTGGCCTGGGTTCGGACTCAGATGGGGTAGGATTTGTCCATTCGGCTAGGAAGTCCGCTAGAACCTGGGAATTAATCGCCGTCCTGGCCGAGAATTCGATCTCGAATTCGGCGAGCTCCATGGCCCACTTCGCGATCCGTCCGCTATGCGTCTGATTCCTAGAATCTCTCTAAGCGGGAAGTTGGTCGGGACTCGGATTTTGTAGGCCTGGAAGTAGTGTCTTAATTTCTTCGAGGCCACGAGGAGCGCATAAAGGAGCTTCTGGACCTCGGGGTAACGCTCCTTTGGTCCGTGTAAGACTTCGCTGACGTAGTAGATCGGCGCTGCACCGTCCCGTTTCTACCGTTATGACGGCGCTTACACTGGGGTGTGGCGGCCAGGTAGAGCAAGAGGACCTCTCCCATTCTCGGCGTGGTCAAGACCGGGTCTTGACAAATATAGCTTTAATTCTTTGAAAGAGCGATGCTTCCTCTGTCCAGCGAAACCGTCGTGCTTAGGGCGCCTTGAAGAAAGGCGGCCGCGTTCCTCGAGCCGCGAGATGAAGCGACTTAGGGCCGCCATCCTTCCGGTCGAGGATTGCACCTCCAGCGTACAAGCGGGTGGCCGCATGTTCTCGATGGCCTCTATCTTCTCGTGGTTGGCTCCGATTCCTTACGGACCGATCATGTAGCCGAGTACTTTGTTGACCTTGACCCGAACACACATTTTTCAGGGTTCAACTTTATTCGATGCTTATTGAGGTTATGAAAAGTCTCCTTTAGATCGGATACATGGTCCGAGGCCATCTTGCTCTTGACGACTATGTCGTCTACATATACTTCCGTGTTCGACCTATTTGGTTCGAGAAGGTTTTACGCATGAGGCGCTGGAAGGTCGCTCGGCGTTCCTTAGACCGAAGGACATGGTCGTAGCGTAATGTGCCAAAGCGGCGTGATGAAGGAAGTTTTCTCCTCGTCGTCGGGCGATATGCCGATCTGGTGATAGCCTGAGTAGGCGTCCGAAGCTCATCGCCTCGGAGTCGGGCCCGTTGCGTCGACCAACCGGGTCTATCCGAGGTAGCGGGAAATTGTCTTTCGGGCATGCGGCATTCAGCCCCGTGTGATCGACACACATGCGCCACTTGCCCCCCTTTTTCATCACGATAACTGGGTTGGCCAACCAATCGGAATGGTCGACCTCCCGTATGAAACCGGCTTTGAGGAGCTTGTCGATTCCTCTCGATGATGGCTTGCTTCTCGGGGAGAAGCGCTGAGCTTCGCCACAGGCTTTTTGTCAGGCCGAACTGCTAGCCTGTGCTCGACGACCTCCCTTGGGACTCCGGGCATGTCGGACGGTTCCCAGGCGAACGTGTCCGCGCTTCTCCGGAGGAAGGTCACGAGCTCGAGTTCCTATTTAGGGTCCAGGGAAGCCCCCACATGTACGACCTTGCCTGGCTCTGCGTCGCACAGCGGGATGGCCTTAGTTTCTCCCCCGGCCTGGAGGGTAGCCTGGGCGGGAACTCCTCGGCTCTTGGTCGGGTCCGCTGAGGCAGCTGCCCGACCATGTCTAGAAACCTTCTCGTCGCAGACTTAGGGCCGCCGCCGGACTTCCCTTCATCGAGATCACGCCGCAGGCCGGGAACCTTCTGGCATTGGTTCGCGTGATGCGTGGCGGCCTTGAATTTGGCGAGCTGTGGTGGGCCCAGGATGGCGTTGTAGGCCGACTCTAAATCAACCACCTCGAAGGTGACCAATTCCGTTCGGAAGTTGCTCGGGCTTCGAAGGTTACCGGCAGACGATCTGCCCGAGCGGCTTGGCCGAGGTGCCGGGGACTATCCGTAGAAAGGGACTACGACGCTCTTGATCTTGGACCGAGGAATTTGCATCTCGCCCAGGACCCTGGCCGATATCAGTCCAGGGAACTCCATGATCCACAAGCACGCGCCCTACCGCGGTATTGCAGATCGTCGGGCTAACGACCATCCGAGCCTCTGGGGTTTCGTCATCCCCAGGGGGCAGTCGTCTTTGGAGAAGGTAATGGGCAGCTCGGACCATTTGAGCTGTTGAACGGGAGGCTTCCCCTGGGTGACACGGAGTACCTCGCGTGCGGCCTCCTTCAACTCCCGTCGAGACCCATAGGCGGCGGAGCCCCGAATATCACGGCGATGTGGTTTCGGCTCCTGGTACTCCATGTCCGTATCTTCCTCCTCGGCGGGCTTCTTGCCCTTGATGTCTCCTTCTTGCTCTGGGAGCGTAGGCATGGGACCCTTGCCATCAGAGAATTGCTCCAGCGGGAGGCCCATGTTACGCAATTCCGCAGGTCGTGCCGTGTGCCTGGTGGAGCGGGCAAAATGGGCGCTAGCCCGTCCGCGTTGGTCGCCGCGGTCTTGGTCGTCCCGGTTTTGCTCGTCGCTCGTGAGCCGTCGGCCTTTCCTTTCGCGGCTCCTCCTTTATACGATTGCGAGGTTGGCCGTTGTCGTTGTCGTTCGATGATGGCCGCCACCATGCTCGGAGACGGAGGGTTTTTTCTTCTTTTGATTTTTTCTCGATCGAGCTCACGCTCTTTCGGCTTGACGCCCTTCGAGCCCGGGCCGAGGGGCAGCTTTCCTCGTCCAGCTTCTTCCATTGGACGACCTCGTCGCGTTGGCATAACGGTCGACCATGCGGAGCATTTCGTTAGGCTGTGATGTCCGGTGAATTTCGAGGTCCCGAGTGAAGCGTGACGCCTCGGACCCCGAACTTGAAAGCCCGACGACCGCCTCATCCGAGATGCTTGGGATGGAATTGCGCACTTGCATGAAGCGCTGACAACCGGGCGCGAGTCGCCCTCCGAAATGCATCCAGGCGCTCAAGGTCGCGCTCCTTCCACGAGGCGGGCGAGCGACTGCGGAAGTTAGCTCGGAGAGTCTTTGCTCACCGGGCCTAGGACCGGATCGAGTTTTCCTTACGGTTGAATAGCCACGCCCGAGCCGCCCATCCAGATCAGGCGAAAGTTAGCCATGACCCTTTCATCACCCCTACGCTAGAATGGCCGTGGTGTAGATCGAGAGAAACTTCGTCGGGTTACGAGTCCCATCGAATCTCTCGATGTGACCCGGCTTGAACCTTGTCGGCCAGGTCACACGTCGTAGTGACGTCGCGAACGCATACTGCACCAAAACGGATCAAGCCGGACGGTCACCACGAGCGCGCTGGCCGGCGATCCCCACCACCGAGCCCGAGGTTAGTGGGCCCAAAGAGAATATCTCCTACGCTGTAGGATGGAGAGTGGCCCAAGAGGAATGTTCGGCCCGGTTACGCCGTGGCTCATTCCGCTGGTCCCGAGGAGCCTCGAATTGCTCCGGTGCCTTCCCGAGCCCGTCAGGCCGCGCCGGTCACTGGGTACGGCCGTGAGTCGCTGGTGGAGGCGCTGACGGGCGCGGCGGCGTTCCCAGGAATTGCTCTGGGCGTCCCTTTCTCGGGAGGCTTCCGCTGTCTTTATGTCTGTGGCGATTTCCTCAAGGTCGTCGGCCACGGCCGCGCCCATGGCTTCTAGGTCGACCTGCTCAGGAAACTCTCTGAGGTTGCGTACCACCGTGGCTGTGGCTTGAAGGCGTTCCTTTCGAGAGGAACGCAGGGTGACGAGCTCGTCGTCGCACGGGCTCCGGAGTCCCGTACGCGTGGAAATTCTCACGAACTTCGGCCCTGGTCTTATCGGTCGGGCCACCTCGGACTTGCCGGCGTAAGCTGGCCAGCGTCCGATTCAGAGATGCCTGCAGGTGCTCCTTGGCCGCCTCGTAGCGGTGAAGACGCGTTTCGGCCGGGGATTTGCTCCCGACATTTCCATCCTCCTCCGCAACGAAGACGTTACGGGATTGGACGGATCGCGAGGGGGACATCACGGTGTCTCCCCGTGAAGCGGTCCCCTGGTCGAGCTCGGAAAAGGTCGGGGATGTCGGACCATCGTAGAGTTCGCCATACTCGCTGCCCGAGAGGCGTCGAGCCGAGCGAAAGAATCGCCCGGTGCGGCGGTTTCCGTGAGAAGCTCCGGAACCGTCGTGATTCCCAAGGCCGGCGACGTTAAGCGGCCCCATTGTCAAGAACCGCTTGTCTTCTTCCTCGGTGCAGGCGCCGAGGCCCTGGCGATCTTGGGAATTTGTCATCCTCCGGGATTCCTCACGAAAGGGAAAGTCGGTCCCCACCCACGGCGCCAGCTGTCGACGATTGGGGAGCAGGCCCCCGCCGAGCTTACTTGTTGGTGGAGGGACCAACCGCGACCCCTTCTTGCGTGATGAGATACTCAGAGGGGTGACTCACTGGACTTCAACAGCAGAGACATCAGAGTTTACCCCCGGTTCGGGCCTCTCAAGAAGGAGATAATAGCCCTACTCGGCTAGTGTATACCTTTGTGCGTAAAAGTTATCACATCTGTCCCCTTCACGGCGGGGTGCTTTTATAGCTTACAAAGGGGCATGCTTGTTCAAACTCACTAACTCCACGTCCGACCAGGTCCAACGTGGTAACTAACGGATCCTACACTCTGCCACGCCCCGCGAGGATCGCAACGAACTAAGCGGAGGTTACGCAGCGGGTGGTTACCGACCTCGGGATCACGTCAGGTCGGCTAACGTCTAACTTCGAACTCGGCCACCCTGGCCTGAGCACGAGCTATCGGTCCACCCGGCCATGCGACCTCCTAAAAAGGTCCCGGCTAGACCGTCCCTTGGAACAACTCCTTGCGACCAGGACGGGGACGACCTCGTGCTGCTCGTGGCGCCCGACTAGATCGTCCAGGGGAACGGCCTTCCGGTAGTTCGGGCAGCAGTGAGCCCGCGCCCCTCGTGGCACCCGAGGTAATTCTGTGGGGTCTACCCGATTCCCCGACAAAAATGGTCTCTAAAACACAGTTTTAATTGATCACTAGTTTTTATTATAATATATTTATAAAATCTAATAAAATTATAATATTACGAAAGTACTTTTGGAGAAAAATCTTCACATAATTTTCATTTATCCAATTTAAATATTTAAAAATATATTAATAATCAAAGTTTCAAAAATTTGACTACATCTATATCTAAAATGATAACTATTTGTAACCATAATGAGTATAATGCAGTATCAATTAAAATATTCCCATGTAATGCAACAGTTCACAAATTCCGTCCCACCAAACGAGTTACGCCTAGCAAATCGTTAAACTTCAATTGTTCATGTTAGGTTTAGCACGAAACACAAAAACTAGAGAAAAGATTTAATATGAAAAAATACTTATGGAAAAAACCAAAAGAAACAATCCACTATAAAGGCTCAAATGATTATATGTACAGGGGGTGGCTTACATAACCAAAAGAGTCCTAGTTGTAGAAAACTTAGGCAAAAAACTTATTTGGATACAACCAAAAGAGTCCTAGTTGTAGAAAACTTAGGCAAAAAACTTATTTGGATACAACCAAAAGATATGATAAGTTAAGATATTGAGTTATCTCCAACAAATCTCCCCTTAACTTAAAATTCATAATAAATTTGTCTCCAAAAAACCCCGAAAGATAATTAAGAACGAAAAATCCAAAGGATAATGTGAATATAAAAGGCTGAAACAATCAATGCAAACATTTCTTGCAAAGCAAAAATTGAGCAAACTATCGGTAGGTCGTGAGAACGACTAGAACAGTCAAACCAACAAAACTATAACAAAGCAGACGAAGAATCTGGGTATTCAACTCACAACCCCAGTAAAGTCTGAGTCTGTGCAACTGACTTCTGAAACAAATCACTACTACAGACAAGGTCATCACAGACGATTCTAAAAGGTGATCATAGACGGTTTTGTGAACTGTCTGTAAACATGTGTCAGTGATGCCAACGATGTATTACAGACGGTTCTTAAACCATCAGTGAAACTTACATCACAGACGGTTCTAGTAAAGAACTATCTGTGGTGTTATACTATCACAGACAGTTCTATTAAAGAACCATCTGTGATCTCAATTTTTTCCCTACACCCCTAGCAGAACTTCCATTATTAATATATGTTGTTCAAAAATTTTATCTGCTTAAATATTTCTGCAACGACATTTATAAGGCACAACCAGTTATAGATATTGTAATTGAATATCTAAACATCATATATGCATGAAGGCAACAGCTTGTCTGATAAAGATCGTCTTAAAATATGAACATTTGTAGCGCTTTCATCTTTTTTTATTATAGTATTGATAGTTTCTAAGGCAAAATCTATTTTATTTCATAGTTCGTCCTGGACTGTATCATTATATTGCTCTCGTCATCAGTAATCTAATGGCGAAAACCTTTTGTGAATCGAAGTTGTCAATAAAAAGTTATAGTTAAAACAAAAAAAATAGATTCATGTACAAACTAGAAACACAAAGAATGACACGATACATCAAACTCCTATCAAAGCTCATTGTAAGCTGTTCTGGATTTGCATCAGGGGGCTAATTTACACAACTCCTAGTATACATCTGAACATATTTTGGTGGGATGGTTTTCACACGTTTAATTATCCTACTGATAGATTTTACTATCATATAGAGGCGCCAGCCTTTGTAATCTGTGCGGTAGTAAGTTGAACCCTCTAGCGTCACAGTAAAATTTATATATACAGATAGTAAATTGGAGTGCATCTGGTAGTAACTTTGGAGTAAATCTATCACATAGGTTTGACAGTAAAATCTAAAGGCGTCACAAGTAATTTGTAGCATATTTGACAATAAAATCAAAACTTTAGAAGCTCAAAGCCTGAAACGCAAGCCAACGAAACTTCCACATGAACAGCACATGACATTAGCAACTTACTGACTTATATACAATGCCACATGCCGATTACATTGGGCTATTAGCATGAAGCAAAGAAGAGTACCAGTTACCTATCCTCAAGAACATTGTATGGCACTGCGCTGAAACTCGTGTATGTACTTAATTATACTGAGCAATTGAGAGCATTCAACACGTGCATTGTTAACAATCAAATGAAATGATTCGGTTCTAGACTTCCAGTACACGGGTTTACTAACTAGTAAACATAGTCAACACAGTCTATTGCTTTTACTTCCAGTACACGAGTTGCTTAACTGTATTTGGTTAAAAAAATTAAAAAACCGCAAAGGTTGGGATGTTGCCTTTATTCTAACATAGTAAAAACCAGTTTGTTGTGACAGTATTATTGTACGATTAAGATAGTAACATTTTACTTTTAGACCGCTATTAGAATACATCTGTTATTATCGTTCTTAGCAGTTCATGGTTTCAACTACATTTCAGAAAACTACGTTTTACTATCGTGCAAACAATTTTTTTTATGAAATATCCAATGGTTTTTTCAGTTAATAATACTACGTTTTACTATCTACGTTCTCCTGCTACGTCAATCATTGCGTTTGCTGAACAACACTCAAATAGAATTGTAACTACCAATTACACGTACGTTTACTATCATCGATGTAACATTTTACTTGTAAACAACTATTAGAATACATCTGCTACTTTCGCTATTAGTTATTCGTGGTTTACATTGGTCAATATACATACGTTTCAGAAAAGTATGTTTTACTATGGGTCAAATATGTTGAGACAGTATTGTTACATGTATAGAATAGTAATTAAGTTAGTATTTGATGCTATTACTATTTTTTCTCGGATATTAGACTACGCAATAGACTTTACTATCTGTATCAATATATTTTACAATCCATAGTAATTGTTTTTACTATAAATTCATATGGAGTTTAGTGGCGAGGCTTATATCATTATGTGGATGTTATTGTTAGCAAGCTAATGGTGAAAACTGATCGTAAATCTAAGCTACCAATAAAAAGATATAGCAAAATAAAGGTAACAAGATTCATGTACAAACTAGGGACATAATTTTCTAGTCGGTTGGACTTCCATAAATGGGTTGATCAGTTTTACTAGTCGACAGACGCAGGTAGTCTGTACAAATTATGGCTAGCGCGTGGAATAGCTTAATCTGCGCGCAAGCACATATTAGCACTACCGTGTGTGTATAGTATAGTTATTTGTGAGATCAAGCTAATGTAGCATCTATCATGGCATGCTGCAGTTGAAGTACCTAAGTACAAAATCACCATCTTCAACAGGTTGGGATGAAAACGGTACGAAAACAATCAGTAAATGTCATTTTCATTTCTGTTTCCATATTTTTTTATCGGTAATGGAAACGAGATCGGAAACACCTGAAAAGGATAGTAACAGAAATGAATACGGAACAGAACTGAGCGGATACGAAAACAAAAGTGAAAAATTCTACAAGAACATAGTACACAATTACAATATACATGACCATAAGAACAATGACTCATTCCACCTTCAAGGTGGACACAAAAATAGTGTTATATTCACTAGTATCACCACAAAAAATTTTCTCAAGTTTGTCAGCTGAAAGCTTATTATTTGTCCCCCATATCACACCATCATGTCCTCCTTCGTATCATTATTATCGACATCCTCTTGCTCCACCAACTACAAAGGTGTAATACCCTAAAATTTGTATATTATTGTTCAATGTTTATTTATGATTTTTTGAGATTTATCCTGGATTTTCTGGAGTTTATAAATACCATTTTGCTATTTTTAGATTTATGAAATTAATTTACTTATAAAAAATAAAAATAAAATCATGCTAAAAATAATTTTTCTAGGTTTAAAGTATTCCAAAATATTTTTTAATTTTTTTTCAAAATTTTTGAACTCTATTTGATATTTTATATAAAGTCATTTGTATTTATAAAATTATTTTAATTCGAAAATAAATATAAACTCTCCCTTCTCCTTTTTGGGCCAAACCCATTTTCCTTTCCGGCCCATTTCCGTTTTTCATTTCTGGTTTCACTTATATGGAATTTTCCTTTCCGATAAAAAATTTCTGTTTCTGTTTTTCTCCGGAACGATCAAAACTTTCCGTTCCGTTTTCAAGCCTATCAACAGGAATAAAATTCTAAAACCAATTTTTGACCCCATTATTTGTGATGCTTCTCAATTAATTGTCAGCTTAAAGTTCATCTTTCACAAATGTTGGAAATACCTCGGTCAGATCAAACACAATGGCACGTGCCAGATTTCATTCCTTCCAGTGTCGACACCTTATTGAGGAGTACTCGTGACGGTTGTTCAAACGGGAAGTTTGGAAGGACCCGATCATCTGCCATTTAAGTCGATCAGATTCAGGAGTTAGCACTCAGATGGCATCACCGTTTACACGGTATATGGCTTAACATCAGGTCTACTAGGGTGCTCCCCTAGACACCCACTCTCGTCTCGCATAGAATTAACTGACGAGTGAGCCACCAAGTCCCCTAATCCTCGTGATGTTGGCTCTCGAAGGAGGGTCCAAGCCTTGGGACCCCACTAGGACCTCGGAGTTAGAGGTGTATCTCTAGGGAGTGATGACGCATGATCCACTACTATTTTTCGGGAATGACAAGATGCCCACACTTAAGTCACCTTACTAGGGGTATGATAGTATTTATGTATCAGACCGAGCATCTATAAAAACTCATTATAACATTTGTAACAATAGCTCTCATTGAATACAAAACATACACAAACTAGTGTGCTCTCGTGATCACTCACGAGCAAGGAGGCACTCCCTTTACCCCGAGCCCAAGGGCACACATACATGGGTAGGACGCCTGCACCTTCATTAGCACTTGAACCTGTATAACTAATCATGTCTCCGTTACTCTTGTGGACGTTGGTCCGTCGAATTGCCGACGTCGGTCCTCTCTCTTATGTCATGTTTTCTAGCATACGACACCTTTGGGCCTTAAGAAAAAAGTTCTGCTAAATAAAAATCTAAATTCGCCTTTTATTTTATTTTATTTTATTTGAGCAAGTTTAAGCGCCCTAGTTTGGTTTAAAAGAATGAAAAGAAAAGCAAACTGCATGCTTGTTGTTATTCTTTGACTAACTATTCATTCGAATATTTGATAGACATTTGCAAAGTTTGAGAGAGTAGATGAAGGGAAGATAATCAACAGTAAAGACCAGCCGTAACAGTTTGTGCCATTCAGGAGCTTAGACTCCCTTAGGGTGCGTTTGGTTTATGGGATAAGATTGAATGGGATGGGATGGTCCTGTACCATTTGGTTCCATTATTTTGGGTGAATGAGATGGTTCAGCATCTAGAGGGAATATTCCTCAAATTTGTATCACTTGATCCAGGATGAGATGGTTCCATTCAAGCAACCAAACGCATGGATGGCTTTTTTCTTGAACCATCTCATACATGTACCACTTGGTACAGGCAACCAAACGCACCCAACGCAATGGGCTTTTGAATGCCCGGTTCCTCAAACAAGTTGAGATAACATACAACCTTTTTTCAAAATATTGATGAACCAAATAATTTTTTTTTACCAGTTCCCTTTTGATTTTACTTGTGATTATACCCTGCAGATAAGTCCAGGGTACCCGCCTTCCCCCTTTCAAAAAATAGGTTGTACAGTGTACACTAGACCTAGGATGAAGCATTCAGAAAGAGGTGAACTCATATCCTTCAGAGCAAATGGTATTTACTAGAACCCAGTGTGGACGTGGTGACACAACTTGTGGAGGCTTTGGGCAAGCATAGGTGTGATTGAGGGGAAATATCGTCTAAGATGTCCACAGGGAACCAAGGATTGAAGCAAGACTAATGGCAAAGCTTACATCCACATTCAAACTATGCACATTGAACTGTAGCCAAACCAATCTTAAGATCAAATTAAGCTTGCTGTCAGCATGTTTTCACTCAAACCAAGCTATTTTCCAAGTTGATTTCAGGAGCTTGCGAGTTGCATGCATCAGGCTTTTTGAATAGCCCCAGATGGAGCTACAAAAGTCTATGATCTTGAGCCTCTGAGGGCAGAAAATGCAACCATTACATTCACAAACCATTTGAGAAATGAAAATATGTGATATCCCATCTAGTTAATCATGTATGCAAGCTAACTAGAAATATTTAAAAATTTTATTGTCTAAAACAGGGCCCCTATTTTGGATTTAGGGACTCCCCCTATTTTTTGGGGGCCTATTTTCATAGCACAAGTCCAGCAACAGCCCCTAAATCTCAGCCCCTATTTTACTTTTTGTCCTATTTTGACATATCTGCTATGTATAATCTTCTTGACACCACTAAAATTCAATCAAAAATATTTGTAATACACAAAACATAAGCATATTAACATTTACAATTTAAAAACATGATATTTCAAATTTAAATTTAAATTTTTTAAAACATGATAAATAGATAAATAAAAACTCCGAACAATGAACCAAACTACGAAGCGCTGTGAATTGCCCACAAATGCTCAATAAGATCATCTTGAAGCCTCTCATGTATTTCCCTGTCTTCAATCTCCTCGTGTATCTTTAAGAACTCATTCAATACAAGTGGATCACGCCGTTGGTACTCCTCCTCCCTCAGCACCTCCGCACCATCTTGGTCATAATCGTAGTCTCCATCACCATCTCGTTCATCCTCAATGATCATGTTGTGCATCGTAACAACAGCTGTCATTATGTACCATAGAGTGTCCTTATTCCACCATCTAGCAGGACCCCTTACCATGGCAAATCTAGCTTGTAAAACTCCAAATGCTCTCTCTACATCCTTCCTGACAGCTTCTTGAACTTTTGTGAAATGAACTTTCTTGTTGCCCTGTGGACTGCTATAGCTCTTCACAAAGGTTGCCCATGAAGGGCAGATCCCGTCTGCAAGATAATAACCCATGGTATACTTGTTTCCATTGATCATGTACTCCACAGCTGGTGCAGTACCTGAAGTTAGCCGCTGGAAAAGTGGAGATCTCTGTAGGACATTGATGTCATTGAGAGAGCTTGGCAGACCAAAGAACGAATGCCAAATTCACAAATCTTCAAATGCAACAGCTTCAAGGATCATAGTTGGGTCATCAACATGCCCTGAATACTGCCCTTTCCAAGCAGTAGGGCAATTCTTCCACCTCCAGTGCATACAATCAATGCAACCAAGCATGCCAGGGAACCCCCTCTTCTTATTTAACTCCATCAATCTTGTAGTGTCATCAACAGTGGGTGGTCTTAAGTATTGGTCCCCAAATACATGAACCACAGCTCTCATGAAGTGTTGAAATGCCTCAACCATGGTACTCTCTGCAATCCTGACAACTTCATCCATTGAATCAGTCGGCACATCATATGCAAGCATTCGAAATGAGCCAAAAACTTTCTGCAGTGCAGTGGCTCCACAAAGGCCTGCTGCATTTTCCTTCTGTCTAAAATAATCATACTTGGCTTCGACCCCACTCACAATTCACAAGAAGAGATTTTTTGACATTCTAAATCTTCTAAAAAATTTCTCATTGTACACTGGAGGATCTGCGAAATAATCAACCACAATGCGCAAGTTTCCAGCATGCATATCCCTTGGTACTACCTGTCGGTCGGAAATAGAACCACGTTGCTTCTTCTTGCTCCTCTCTTGGTCCATGTCCGCTAGCACACCAGCTACAATTATGTCCATATCATCGTCTGACTCCTCTTCTTCCTCCCACCACTGATGAAGGAGGTCTTCGTCATCGGAGTGATCCATATCAACCTTATGAGAATGGGAAAAATCGTATTAAATCAAATTTGAATGTAAACGTAGTTCATTCAAAGATAGCAATGATTGTCCAACAAAAATAACATAGTAAACGTAGTTCATCCAAACATAACAATGACATAAATATAATATAGATGGCGATGCTCATTTCTAATTGCTACCTTCACCATCTACCCCACCACTACTAGCACCACCATTAAACCCAACACTACTAGCCCCACCAAGAGCAGCGACCTTTTATGCTGCAATTTGTGCCCTCATTGCCAACACGTAGGTCTTCACATTTGGCTCCAAAGTGTTAACATCACATAACATGATCTTTTGTTCTTGATCCCACATCAACTTGCGCTCCTCAAATAAGAGCTTGCACTCCTGCATCATTTTCGTTTCTTTCCACCTGTCCTCCTTCAATAACACTTCTTTCTCCTTAACCAAAACTAACTCTTGTATAGCTTCTTTGTATGTTCCACCATCTCCTCCATCCTTCAACTTCTCCTTTGCTTCCTTCCTTCCCGTGGGTCTGTTCTTCTGGCTTGGCTGTGATGAATCTGGAGTTTTGCTCTTACCACTCTCATCTTCTTCATCACGGACTGAATCATTTGGCGCCTTCTGATCCACGGTCCTTGGCCTCTTGTTGGTACTCTTGGTGGTCTCTAGCGTTAGGAATTTCTAAGAATTCCTGACCTTAAGCCAACAATGGACGAATTGGAAGCCTTTTTTCTTTGGATCCTTGGCTGCGAAGAGTGCCTGTGCCTCAAGAAGTTGCATGAAAGTTTAAATGTTAGTACAAATGCATGGAACAGTACAAACAATCAATAATGTGCACCATTTACATGCTCCTTGTATGGTATGCCACTTGGATGGCGACGCTTAATCTGCTCATAGAAGCTTTGAAACTTTTGACATTCTTTTTGAATAGTGCTCCACCGGTGCTCAAGAGAATTGTCACTCTTATCAGACTCAAAGGTCTTGTTGGCATGGAAGTGGTCAGCAATCCTTTTCCAATAAGCTTTTCCTGGCTGCTCATTGCTAACAACAGGATCTGTGCTTATGTTCTCCCATGACATGCACAACTGGATGTCTTCCTGGTGAGTGTAGTTTCCTGCCCTTTTTTGATTTGTTTCAACCCTTCTGGAATTAGAATTTTGACCTTTTGGTTGGGAACCAATAGCTAATAACTCAATATCTGTGTCCTTATACATCATTTCCAAATATGAATCAAGTCCTATATCCATACCAGGCTATACACAACAAATATCAGATTGGCCACATATGAATCAGGTCCTGTATCCACATATGAATCAGATCTTGTATCACAAATATCTACTAAATACTAAAGAGTAATAAAATTAAATAGCAATTAATAAAATTAGTTAACTATCTGTCATTGGTAACTATTGTTAGGCCATTTGATCAGAGAACTATTCATGAGGAGCACTCTATAAGAGAGATCCGAAAAATGTCGTTCGGAAGGCCGCCTAGCCCGCCGAAACCCGCCTCCCCGCCCCCTCCTCCGGCGACTTCGCTAGCCGCCGGAAAAATCTCCAGTCGACCTCGCCCCCCGCAGTCACCCTGCCCTCCTAGGAGCTTAGTCTCGCCTCGCCCTTTCTCAGCCTCTGCTTCTTTGGGCAGATCTGCCGTACCCCCCTCTGCAGATCTGGCTTGCTTGCAAATCCCCTCGCCGTCGAAGCGGTTCTCCTGGAGTTCGGAGGATGAGATAGATCTGCTGCCTCCTTCCCCAGCCTCAGTTAACCTTGGGAGGTCTTCGGAAGTCCCTTTGAGTGCCTCTCAGGTCGGGTGTGCAGGTGTTGACCCCTCCAAGGCTGCAGCTACCTCCGCTGCGGGAGTTTCATTGCGCCTAGGGGAAGCCGTACCGGAGGTAGAAAGCTGTCCTAGTGCCGCACTTATGAGGGTCTGCCCCTCGCAGCCTGCAAGCGCCACTGGAGATCTTTTGCCTGATTTCTCAGCTTCCAAGTCCCGAGCCCCCCCTCCTCCGCTGCAGGGGTTTTCTCCTGAGCAAAGGCGCCCCCTTGCGGAGAGGATTCGAGCAGGTGCACTGCTCGAGGAGCAGGATTTGGAGTTCGGCTGGACTGAGGTCAAAAGGAAGCGCGTCAGGCGGAGTGATGGCGGAAATCCCCGCATTCACTCCCCATCTACCAGGCCTGCCAGCACTCAGTTTGCCGTGCTCTTTAAATCGAAGACAAAAGGGAAGTGCTACCGCTGCCTTGCTTCGGACCATTTCATCTCCTCTTGCAGGGACCCTCCTAGGTGTTTTCTTTGCAACCTGTCCGGGCACAAAGCGAGGTGGTGCTCGAGGATCTCCGGTGCCAGCCAGAGAAGGTCTGGCTGTCTGCCCCCGTCAAGGCTTGCTGGCCGATTGCAGCTGCCTGCAGCTATGCAGCCTTCCCATTTCAAGCCGGGTGATTCCGATAGGCGTCCTCAGCGTGTCACCAGGTTCGTCCCGCTTGCGCCTGAACTCCTGGCTTCCGAGCGGGACTTCAACAGGTTTGCAGTACAGCTGCTCGTCCTAGGGGACCACGAGACCAGCGTTAAGCAAGTGCAGAGATTGCTGGCGGAGCATTTTCGCGTGAACTTTGATGACTTCAATGTGGCAGTTAGCTCTGACAGGTCTTATTTCGTCCGCTGTAGCTCCTTTGAGCTGAAGACTGAGCTTCTTGACGAGTCCAGGTTCACAGCTGACGACGTCGACTTCAAGTTCTTGCCGTGGACTCGCTTTGTTCAAGCCAACTCGGTTAAACCCAGGTTTAAGGCTAGGATTTGCATTGAAGGTCTTCCCCGGCACGCCTGGACGGCGCAGGTCGCCTCCTCTCTTCTTGATGAAGCTGGAGTGGTTCTGCACTCCATTGTGGAACCGGCAAATGAGTATGAGACAGCCTGTCTTTGTCTCTGGCTCTGGACTGCGGACGTAGACTACATCCCTAAGGCCGGAAGGATCTGCATCCAAGAGCTCTATGTAGCCGACCCGGCTTCCGGTCACTTCCCTGAGCTGGGGATTCTAAGCCCAGCTCCGGAGCACAGGTCTCCCCCTGCCTTCCTGGCATATGAGGTTATCATTCACCTTGTGCAGGTGTTGGATTTTGACCCCCCAGAAGTGAGCTGGAACTCGGGTATCTCGCTCAGCCCGGGGCATAGCGACATCAGTGGAGAACCTTCGCCTGGCCGGTCAGAAGACGAGTGGCCCCGTAGGCATTTTTATGCTTGGAAGCTGGGAGTGGTGGATGGAGAGAGGCCCTTGCGTGCCAGCTTCCATCACCGCTTGCAGTTCCGGGAGCGTGATCGCTCCCCCCCTGATGACGCTGGCCGCAGAAGAGCCTCTGGCTGGGATGTCCCGCCTTCGGGCGTTAATCTCAGCCAGAGAATTCAGAGCAGAACTGGAAGGCAAAGCCACCAGCAAAGGGGCTCCAGACAGCAAGTGACAGGTAACAGAAGATCGTTAGCTCGATGTATGACAGACAGTGAGTCGCAAAAGCCCTCGCTATGCCTCTCTTCTCCTGTTCTCGCCAGTAACGAAGGCGATCGTTCTCTCCAGAGGACGACACCTCTCTCGCCCTGAGCAGCAGAGAGAAGGTCCCAAGAGAGAGAACCAGATCTCCCCAGAAAAGGGGGCTTCAGTTAGTGGAAGCCGCCCCTCTGTCCCAAGACGTGCCCGGAGAAAAACCTTCTGGCCCCCTTGGTTGGTCTGGGCTGTCAGGGCAGGGGAAAAATCTGCGTTCTCGAATTAGAGGGGGGGAAGATTTCATGCTACTGAATGGCCCCTTGGAGGTGGTTCAGGACTCTCCGAAGGAAGACCCGATGCTTGATGAGCATTTACAAGGATCTCAATCTGCTTGCCTTCAGGGGGGAGCTAGCCAAAAGGCTCAAAGGACCCCTGACTTCCTCTCAAAGATTGTCGTGCAACCTCCCCAGCCTCTCCTCCAGGAGGTGGAGCCGGTCCCTGCTCTTTGCAAACCGCATAAGCTCACCTTCCAGCGAAGAAGTGTGAGGTTAGCGAGCAAATCTTGCACGAAGCTATCAGCAACAGAAAAAGCGCAGCTTCAGCTGGCAAAGAAACTGGGCTTAGCTCCGGATAGTAGCCCCCTGGATGAGATTGATTTGCGCAGGTACTTGGCAGTGTTTGACAAGCCGTTGGCGCCAAATGTCCTGCAGGCGTTCGCGCAGTTAGCAGGCTTGCAGGGGAAAGTCGATCTGGCATCCGCTGCAGGAGTTAGCACCTGGGAGGTGCCGCCGGTCTGAAGACTTGCCTTAGGTTGTCTGTGCTTGTCTTGCTTTTGTTGTCAGGTGTCAGGGTTATGTTGAACTCTTTCGCTGTGTGTTGTGGGTTGTTTCGGTCTTGTAACCGGCGCGTCTCAGTGTTGACGCGCCTTGCTGTAGCTTGTCGCCCTGTTGTCGGTTTCCCTCTGTGTCTTCTTAGTCAGGCCCAGGCTGTAGCTGGTCGACCTGTTGTCGCTCTTCTTGGCCAGTGCTGCCTGTCCCTAGGTGGCAGCATGTTTGTTAAGGCTTTGTTGCCGTTTGTCAGGTTGGATGCTGTGGTTAATCTAAACGTGCTTTTGCTGTTGTTTGTGTTTTCTTTCGCTGTGTTGATCTCGCCGGCTGATCTAGGCTTGCCCACAGGAAGGTGCTTCACCAACAGGTTTACCATTCTCACAGGTGAAGTTTACCTTCCCAAATGACCGGGGATTGTCGCTTCCTCTGCTGGAACGTTCGAGGCTTAAATGCGCCCGCTAGACGGGCGGTTGTCAGGAGCCTTGTTTTTGACACAAAGGCTACCTTAGTCTGTTTACAGGAGACCAAGCTGCAACATTGGGACCAGGCGCTTGTCAGGGAGACTCTAGGTCCGGATTTTTGCCAAAATTTTGGCTTTCTGCCGGCTGTAGGAACCAGGGGTGGAATCCTTTTAGCGGGTTCGGACAGGGTTTACTCCCTGTCCAATTTTACCAAGATCTGAGATCATACTTTGACAGCGGGATTACCTCTCTACTGGATGGAAGTTCTCGGCTTGCAGCGCGTGTATGGCCCTCAGACGGAATCTGACAAGTTGAATTTCTTGCTTGAAATAGAGAATTTACAGGCTTACCTTCCACAGGAATGGATCCTTCTAGGAGACTTCAACATGATTTATCGTGCTGCTGACAAAAACAATTCGGTTTTTAACAGGCGTCTGATGCAGGCTTTCAGGGGCATGCTTAATGCAACGCAATTAAAAGAAGTGGAGCTTTTAGGAAGGAAGTTCACATGGGCCAGTGGGACGCTCAACCCTACTCTAACTAGAATTGACAGAGTGTTTGTTTCAAAGGATTGGGAGCTCCAGCACCCCAACTGCTTTCTCCAGGCCCTGTCTTCCCTAATCTCAGATCACTGTCCTTTATTGCTTTCCAACCCAGTAGGGCAAACTTCAAAGGCCTTCAGGTTCGAACAATTCTGGCCGAAGATGCCCGGCTTCCTTCAGGTAGTCCAAGCAGCATGGGATAAACAAATTTCTTCCATGGATATGTGCCGACGTCTTCACATCAAGCTTTCCAGAACCGCCAAAGCGCTCAGGATATGGAGTAGGGGATTGATTGGAGACATGCGCTTACAAATGGCAATAGCAGCAGAGATTATCTGCCAATTCGACAGAGTGCAGGAAGAGAGAGCCCTCTCTCAAGAAGAATTGGAGTTCAAGGGAAATTTGAAATGCAGGTTGTTAGGTCTGGCAGCTATCCAGAGAATTCGTCTTAAACAGAGATCTCGCCTTAGCTTCATCAGGGAGGGAGATGCTAATACAAAATTCTTCCACTTAAAGACAATTGCTCGGAAGCGCAAGCAATTTATAGCCACTCTGCAGACTGAGCAAGGAGTAGTCTCTACCTTTGAAGACAAACAGGATGAGATCTTTCTTTTCTACAAAAAGCTTCTAGGTGTTGTCCACGCAAGGGAGGCGGCTCTCAACTGGTCCATGTTGCAGGGGCCAGAAATCAACCTCCTTAGCTTGGAGCAACCTTTCTCTCTGCAGGAACTTAAAGAAGTCATTGATTCCCTCCCTCCGTCGAAAGCACCTGGGCCAGATGGATTCATTGGCCTGTTTTACAAGGTTTGCTGGAGCATTGTGAAAGATGATTTAATGGCGGTAGTTCATCATTTCTACAATCTAAAGGGAGGGGGACTACATCTCTTAAATGAAGCATGTGTGGTGCTTATTCCTAAGAAACAGGTTTGCAGTACCGTCTCGGACTTTAGGCCGATCAGTCTCATTCACAGTGTTGGGAAAATTCTTTCCAAACTCCTTGCAAACAGGTTGGCGCCTTTCCTGCAGTCGCTGATTTCTGCTAATCAAAACGCCTTCATCAGAAACAGGACTATTCATGATAGCTTCCTTCTCACTAAAAGTCTCATCTCTGATTTTCATTCCAAAAAGGTACCTTCACTCTTTGTCAAATTGGATATTGCAAAAGCTTTTGACTCGGTGAGTTGGGAGTATCTCCTGGAGATGCTACAACACTTTGGGTTTGGACAAAGATGGAGGAATTGGATTGCCTTGCTCCTAGCAGCTTCTTCTTCCAGGTTTCTCTTGAATGGCATTCCAGGGCAAAAGATCTTACACAGGAGAGGTCTGAGGCAGGGAGACCCCCTCTCGCCAATGCTCTTTATTTTGGCGCTAGAACCGCTCCAGAGGCTCTTTGATGCCGCCTCACATTTGCAGGTGTTTCAGCAGGTAGGGCATCGTCCGGTGCACCTGTGTACCTCCATGTATGCGGATGATGTGGCCCTTTTTCTCAACCCCGACCCGGAAGAAGCACGGTTGATGCATGGGTTACTTCAGGTCTTTGGTCAAGCATCAGGGCTTAAAGTCAATCTTCAAAAATCCGAAATATTCCCCATCCGTTGTGAGGAGATAGACTTGGAACCGGTGCTACAGGAATTCCAAGCTAGCCTCAAGTCCTTCCCTGCCAGGTACCTTGGATTGCCGCTCCGACCAACTGGCCTCAAAAAATCAGATTGGCAACCCCTTCTAGACAAAGTGGCAAGCAGATTGGCAGGTTGGAAAGGAGCTTTGCTTTCCAAAGCGCAGCTCATTCTCGTTGATGCGATTCGGCCCTCCCGACGTACCACTTGACTATCTTCCCAGGTTCTGCGTGGGTGCTCAAATGCTTAGATAAACTGCGAAGGAATTTCCTTTGGAGAGGAGATCTAAACTGCAAGGGAGGACACTGCCTGGTAAGTTGGAAGAAAATTTGCAGGCCTAAAGCCCTAGGAGGCTTGGGGATCAAGCACCTGGAGGCCTTTGGCAGGGCGCTGAGACTGAGGTGGCTCTGGTTTGCCTGGAAGGACTCAAACAGGTTGTGGAAAGACATGTCTATCCCTTGTTCAGATTCAGATTTGGCTCTCTTTGAGGCTAGCACTTCCATACAGCTTGGGAATGGAGAAGTGGCCAGGTTCTGGACGTCAAAGTGGCTACATGGGTTGGCCCCGTGTAATATTGCACCGCATTGTTTCAGCCTCGTTCGCAGGAGAAATGTCTCGGTAAAACACAGTCTTTCAAATAACAATTGGATGATCCCGCTTCGGCGCATATCCACAGGGGTACAATTGCAGGAATTCCTGACGCTTTGGAGTCTTTTACATGAAATCCAACTGCAATCAGACACTTCAGATGAGATAACTTGGCGGTGGACACAGGATGGTCAGTACTCAGCAAAGTCAGCTTATAGGGTGCAGTTCCTGGGAGCCTTCCCAGATCATAACTTTTCGCGAATCTGGAAAGCAAAAACCCAGAATAAATGCAGGTTCTTCGCATGGCTTCTGATCCAAAACAGGTTGCAGACTGCCGACAATCTAGCTCTGAAGGGTTGGCCAAACAGCCCAGTGTGTTGCCTCTGTGGTTCAGGGGAGGATTCGGCCAATCACCTCATGCTATTGTGCCCGTTCGCCAAGCAGGTGTGGTCCCTATTTCTAGGCCGGCTGCAACTCCAGCATTTCTTGCAAGCGGGGTCTCATTCAGGGCAAAGCTTCACGTCCTGGTGGCAAGCAATCCATTTGCTTACTCCCAAAGAAAGTCGTAGGAGACTGGATGGATTGATAATCTATGTCTGTTGGAACATTTGGAAAGAGCGCAACGCTCGGATTTTTAATAGCAAATACTCCACGGTGACGACAGTAGTTCAGCTGGCCATCCAAGAGTCTTCTGACTTCCTGGTAGCGATGAGTGATTTAGCTCCAGAGTAGTCCCTTATTTTGTTTTGTGGTTGGCGCCTTTGTGGCCGTAGGGTTGTATTGTTTGTTTTGTCGGGGCTGTCTGCCTTCGGCATTGCTCTCCTTTTGTACTGACTTTTTCCCTCCTTAATTGATCGGTAGAGCTCCTGCCTTCCTTTCAAAAAAAAAAATAGTTAACAAAGCTTTATCTATTAGCCACAAAGTCATTACCTACTCTCTGTTAGCACTCGGTAGTAAGCAGTCGGCAGTGTTCCCAATTGCGGTGGACAGCCAGATACTGTTGAAACTAGATGCCCGGGCTCTGTTCTCCTTCTCCAGAACAGAACTCCGAACTTGCATCTCCCTCAACACTATGCCAACAATACAGAACTTGGCTTCAGAAACAAACGTACAGAGCAAAGCTCAAGGGAACAGAGCCCAGCAGTTCTGAACTATGCAACAATCTTCAGACACTTATATAGACTCAAATTACAGTTGTTTGAATCAGACATGGCTGGAAACAAATCATAAACGGAAACTACAAGTAAGCTACTGACACTGTATCCGTCTGGCAAACAGACGCAACAAACTTAACTAAAAAAACAAAATTCAGTCATGCTGTTCTGCTACGAAAAATTCAGTCATGTATTTCCAATTGTTACACTGAAAGCAAAATTCAGTCATGCTGCTCTGCTACGAAAAACCTCAACTTATTTCCAGCCAACCAATTCGAGAGGCCGATGCGGAAGGGTTCAGACTTGCGGTAGGTGTAGCAGGGGACGCGTCGACGCGCCATTGCGCGAGCCGCGGTGCCGTCTCCACGCGCGCCCTGTCGCCGCTCATCGGCCCCCACGACGACGCCACAGCCGCCACCACATCATTGACGCAGCCCAGCGGCCCCAGCGGCTCCCCATCCTTCCTCAGGTTTCCTCCCTCCTGTTGGAATAGTCCACATTGGTTTTGGAGGGAAATGATCTAAAATACCTTGGTCCGCTACCTAATTTAAAGTTTAGGGGCTATTTTAGGGGCTCTGCTGGAGATGCTCTAAGTCCAATAAAAAAAAACAGATCATCATAAACCTACACTTCATCCTCATTTCACAAAGTGTTTGGAGGTTATTGATCCGTCGTCTTCTTTATTAACGGACAACCGATCAAATTAAGAATCCGGACAAACCATCCAATTTCCCTGGACAATGTTTCTCCAGGTCACACTAACCATAGAAGCACGATGAAAATCATACGCTCAACTTACATGGCTTCTCCTCCTTCTGACTCCTCTTGTGCATAATCATATCATTGGTACTCATTTTCCACTGACCCTCCGTTTCTTCCTCCTCCTCAATAGCTGTGGACATTTTGGCACCACTTTGAGCCGCATCCAACCTCTGTTTCTGCAGCTCCTCCCTCTTCCTCCTTAACTCCTCCAAATCTCCTTCAACTCAATCATCGAATCCCTATCCACAAGGTCTCTATTCTCATCATAAGCCTCCATGATAAGCACCCATGATCTTTTTTTGTGCATTTGTGCATGTGTATCCGGACACATTTTTTTTAGGCTCCATGATCTTCGAAGCACAAATACACTTTTGTGCATTTGGTACGGTTTTAGATTCTAGTAAAAACGAAAACGGTTTCAGATTCTTGGTAGAAACGTTTCAAATAGAATTAATCAGAATCATTATCTGGAAACCGTTTGGCTAGCTGTATGGATTATGTGAATCAGGGTTGAACGGTGTTGAGGACGATTCAGCCTCGGCATGGAAAAAGAAGAAACGTACCGAGGAGAATCGTTTCGAGCTTTAACCCGTTTGGCTGGGTTTCTTCCAGATTCTAGTAGAAACGGCTCGATTCTAAGTTGCCAAACGAGACCTAAACATACACACATATATATCTATTTTTAATTGATAAGCACCCACGTGGAATCAAAGATTCAAACGCTAACGGACAGCACATACAAAGGCATGTTCATCAACTTTGATTCGACGCGGACGGACAGCACATAAGAAGGCGTGCTCGTCATCTCAGCTACGGCTTGTCATTAGGGCTTGTAGGAGAGTTTAGCCAATGGTTCGACCACGCACAGGCGTGAATAAGCGTGAAAACAAATCGGATAGATGGATATTACTTTTTCTATACGATGATCTATTTTTTTTCGAATTCGAAACCGGATACGAGTTGATCAGATATGGATACAAATCCAGGTTACACAAGATACGAGACGGAAATATGATAGATTCGGATTAAGAACGGATAAAGGTATACAGCTAATACACGCATACATAAAGTACTATATATTGAATCAAACCACATTAATACATGATTCTCCTAAAAAATTAGACCTCTCATCAATACGGAACAAAAGTCTCTGCACCTGATCCTATCAGAGTCCGGAGTCAAGAGGTGGGCCTCCCGGAGCTTGGCCTCGATCTCCTCAACCGCTGCTGGCGCGCCTCGGTGGTTTCAAGGCGTCGCAGCTCAGGGGGCACTCGACGAAGGATGCGTTGGGCGGAAACGCGGCCGAGGGGTGTGAGATCTAGGCGAGACATCGAGCGCTGAGCGAGTGGGCAGGCATTGGCGGCTTGGAGTCTGGATTGCCAACCAGATCAAGTGAGAAGTTAGGGTTTGCCTTGGGGGCAGTCGTGCAAGCCAGGCCACAGAGAGATGCCGAACAACCAGGCGACCGCTTGATGGGCTGGGCTAGCCAGGTGACCAACAGATCTGAATATCCGAATGAGTCAGTATCTGAATATCCGGTTCCCAACCCATATTTTCCAAATAGTATATGCTCTGAATCCGATCCGACATCCGGATTCAATTATCCAGATCCGGTCTCGGATCCGACCGGATATCTAGATTCTATCTTGAATCTGATCCTGACCGGATTCAAATCTGAATTGGGCGGATAAAATTCGACCCATTTTCACCCTTAGACCTGAAGTGCCTGGTCAGTAGGGAGAATCAGAGGAACGAGGCTCGTGTTGCTGACCTGTTAGATAACGGATGGGATTGTTAAGGATATATTGTCTGTTATAGATAATTACCTTATCTCTTGTCCTTGCCTTATCTCTTGGACCCTCATGTACTCTATATATTATGGTCATTGGCCTTCATATTATATACAAGTGCTATTCATAACATGGTATTAGGGCTGGAAAAAAAGCTCGTGGCTCGTGGCTCGGCTCGCACAGGCTCGTGGCTCGGACCGAGCTCGAGCCGAGCCTACTTTTCAGGCTCGCAAAAACACCGAGCCGGCTCGGCTCATGACTCGCTCATGAGCCAAATTGGCTCGGTGGCCCAGCCGATGCAGTGAATTTAGTATGATTAATGACTTATATTTTTAGGAAAAAGATGATGTTGAGACAATTCCATGTCCTACAAGTGTGATATAGAGCAACTAAGCAACTACTATTATTTAGTAGTAACTAGTAAGTTAATATTATTCACTGCAAATATATGAATTATTGTATAAATACTTAATTTTCTGATAAAATGTTCTGGCTCGGCGAGTTAACGAGCCATGAGCCGAGCCCGAGCCGAGCCGGTTTTTGGGCTCGCCAGGCCGAGCCGAGCCTGGCTCGGCCGCCACTAGACGAAGCCGCAGAATGAGCCGAGCCGGCTCGGCTCGCTGCTTTCGCCCTACATGGTATCAGAGCTTTAGGTTTTTCCAAGCTTCTTCCGCTGTTTTAGATCTATTCCGCTGCCCCGGGAGGAGGAGACTCCCGGAGCGGCACCGCACGAAACATCGTCGTCCAGCCGGCGTGGGCCCGTCCGTGGCTTATTCTCGGGCGGCCACGTGATCCTGCGACGCTGTCCTCCACGTCGACTCCTCAGATCCACGTCGACTGCCTCTCGTGACGCCGCCGACGCTCATCCGGCCCCACACGCTGCCACGGCAGACGGGCGGCATTCTCCTTTGGCTACCGCGCCGCCTCTGGCTCTCGTCGCGCGGCAGCGTCCAAGTCTGTCTCGGTTGCCTTGCGACTCCGTCGCTGCGTGCGCCTCCTTTGGCTACCGCGTCGTCTCTGGCTCTCGTCGCACGGCAGCAACGCCCTCGTCTTCCGTGCGTCCCAGCCGCCGCGTGGCCTCACCTGCGTCTTCATCGCCGGAGCCGGGCCGCCACGACTTCACGTCTCGTCTGTTCGCGCTCTAGCCGGCTTGCCGCGAGCTCCGGCCGCCAGCCGCTTTTCACTCCGCCAGCTTTTGTTCCGCGTGTCTCCGCGCCAGCCACTTCGGATCGACGCTCTCCCCGTCGCCGCGCCTCCTCAGCCAGCTTGCGTCGTCTCTTTGGCGCCTCCCGACGTGTCGTCGTGTCGTCTCGGCAAGATATATTGTCTGTTATAGATAATTACATCGCTATAGTACCACTACGCTGTTTTTTTTTTACTTTTTTGGAGTTCCGTTGTGTGGGAGCCCTGCACCACCTTTTTCTTCTTCTTTTTTGAGTTTCGCTAGGTGAAAGCGTTGCATTGCTATGTATCGCGTCGTGGCAAATGCAGTGT
This sequence comes from Rhipidocladum racemiflorum, assembly GCA_036346355.1. NCBI lineage: Eukaryota > Viridiplantae > Streptophyta > Magnoliopsida > Poales > Poaceae > Rhipidocladum > Rhipidocladum racemiflorum. The sequence goes on from CM070584.1 coordinate 54,543,685, forward strand.
TCTCCATCCGTTGTATTGAAGCCATATTTACTAAAAAAAATCTGGTGGGGGTTAGTTCTAAAAAAAATTTAAGTGGGGCTAGAACAATGAAATATTCCGGATATGCCATGCTGTTTAGGCTACCTATACGCCTGCCTAATGCATATTGCAACTGTTTATAACAGTAGGGAGTGATAAATTCAGTTCCAAACAATGGTCTCTCCATACCTCACCATGCATATCCAATCAAACATGAAACATGTTTGCAAGCACCACTCCAAATGAACTAGCCGCAAGATGATGAGATGAGATGAAGGAAAGGCATGAACCAACCTCCACGGCGCCTGCCCAACAGCAAGACCATCAGGTAAACTTTGCATGCCTTTTCGATATCCTCTCTCTCTCTCTCTCTCTCTCTCTCTCATGACCGATGACTGATGTACCAGAACGATTATTCGTACCAGGGTTAGGACATGTATAATTCATGGTAGCCCCCACGAAGGTGATAGCTCCAAGAAGAAAGAGAGCTCCACGTCAACTCAAGCCATCCTACACAATTTTGTTCTACAATGCAGGGTGACTTCACGTGAAAATGGTGGAACTAGGAAATTTTAGATGAAGGTGCACATATACATGTATAAATCTATAGTCTTGTATAATAATTTCGTAACATTATAAATTCAACAAATATATTTAAAATTTACTAAAAGTACAATACAAATAGTTCTAAGATCTTAAAAATCATAAACCATCAAAATTGGAACCAATTCAATTAACAGATTTAATTTATTATGATCTTATAGCGTTTCTTAAATTTTTTGGGGTGCCAAGGCATATCTGACACCCCCTCGATCCGCCCTATGACATGATGGTTTGGAACATTTGTAATTCTATCCTTCTAATTATACTTCAATACAAAACCACCCTTGGCACACCTATCAGCCCTCTTTTCGTTTTTTAGCGCCACCTCCGTCTCTCTCCCATACAACTCAATCCTGTCATTCCCTTCCCCAACCTCCCTCTCACTGCCCTAAGACGCCACCATGAATTCAGCGCTGCCACCTCCGTCGCCCCTCGTTGACCAGACCTACCGCTCATAGCCAGTCGCTCGCCACTACTCTCTCCCGCATCACCACCGTTCGGCATTTGGAGGGTCGGCGGTGACCAAATCTAGCCAGATTTGATGGCAAAGGTCCAGATCCCACCGGATCTAATCACCATCAACCAAATCCGATTATCCACACCAATGGTCATGTAACATCCCGAAAAATTCAAAAATGAAAAAAAAAACAAAATTTAAAAAAGGAATTGAATAAAATTTTTAATTAGAGTCAAGATTTTAATTTAAAATATTACATTTTAGTCTTAAGAAAAAGAACGATTGTAATGTTGAACTCCTTTCTTGCAAAATAAATAAACTATGAAAATGAGTTGAAGTATGATCTTATTTTGTATTTCCATCTTTTCTAAATTTTTCTTGAATTGTGGTTTTTAAGAAAATATTTCATATTAATTATTTTCTTCTCCTTCAAAATGCAAAACCCAAAAATTCCTTAAGAAATAAAATCTAAAAAAAGGTATGTAAACCCAAATCATCTCCAGGTGCATTTCAAAAAACTTTCAAAGGCATGTTAACACTTTTATTGCCGAATGGGAATGAGAAAATAATATATTGTGGCTAACAATACTATACATGTTAGAATTAAATCTTGAGTCTTGGTCTGTCTAGTAAACAAAATAATAATAGTAAGTCGATCCTCCCTTTTGCCCTCATTTCCATGTGGGACCCTCACCTACTTTGCCCACTTGTCAGTACTCCCCTCTCCTTTTCTTCTTCTCCCACGACACCCAATCCGCCAATCGCAGTTGAGCCAGCTTCCATCGCCTCTCCTGTTCTCTCGGCTGCAGCACGGAAGGATCAAGAGAAACATGCTAATTTCCCCCCTTGTCGTTAGCCAAATTGTGGTACCACCAAGACCTGCCACGCAGCTGCTCAACCCATGCCCTGCGTCAGTGAACCTCCAAGAAAACTGTACACCGCCTTTGACTAGCCGCTGTTCATGTGCCCCGTTCAAATGCTGTTGCACCGCCTCTTCCGCAGCTATAAAGCAGCCCCAAGCCTCCCCACCTTGCTTCTCATCTTCTCCACAGCCTCCATTCTTGAGCTCAAGCCCCAATTAAAGCCCAATCCCTCTCTTTGCCGGTGCCAGTCACCACACAATCCGCCAGCCATTTCCTTGCATGGAGCTCCATTCTCCAACTGAAATACACTCGGAGCATCACCAAGGGCTGCCAAACTTTTCCCCTCAATCAATTTAATCTTCCTTCTTCAGTGAGCCATCGACACGGTGCCTTGCTTTCGTCATCGCCCGTTGTCGTTGCGCCACCACCTCGGGCCACTTCAGCCCTGGCCACTGCCTCCTACAGCTTTGGCAGAGCCCCAACGTTCCATTTTCGTATTCGCCCCTTCTTCCTTGAGCTAGCCCTGCCATCAGCCATGACCACCCGAGCCCTAGCCATGGCGCTACCGCAAGGAGGAGTTCGATGCTCTGTTCTTTCTTTTGATTTTTCATCCACTGACTGGTAGCCCCTTCCCAAGGTATAAATAGCAAGCACTATTAATTAGTTTGTTTGTTGCCATGACATGAGGGACCAACTAAGTATGTGCTGAGTTAATCATATAGCTATAAGGTATAAAAGATCGTTGGTTATTATAATTTAAAGATTAACTACTAATCAAATATCTAGACTTAAAGCCAGATAGAAATTTGATTAAGGTCAGAGACTCCTTGTTATAAATATACTAGTTATATGCCCGTGCGTTGCTACGAAAAACAAAATTGATAACGAAAAATAAAGATTAAAAAATAAAAAATACTATTTCATAAGATCAAACATCTATCTTTAACGCTTCGTTTCTTGCAAAGCGGCTAATTAAAGCAACGCTTTCTTCGTAGAGAGCAATTAAGCAGGGCAATTAAGTAGGGCAATTAAGCAGCGCAATTAATGTGACGTGGGAAGAAACTCTCACTTTATATAGTAGAGATTCGGGTACATCAATGTCCCATGGATTCCCTCATACAATAATTAGTAAATTAGAATGATGCTTTAATGAGGTCGCTTATTTATGTAATTAATCAACAATTTAGTAAAAAGATAAAAGGGCTAAGAAAGAAGATCCTTGGTTTGTTTTCAATCCAACCTTCAATACAAAATCAGAAGTTCAACTTAAATGAGCCTGACTAATTGAATTAACAAAACACCAAGACTTTAGGATAATATTTAATTAAGTTTAAACAACCCTCGTGTCAAGTACACCTAAGTGCATCCATATCATAAGGATTCCGGCCATATGAATGGACATCTCAAAAATAAGAATAGGATATGCGTGATCTATTTGTAATATTCAATATCTTGTCATAAAATATTGAACCTATAGCTAAAATAGACTTTAGTAGATTCAAATGACCCTTATCTTTATTAAATCATGTAAGCTCAAAATTGTGTTTAGCTTAATTAAAATATCCAAAATGAAATTAGCTTAATACACACAAATTGGTTTAGAATAAGAAGTTAGCTTAATGTCTCAACTTGATCGTTGAATTTGACCATCAAGACTTTAAGTTAAGTAAACCTTAATTAGTTCAATATTTATGTTTATTACATATTTAAGTATCTATGTCGTATAAAGCCCTTATTTTAAGTATACCTGTCGATGTTTGGGAAACGGGTCCCTGCCGAGCTTATTTATTGAATGAGGGATCAGTACATGCCCCTTTTTTGGTGAAGGGTTTGTGTCTGGAGAATGCTCGTCAGCGATCAGACACTCGAAAAATGGACCAGAGTTTAAACTGGTTCGTACCTCTCACAACGGAAATAATAACCCTGCTTTAGTGGTTTTTGCTATTATTGTTGAACTCGTACAGGGAGGGGTTCATGTGTGTGTGTGTGTATCCTGCTTTCTGCTTATCGTGAATGTGTTCACGCGCGTCCCCCTCTTCAATTTCTACTGGGGGATACTTATAGCTTACAAGACATTTGTCATAACTGCAACCGAATAATGCACATTTTACTGCATTAACTGTGGCTGCAACTGAAGCCTTGATTTTCGCCACGTTCACATTGTGGGCGTAACAACCCTAAATCATGGCATAGTTATCGCTATTTAGATGTTATGGGGCAAACACAATCTTCCGATCATGATCGAGGAGTCCCCCAGCTTTGACCGATTTTGCGCGCTCCCGAGCCCACATGTTCGTGGAAGAGCTTGGATGCTCGTGGACTAGCATGGGTGCTCGTGGTCAGGCACCAAGCCTAGTTCGATCGGGCGGACCAGCCGGCTAGACTACCCGAGGGTCTTCCTTGGGGACACCATCCAAGGGCATGTAAGGTCGGTCAAAACTGGTTGCCGAGGTAATACAGTACTTATGGAGATTATCCAATCCCCGACAATACCTTATACATGTGAAATCTTTGTTTAAACACACTATAGATCCAGATCATCTAATCATAGAAAGACGTTTAAGATTTAGCCTAGTTTAAACCAAGTTCCTATATAGCTTTACCACCCATTTTTGAAAGACCAACATTGCATAACTGTCACAAATAAATAAAATAGATGTAAAACCAGTTGGTATAGGCCCTATATGTCAAGACTACCTAATGATGCAAAAATGGTTACAATTAATTAGTCATAGTGTGCGCTTAGCCCCTAAATTAAAATATGCTCTCATATAATAAATATACTTTCAGGTTGTAATACATAAAAACAAATAAATATAAATAAGATGACATAAATAAATATTAGGTCAAGAAGAACTGGTCTAAAAACATCCCTAAGGTTGAGATCATATTAATCGGCAAAACAGATCTAATTTGAATTAGGATCGTAAAAGATTTTTATTTTCCTTATACATACAAACTAAAATGCTAATAAATTTTACAAATAAAAGCTAAAATATGTGAAACCACTTTCAAGGCACTTCTAGAGTCAAAAACTGCTAATACTACAAAAATGATTGCATAATTATGTAAATTACAGTCGCAAGTCTAAAATGAAATCTAGCCATTTACAATGTAAAGTTAGAAATTCATAAGATTAGGAAATGAATCGAACATCATAGATAAGCACTATTACCTATAGGACTAGTTTAAAAAAACTCCCAAGACAAGACCATTCTATTTAGTTGAAATAATTCTATTATAACATGCTTTGCATGTGAATCCTATTAAAAGCATATAACCCCTAGTAATATAAGCCATAAAATCCATAATACAAATAAAGGAATGTAAGCAATAATAAATTAGTAATTAAACTATTTTGTCCCTTGATCCTTCTTAAAACTATAAATCTATACTCTATTACGCTAACCTAAACTTAGACCCTATACATATTAGTTTAATGATTGTTAGTCCCCATCACGATATCATCCTGGAAGTCGCTGGCTGATGAGAGTCGCAACGCCCTACTGACAGAAATTCTATCATCGTTCAACACCTTAGAAGAATACACTCTCCCAGTGCAACGGTATGCACTGCTAGTTGCAGGAAGGCGTGAAAGACCTTCAAGAGTACGCTTGTCAAAGAATACGTCAAGAAGGATAGGACTCCCTACTCTAAGTATGGGTTCATTGATGAGGACATATGGCGGTATTTTGTTGAGATGAAGATGCCGGACGAATTCGTCCGTCAAAGTGAAATACACAAGGCCCTGCAGGCAAGGAACACTCACCCCCACAGACTCGACACCTCTGGCTACGCGGGGAAGAGGGTGCAATGGGAGAGGCAGGGCGAGGAGGCCTCCTCACCATTTGCATCGATCATAGACCAGCGCGCGAGAGACTAGCTAAAAGTGAGGTCAGGTGCCACGTCTTCCGCATCTGTCTCCTTTAAAAACCTCGCAGTTGAGGAAGTCTGCCAACGCCTGGTAATATATAAATCGAACTACCAATTTTGTACATAATTAGTCCATAACTTCATAAGTGAAATAAGTTGTCGGGATCTTGCAGGTAGCGTTGAGTACACAATCGTCCGATGGCTCTTTTTTGCCCAATAGGGAGAAAGATGCACTATCCATGGCCTTGGGAAACAAGTAGGGTTGAAAATGGAACCGAAAGTTTCCGACCATTCCAGAGAAAAATAGAAATGGAAGCTATTTTTCGGAAATAAAAACAGAAAATACCGGTACAGAAACGGAATTTTTTTTTGTTAGAAACGAAAACGGAAACGGGAGAGCCAATTCTGACGGAAACGGAAACGAAAACAAAAATTCTGTATAAGCGAAACTGGAAATTAAAAATAGAAACGCGCCGAAAAGGGAAATGGGCTTGGCCCAAAAAGGAGAAGGCAGAATTTACGTTTATTTTTGAATTAAAATAATTTTATAAATAGAAATAACTTTATATAAAATATCAAATAGAGTTAAAAAATTTTGAAAAAATTCTCAAAAATACTTTGGAACATTTTGAACCTAGGAAAATTATTTTTTATCATACTTTTGTTTTTATTTTTTATGAATAAATTAATTTTTTAAATCTAAAAATAGCAAAATAACGAGCCTTCAGCTGACAAACTTGAAAAAAAACTTTCTAATGATATCGGCGAACATAACACTATTCTTGTGTCCACCTTGGAGGTGAAATGAGTTACATTGTTCTTGTGGTAATGTATATTATGATTATGTACTATATTCTTGTGGAATTTTTCGCTTTCGTTTCCGTATCTGCTCCGTTCCATTCCGCATTCGTTTTTGTCACTATTTGTTTCCGTATCCGTTTCCAGGGTTTTTGATTTCGTTTCCGTTACCGGTAAAAAATGTAAAAACGAAAACAGAATAGCCATTTACCAACCGTTTCGTACCGTTTTCATCCCTAGAAACAAGGAACACCCTGGTCGCACGCGAGGCAATGAGGTTTTTATTTCCTGGAAAACTGGATTCACAGATGACTCAGACAAATACTGAAATAAGAAGAGAATCAAAGCCGAGCACGAGTCACAGCTTCTAAAGAATTTAGAGGCTAGGTTGAGAGAAGAAGTCAATGATAGGACAAGAAGCCTCGAGAATCAAGAAAGACAACCAGCGCAAGCCCCAGAAGTATGTCCGCAAGTCAACCCCACTACCCGTAAGAGTAGTTGTGCATCTGCTGCTCACATAAATGAACACAGCGGGAATTTTTCTGTCTATGACATTAAGGTACTAATATATCTCCTGAATGCTCTATAGATATAGCTGTTGGACACATTAGCTAATTGTGTACTGTTGTGTAGGAGGCTACAGATGCAATCTCTAAGTGAGAATTGCCAATGGCTCCCTTCCTCTTACGACTGCTTGGAGGAACGCATATCCATGCACTAAATGGGCGTTGGTGCACGGTACCATGGTAGCGCCAGGTTTCACGAAGGTCAATGTGGATGGGTTACATGATATTTTCAAGATCATCGAGCTACAGAAGTCGCCAAACGACAAGATCGTGACACTGGGGGATGCCATTGGCACATTCATCCAATGGCCCAGCAGCGACATCTCCCTGATCGCCCATCCTGTCATGGAACTACCCCAACCATCTGATTCGCATGCTGCACCTGATCAACTGGCCATCATCTCGGATATCATACCCCATGGTGCACTTGTTCTACAGGACTTTGACTGGTTTCCTGCCTATTCGTCTCCCGTGAAGACTTCCTATAGTAGAAAGAAAGGCAAGGGCAAATCGAAGATCATGAAGACCTTCGACTATCCAATTGCCCCGTTGGCCCGGGTATACAAGCTAGGAGAGCCTTTACTAACGACAGATCACCTAAATTCACTTTGTATGTCTTGCTTTAAATTTCATTCTTGGTACATGGAACAAACTATCAAGCCTGTGCAAGAACATATAATGAGTATCATGGTCAGCTTCAAGCATAAGCATCTGTTCAACGAGTCATCGGAGGGCTTCTTCGTGGTCAATTGCCAGGACTTATTCAATCTCTACAACCTCGACACCCTCAACGCTGTGCTCTTGAGATGCTGGACATTGTAAGTGTGTGCTATCACAGTCTACATTCATCTAATAGCGATAAATGTACGCCAATATATATATATATATATATATATATATATATATATATATATATATATATATATATATATATAGGAAAATATGCCCTTTGGGAGTACATACTCCCACTCTCAATATACTGCTTAAATGATGTTATTATACTTCTTTATCCTTTTGAGTATACTCTAATACTGATTATAAGATACTCTAAAGTGAGTTTTACGAAAAATTTCATCAAAGTCCACCCTTTGTAGCATAATTTGTTTATATACTCTTTTTACATATGGAAAAGGGTATATAGCAAAAAAATAAAGGGCTCAGATGAATTTTTTCAACAATATCGCATTGTAGTATATTAGAATTATTATTGGAGTATACTGAAAGTGATAAAGGAGTATAACACATTAGTTTAAGTGGTATACTGGAGGTGGGAGTACATACTCCTAAGAGTACGAAAAAGGCTTCCTCTCTCTCTCTCTCTCTCTATATATATATATATATAGAAACATGATGCTCGAAGCGAGAAGGAACAAACAATTGGTGGGTTTCCTCGACCCACACATAGTCTCAAAGCAAACAATGGATAAAGATATAAACATGGTAGAAGAATACGTGAAACAAGCATTATTGGCTCAAAAAGATAAAGATTTGGTACTTATACCTCATAACCCAGGGTAAGTGCTACAGTACTTGCTATACTTTGATTTGTAATGTGCACACAGCTCAGTTTTGTTCATCGACTATTGTGACATACCATGTAGGTTTTACTGGGTTCTTATTGTAATTTATCTAGACACAAACCGGGTCACTTACCTTGATTTCTTACAAAGCGGTAGCCACGACTTAAATCCTATCGCGAAGTTACTCAACAGGTAACCACGTTTCCTCCATAGATAACATGACCTTGTAAGTTATTCCAGGTTTGCTCCTGGAATGTTTGAGGCTAACCTTTTGCAATCACGTAGGACGTTCAAAGTGTACAAGGATGGGGCGAAACTGCAGCATGATTTTAAGTTTTTGGTATCCGCTATACACAATAATCCTATATCAAACTCCGTAATAATGACTCTATAGCTAACCTATTCTATTCTATATTTGTAGTACCACCAGCAGGGAAAGGGAAATAACCTATGTGGCTTTTACGCTTGCCATAACATGGAACTTATCATCACTACAAAAAAGAGCAATGAGGTTGTGATTGCGTTGAAAGGGACCGATTTGAGCAACATTTGAGGGAAACTTTGTTTCTACCTGCTCACTGAAGTCATAAATAAAAAAGGCGAGTTCCATGCTACCAGTTAGGCTGGAGTTGCACATGTTTTTTTTTTCTGAATTACCACTTGGGTTCATTTGTGAAACCTGTGATGTGAATTTGTGAATTGCAGTTGTGCATTCAATTGGTTAATAAAATTGAGTTCCATTAGTATATCTGACTTCATTTCTGAAATGGATATGTCATACATGCTGTGATGTAATTGAGTTAATTGCTGAAATGGATGTAATCAATATATGCTTGTGATGATCTGTAATATATTTGTTTCAGAGTGCATGGTTAGTATTTTCCTGAGGCTAGTCAATAAACAGAAAAATATCCATCTGTGTAAGAGCACATCACAGACGGTTTCTATTTAGAACAATCTATAATATTCGTATTATCACAGACGATTTCTATTTAGAACAGACTGTAATATTTGTATTATCACAGACGGTTCCAATTCAGAACAGTCTATGATGTTTCTGTTATCACAGACGGTTCCTGTTTAGAACCGTCAGTGAGAACATTAATATCACAGATGGTTCTAAATAGTAAACGTCTGTGATGTGATCTCATCACAGACGGTTCCTATTTAGAACCGTCTGTGATGTCTATTTTCACATATGGGTCAAAAACCGTCTCTGATGATCTCTTTTATCACTGACGCATTATACTAACGGTTTACAAAACCGTCTGTGATGACGTTTGTGAACCGTCTGTAATAAAGTTTTCTGTACTAGTGACATAGGATTCCGGGTCATATGATCTAGGGTTCGACATGTCGCTTATCTCTTAAAATGAAATGATAGCCCCATTTGTATTTTTTAATCTCCACATTGAATTAATTATAATGCATATCGAGTTATAACTTATTCAAATAACTCTTTGGTCACAGCACCTGTTAAATCATGGCAAGAGCTTGACTTAACAGCTAACACTGAACAACACTGAGTTTTATCTGGTACAGACTTACACCTAGTAAATTATTCTTATGGTAATTGGGTAGTTCTTATTTGGGATGAAATAATAAAATATAAGGTGCCCCACCAGTTCGAATGAGCTGCAGCCTGCAGCTGGTTGGTTCGCACTTGAACAAAAAAAATCTACACTATATTTGTTGCACTCAAATACAGTAAACATTGCACCTAACCATCAAACCAATTTGTAAAAAACAAAGAACTAAAATACTACACCCTTGACCTAACATTTGATCTTTTTTTTGCCAGCTAGCTAGCTACCCTCTTCTCTGTCTCTCCTCCAAGCTTCAGAAAAAGCTAGGCAACTGGTGTGCAACAAACCAAACCCTGGTCTGTGAGCCTTTCTGAATCCTGCGAGAGCATGTACCACTAAAATTGTCAGTGTGCGGTGTATGGCAGATTTTCCATCCTTTGGAGGGGAGGTCGGTGGGCCCTCCGGGGAGGAATCTCAGTAACAAACAACTCTGTGTAGCACAAGTGTCACTTTTTCTCTGCCAATCCACAAGAAAGCAACAGCTAGCTAGCCTTCTCCTACCCAATATCACCTTGCATGCCCTTTTTATATGCCCCATTGCCCCTCTCCTCTCCTCTCCTGTCCTCTCCTCTCCTCTCTTCCGATCAGTTCATATCTGATATCTCCAGGAGGAACTCAACCAACCTAGATTGCTGGTTCATTGTTGCAGTGCTGCCGCTACTCTGAAGAAAGGTTTAGCATGCTAACGTCATCGCAATTTACAATGTTGTTCTCCCCTCAAAACCATGTGTTTGTGTTACAGCGTGCAGAGATGTATCACCCGCCGTGTGAGCTCCTGATGCCCCACGAGACCCTCGACTTGGACGTTGGCCAGCCGCACCTTGCCGCCGCGGCCATCCCGGGGGAGCTCAACTTCCACGTCCTCCACTTCCACGACACCGCGGCAGCTGCCTCGGCCACCGCCGCCGTCTCGCCGCAGCCCACCGTGGAATACTTCTTCGGGAGCACCGATCAGCCGCCGGTGCAGTTCGAGCAGCTGGCCCCCCAACACCAGACGATGACCATGCTGCGCGACTACTACGGACACTACCCCACGGCTGAGCCGTACCTCCGCGGGCCAAGGACCGGGTCGTCCCTCGTGTTCGGCGAGGCCGACGACGAGTCGGCCTACATAGTTGGCCCCTTCGAGAGCTCCCCGACGCCGCGGACCAGAGGCAGCAGGAAGCGGAACCGAGCGTCGAGCGGCTTCCAGTTCCATGGCGGGCCGGCCAACGGCGTTGAGAAGAAAGAGAAGCAGCGCCGGCAGCGCCTCACCGAGAAGTACACTGCCCTCATGCTCCTCATCCCCAACCGTACAAAGGTACGTACAGGCCCTACGGTCGTCGTACCGACGTGCCATTGGCTATTGTTTCTTGGCACTGTCGATCTCTTCATCTGTTCATCGATCTCGTGTCATTTTGTGGTTATTTTGGTATTTATAGGAGGATAGGGCGACGGTGATCTCGGACGCGATCGACTACATCCAGGAGCTGGGGAGGACGGTGGAGGAGCTGACGCTGCTGGTGGAGAAGAAGCGGAGCCGGAGGGAGCTGCAGGGGGACGTGGAGGACGCGGTGCTGGCGTTGGGAGAGGCGGAGAGCTCGGAGGGCGAGGTGGCGGTGGCTGCGGCGGCAGTGCCACGGCAGCCGATCCGGAGCACGTACATCCAGCGGCGGAGCAAGGAGACGTTCGTGGACGTGCGGATCGTGGAGGACGAGGTGAACATCAAGCTCACAAAGCGCCGCCGCGACGGGTGCCTCGCAGCCGCGTCGCGGGCGCTGGACGACCTCCGCCTCGACCTCGTCCACCTCTCCGGCGGCAAGATCGGCGACTGCCACATCTACATGTTCAACACTAAGGTCACCATCGATCTGTTAATCTGGAATTCACGACCTTCCAAGGTTCATATGCTATGCATGTCCTCAAATCAAGATATGCAATTTTTATATGATAATTTCTTTTTCTTGTCTTCGTTTGTTGATTTGGATGCAGATTCATCAGGGGTCTCCAGTGTTTGCAAGTGCAGTGGCCAGCAAACTGATAGAAGTGGTGGATGAGTACTAGCTAACTAGCCTACCGACCGATGCAAGTTTCTACAGATTTGCAAGCTAGCTAGGGTTCTTGGATGCATGAGTAGTTCCTCTGGCTTTAATTTTAGACTGTTTGGTCCAATGATTGACAGGGACATATATGTCTGGGTCTGTTTGATATGTCAGGGTTGTTTTGATCAGTTCAGATCAATAAATTGGCACGTTTGAGATTAATTATATATAATTGGATGGATTATATATTAAGCGAGTATATATGCATGGGGTGAGTAGGTTGCACTTGCAATAGTAGACTGGTGTAGATCTAGATGAAATTGGGTTAGGTGAGTCTTTGTTCAGCTGTTATCGTGTGTGGTTCATTAGGAATATATTACGGTTTGTTTGAGTAGTGCTTCTATATATTATCCTTCTAATAATTGTATAAATATTGAAGAAAAAAAAGACATAAGTAATAAACATTTACTCTTTATCCATGCTTTAATTTTTTGGGGTGTATAGAGAGCACCTGAGTGTTTTTTTGGTTTATAGGCCCCCAAGTGTTATTTAGCTATTCTCTTAATTTTTATGCAATTTTTAAATATTGATGCATAGAAACGCGTCCCTTTTTTTATTATCTTTTCTCCTAAAAGCTATTGCCTGCCTTCTACTTAATTCAACAAATTAATTTATATTTGGCATGGTCAGTAGATTAGGGTTAAGGTGATACATACTTTCATACGTATATATTTTAGTAAGTTCTGCTTTCTGAGTCAGCACTAAAACCGCATAAATTTCAGTAGATATATATCCAGTACACACAAGTTCAGTTACTTCAGTACACGGAGTTGGTTGTTCACTACTGCAGGCAGTCGTAAGCACATTCAGATATTCTTTCTTTTCTTCCCTGCAGCCTGCAAAAGTTTTTGACTTGGTTTTGGTCGGTGCACTCGTACGTTTACTGTACGTTTTTACAATTACATATATGCATGCATGTCATCTTCTGAACATGCCCCACTCACACTCAGTTCATGCTAGCTTTCGGTCGACGGTATAGACATGAAGATTTCTTCCAAGAAGTAACATGAACATATCCACAAGCATAATTTGCAGATAGCTAGCAGCAACTTCTTTAGAACTTCAAAGAAGCATTTGAGCATACATACAAAAGTCCTGAACCCTGCTCTCCTTGGTATGCATTGCTGCGCCATGGATACATATGTATATACATTAGCATGCATTAATACAAGTTGACGATAAATATTGAAATGGATGCACACACATCATCGTGTGTCAGTTGAAATGTGAGTTTAAGGAAAGAGAAATACTGATTTGAAAGAATGGTAAGGAGTAAGCTAGTTTAGGTCATATTTATTTAGGCTAGATTTTGTTTCTTTGGATTTTTTTTTCTATAACTTAAAAGCCAAAAATTCAAAGTATACACAGAGGGATAGCTTTTTAACTGGGCCTTTCAAAAGCCATAAGGCTCTATATAACTAAAAGTCAAAACCCACCTATGAGATGCTTTTTTGGCTTACCGAGGGTTAGTTTTAAACCAATGTCACTAAAGTTAGGGTAAAATTGTCTATCTTCATCATATATAAAAGCGGAATGCTTTTAAGTTGCTTAAGCTAAAAATATGTCTTTAAGCTAAACGCAAAAAGGAAAAAGAAGTACCTCTCTCAGATAGCTTTTGGCTTTTAGTTATATGAAATCTTATGGCTTTTAAAAACTCAAGTTAAAAAGCTACCTGTTTATTTAGGCCGTGACTTTTTGGCTTTTAAATTAAAGAAAAAGTCCAAACAAACAAAACCTTAACGTCAATAATTGAGTTTCTTGGCTTAGCTCATAATAAAAATTATACTGCCCTGCCCAAAAAGTACTTTAATTGGTAGGAAACCTACATTTTATTAAGGGAAAATCAGGTCACCGACACTCCAAATAATAATAACTCTATTATCCCTGGAAGTTTTGCCAAGCTCCCAGCTACTCCACGTCAGCTCCTCCCAAATTTGCGAAAAAGTCCCTCCATTTTCTTTAATTACGGATAAGTCCCTATAAAATTACAAAAAGGTCTTTTGCGATTTTTTGTGAGAGCAAGAAAATTGTTTTTAATTTGCGTTTAGGTCCCTCGGTACATTAATTTACAAAAAAGCCCCTGCTAAATACAAATCTTGAACTAGCCCTTTTCTAATTTTTCAGGATAGCGACCAAGTCTAAAAATATAACTAATAGGTCCCCGCTCCTTACGTCCAGCTCCTTTTCCGTTTTTCCCAAAAAAATATTTTCGTCAACAGAAATATGTGTACATCTCTATCTCTATACTTTTCCCCCCCAACTTGATCTCTAATATCTAGACTTTTTTCTCAACCCGATCTCTAATATTTTTCAGAACGTGTATTATTACTCGGTCAATGTATAGAGCGTTAAACTCGACGAAAGAAGGTTGACAGCTCTAATATTTTTCGGAACATGTATTACCCGTTGAACGCATAGGGTGTTAAATTCGGCATCTGTATTTTTTTTTTGCAACTTGATCTCTTATATTTTTCGAAACATGTATTATTACTCGGTAAACGTATAGGATGTTAAACTCGGCATCTATAATTTTTTTTAAAACTCGAAATCTAATATTTTCTGGAACAATGTCTAATATTTTTCAAAACATGTATTATTACCCGGTGAACGCATAGGGTGTTAAATTCAGCATCTATAATTTTTTTGTCAATTCGAAATTTAATATTTTCTAAAAAATGTATTATTCATTTTTTTTTGCGAAACGCCCGTTGTTGCGCAAATTCGTCGACGATTCCTACCTAGCGTATTTATTTTTTTAAAAAAAACCCAAACGAACAAAAAAACGCTTAGATCTTCCTACCTTTTTCAGAAAGAAAATTTGGATCAAATTTCATACGGCGCGGCAACGCGCGCAACCTTACCTAGTATTAACTATCTTATAGGTGATGGATTTCGCGAGCGCTCACGGCGTCCACGTCACCGTTCCTCGCGAAAAAAACTCCGAAGCTTTTCCTATTTGCGTTCGGCTCCCGTTCGCATCTGCCGTCGATTTCCGGTTCCGGCCTAGATCCGCTGTCCCACGCCTACGGCCTATGCGTAGCCAAGAAATCGGCGGCCGCGGGCGCCAAGACCAGCCCTTTTTCCCCGTCGTCCTCGCGGTGCTCTTAACGGCGCGCTTCGCTTCGTGTCGTCGCCGACCTCACCTCCCTTCGATCTCCCTCACGTGAGCTCCTTCGTCGCCCCACCTCCTTCGCAGACGCTGCGCCGTCTCCCATTGCTGCGCCTTATCGCCCTCGCTCGCCGTTGGGTCGCATCCTTCGCCGCCTCTCCTGTCTCCCGCCTCGCGCGCTCGGTGCTCCTCCGTCCAGCCTTTCCTATGTCGCATCTCTTCGTCCGTGTTGCCGCGTGTTATCCGCCGACCCTTCGATGTGGCCGATAAAGGGCGGTGGAATCGGTCTCGTGGAGCCTCGAGGAGCACCAGGCCTCACCGTTCTTCGGCAGCTTCCTCGCGTCCTCCGCCCGGTTGTTCCCAAGACGCCACGGCTCCTCCTGCCGTTCCCCATCGCCTCCCCGACCGTTCTGCCGCTCCGGCCGATGGTGTTCGTTCCACTTTGCCCCTTGGTCGCCCCCTCGTTCGGCCTCTCCGGCTAATGGTCGCTTCGCGCTGCCCCTCTTCGGTATGGCCGCCACCTCCGTTCTTTTCTTTCACCTTTTCCCTTGATCGATTTTGGTTCCTCTTTTGCTCATTAACTGGGTTCTTGCTTCCGTTCTTGCCCGGTGTCCTGCCCCTTTGTTGTGGCCGGTAAAGGGCCGTGGGATCTGACCTCGCGGAGCCTCGAGGAGCACCAGAACCTCGGCTCCACCAATCTCCTCGCGTCCTCCGCGGCGCCGGCGTCGCTTCCTCCGTGTCTCAATTGGCGGGGGCGGAGGTCGCCTCCGCTTTTGTCTGGTGGTTATTTCCGCGGCATGGCTCGCCCCTGCCGCTTTCCCTCCTCTCATTCTCGCCCGGCCGATGGCCGCTCCGCACGTCGCCCCTCTTCGGTATGGCCTCCGGCCTTTATGCTCTTCTTTCCCTTTTTCCTCAATCGATTCTCGGTTCCTCTTTTGGTCATTTCAGACGTTTATGGTTCGGCTTAATTTTGAGGCTTGTTTTTGTGCATCGCAGGATCTAGATTTTAACAAGAGCTTGCCATTTTTCGCGACATTTTTCCAGTGCACGCGATGATCGGGCGTGGGGAGGCGAAAGACGCGAACGTGCTCGATAAGCCCCTCAACCGCTGCAGGCAAGAGGTACTCGTCATCTCCACCTCCAAACCCCTTCAGATCTGCACACCCACGCCCTTGATCCGTCTTTGAATGTTTACATATTGTTAGGACGGCAGCCCAAGCCACCCTGGCTCTTTCTCGCTGAATCTTTGTTAGGCGGGCCGTAGGTGTAGGCAGGTTTTGCGGGTTAGGAGAGTAGTTGCTTGAGTAGTGTTTGATGAAATGCGTTCCAGCTCCTAATTCATTAGTCTGAGCAGCGTCATGGGTTTTGACTCATGGACTGTGAATTGTGCGAAAGGATTGTTTCTTTTTGTCACTTAGTGAGATCTGACGGCAATGTAAACTTTCTTTGGAAGTTGAAATAGTATGCGTGCTGGTGGTTGCTTCGATTGGAATTGTAGAGGAATATGGGCATATAGCAAAAAGCAATGCCATTTATCTACAGCCATTGTGGCATCTCCTGCCTTGATTTCTTGCTCTATGTTGGATGTTGTCCAGAGTAGGAAGATGTAGGGGACTTGATTGTGCCCACATGCATTCTTCTTTATGTCGGATTAGGCTTACATTTTAATCGTTTTGGTGCAGTTTGTGTTCTCGCTTCTACTACCCTTAAGAAGTTGTTGCAATGGTAAGAATTGCTTTTGTTGGATATATTACTCCAGTTGTCCAATTATTTAGTAACTTGAGGTTGTTATGCTTTGTTAAGTTTGCTGTATATTTCTTAAATTTCACTGTGTAAGCTATTGGTTGAGGCAACCTTTGTTTAGCATATTTTCCCCACAATGGATGCACCTATTTAAGTCAGACCGTAGTTCTTACTATTTTTTAGATTTCACTATTTAAAAGATCATCACATGGATTATTTTGTTGACCTTTACATTTGGGTCAATTTTAAGTCACCCTTCAATTGTATAGGAAATGAATGTCGGGATTAATTGGTTCCAGTTGAATCATAAGGGTTAAAATAGAATTGACCTCGAGTCTACGACTTATTCGGTACTTCATTTTTTGATACACTGAAATATTGCAATCACTAAAGAAACTAGATCAATGCATTCATTTACATGGAGTAATTTAAACTACCATATTGTTTGTTACTGGCAATATGCATCCTGTTAGAATTGGTTGAGCATCTTCGAGACCACTCAATCCTGTTTTTAACTGTTTGTCTATGATGACATCGCCTTTTGTTTTGTTGATAAGCGTGCTTTGCCTGTGTTCTGCTTTTCCTGCTTTTAATATTTTCTCATAGGGATAAAACTTTCCTGTTTACACATATGTGTTCAAAACGCTTGCTCCACCACCAGGAAAGACCTTTGACGGTGAAGAGGAGAAACTTCCAATTAAGGCATCTGGAGAGAATATGGCACCTGAACTAGGCAAATGTCCAAGTGTCCAACAGGCACTCGCACTGGCACTGTACCTGAGGATGAGCCTTTGTTATCCACTGAGGGGGATAAAAAAGGTGCTACTTCTCTAGGATCAAAGATAAGAAACTTAAGGGAAAAAAAGCTTAAATATACAATATATAAATCAAAATTTCAGAAATATACAACAAAAAAAAAAAATTTCAAAAATACCCACCGCTCCCGCCGCGCCACGTGGCGGCCGCCACGCCGCACGGCGGCCGCCACACCCCATGGCGGCAGCCCTGGCTGCCGCCACCCCCCACGGCGGCAGCCAGGTGGCTCCGTCTCGCGCCGCCACGTGTCCCCATTTTTTTTTTGATTTTTATTTGATTATTTCGCGTTGAATTTTTTTTAGTTTTCAGTAGTTATTCGACCGGACATTGAAATGCAAATAACTTTCGCTAGACAACTCCAAATTTGATAAGAAAAGTTTATAAGTTTTCGCCAAATCATACGGATTAAGAATATGCTTTCGAATTGTATTTTTAAATATTATTTGTGTACACTGTACCGATAATTTTGTAATACCTTTTTAATTTCGTATTCTTGTTTGAGTCTATTTTACCTTTGTGGAATAGTAGTATCTTTGTTGTATTTTAATGCTAATACAACACATTTGAATAGATTATCTATAATACCGTCTCATATGGCGCTTATTTTTAGTATATTATTATATTATGTAAAAATAACTCATACAATAGATTATCTATAATACCGTCTCATTCTCTTTTTCCTTCTTTGGTTTATTCCGTATCACTTAAAATTTAGTGGAATGTTAGACTTGACCACTGTATAGGACATTACAAATTTGTCATTCGGCGTCCATATTCGAGCGGTTGGCTCTGTTAGTCGGTGGGGAAAGCGGTTTTATATACAACATGTAAATAAAAAGCGTAGAAATCTACAACAAGAAATAAAAATATAAAAAATAGCGGCGGTTCCTTACGACCTTTATTTATTTTTGTCTCATTATTTCGCCGAATTTTTTTTAGTTTTCTCTGGTTATTCGACCGGATCCGATTGAAATGCAAATACCGATAATTGTGTAATATTTTATTTGTACACTGTACCGATAGTTGTGTAATAATTTTTTTTGAGACTTCCTGTAGTTTTGGTCAAAGATGGGCAGATAAATTACGTACGGCTTACGAATGGTAAACAACAGTGGCATATACCGGACTAAACCTAACATGCCTTAGGGAAAGGGAACAACAAGAAGGGCCCCTTGTCGTACATTTTACTGAGAGCAGCGAGGATATTTTCCCTTACGCAATCCTTCAGCTCCTGCCGCCCTGGCCCTAGCTGCCCTCTCACGCTTTCTCTCGCACTCAGCCTCCCTCTCCGCGGCATGGCGCTGCCGTTCGGCCTCCCTCTGTGCAAGCATCTGTTCCAGACGCTGCTTGCGCTTCTCCTCCTGATCCTGCTCACACCACTGCTGCTCCACCATAGCCCTCCGATGCGAGTACTCGATTCGCATCCTTTCCATCTCGAGAGTTTGTTCGCGTCGTAGAATCGGATGAACTCGCCTGATGGAAAGCTGCAATTGGTCACATCACATGGTGTTAGACACATGCAGGTTTGATGCAACACAAAATGCGAGTATGAACATACCGGGCTTCTCGCCCTTGGCCGCATCTGACTTTGGCTCGAGTCGTGGTTGCGGCAACTCCGATTACCTCATACCGTGCGTGTATGAGTTGTCTATGGACTGCCGGAGCGGCAAGGATCCCGCATAGGCACATGGGGACCTCCGTGCCGTCGGGGATGGTTTGGACAATTTGTGCCTTGGGGCGAGGAAACTCCATTGGTGCTGCTCGTTTGGTTTGCGAGGGATGGTTCTCTTTGTTGTATTGGAGCGATCGTTCGGTTGATGCAATCTTTGGGAAGCCAGGAAGGGGTTAAATAGCCTGAATTGATAAAACGACAGACTTGAAGCAAGAACGAATCCGCGAGAATCGGATTCGCTGCGGCTCTGCTGTGCTTAGGCGACAAATGCATGCGGCTTTGTAGCTGCTAGGGAGGTGCGATCGGGCTTTGGCAGCTATGCTTTGACATGACGACTAAGGCATTCCTACGCCACGCATGCATTTGATGACATGATATATCCTGCAGGCTTTGCGGCGGTGCTTTGACAGACGTCTCGAGGCCAATGCAACGAAAGTTTGGATGATGACAACTTAATGGATAATTATAATAGTCGCGGAAAAATATGACAACTTAAGCATATTCGGCGGGCGTGAAATATCACGTGTGAGTCCATTTTTCGGAAGAATGCAGCCCATTTGGTCTTGTGTATACTGACTACGATATTATGGAAAAATATTATAATTACTGACTTCCTTTGTATGTACTTTCGTATAGTTCAAAAGGGCTAAATATAATAGTCGCGGAAAAATATGACGACTTAAGCATATTCAGCCCGCTGTGAAATATCACGTGTGAGTCTATTTAGGAATAATGCAGCTGATTTGCTCTTCTGTGTACTGACTACGATATTATGGAAAAATATTGTAATTACACCTGCCGTTGTATGTACTTTCGTATAGTTCAAAAGGGCTAAATATAACGGTCGCGGAAAATTGCATGTACTACGTCTTTACGAGTATTAAAATGGAATGAAGTTGTTAAATTAACTCTTCGTATGTTGTGTTGGTGTATCCGGTGTTGTGCCGTTTCGTATGGCTTGTAACGACAAAAGATATTAAAGGCGGAAAATACAACGTTGAAATATATAAGTTACGACATAACATCACAACACGGGAGAAACAACGTTGGAATACCGTACATCGGCAACGTACATGACGGGTACATGACTACTACATATTATTTGAACAACTCACGCACTGCGGATTAGAACTTTCCGGAATCATCACTATCTGCATCAATACCCTCCTCTTCTAAAAGCGCTGATCGCGTTTGCCCTCGTCATCGATCCTCGTAGTCACATGGAAGACAACGATGCAGGTCTACACCTTCGGTGTCCTCCTCTTTGGCAACGAGCTTAGTGTCCTCTTGTGCTGGCTGTGGGGGGTTTGACTGCAGCAATTCGTTAGATTGTATGGCGACATGTTCGAGGCTACTAGCAATAGCTTCGATGTCAGTAACAAAGCTGTTGAATTCGTTGGCGCTTGAACTGTTGCCAGGACTGAAGTTGTCTTTAGCAATTTTATTCAGGTCAGCTGCGATGCCATCTATTTCTTTGATTGTCCAGGCCCAGCCTTTACTGAGCCGCTCCGGATCCTTGTCCATCTACACATTGGAAGCAATTATATTTCAGCCTAGAAGAGTAGGATTCAAGCATAACTGAAATGTACTTCGATCAAAAACATAAAAAAGGAACAGATGGCCTGAAAGCCCCCAAGAAGCCATCAATATCCATCAGATTACCGACCCAACAACACAACAATGTATTGACCGTCGAAAATAAATTTCATAAATAATACCTTTGAAACACTCGCGTTGTGGGTTGAACTCAGTCGCAACTTACTGAACTCACTCACGATTGCCCGATAGAAATGCATGCGGCGTTGTAATTTATAGGGAGGGCACAAGGGACAAACAAGGCAAGCGGCGCCATGGCTGAGCGAGGGTCCAAGACAGGCATGTATTTACGTGGGAGCGTTTGCAATGCGCGGTGGGGGCCTGGCTGTAGTTTCATATAGTTGAAAATGGCTAATTATAACGGTCGGCGCCAAAAAATATGACAACTTAAGCATATTCGGCCGTAGTGAAATATCACGTATGAGTCCATTTTTTGGAAGAATGCAGCTGATTTGGTCTTCTCTATCGACTACGATGTTATGGAAAAACATTGTAATTACACATTCCGTTGTATGTATTTTCGTATAGTTGAAAATGGCTAATTATAACGGTCGCGCAAAAATATGACAACTTAAGCATATTCGGTAGTGAAATATCACGTATGAGTCCATTTTTTGGAAGAATGCAGTTGATTTGGTCTTCTCTATCTGACTACGATATTATGGAAAAATATTGTAATTACATATTCCGTTGTATGTATTTTCGTATAGTTGAAAATGGCTAATTATAACGATCGGCGCAAAAATATGACAACTTAAGCATATTCGGCCTAGTGAAATATCACGTCTGAGTCTATTTTTTCGGAAGAATGCAGCTGATTTGCTCTTCTCTATACTGACTACGATGTTATGGAAAAACATTGTAATTACATATTCCGTAGTATGTATTTTCGTATAGTTGAAAATGGCTAATTATAACGGTCGCGCAAAAATATGACAACTTAAGCATATTCGGCCGTAGTGAAATATCACGTATGAGTCCATTTTTCGGAAGAATGCAGCTGATTTGCTCTTCTCTATACTGACTACGATGTTATGGAAAAACATTGTAATTACACATTCCGTTGTATGTATTTTCGTATAGTTGAAAAGGGCTAATTATAACGGACGGCGCCAAAAATATGACAACTTAAGCACATTCGGTGGCCGTGAAATATCACGTCTGAGTCTATTTTTAGGAAGAATGCAGCTGATTTGGTCTTCTCTATACTGACTACGATATTATGGAAAAATATTGTAATTACATATTCCGTTGTATGTATTTTCGTATAGTTGAAAATGGCTAATTATAACGGTCGCGCAAAAATATGACAACTTAAGCATATTCGGCCGGCCGTGAAATATCACGTATGAGTCCATTTTTTCAGAAGAATGCAGCTGATTTGCTCTTCTCTATACTGACTACGATGTTATGGAAAAAAATTGTAATTACACATTCCGTTGTATGTATTTTCGTATAGTTGAAAATGGCTAATTATAACGGTCGCGCAAAAATATGACAACTTAAGCACATTCGGCCGGCCGTGAAATATCACGTATGAGTCCATTTTTTCGGAAGAATGCAGTTGATTTGGTCTTCTCTATACTGACTACGATATTATGGAAAAATATTGTAATTACATATTCCGTTGTATGTATTTTCGTATAGTTGAAAATGGCTAATTATAACGGTCGCGCAAAAATATGACAACTTAAGCATATTCCAAGACGCAACTTTTTCATGTTGACAAGTTTTTCATTTGAGCAACATAAAAAATCAAAAGAAATTTGACAAGTTTGAATGACATAGATTAAAGAAGTTAACATAAGTCTCATACAACACGATCTAGTTCCCCCTTCCTCTTCCCCTGCGCGTCCCCCTACCACGACGTTCTTGGTTATCGTAGTCCGACGATTGTGAAATTTACGGGCGCTTGGGGACACGTAGTCCGGCCGCTGCGCTGGACCTAACTGCATCTCGCGTTCAGTCGAATCGCCGCAGGTGGACAGCGTCTGACGCGCATTGTGGATGCCCCATGCAGCCATCGATCGGGTACGCATGGTACCACGATGCGGCGTAATGCGTCAGAAGGCTCTTTGCTCCTGCCCGATTCGATCCACCGGCCTCCTCGGGGTTCTTGGGGACGCGATTCCAACCCTAGGGATTGCAAACACGTCGTCGCGAGCAAATCGGTGAATGTAGCCCCGGATCCCATAAGATCATCGTGACGCCAAACACGTCCTCCCATGTTTGTTGATGCTGGGCGGGGTACTAAAAGACTCCTGCGGCAATGATGGGGGCGGTGACATGTTGATGTGTACTCCTCCTTGAACGTTTGCCCCAAAGCACCTATTTCAACGCATTCGCCTCCATGGCGGCGCTCTCATGGCTCGGGACCGGAGGAAGTCGATGCTCAGGTGGGTCTTCTGCCGCCGAGGAGCCACAGGCGTTGCACGCGTCTATCCATGGACATGCTCCTCATCGAGGCTCGGTGCGGCGGCGCCAGACGCAGTACATCCTCGTAATCACGTTGGGTAGACGGTCTATGGCCACCAACATCTCTCGACCGCATTTCTTATGCGGTGGCCCGTCTTGGCGAAGAAGGTTCCGTAAAGGATTGCTTGATTAGCGTTCTTTGCTCCTGGATCGCGTGAGGATCTCGTCCGCTGGTCATGCATGTACTCCGCCTCACGCCTCTGCAAATTAATACGTGTCGAATGTTTAATTGGGTATATCCCCTGCTTTTAATATGTGATAGGTGCGATCCGTACCGGTGTGTGCATGCGCTCTGCGTACTCCTCAAAGCATAGCCATGTTGCACCGGGCATCGCCACACCCTGTCTAGGAGCACCGCCTGTGCGAGGTCTGTACGATCGAGGTACCCAAGTGTGTCCGTCTCGTGGTCGCTACCGATGGGTTCCAGGCGTCCTCGTGGCCATCGAGTTCCACCTCTCAATATGCCGGCTATTCCGTGCGACCCGATTGTAGTTGTGCCTCGATGTACTCCTCCTGCGGATCAATCCAACACGTTATTAATGGTTTCCACGATGGCGTGAAAGTAATGTGACATGTAGAGACATACCCATGGGAGCTGAGTCCAGCCGGAGGCGGTGGAGGGAAAGACTGCCGGTACCCAAATTGGCGTTGAGCAGCGCTCCGAGAGTATGGCTCAACGGCACTCATGCACAGGAGGAAGCATTTCGTCATCCAATACTGAGGCTCCCCCGTGCACAGATTGGAGATACGGCCTCCCGACGCAACCTCCGTCGCGGCCTGGGTGGAAAAGGGATCCCACGTGACTGCGGCCGATGTCGAAGTCTAGGTCCCCACGAGACGAGGGTAGGAGCATGGTGCGATTCCTGGGCCATCGGAGTCCGCCATGCATCCATTTGTAACCCAAGGTTGGCCTTGCGAGTGGATGCACGTTAGCTTCATCGACGGCACTGGTAGTACGCGTTGACACTCTTGGTCGCGCTATGGGCGGTGTACGACGGGACCACAATCAGAGAAGCGAGGGGCACCCTCCCATTATTGAAGTTGGTGTGGCCGGCGGCAGGCGCACACATCTCGCGATATGTGTCTGCGAGAACTGCCGAGCCCCATGTAGAAGTTCGGTGCTGCATCTTCTCGCACCTGCTCGGCTAATTCCCGAGCGACCCAAACGAGGTGGGGGGCAACGGAATCACCATTTCCGTTTGTAAATAAAATTCTGCAAGGAGGAAATAGAGGTACACCTCGAAATGCCTATTTATCCGACCAGGTCGGCGTTTTGAGACATGGTCCAGCCTCAGGAGGCTGTCGAGCCATGTGAAAGAGACTCCACGATCACAGATTCCGTGTACGTTGTGCCAAACCTGCATCGAAGAAAATCACATGTTAGGAAATCACGTTAGCTCCCAGATAAGTGCGGTCGGTGTGCTTTCACATTTATTACCTTTCCTCTACATAGTTCTTCCATGCCTCTTTGGAGGGCTTGCGCACTACGAGGGGTTTACCGGAAAGTGGAAGGCCAAATAACATGGCGACATCTCTGAGGGTCACCGTCATCTCGCCGAAGGGGAGGTGGAAAGTATGCGTCTCCGGACGCCATCTGTCGACCAACGCGGTGATAAGGGCCCCGTCCAGTCTAGGCATCGGGGTCCACTGCTCCCTTCCTTCGTAGGTTCCTTCGTAGGCTCCACGCACCATAAATGCGAAAGCTAACAGGCCCGTCCGTCCCAGGCCGTATATGAACTGAGGGTCCAATCTCTTGATGTTACGGGAGCCACGCATGCGGAGAGTGTTAAGCTGCAAGGACAAAGCAAGTAAACGTACTTAGCATAACGAAAGGTGCGTACGCTTGCGATACGTTACGACGGTAGTAATGGCGTTACCGTCTGGCCGGAGGCCCACTTCCGGGCCCTGTGGTCGTCATCATACTTCGATCGCAACAGCTCTGGCAACTCCATAACAAGCCTGCATAATCCCCAGGGAATGAAACAATGAAATACGAAAAAATAACATCAGAAGAAATTTCAAAACCACTGTACATACCCAAAGAAATTTAGGTTCATAAATTACATAACTGAAATTTCACGAAGAGAATGCAAAAGGAAGGTATTAGGAAGATGTTGCATGTCTAAGCGTATAGTTGAAATATTACATTGGACAACATCACCCTCTGTTTGGGCAGCTTCTACGGTCATGCCCTGCGCTGCACAGATGCGGCGGCCGAAGGCCATCGTCTCATTGAGACGCATCCATATCACCCTCAAACCGCGGAACGCGGTCTACGGCGTATCGCGCCTTAGTGTGGGGTGCAGGGAGCCACGTAGGGGGTTCGGAGGTCTTGTAGTTGTTGCCGGCGTTGAGCGGTTGAAATGCCCGTCCATGTTGCTCTAACGGCATCCATACGGTAGTACGGTGTGACATATTGTGTGCCGTCGTTGCCCCCCATGTCACGGCACGCTGCTAGCACGTGCGAGCAGGGGATGTGCTCTAGGCGAGGCTTGTTGCATGAGCAGGTCGCCTCATACGGGCCGAGCTGGCATCTACGGTTTGTGTCCCCGCGGAGTATCGAGCGGTGCTTGCGCTTGCACTCGGCGAGAAAAATGTTACTGCGCGAGGTCCATCATGCGCGTCGCGGTGGAATTGAGCTTTTACGCCTCTGGCTGTAACAAAGCCTCGACACGGGGAAGCGAAGGTTGAGCGCGATTGTACGCCGCCCTTTGCCGATCAACAAAGTATTTCGCGGTCCTAAAAATGTGAGCTCAATGATTGAGCAAATGGGTAGGCAACGAGCCCCGCAAACACATTGTTGTGCGACTCGGCGAAGTTCGTCGTCATGATGGAGTATCTGCAGAAGAGAAGCATACCGCTTAGGTGGAAAAGAGTCTTTGTCAAATGATGTGCTACCGTACTAGAGAGGGCATTATCTTCACCGAGCACCATTTGTATCGTGCGCCAGGCCCATCTCTCGGCGGGTTTACGAGC
Source organism: Rhipidocladum racemiflorum (assembly GCA_036346355.1). NCBI lineage: Eukaryota > Viridiplantae > Streptophyta > Magnoliopsida > Poales > Poaceae > Rhipidocladum > Rhipidocladum racemiflorum. The sequence goes on from CM070584.1 coordinate 54,570,437, forward strand.
TATCCATTGAGCGAATGTCATCTTGCGCCCGTCACGGAGACCTCCGAGCCACCAATTACATGTGCCCTCCGTGGTCTCTTCCGCCACCGATTCCTTTGAGCGCTCGTTCATTTGGTTAAATATCGTATCGAACTTGGCTTGATTGGTTTTGCATGCATAGGGTTTTGAATAGCTTCACCATGTTCTTGTTCACGCACATGGTGTGCTGAGTTCGCCAAGGTGACGCATGCACCATCTACGCTGAACGTCTCCACCGCGGCAATGGCAATCTTCATCCTCCGCCATTCTATCGAGGGCGTTCAGCCCTGCATTACGCCGAATCGACGACACACCGAGCCTATCCCGCACCACACGGGTCTTCACCAGGGGATAGGAACGAGAACATTGTCGTTGCTTTACGCCCTCAACCACGGCGAAAGCGGCGGTAGTAGCTGGTTGTTTGCATCGGCGACTAGGGCGGTGAGTAGGGTGCCATTATCTTGGCCGGACAGAAATGTCCCATCCACGCATATAACAGACGGCGATTCTTTGAATGCCGTGATGCACGGACCGAACGCCCAGAACACCCTGAGGAGGTAGTAGTGTTCTGGAGCAGTCGTTCCATCGGGAAGCTGCACGGGTTCGACAGCAATAGCATATTCGGAGCCCGGGTTTGTTGCAGCTATCCGCCTTAGTAGTCGTGGAGCCCAATTGAATGACTCCATAAAACTACCAAACAGCATTTTCAAAGCCATCTGCTTTGCTCGCCAAGCTTGCAAGTAGTTTATGGACATCCCTGTCCTGTTCTGCATCTCAGCAATTATGGTTGCGGGCCTGAGGCTAATGTCGGCCTTGGCCGTCTAACAGGATTTCTTGCGATGAATCTTGATTTCACCACACCGCTTGTGTTCCGAACAAGCGCCTCTGTGCATGTGTGCGGTGTGTACCGAGTTATAACGAAATGGTGCTGATGTTTAGGGCGGTTCGCACGAACATAGTATTCGCACTGCTGCCCTTTCTTACATCTAAGCTCGAAGCAGGTCTGGTCCGAGCGAGTCACACGGTGGTCACGCCGGGTCAGCACCGCGTAATTAGTGCAGAAGTGCATCGCTTCCTCCTTTGTGGCAAACTCCTGCTCGAGTTCTATATCGCTATAGTCTTGCCCACGCCTAGAAATATCCTCCAAGCGGGCCAGAACACAGTCGGCCGGGTTCAGCAAGTGCAAAAATGCGATTGCTGGCCGGAGTCCTCATCTTCGTCGGGACCGTCACCATAAGTAGGGTGAGGGTCATCCGCTAGGGCATCCGCATCAACCTCGAGGGACGGGCGCATCCATCTCGCCGATCCTGCCAAGCTTGAGCGGGGACTTGCTGCGAGCTCATCGCCAATTTCCTCTTCTGGTCGGGTTGTTCGTCCGCATTGACCCCCACGTCCTCCTCCTGGGCTCGGCTCGTCCTGCCTCCCGGTAGTGCGAGGACCAGCTTCACGTGAACACCTAGTGCGAACCCTTCTGTGCGGCCTTCTCCATGTAGAATCGCCAGGCACTCGTTCTCTGAGCTCGAATAGGTTTGTACACGTAAAGCAAGCTATTTGGCACTACATGGGGCCTAACCCCATCTACCACGAGCTTGTACAACGTCACGGTCAACACTAAGAGCGCGTGCAACGCTCTTGCTATCAGCGCAACTCTATCGGTGGATTCTGATTGTCTCTATGTGTGCACAATTATGCATGCCGACAAATGGGCCTCGCAATTTTGGGCTCCCCCCCATGCCATATATGAAGCGGGATCGCCATCGAGGACTGTAGAATTACATAATTGTAGTCATCAATAAATGCACACACGCACCGCTAACATCTTTAAACATATTGGCATTACTCAAATTTTAATTACGAAAGAATTAATGTTATGGTTACGTACAGTTAAAATGTATGGCAACATATAGTTATATATATGTTACATAACATACTATCACAAGACATATGCAGTTTACGAAATCCTAAAACCACATTCCACACTCGTAATATCATGTAAAATACTACTACAGAAAGACATTGTATACTTTACATTTCAGGTTAAATTTAACTAAGTCAAACAAACATACGTAGCTAACAAATTAATTGGTTGTTTTTTCGATCTTTTTGTGCGCATGTATTTCTAGGTGATACGATTAATTCACAATTTTTATGGATTGCGGGGATTTATCTACCAGGTTCGCAATATATGGTGTTCACTCGGAGAAACGCATGCATACATACATTTCATCGTAACAACATAAGTTTGGTTAAAGTGTGCTAGCAGCATGATATAAGGGGAGATGCTTGCCTTGCTCTGAGTTCTGAGTTTTCTGGAACAGCGTCGAGGTCAACGTGTGCGGTCTCTGCAGTGTCGGTACCTACACGAAGCAAAAACAACAATACGAAGTCCAATAAGTAATAAGGCAAAATAGCTTACAATGGTGCGGAACTTCGGCCCTCCAATATTTAAGTCGGATTAAGTGGATACTTTGGTTCGAGTTGTAAAGTTCAGAAAGGAGGTCAACTCCTTTCGGGTCCAAGTAGATATTACGTCCGAAAAAACAGTCCTTCGCTGCAGCGAATCATCATGCGAAATAAATACGATTACAGCGTTCGAGCATAAGCTCGACAGAGGGTCTGACCTCTGCGAGAGACTCCTTCAGGTCAAAAAAATTAACTTTCAGTTAAGCTACTACTTTGGTTCGAGTTGTTAGGTTCAGAAAGGAGGTCAACTCCTTTCGGGTCCAAGTAATGATTACGTCCAAAAATAAGTACAGACAATACAAAGTCGAATAAGTGATAAGGCACAATGAATTAACTTAGTCTACAACCCGTGCAACCAATATTTAAGTCAGTTAAGCGCACTTTGGTTCGAGTTATTAGGTTCAGAAGGAGGTCAACTCCTTTCGGTCCAAGTTGTGATTACGTCCAAAAGTAAGTACAACAATACGAACTCGAATAAGTAAAAGGCAAAATGAATTAACGGTCCGAACTTCGTGCAACCAGTATTTAAGTCAGATTAAGCAGCAACTTTGGTTCGAGTTATTAGGTTCATAAAGGATGTCAACTCCTTTGGGGTCCAAGTAATGATTACGTCCAAAAATAAGTACAACAATACGAAGTCGAATAAGTAATAAGGCAAAATGTATTAACACGATCCGAACCCGTGCAACCAGTATTTAAGTCAGATTAAGTAGCAACTTTGGTTCGAGTTATTATGTTCAGAAAGGAGGTCAACTCCTTTCGGGTCCAAGTAATGATTACGTCCAAAAATAAGTACAACAATACGAAGTCGAATAAGTAATAAGGCAAAATGAATTAACACAGTCCAGAACTTCGTGCAACCAGTATTTAAGTCAGATTAAGCAGCAACTTTGGTTCGAGTTATTAGGTGTCACGGTTAATTCACATTCTTCGCACATAATATCACATAGATTACTGCTACACACATAATATCATAATAGCATTGTACTAATGTTTCCTAATACCGTCGTAACATTTCACTATAGCATAACACTACACTGTCGTCAACAATAATAAATTGCACAAACGTAAATACGACAATCTAACCTAACAAGTTGGTCACTCAAACTGCACTGACCAAAACATACTACTATTTATGAAGACTTGTAACTAACCTTCTCCAAGTAGTACAGAAGATCAAAAAAACTCGAGCTTTGACCCAATAAATGTTCGTCAAAAATACCGCAAGATACAAATCATGTATGAAATAAAAAAAAAATTTAAAACTTTGTGAAAAAATAAACAAACCACAGAGTATTAAAGTAGGTCACCACCATATATAGGGTGTTAATTGAATGTAACACATGCGTACATACATTTCTTCATAACAACTTAATCTGGCTAAGATAGTGGTATGAACATGATTGAAGGAGGTGCTTGCCTTGTTATGAGTTTTCTGGTCCGGCGTAGAGGTCAGCGTGTGCGCTATCTGCAAGGTCGGTATCTACACGAAGCAAAAACCACAATAAGAAGCGAAATATGTAATAAGGCAAAATAACTTACCAATGTCCAGAAGCCCGCGCCACCCATATTTAAGTCGGATTATGCGGCTACTTTCGTTCGAGTTGTAAAGTTCAGAAAGGAGCTCAACTCCTTTCGGGTCCAAGTAGTGCTTACGTCCAAAAATAATAACAGTCCTTCGCTCAAGCGAATAATCGTTGCAGTGGAAGCTGCTTGAGAAGTCCGACCTCTGGGGATACTCATACACCCATCTTTATGCAAGAATATTTAATTCAACTTTTTTACTCCGTTTGAATATTTCTCACGAACATAGATATTTCTAGTTGCTACGATTAATTACTAGTTTATATGGAATGTGGGTATATATCTACGATTCAAAATATACGGTGAGCATACATAAATTGCTAGTTTATATGACATGTGGTATGAACATGACTAAAGGAGGTGCTTGCCTTCCTTCCCGAATAGCGTCGAGGTCGCCGTGTGCACTCTCTACAATGTCGGTATCTACACGAAGCAAAAACAACAATATGAAGTCAAAGAAGTAGTAAGGGAAAATAAATATCACGAATGGATTCCAACAAACTATAACCACCGACTAATTAATCTACTGTTTTTGCGCTCTCGGTTTGTTGGCCTTGCCTTCAAGCTCTCAAAGCAAGCACCGCAAAAAGAGTCGCTATGCTCTCAAACTCTTCTTTCACACTCTGCTCTGTAAGGAGAGCGACGCACCCGGTTTTTATAGGCACAAAGCTCATCTTTGTAGCGTTTACATAAATGACAATTATTACGGATTAAGCGCGTTACTTAGCTCTATTATTAGCCGTAATCTTGATTTTATGCGGCATTGGATTCCAACACGGTAGAAATTGACGTGACACATCGTGCTATTTCAACCACCGGTCGCTGTTTCAACCACATGCATGCACCTTTCGGCGTCCAAAGTATCCAGCAAAATAAATTGGCGCATTAAAAAATGAAAGTCTTTGTCCTTCACGACCAAGCAACGGGTGGGAGGGAGACACTGCTGGAGGGGAGCCGTGCGAGAGGGGGTCGGGAGGGGGCTCGGGCGGGAGGCCACCTGGCTGCCGCCGTCCTGGCGGCCAGGGCCGTGGGGCCGGGTGCAGGCGGGGGAGGCTGGCGGGCTGCCACTGGCTGCCGCCGTCCCCTGTGGCGGCAGGGCCGTGGGACCGGGGGACAGGGAGGGTTGCGCTGCCACCTGGCCGCCGTCCACAATGTGGCGACAGTGACAGTGCCGTGTGGCCGCCCCACATGGCGGCCCCACTGTCACTTTTGCAATTTTTTAAAAATATTGTATAGTTTTGAAATTTTGTAATATATGTTGTATATTTAGGCTTTTTTTCCGAAACTTAAGTAGGAATTTGGCGTACTTTTGGAGATTGCTATACAGTGAAATTTTTTATATCACTTTGATGCATTTACTTTTCAATGGGATTATGAGAAATAAATAATCATGTTCTATTGGTGCAGTGTAACACCCCACCATTTTCAAAAATTAGAAAAATGATAATTTAAAATTTAAAAATAAAATTAAATAGAAATTTTAGATTGGAATCAAGAATTTAATTTGAAGTTTGATATCCTCATATCGTTTTCTTAAAACTTGATAAAAAGTAAATTCAATTTGGAAAATTCTTTTCCAAAAGAACAAATTATTAAAATGAGACTCAAAGCTGATCTTAATTTTTGAATAAACATCTTTTCTGAAATTCTAAAATCATTTATTGATTTCCTTCATTGAAAAGTGAATTGGTAAAAAGAGAAGAAGTAAAAGATAAAATGGTAAAATAGTAAAAGATTAAAATTACCATAGTAAATTTTAGATAACCTTGGAGTACCCTAGAAGACACCGTTGGCTGGTCAAAAGTAAAATGTGAAATCACTTTACAAGTTGATAAGATAAATTAATTGTAGAAGCTTATCCTTGACCAAGTACATGTCAGATTTTTGGAGAAAAACGTAGAGCTTTCCAGCATCTAAGATTTCTACCATGATCTCTAAGTAACCTTACCTTCATTCACGAAAATTTACAAAAATAAATAACTGGTTTTACTATTTATTCCTATTTATTTATTCCAATCCTGAAAATCTGTAGAATAGAGTAAAAGAATTTTAGTAAAATAACTACTATGAATTTATCTTTGAAATTTTTATGGTATCTCCATGATACTAATTTAGACCTTGTGTAAAAATATCAAAAATTAATAAGCTAGTTTAGACTAACTGATAAATACTTTTCCGAATATAAATTCCTGTGCATCCAACACTGTCAGAATTTCTATAATTAAACCGTAGGTCATATTAACTCCAAACTTTTACTGAAAATAGGAAACTTATCCAGCAACTTGGTTAAAAAGTTACGACAATTCTGGAGATGAAATGACCTGTGAAACAATTCGTTTACCGTGCTGTCTGTGGTAGAAAGCCCTAGATTTTACTTCTCTTTTCTATTACACGTGGATCCCAGTGCACAGTGGCAGCCGACCAGCTCCCTTACCCTCCTTTTCTTTACCGTGTGGGCCTTAATTCCAGCCGGCCCCACTCGCCATGCTCTCTTCCTTTTTCCCTCTCTTATTTCACTGCCGAGTGGTCCCTGGGGCCTAGCTGACAGCCAGCCTTCTCTTCTTCGCACCACTCTCTCCATTCCCTGCTCGACTAAAGCAGCACCGGCTGAAAAATCTCACGCACCGCCTCCAGCGTTTGTCAGCTTCCCGGCCGCAATTTTGCAACGCCCGAGGCCTCCATGACCGGCTGCAGCCAACCTTGCCCTCGCCCATACCGTGAATCGACTGGAATCCCATAACGCACGGGAAGAGGCGAGAAGCTCTGACCGCCATTAAAGCCAGCCGCAGCTCAAAACTCGATTCAAACCCTGTTAGCAACCGCTCTGGACATCTATAAAACTACCCCTAGTCACTTGAGTCAGTACATTTCCTTCATCCTTTGGCCATACCCGAAATCATCTTATCTCCTCCAGGTCCGGCCGAACTTCCGCCGCACTAAACTTTCAATCTCGTTTTCTCTACACATTACCATTCTCAAATCCCTTTCGGCCAAAGCACCATCATCCTTCCACAAACAAAACCCCCAAACCAATTTACCTGATTATTAGCCGTAGCTACCCTTCTACGAAGCCCTTTCTCTTCCCGTTCTGGCGACAGCTGCTAACCCATTTCAGAGTCCAATCTTCACGGTGAGATATTCTAACATGCTTAATAAGTCGTGTGGATGCTCTAATAACCGTTAATCAAGATTAAATTAGCCTAGCACGCCGTCGCATTGATTGTGACCGTGGCTCGCCGCCGATGCTTGTCGCAAGCTCACCCGGCCGGCGTCGAAGGACATCTGAGTCCACTCGCGAGTCCCCTTAGGCTCCTTCTAGCTTACCGTGCACTCAGCCGCTGGCCTCCGGTCCTGGTTCGCCGTCGGCGAGCCACCATGCCCAACTCCTCTGTCGGGAGTCGCTGCTGTGCGGGCCATGCGTGTCAGCCAGTGTAGCTAGCTAGCCGGCCCCACTAGCTTGATCAGCGCTATTGCACGTGCACGCGAGTGCTAGTCGCTGACGTATGGGGCCCGGTCATCAGTGACTGCGGCTCAAGTTCGAATTCGTGCGCACGCAACTTAGAAAGACGCTTTCCCTTAAGGAAAGCGTATTTCTTATTTTTCTGGGATTTTAGTAAACCGAACACATTCAAATGAGCATAACTTTTAATCTATAGCTCCAAATTAAATGAAACAAAATTTTAAATTCATCATAAATCATCTAGTTTCATAAAATGCAAAAATATTTGAAACTTGTTTAGTAATTTAAATTAGAATTTAAATTTAAAGAGAAAATTCAAATATGTCGCATGTACAACTTTTGCAAAACTTGTCCGAATTGAATGAAACCAATTTTGTTAGATTCCTTATGTCATAATCTCTCTGTTTGTTCAATTAGATTTGAAATTGAAGTTGGTTTGTATTGATTTCCCTTTAAGTTTGGTTTCAATGCATGAATTATTCAAATTGCTATAGCTTGATTATTTTTCATCCAAATGATATGGAGCTTGTTCTGTTATGCTAGTTAAACAATATATAATATGATTCTACAAAAATATTTAGGGTGCATCATGCAATATTTAATTGAAATCAATCATGTTGCTTTATGTTCGATTATAATTAATATAAACCATAGCTCTTGGAATCATAAAATGAATCCTAAAATGTTCCTAGGGTCATATAAACATTTCTAGGATATAAGAATATATCATGATTAGTTAAGATTGAATTAAGTTAATAAATAATCATACTCGTATGACATGAGCTTAGAATATGATGTTTAAATATAAGTAGTAATAAAACTTGTTTAGTATGATTCATAATACGGGACCATTTAATCTTACAAGAATGATTATACTTAACCCTAGCCATGTTCGTTCTCATGTATAAATTAAACTTAATATACTTTTGATCCTTAGATAACATATCTTTCATATAGTAGACATAACCTAATAGATGAACTAATATGACCCTAATGCTATAGACCTACTATTGAAATATTCTTAAGGTCAAAGACCCTATTAATCTACAAGAATAATTGCATATCATGTTTAATCGCAAACTTAAGGTTAACTATCCACAACTTAAAGAATGACATCCGACAAGTACTAGTCCCTATAGGACCAGCTTTAGAGTACTTCCTAAAGCTAGACTATTTCATTATGTAGAAATAATTTCATTGTAACTTGCTTTGTATCTGAATCCTATTCAAAACATAGCCATGTGCATTGTGAACCCTAAAAAGCCCATAATGTATATAGGTAAATAACTTTGCTCAATAATTAGTATTATAAGTTAAACTCTACATTAGCAGTTAATTGTTGAATGCCTGATGTTTGCTCAAATTGAACCATGCATGCACAAGTGATTATTTGTTGATGACTGTTATTGCTTATGTTCAATAGTGCAAGTTATACTTACAATCACCCCTGTTGTTTTATGTAATAAATTATATTAATATATACAATTTTAGCTTCTTGAATTCGTAAAATAAAATAGAATGAATCATAAGGAAATGCTGTCTGTGCGATGCAGCCCCCAAACCGTTAAACAATAGTAAAGACTATAGCGTAGAATTAACACGTTCGCTCATACGGTCTCGAAACCCTAAGCCACGACCCATACTTGTTTTATGTAATGATTGCTTATTTGATTTTCCATCTGATTTCCTTTTGCCCTTATTGAAAGTGTTATTTGCTATTTGCTATCTTTTCCGTTATGCGACGTGTAGAATCCGACGTCTCGGACTTCATCGTCGACGACTTCAAGATCATTTCTTTGACTTCGTCGCTAAAAGCAATGGATAGCAAGGCAAGCACTCATGTAGATCCCAAATTTCTTTAACAAGAAGAATCTAATTAAAATTTGCATGCATATGCTATATTTTGTATACACTGCTATATTATGGGAAAAATGGTAGATATAACCTTCATTGATGGCTTTCCTTAATCAGTAGTGATAGATGAAACCCTAGATTGTTGATGGACACACAAAATGAGTATATTCGATTATTACTTGCATATGCTTAGCCCTGCTTAGATTGGGAACACGAACGGATGGTTATACTGTTCGTGATGAACTAAAATTGTTGGACATAATGAATATTAATCTTAAACCCGTTGGAATAATGTGGTTATTGACACTTTCTTTTTCTAAAAACAAAACTATGATTTTGACGTGGGTGATTATTGGCAATAGCCGGCTGTACATGTTTTGACGTGTACGTAGATAGGGTGGAATATTGCCCATGTCGTATAAGAACCGAGCTGATGTGTTGTTTTCAGGCCAAGATAACCGTACATCCACAAGTACTGGAGTGGGACAGTCTTAACTTATTAAATTATTTGGGAATTAGCTTTGCACATTGGTAGGCAGTTGTAGCACGGGCATTCCGAATATAGGTTTGCTCGAGGGAGGTGTCATCACCGAGGTGTTGGCATCTGCCGTTGTGTGGTGTACGCCTGGCTATGAATTTGGGGCTGTTGTTGTACCATTTGAGCCGCGGGCTCCTGAATACTATTGCTTCACTGTTTGTTTGCTTCCATCATAGTCAGGGGTAACGTCATTGGGCTAGTGCAAAGTTAAGGTCCAAGTAACGAACAGTTTCGTTATGAACTCTCTGGCGGCACACCAAAGGAAGTGTGTCAAATGCGCTTGCCACAAAGGGAGGACATATCTTGTGGGTAAAGCTGTACAAACTCTGCAGAGTCTAAACCTAATCGATTAGCCACGCTCTCGGTCATGAGCACTTGGTAAAGTCATCACATAGCTAGACATTTTCTATACTTTTATAAAACTGGACCAGATAATTTGGAATTGGTGAGTTTACCCTTACAGATGATTCAACACTTGACATTACGTTGGCAAGGTTGAATTCAGCTGTTGTGCCCTGTGTGGACAAAGAAATTAATCTTCAGATAATATTTCATATGATGGGACTGGACGTTTTATCACTCACGAAGGGATGTGGGTATTTTGTTACATTTTATTCGCGAAGGGCTGTGAGTTATCTATCTCTTCGCATTACTTTTAAGTACATACTTGTTACTTTACTCATTTATTTACTTTTACAATTTTCGCTTTCACTCTACTATTCAGTATTTAATAATTCAATTTGGCTCCAAGCAAAGAATAACCGTAGAAGCTTCACTCTAGGATCAGCCTGCATTCCAAACACACAACTCAAGTCTTGCTGAGTACGAAATGTACTCACTATCATTGTTGATTTTAGGTGAAGATGCAGGTATCTCGATGAACTTTACTTTGACGCAGGATTACGGGATTATTAACGACAGTTCTTTCTAAGGCTTTACCTTGTCAGTTGCCTGTGGATTATGTGGCAAACTACAAGTCATCTGATTCTTTTGCTATGTTTAGTCGACCTTGTCGGTCATATTGTATAATTACTTCCGCTGTAATAAAATATGAAATTTTTGTATGGTTGTGATTCCAAATTGTGTTTTGTGCGTGCCAGCCACTGATCATGGGAATGGTACAGTATGCACATTAGAACCTTGCTTTTATGTTTGCACTATAGCATAAAAGTGAGGGTCTTACATGCAGATAATGAGCCATGTTATATGTGTGGTTAAATTCCTAAAAGACAAGCAACTTCTTCAGTCACCAATTGTTGCCTCCGTATGTATTGATGCTATAGTATTCTACTTGCAATAAGTACCTACTACTCAAATTAAGAAGCTCATTTCTCAGGTATACCTACTACATAAATTGTCTCATTCAGTAATCTTTCCCCAATTAATTCACATGCAGATATATGCTTTGATCTTTTAAGTTTCCTCTATGCTTGCTATTGCTTTCGCTGAAAGTAAATATTGTTTTACATAATGTCAAAAGATTTTCTATCATTTCAGATTTGTCCAGATCGCCAAATACTTTATGAGAATGCTAGCTAACCAAAGGAGGTTGAGCAGCTAGCGAGGAATTTCCTTTATGACCCATATAAGGTCAACGCTTTGCCTACACCATTTTGTAGTAGATTTATTGCGTATTGTGAATGAAATGCATTTTTATGTGATGCGGGCCACTACTGATTTTGAAGGTTTGAAAGCTAATTATTTCGTTTGTCAGCATTTGGAGACATTATCTGGGAGCCAAAGGTATAGCAAGTACGATTCTAATGACATTTTTTTATTATATACTCAAATGTTTCAAACACAGTGTCTCTATGTTAGCTATTAGGGATTTGTGCATTTCATCCATCTTGCTAAAGTCCGGTTAATCTTATGATGGATTGCTTCCTTCATGGTTACCTTCAAATGCAGGATAGTTTTTCGAGGATGCTGACCATCACGAGCGATGCAAAGCTTGTGGTCCAATCCATGAACAAGGCTTATGCCACAACACCAGCAGATCTTAAGATAAATCTTATTTGACCTTTTTTTCTCCTCTCTATTACTTGAGGTCATCAGCCTGTTCCTATTGAAGTTTTGAAATTTTGTTCAGTATAGCATATGAAGAGGTATGCTGTATGCACCGTACATGGGGTTTCCTATAGTTTTGTATTGATTTGCTAGATGACACATATCATGTTTGTTTGTAGGTTGTTAGGATGGAGAGTAATATTTCAATCTTTCCAAGTTTGAGATGGACAAATCCAATCACCTATATGATCTCAAAGTATATCGCAAAGCAAATTAATCCTGTCCTTCTTTATCACAGTGGATTTCTTAGGACTTGCTAATTTCTCATTTACATTTATTTTTAACTAAACTGTTCACAAAGCTACACCTTAGCTTTCCTTTTCTTCTCTTTTTTGTTTTCTATGTAGAAACTTCTTTAGTTCGTATGCCAAGAAAATAGAAATTAAAAGGCACTGTTTATATAGTCAGGTAGACGATAAACTACTGGCATATGCTTACTTATTGTATCTTTGCCTTTCTGTGATATTGTGCTCTTCAAAGAATTCATGCCCTTCAATCTTCAGCTGGTATTGTCACCCATTGTGCATGTCTATGGAATTTGGCAAATCGGATGTTGAATATGTTGCTATTATTACTATCAAGTATTTTCTGCTCTTATTATATCTTTCGATTATGCTTTTTATTGGCCGACTCCTGTGTTTTACTCATTCCCGCTTTTCATTCAGTTTCGCTATCTAGATTTACCAAATCCCGTTTACTGTAGTGGCAATATAGCATTATAACTTTATTTGTTATTTTCTTTTTTGTTTATGGATATTTTCATATTGTATAATCGATAATTTATTTTACTTTTCAAATACTTTAGTGTATCAAAACTAGCCGCACGCAGCGTAGCGCGTGAAATCTACCTAGTTATATACGTATTTAGGGGAATAAAGATCGCAAACGCACTCGACTTAAAAATGACGTCACAAAGAGCGAAAGTTCTGGAAAATAATACTCCACGGAGATATTCCATCACAGCAATTTCAAAATCACACAAATACCCCTCTCTTCCCAAACTCCAGCTGCCCCCTCTGCCTCTTGCCGCGAAATGGAGATCGACCTCCGCCGCACAGCGCACCACCCTCCCTCTTCGCTGCATCTAGGGCTTCTCAGCATCTTGCTCATCGGCATCCTGGCAATCCAGAGCAACGATATCAACAGGAGCTGCAACCGGGGCAAGGGAACAGGCCGGCGGCCAAGTGGGCGTGACACGGCGGTGGCAGATCGCCCGTGGGCGCGTGCGGTTGAGCTTAGTCAGGCCCCGTAGGCTCGCGTGCTGTAGTCTTTCTGATGTCACGGCCTCGTCGGAGGACGCTGTCGATCGCACGGCACGACATGGGTGTGGTGGCTGGCATGGCCGGAGGCAGCAAGCTAGAACAAGAGGATGCGCGCAGTAGACGGGTGATTGAGTTTGTGTCCGTGTGTTGAACCAACGGTGAACAGAGTCTGTGTTGTCCGTGTGTTGTCCGTTGAATTGATTAAGTAATGCTTATTTTCTGTGTTAAACTTACCGAGTACTCTATCTGTGTAGTGTCTGAGCCGCCTTAATTTCCATGTCCTCCGAAAACATCGTCTCCTAACATTAAAAACATTCCAAGGGCAGAAATGTCTTTTTACCAACTGGAATGTTACTTTCCTGAATTTCGGCTCTTTGTGACCTTATTTTGAAGTCGAGTGCATTTGCTTCCAGATGTTTTCCCTCTAAATATGCATCTTTGGAGTGTTACTGACCTAATTTTTTATTTTATTAATTCTTGGTCACTTTCATAGGCTAATATGCTTACGCTCCTAACATTCTTTGAAGGGGTTAAGAATTCAAACTGCTCCGCACTAGGATTGAAAATGGAACCAAAAAGCTTTCGATCGTTTTGGAGAAAATGAAAAAAGATGCCTTTGTTCGGAAACGAAAATGAAAAATACCGATATGGAGACGAAAACAGAAATTTTTTTGTCAGAAATGGAAATGTGAGTGTTAGTTCCGACGAAATCAGAAAAGGACACGGAAATTCTGTACAAGTGAAGCCCAAAATTAGAAACGGAAACTGGCCGGAAAGGAAAACGGGCTTGGCCCAAAAAGAAAAAGGGAGAATTTATATTTATTTTTAAATTAAAATTAATTTTATAAATACAAATAGCTTTATATATAATATTAAATAGAGTTCAAAAATTCTAAAAAATTCTCTAAAATACTTTGAAAAATTTTGACCCTAGAAATTTATTTTTAGCATATTTTTGTTTTTATTTTTCATAAATAAATTAATTTTACGAATCTAAAAATAACAAAAAATGGTATTTATAAACTCCAGAAAATCTCGAATAGCTACCAGGAAATCATAAATGAACATCGAACAATAATATGCAAATTTTAGGGCATTAAACATTTATAGTTGGTGGAGCAAGAGTATGTCGATGATAATGATATGAAGGAGGACGTCATGGTCTGATATGGAGGACAAATAAAGAGCTTTCAGCTGACAAATTTGAGAAAAATTTTCTAATGATACTGGTGAACATAACATTGTTCTTGTTTCTGCCTTGGAGGTGGAATGAGTTACATTGTTCTTGTGGTCATGTATATTATAATCATGTGCTATATTCTTGTAGAATTTTCCAATTTCGTTTATGTATCTACTCCGTTCCGTTCCGCATCCGTTTCCGTCACTATCCATTTCCATATCCGTTTATAGGGTTTTCGATTTCGTTTCCGTTACTGGTAAAAAAAAACATGAAAACAGAAACGAAACAACCATTTACCGATTGTTTTCATTCCGTTTTCATCCCTACTTTGCACCGGAGTCGTAAAAAAGGTATGTAGAGAAAATGTCCAGTAATTGATGGAAATATACTATGCTCAACATGCAATTTATACGAGATAGATCAAGGAGAAACAACAACATCAACATGTGACTGCAGTGTAGAGCAGGGTTCACAATATCATCGATAATCACGATTATCGGTCGTATCAAGTCGGCTCAGCACCAGATACCGATCAGTAAAGTGGTCCAATTCAAAACAAGATTGAAAAAATTTATGCGACGTAAATCAGTTGATAATCAGTGAAAATTGCTTGATAATCAGTAAAAATGGCTCAATAATCGCTCAAAAAAATCGGCCGCCACAAAAATTTGATTGGTCAGATCAGTCGATAATCGGTCCAAAATGACCGGTTTTTGGTGAAAACCGATCGATTTTCAATTTTTATCCAAAAAAATTGTTTTATTAACCCGTCGGTTTCTTGTGATTTTTGACCTGGTATTTTCGATTTTTTAAGTGGTTTTTTCGAAATCGATATTGTTAACCCTGGTGCAGAGCCACAAGGTGTCACAAAGAACGAATGTAAATGTTACATTTATAATAATCTGGAAATACCCTCACAAAAAAATAAATTCTTGATATAAGAAGCTGGCACATCAAACATTGCACAGGCTAATAACCGATATGGTTTCTCAAAATCTTCTGGCTAACAAGAACTTGATGGACAACCACCATGGGTTTGATAGGATTTAGTCATGTGATCCGTGTATTGTAAACCCTAAGACGAGTACACTAGCCAACTGTCCTCTACTCACTCTATATATATTGTGAAACAAACCCAAAATTCAAAATGAATTTTATTTGGAGTTTGTTCAAATTTCGGTTCAAATGTGAATTGGAAATTTGAATTTGCTTTTGATTTGGATTTTTTTTTTCTGTTTTCGTTTTTAGTTTGGGCCAAATCTCCTTTAGATTTGGGCCTCCCGGCCCATTTTCCCTTCGGCCTCGCGGCCTGCTTGGCCCAGCCGCTGACGACCTCGTCCCCGCCTCGGCCTCCGTGGCGCCGCCTGCACCCGATCGCCGCCTCGTGCGCATGCCTCTCCGTGCTCGACCGCATCGCGTCGCGCCCGCCATGGCCGCAGTCGCGATGGCCGACCGTTGCTCGCACCCGCCGCCATGGCTGCGTTCGCCACCTCTGCGCTTCTCTCTCCTCCGCCCGGCTATAAAAGCCACCCAGCCGCAGCTCCTCCTCGCCCGCTCCCCTTCACCTCGTCCGGGTGAGCTCCGCTCGCCTCCCGCCTCCCGTCTCCGGCGCCGCGCTCGTCCAGCCGCCATGCCTTGCCCGGCGCCGTCTGGGAACCCTAGGGTTCCATTGCCCTGTGGCCTTGACTGGCGGCTTGGCCAAGCAATTGGGCCTCGCCAAATCCCCATGTTGTTTCGTAGTGGGCCACCGATTCGGCCCGAGCACTGTTGAGTTTTTTTCGATTTTTTTGGATTTTTAATTCATTAATAAATCCGAAAAATCGTTTTAAAATCCCGAGAAAAATCCCAAAAAATTCCATGAGCCCCAGAAACCCACCGAATACACTATCCGAACCGTTTCGATCCACTGAGTCCAAAAATGCCCTCCGTTCCTCAATCCGGAATTCCCAAAATTCCGAATTGCCCAATTCGCCCTTCGTTCTCCCTCTCGGCCCGGTTCCGGTTTTCAGTTTCATTTTTTCGTTTCCGTTCCTTTTCTGTTTTTTCGTTTCTTTATTTGTCGTTCTTTCTTGTCACGCTAGATCCAGACGTTGGACAGTTCCAGGAGCAGACGCAGATCCCGGAAAAGATCCCGGAGCAGACGTTGGACCCGACAGAAGCCCCGAACGACTACTTCCTCTACGATTCAGCCGATCCAGTCGCCGAGCAAGGCAAGCCGTACACCCTTGATCATATTGATCCCAATCATGCCATGCTATAGTATTAATTAATTTATATCGCATTATTTTACTGTATGTTGAGTTATTGAAAACAGTATTTTAGAATGACATGATACTTAGGTAATGCCGAAATTGCTCATGGAACCCCTTGAAATGTTGAATCCTATAAATCCTTGGGAACCCTAGTTAATTGCTTATTGCCATGAATAGGTTAGACTATACCGCTAGGTTAGTCAGAACTTGGATTTTAAAAGAAAGTGCTGCCGAATCTCTGATTCGGATGTTTGTAAAAGTGCTACAGTCTGGGGGACAGTATCGGATTAATCCCGGAGTGGATGAGATTCCGATCCCCGACTGATGATTAATGCCTTGGTTTGTATGGTGGCCGGTAGTATGGGATACCGGATCGGGTTTGTGGATTGAAGGCTTGGTCTTTGGCAAAAGTGTAAGGTTAATAATCCCCTTGAGCAAAGTAAATAACTTAGTCCCCGCTCAACCACAGGTCGGACTGGTCAGCGGACCCGTATCCGACATAGCTGAGTAAGTTAATCATTCCTGAGATAATAATTGGACTGTCTGGTGGTACCATTCTCTGGAGAGAATGGGGACCGGGCCTTCCCGGCAGGGAAATGGACCGGAGGGGTGGAACAGGAATTGTCCGGAGTGACATTCTTGGTTCTCACAACGGTAGACGCTAATGGGGACCCTGAGTCCAAGGTAGCGGTCTCTATCGGTTAACAACTAAAAGACGGGAATGATTAAACGAAATGCTATGATAATCTCGGCCCGGCCGCATGCATTTAAGTTGCATGTTATCCGGTGGCATTAACGGTCGTTGATATCTTGTGGGTAAAGCTGAGCCGCTCTGCAGAGTCAATCATGATGGTATTCGAATACGCCGTACTCCCGGTTAATGGAGTTAAGTTTGAACTGGGGTGATACCCGTAACCAAGCTCAAGTTACTGTTTTCGGAAATTGTTGAAGAAGTTGGTTAAGTGTTGTTGAACTTGTGAAACCCCATTACTACTTATTTATGGTTTGTGCTTCAAATGTAAAATGAATTATAAAATAAAACTGCATCCAGATACTTAACCCTACTGCCATCCTTTGGAATACCCCTGCATATAGTATTCAGTAGTTCCGTACGACTTGTTGAGTACTCCCGTACTCACCCTTGCAACCCCCCCTTCAGAGTTTGAAGAAGCTGGAGCGTTTCAGGATTTCGTAGATGGCGATTTGTTTGGTTTTGAGGTCTTAGTCTTTTTGCTTAGGCCTGCCTGTGCGGTGTTTTGCTTGTAAGTTATTCGGGCCTCGCCGCGCCTCTTCTCAGAAAAACCTCGGCCGTTAGGCCCTATATTGAATAAAAAGAGTTGGATTCGCTTTTGCCTTGCAATTATACTCTTGGTTTCCGGCAGCTAGTCATCCTGGGTAGCTGTCGAGGCGTACGGTTCTGCCCCTAAAAAGGCGGTCCGTTACATATTACCCCAGTAACACCACCGACACCTATTACACATCATGCATGGAACTTGAGCCATCTATGAAACCCGTTAGCTTAGTATTCTTTGACTACACCAATTAAATCATGAGAAGTTGGAAGACGACGACGACCACAATGAGATGGTCAGAGTCAGACAGACGGACGGAGAAGATGGGACTACCACTACAGAAAGATCTATATTAGATGATTTATCACGTACGATTTTTAAAAGTCATATGTGTTAAAAATAATCATAGACGTTTTCAATCACAACCATCTAAGTTACTGGAAATAGAACCGTTTGTGATAAGCTAATATCATAGCCGGTTCGTGGTTAGAACCGTCTATGATACTTCACAGACGGTTCTAAACACGAACCGTCTGTGATATTAGCTTATCGCAGATGGTTGTACCCACAAACCGTCTGTGATATCTCCCTTTAGACTATAATGGGCTGTTTGGTTGGCTGCATCTAAAGAGATTTGCATCTGCAGATGCAAAAAATGGGTGTTTGGTTGTCTTCTTATTCAACTTGGCCTGACTCTACAGATGCAAAACACCCCTTTCAGCCTGGCTCCAGGGAAACGAGAAAATCCACCGTTTCCCCAGAGCCAGGCTCTGTTGAGCCATGCATGCATACTGACATCAGCATTTATTATCTAGTTTTCTTCTTTTCTTTGCTATATCTTTTGATTAGCATCTCCGATCAACGAGCCGATTTCACCTATGTGTTCATGATATTTTTTCGAACAAAACTAGACCATACTTGCTATATAAATTTCAAAAGATTAAAATTTTAGTTTTTCAATTTATTGATTTTCTAGAATATATTTTAAAACTTTTTATTTTCGTTTGTGAAATTATTGAATTTATAGTATTTTTAAAATTTGTTTCATCCATCTCTTGAATTTGCCTACCACATTTCCATTTCAGTGCAGCCAACCAAACAACATCTCTGTGCAGCCTGTCCAACCTCATACGACCAACTAAACAACATCTCCTTGCATCCACTCAGCATGGCTACCACTAGCCTAGCTGAGCTCATACAGCTTGGCTGAGTTGAGAAGACAACCAAACAGCCTATAAGTAGTTTCAATTTTCCCATTGCTTTGGCCCTCTCGACTTCTCCATATCCCTCTCGGCTTCCTAGTCAACACCCCGGCCCCCCCCACCCCCACCCCACCCCACCCCACCCACACACACGAATAGAGCCGGATAGTTTGGGTTTGCTCCTACGACACCAATGCGCCACGCGAAAAGAGAATGCCTAGGGTTAGGGTTTGCTCTGATGACATCGATGTGCCACGCTGACACCATGCCCACATCCATGCCGACGCCGACAAAGGGTTGCAGGTAACATATTCTCACTAATGGTTATTCCTTTCACCACTGTAAGCACCTCAACTTGCTTTTCTATCTTACAGTCATCAAATATATGCATGCATCCATACATGTATCTTGTTTTTCTTGTGTGCGAACAATATTTTATTAAGTCTTAAAAATATTTTATACTGTAGAAAATTTTAAAACACCGCACATGTCAATGAAATGAACACATGAAGGTCGGGTACTGTTGCCATCATCTATACTATTCTAGAATTCTGCTTACACCTAAAGACAACATTACGTATTGCCCCGTGTAACTGAAGATTACTAATTCTCACAATTATTAATTAATCAGGGAGGAAAAAATCTTGCCCCGTGTAACTTTTCTCTCCTATTCTAAAGCAGCACTTGGTGGCAGTGATTCATTCTTCCCACGTCATTAATTGCCGTTTAATTGCCCTGCTTAATTGCCCTGCTTAATTGCCCTACACAAGAAATGAAGCGTTGCTTTAATTAACCAGCTTTCGCAAGAAACGAAGCTTAAAGATAGATGTTTGATCTTGTGAATTTTTTTTTATTTTTTAATCTTTATTTTTTGTTATCAATTTTGTTTTTCGTAGCAACGCACGGGCATGTAACTAGTAGTAGAGTAATTGTGAATGTCACTGTTACGTAGGTGTATTTTTCATTGACGACACATATCGAGTATTAGTTTAGTTAGCTAGATTCTTGGTGTCTTGTGTTTTGTCGATCTTAGAATGTGTTTTTACAACAAGAAATGAGGTTAAACATGTTTTAGAATGCGTTTTTACAACAAAAAATGAGATCAAACATGTTATTTCAAATTCATTGTTTTACGACTGGTGCACGCAAACTTTCTTTATTTCAAATTATTTGTTTTACGACTGGTGCACGCAAACCATGGAAATAATCACGTTCCTGCATAGTACCAGAGTGAAAATAGGCTGCCTATGGTATTCTGGTTCGGAGATAAGGATGAAATGGAAGCGATAAATCAGAGCATGCCAGCATTCAGGAGGAACTGTGAAATGAAATGAATTTTGCCTTAGAAACCATCAACATTATAATAAAAAAGAGATGAAAACGCTATAAATGTTCATATTTTAAGACGATCATGATAAGACAAAGCTATTGCCTTGATGCATATATGATGTTTAGATATTCAATTGCAAAATCTATAGCTAGTTGTGCCTTTTAAATGTTGTTGTAGAAATATCTAAGTAGAAGAAAATTTCTAACAACAGACACTAATGATGGAAGTTCTGCTAAAGGTGTAGAGGAAAAAAAAAGATCACAAACGATTCTGTATAAAAAACAGTCTGTGATGTTTATTTATCACAAACGGTTTTAGGTAGAAACCATCGTTTGTAATATCAACATCATAGACGGTGTTCAAACTATTTGCGATATGTCATTATATCATTGATACATAGTTACAGACAATTCAAAAAAATTATCTGTAATAATGGTTTAAATTATCTATGATGATATAATCTGTAGTAGTGAATCATGGAGTTGGTGATCAAACACGTTGGGAGAGCAGCTCCGACTCCACTCGCAGTTGCGGGCTCGGCCCCATCACCCACCCCCTCCCCGAGTGCGAGCGAACCACACAGCTTGATGGGTACAGGTCGCTGTCCCGCACAATAAAACTCCTCCAACCCTCTGCAGCCGTTCGATCCCATCCAACGGTGTTTCACCCGCCTCCCGCACCGGATCCGGTTCGCCACCCGGAACCCGCGCCGCGTCCTATATAAACAGGATTATATTGATGGTTCTCTATTCCATAAAATATGGAGTTGATTAAGTCATCGTATACCCGATGGCTTAATCAACTCTATATTAGATGGATTAGAAAACCATCGAAATAATCATATTTCTGCATAATATTAGAGTGAAAATAGGCTGTCTATGGTATTCTTATTCGGGGATGGGGATGAAGTAAAAGCGATAAATCAGAGCATGGCAACGTTCAAGATGAACTGTGAAATGAAATAAATTTTGCCTTGAAAACCATCAACATTATAATAAAAAGGAGATGAAAGCGCTACAAATATTCATATTTTAAGAAGAAAATTTCGAACAATAGATACTAATGATGGAAGTTTTGCTAAGGATATAGCGAAAAAATTGGATCATAAACGATTCTACATAAAAACCTTCTATGATGTTCATTTATTACAAACAGTTGTAGTTAGAAACCATCACAGACGGTTTTTAATATCTAAACCGTCTGTAATATATCGTTATATCATTGATATGTAGTTATAGATGATTCAAAAAATTATTTACGATAATAATTTAAACTATTTATAATGTTATAATCAGTAGTAGTGGATCATGGGGTTGGTGATCAAACACGCAGGGAGAGCAGCTCCGACTCCACTCGCGGTTGCGGGCTCGGCTCCATCACCCACCCCCTCCTCCCGAGTGCGAGCGAACCAGATAGCTTGATTGGTACGGGTCGCTGTCCCGCACGACACAACTCCTCTTCCATCCCTCTACAGCCGTTCGATCCATCCAACGGTGTTTCACCCGCCTCCCGCACCGCATCCGGTTCGCCGCCCGGAACCCGCGCCGCGTCCTATATAAACGCGAGTCCACGGTACGATGACCGTGCGTCGGGCGGGCGGCGAAGCGGGTCGGATCTCCTATATCGTCGTTCTTGTCTTGCCTAACCGGCCTCCCTCCCCGCCTCGCCTCGCCTCGCCTCGCCGCCGCCACAGCAAGCCAAGGTGAAGCGCCCTTCCGCCGTTCTTTTCTATCACTCTTTTCTTTCCCGTCAGTTTTGCTTGCGGTGCGATGCTCGTCTCGATCTGAATCTGATGCGCGTATCGTACTCCGCAATAGACTGTTCTTTCGTTTCGCCATTTCGTGTTTCTTGGGTTTTGTCGTCTGGACTTAAGAGTTAGAAGCGGCCAGTTCTTGATTCGTTGCGTCAGCTTTTCGGGGCAGGATTTGCGGCTGTTTTCTGGTCAATTTGCTGTTTAGTGGACGTGTTTCCGTGGTATTAAAACGGTAGATTCGTAATGAGCAGCTAGCTCCTTGTGATTGGGGATTTGGAGGCCCTTGTTCTTGCCAAGCTCTTGGCATATAGCCATATACTGTAGCCGTTATACTTCGCGTCCCCGGCTCGTCGACGCGTGCGCTGCGCTGCGTTCGCTCGCTCGGGCGCCCGCGGGAAGGCGGGGCAGCGGCGCGCGGGCAGGCGGGGCACGCGGCGCACCACGCGGGGTAGCACGGGCAGCGGGGACGCGCGCGGTGCTCGCGTGGGCAATCGGGCTGGCGACGTTGGGTTGGACGCGCGTGCGACCGTGGCGCACGTTGCCCTCACGCGGCGTAGCCGCTCGTACGCATCTAGTTGTTTTAATCAAGTGTTGCTTCCAATATTTATGGATGGATTAGCGTTAGGCGTATGTGATTCTTTTTATCTACGAATCTAATCGTTCCCGGAAAGCTTGCAACTTTGATGCTTCTGCACGCTATTGGGAGGTGAAAAGGCAAAAGTTTTATGCTCCTACGATGCGCATTTGCTTAATGCTGAACCACGAATTGGGAAGGAGTGGTTCGGTGGCAGTGCAACTGGATAGCTTATGCGGTGAATAAGAACAAAACTTATCGTTCCTAGAATCTTATCGTGTTAAGAACAAAACTTGTGAGTGGGGATTTGGTGCTTCTGTGATGCCAAATGCTGATTCGCAGGTTGTAACGTTAGGGAATTGAGTGCAATGGGTGATTCTTTTGTTCGTGGAATCTTGTCCTACTTGGACAAGTTGATACTTACAGGCTGGTTCAATTAGGCTTTGGTATGTTCCTTATGCTCACTGTGACTTGGTACAATCTGGGAGGACACTGACTTGGGCACATTTTCACTGCTGCTACAGTCATGATCAATTTACAAGATGACGAGAGTTAGTCTTAATTGGAATGATTTTAAGAAAAATGACTTTTTTCATGAAAATGTTCCCCAATATTAGGAGGTTGTGTTATATGGACAAATTAGGGTCTTGTTTGCATAAGCTAAACCGGGAGTTCTTGTGCTTGTTCACTAGCATTCCTTTTGTTTTGGACTGTCGTTTACCACACGGACAATTGGATAGGTTCAATGTCTTGGACTGGACAAGTCTGGTGTCTTGCAGCATTTGCGTCAAAAATAAGGATCAGAATATGTACCAGCAATGCACAGTGCCCTTTGTGCTTGCTATATAAGCATCTTCTACAACCCACTTGCTTAAATTTGACTAAGAGTGTGGACAGAACTGATGAAGTTTGTTCGAGAAACTGGTGATCACAGGGTTTAGTCAGTTGTGTACTTGCATAGCTACTAGTAATCTTGGGGTAATTTCTTGTGATCTTTGTCATGTTTTTAGAAAAGATAGGATGCTTGTGCTTGCATTGGCTTTCTTGTCTTTAATTCCATTTTCACTTTTGTTAGAAAAATTTGGATGTATGTCAATCGTCAAATCTGTGCATTTAAAGCAGTCTTTGTAACCTTTGGAATCTGGACCGTTTTACTTAAGATACCATTTGTGTTCTGAGATACACACAAAATCACCATTTTATGCAGGTAAAAAGAAGATGGCCGAAGTTGACACCTTCCTCTTCACCTCTGAGTCCGTCAATGAGGGACACCCTGACAAGCTTTGTGACCAGATATCTGATGCGGTGCTTGATGCATGCCTTGCTGAAGACCCTGATAGCAAGGTTGCTTGTGAGACATGCACCAAGACCAACATGGTCATGATCTTTGGTGAGATCACTACCAAGGCCAATGTTAACTATGAGAAGATTGTCAGGGATACTTGCCGTGGCATTGGTTTTGTGTCCAATGATGTAGGGCTTGATGCTGACAACTGCAAGGTGCTTGTCAACATTGAGCAGCAGTCCCCTGATATAGCACAGGGTGTCCATGGCCACTTCACCAAGCGCCCTGAGGAGATTGGTGCCGGTGACCAGGGGCATATGTTTGGATATGCAACTGATGAGACCCCTGAATTGATGCCCCTCAGTCATGTTCTTGCTACCAAGCTTGGTGCTCGTCTCACTGAAGTCCGCAAGAATGGGACCTGCCCTTGGCTGAGGCCTGATGGGAAGACCCAGGTGACTGTAGAGTACCACAATGACAATGGTGCCATGGTCCCTGTTCGTGTACACACCGTGCTCATCTCTACCCAACACGACGAGACTGTGACCAATGACGAAATTGCTGCCGACCTGAAGGAGCATGTCATTAAGCCTGTCATCCCAGAGCAGTACCTTGACGAGAAAACCATTTTCCATCTCAATCCGTCTGGTCGCTTCGTCATTGGTGGACCTCATGGAGATGCAGGTCTCACTGGTCGGAAGATCATCATTGACACTTACGGTGGCTGGGGAGCCCATGGTGGTGGCGCTTTCTCTGGCAAGGACCCAACAAAGGTTGACCGCAGTGGAGCATATGTCGCAAGGCAGGCGGCCAAGAGCATTGTTGCTAACGGCCTTGCCCACCGCTGCATTGTCCAAGTGTCATACGCCATTGGCGTGCCAGAACCACTCTCGGTGTTTGTTGACACATACGGCACAGGCAAGATCCCTGACAAGGAGATCCTCAAGATTGTCATGGAGAACTTTGACTTCAGGCCAGGGATGATCATCGTCAGCCTCGACCTGAAGAGGGGTGGGAACGGCCGCTACCTGAAGACGGCAGCGTACGGGCACTTTGGGAGGGACGACCCGGACTTCACCTGGGAGGTGGTGAAGCCCCTCAAGTCGGAGAAGCCTTCTGCCTAGGAAAGGCTTGCAGCCAGCTCCATTTTGCAACATTTATCTACCACACTGATGTTATCTCTGATCTTAATCTGCCATCACAACAAGTAATCTCTCTATTTAGTATTCACTGCTCAAGTAGACAGTGTGTAAGGTTTTATGCCTAGTGTTTATGTGTGTGAAAGGAGCTTGTACTGTGGGTGTGCTGCTTGCGTTTTCTCTGCTCATGTAATGGTGAGGAAAAGATAGAAACTACCTAAGAAATGAAACTATCTGCCTTTTGGTTATCGTCTTTTGTGCAGAACAATTCTGTTCCGCATGATGTTTCGATCTGTGAATGCTTAGCACCCTTGCGTATGGCTTTTGCCAAGACACGGCTGGTGACTTGCTTCTTCGGAGAAAACAGGTGACCTTTTTCTGATTGCAACGTCTCTGTTCCTTCCGCGTTGGGTGTTGGTTTGGTAAGCGACTAAGACTAGTGTGTGTCTTAATAATCAGATTACTGATTGTTAGCTTGGAACCACCGTGTTTCCTAAGAAATCGATGTCATTTGTCAGCTGGTGATATCACCAACAAGATTCTTTTTTCATATAAATGGAATTAAAGTAATGGGAAGAAGTGAGAATCTGGTTGCCTACGCCACTCAACCTCGATCTTAACGATTTTGCCGTGAACACGTATAATTTTCTAAAAAAAAAAAACTAAGCCAGGCAATCGCAGCTATTTTCCAAAACTTAAGTTTCTAGCTCTGAGAGTCTGAGCTATAATCGACCAGCCAACCACCTGGATTGAATTTCAATATGATCCAAACCATTGCAGCATTGCTGTACATATTTAGTTTTCTTCTTTGTGATAGTGTTAGTAGTACTATTACTCAATGAGCAGTAAACAGAGTATTTGGAAGCAGCTGCCTGCAGCCACTCCCGTTGGACAGAACCGAATCATCAGCAATAGCTCGTTTGACCTTTTGTTTCTCTCTCTCGATCACGGCAAGTAAAAGTTCGCTTTCGGCCACGATGCATATGCAATGGAGTTTCTAGTTAGGCAGTTCGTCATTCCATAGCTTGTGCAATAAACAGAATTGCACTTTGGTCTAAAAGGTCTACGTTACAAGAACCAACATATCACTCAGCACAAGCATCGTCAATGTATACACTGGCACAATTGAATTGCATTTGTAGGCGCTTGGCGGTCTTATCACTCGGAGCCTGAAAGCATGGAGTCCCAGAGGAAAGGACCCCTCATACCGCTAACGTGCGGTGGGCTCTGCATGATCAATCCTACACAGACACAGACAGCGGCAATGGATAGCAGGGAGAGCACCGAAGGCCTGTTCGACAAAAACCTGTTTGAATGGGGACGGTATGCAAGATGCTGGACACACTGTCTGCAGCTGAGTAGTCGCTTGTCGCTCTGTTGTCTCTTTTGCACATCAAATGTGGTTTGATCAGAAGACTTCAATTGACTCGCAAGCTTTACAGTGATATCAGTGCTGGGCATCGCAACAGACACATGGGCGTTGGGTAACCTGCTGTCAATTTTGCTCTGAACCATCTGGATGTAGGATATGTGGCCTCCCTTCCGAGCGTAATCCTCTGGAGTGAAGCCAGTAGCATCACGAGCATTCTTCCACGCATTGATTCCCAGCTGACATTTAGGCATAGTTCAAAATCAAAACAAAAGGGCAGACAAATTGCAGGTAGAAGCCAAAAGTAACCATAGTTTTCTTGTTTACGACAAATTCAAAAAGCAAATGAAAAGGTTGAAGGTAAACCATCTTTGATCCAGCACTTCATGTAGAACTCTGATGTGATACGATATACCTCGACAAGATCTACTCAACACTCTCATAAAACAGGTCTAACCTTCAGGACTTGAAAAAATTCCTTTTGGTTTCTTTTTATTGAGACGTAGAAAATAAATTTCTCCAGGACTGGCTTCAGATGAAAATGTTTCGAGAGGTGCTTCTATGTGTTGGAGATAACTCAAATATCTCTGACTACCATATCTTTTGGTATTATCCAAATAGATTGTTAGTCTTAATCTTCTACAACTCAAACTTTTTGGCTATATAAGCCAGCCCCTTGTACATGTAATCCTTGAATAGAATACTAGATTATTTCCCGTGGTTTTTTCCCGAGAGGGTTTTTCCACGTTAAATCATTGTCTCTATTATTTTGTCGTGCTCCAACCCTAACAAGTGGTATCAGAGCCTAAGGTTTTTAGATCTAATCCGCTGCCCCGGGAGGAGACTCCTGGGGCGGCACCCGCACACGGCAACAAAGGTTGCTCCAATCTACAGGACTTCCACGACGCCGCCGTTCCCGTCGCAACATGACGCATCAGCGACTTTCAGCGACGACTCCTGCCGCCGACGCACATCCGCGTCGGCCAACCGCGCCTCCGGCCTTCCGCGCGCCTCCAAGACCGCTCCCATCGACCGCGCTCCGAGCCACTCGCTCACGCCTCCGCGCTCCTGGCCAACTGCCTTCACGCCAACTCCGTCCTCCCGTTCCGCATGCGCCCATGGAGCATCACAAGTCCTATGCCATTTGGATGAAGCCTCAATGAGCAAGAGACTCCCGTATGCTCCAGCTCCAAATCATTTTTTTGACTTCTATGTTCGGCTCCAGTTCAGATTTTTTGGCTCGGCTTGGCTTCTTGCGGCTCCTTGGGCTTCAACCTCGGCTCCTCAACTTCAGGATTTCTTTTGCGGATTCAGGATTCATGCTTATTATTATTGGCAGGATTTCATGCGGTATTCATGCACAATTCAGGCTTTATGCATATTACTGGAGGATTTTCATTGCAGTTTTAGGCGAAATTTATCATTGAGGATTTCTTTGATGTTTTCGTCATCGATTTAGAGAGGTGCTTCTATGCTCTTCCTTTTTAAAGTTGCACAAATATTAAAGCATGAATGAATGGTAGATGAGGATTACTTACCCTTTCGTTTGTTTCAAGATTTGTGCAACTTGTATTAGGAGGGAAAACATAGAAGCACCTCTCATCGATTTATTATTGGCGGATTCTTGGCATTTTATTCGACGTTTCATCGTCGGTTTATTTAACGTTTTATCGTCAACTTTGAAAAAAAAAACAGTTGAGACAACTAATTTGGTGTTTCGACACCTTTACTTTGGTGTTTCGTCAACGTTATTTGGTGTTTATTCACCGTTTGGATACGTTGACCATTATGGAGGTTTTGGCAACGTTAATTCTCAGGAATTTTATGACACCCTGATGGTAGCTATTTTATTAGTGAATGTTTTGCTCCACCGTTGAGGAGATAACTAATTTGGTGTTTCGCCACCTTTACTTTGGTGTTTCATCACCGTTATTTGGTGTTTATTCACCGTTTGGATATGTTGACCATTATGGAGGTTTTGGCAAAGTTAATTCTCAGGAATTTTATGACACCCTGATGGTAGCTATTTTATTAGTGAATGTTTTGCTCCAATTCAGAGAGATGAAGTATGAAACTACATGGAGTTTTGCTTCTTAGTGGATACTACAACGTTATTTTGTTGTCTTCGCTCAATATGAGGGGTCTACTGCAATTTATACTCCATTGACAGCACATCAGTTCTCTTCATCTTGACAGTTTTTCAGGAGCAGTTTCAACCATGTTATGGATTTTTAGTAGACAGTTTGCCGAATTTTATGTTCCAGGTGGAGCATGCTAAAAGTCCATGAGATGAGTTCTTCGCTATTTATCAAGAGCCACAGGTGATGTCTTGGCTTATGCGATTTGATGATCGAGCATTTATTCAGAAGGTCAATTGCACAGACTCAAACTTTACTGGGGTTATGAGTTGAATACCTAGATTCTTCGTCTGCTTTATTATAGCTGTGTTGGTTTGACTGTTCCAGTCGTTCTCTCGACCTACTGGTGGTTTGCTCAAATTTTGCTTCGCAAGAAGTGTTTGGATTGACTGTTCCAGTCTTTCATACTCGCATTGTATTTTGGACTTTCAGTGCTCAATTACCCTTTGAGGGTTTTTTGGAGACAATTTCAGTATGGATTTTGAGTTAAGGGGAGGTTTGTTGGAGATAACTCAAATATCTCTAACTACCATATCTTTTGGTATTATCCAAATAGATTGTTAGTCCTAGTCTTGTACAACTCAGACTCTTTGGCTATATAAGCCAGCCCGTTGTACATGTAGTTCTTGAACAATTTAGTAGATTGTTTCTCGTGATTTTTTCTCGAGAGAGTTTTTCCACGTTAAATCATTGTCTCTATTATTTTGCCGTGCTCCAACCCTAACACTATGCTCTTCCTTTTTAAAGTTGCACAAATATTAAAGCATGAATGAAGGATAGATGCGGATTACTTACCCCTTCGTTTGCTTCAAGATTTGTGCAAATTGTATTAGGAGAAAAAGCATAGAAGCACTGCTCAAATGTTTCGCATGCAGAATTAGGTTCTTGAACTAAATGTTGGTTTACTATTATTCCCCAGAGAGGTACACTAGGAATCATAAATTTTAAGCTTCTGAGTGTAATTGTGCAATTTTGATAAGAGGAAGGAAGCTTAGACAGGTAAGAAAAGGGGATACATTCATCAATTCAGTAAATACAT
The DNA here is from genome assembly GCA_036346355.1 of Rhipidocladum racemiflorum. Taxonomy (NCBI): domain Eukaryota; kingdom Viridiplantae; phylum Streptophyta; class Magnoliopsida; order Poales; family Poaceae; genus Rhipidocladum; species Rhipidocladum racemiflorum. The sequence continues at coordinate 54,600,236 of CM070584.1, forward strand.
TCACCATGAGAGTTTAGAGTAAGTACCTGCTGAGGATCATCAGTTAAAGCATCTAAAACACCAGCACCATCACTGATTGTGGCTGCAATATGAAGAGGTGTAATATTTGATGGACCAGTTATGTCAGGTGTAAACAAGAACCGAACTGGAGCCATGGCTCCACTGTCCACCGGTGCAAATTTTGTTGTGTATCTTAATAGAAAGTCAACCAAAGGCTTCGACCGCTTGTTGACAGCGGTGAAAATCAAATCTTCCCCCAGGGCAAATTCAACGGGTGAGGGGACATCTAGATCAATATTACCCTGGAACAAGGTGTCCAGAAGCTTCTTTACAACAGCACACCATTCCTGATCAATCGCAAAGGATAGAAGCCATCTAAATCTTGCAACAGGAAAACCCTCAGCACAATATTGTGGTGTCTTAGATGTAGCTTGTGTGTGGCTCCTTCGGAGAAGCCAGCCAATTTCTTGTAAAAAACTTAAGGCTCGGTTGCGAGAAGCCATCAGATCCTCTCTTCCTTCCAAGGTGTCACCAAATGCAATTAAATTCAATTCATGCTCCAACATTCGAATCTCAGAACATACAGATTCTTCAGCAACGACAAAGGGAAAGGAAAGGCTGCTTTGATCACAATCTTCAACCTGGAAAAAGAATCGAGAAATTCAGTAATGCAAAATGGAAAATGAGCACACATATAAAGAAACACTCATAGCATGCACCTCTATGAACCCTCTTCCACTTGTACTAGGAAAGGAGCAAGAGAAGGTCAGACATTGAGGGCCTTGCTGCATCGTAGTATCATCAAGTAGCATCTGTGTTGCTTCTTGGATTAAATATTTCCCACCAAATATACAAAGTAATCTGAAATAAATACCAACATTATATCATGTAAACAAAATTTGGGTCAGTGCAGACTATTAAACGACACAAAATACCTACTTTGTGGTTGGTTGAACTATGTTGAAACCTTTCACTGAGAAATTTGCTGTTGAAGAACAAGCAACTGCAATAGGGGTTACACTTAATATCTGATGCTTGTCACCTATTACAGTTTGCCAGGGAGACACTAACATAAGCCTACCTGACAAAACATGGGAAACAACAAAAGATAAGAAGCTGGTGCTCAAGTATATGAAAATAAAATCTATAACGAACAGGGATGAACGAGAGCAAAATAAGTATTCCAAATAAGGCGAACAAACCATTGCAACTCAATGTCAGGCAGTCCTGCACCCTAGCATACACCCATCCTGTTCTCCAGAAGCTATCAATGGATATGCTAATAAGCTTTTCTATCCAAGGAGCTGGATCGGCATCAAGCTTTAGACAAATTCAGACAGCAAAATAACAGTATGTAAGAAATATACTTGTTTATCCTTTAGAGTTTGCATTAGTATGCTGTTTATTCACCATAGAGAAGAGAGATGCATATCTAGACCACTGTTTGTATAAAGATACCTTATCCCACATCCAATTAGGGAGACGAAGGTAAATAGTTAGAATGACACAACCAGGCCTAATATAGCTTTCCATATCACTTGGGTAATCTGACAACCAGTTTAGGATCTGTAAATCGAAAAAAATTTGATTGAAGACTAAAGCAGCATGAGAAACTCAATATCTTCTCTCAAGGATAACATTGTTAAGAGAAACATTATTCCAGTTTGCAATATGGTAAATGACCTGTGCACGTAGATCAACAGGAAAATCCTTCGGCTCTTTCCCAAAGAGCTTAAAGACAATTTTATCTGTTCGGCTCTGGAAATGTTATAGGCATCAGGTATACCGCAGCTTAAGTCGGAATTAAACATCATGAAGACAGCTAAAAGAATAAACCTAAATAATGTACCTCATCTTCTTCGACGTAAGCATCATTCAAATCAAAAGTCTGCACATGTCTTTTATCTGGAGGGCCTTCTGACAACACATGTTAAGCCATGCACACATCATTTTATTTCAAAGATGTCATACTTATTTGCCTTGCACAACAGCAGCAGGTAATCAAGAGTTTTACCAGGCGAGGATTCAGTGCCTACAGGAATTGTTGGTCTAGTCGGCTCGTTTATGGTAAAGCCATTTGCCACATAGCCACCAGCATTTGGTGTTATTGCAGCAGAATTTGCATTCTTCAGAATATCTTGATATGCCTGTGTTCCAGAAATAGCAGCAAGGTTCTTCAAAAGATTAACCAAATAATTGGGACCATTGATTTGCTCAGTTGAGCTACCAGCTGCCACCAACATAACAATGCAGTTAGCATGACCATGGCTGGATTGCAAATGGATTTAAATATCACTGTATATAAAACTGTTCATAGAATTCGAGCAACTTACAATCTAGCCCCGTAAGTTGTTTCAACAACAGGAGTAAGGTGTTGGTTAAAGACTGATTTTCATTCAAGGCATTCCCAGCCATACCTGCCTGGGCTGGGACTTTCCTTCTCCTTCCATTATGTCTTGCTAAACGTGAGCGGCAGCTCTTCTTCTCTTCATCGAATTCTTGAAGAAGGTGAAACCTGACAAGGCATGTCAAATAATTTCTTTTATTTCAGCTCATGCCTCAATGAAAAGATATGGAAAATATTTTTCAGCATGTGAAAATCTGAATTTCTGTTACACTCATGACTCCTCGTTTTCACAAACACCTTGAATTTAGTATCATGCTTGACAATTATGAACTCCATTGTCACCCCCCAGCCATGTCATTGAATTATCCAAAAATCATCAAGATGTTCTTGTTTCTAATAAGCAGAGGTGAAACTCTGTGAGGCCACATCATCAAGTGAGCCTTTAGCTGCTGATTTGCTTAATTAAAACCATCACTTTAACTACTATTCAAGCAACTTTCTTTTTTGAATTTCTTCATTTCTTGTAAGTTGTAATTATGACTACCGACAGTCACATATAAGTGAGATCTATATATTAATAAAGATACTGTTGATCAAAGTTAAAATAGCTTGACTGCACAAATTTTAGGACATCAAATATGTTTTATTGCAGGGATTACAAAGGTAAGAAGAGGTTTATACCTATATTCAACTGCCCATGATTTATTTCAAAATAATAGCTTCCCTTTTTTGCTCCCATAGCAAAATAATCCATTCTAGTATGTAGCCATCAAGAGAGAACAATATAATCAGATAATCAAAGAATGAAACTCTGACCAGAGAACAGCCCCGGATGAAGGCGCTTAAATTAGATAAAATATGATGATGCCACCAATATGAAGGTACTAAATTAAGCCATGCTCAAGGTACAAGTAACATGATAAGCGATGTTAATTTCACAAAGAAATTGCTGACTAACCTGCTGCACTGCTGACAGAACCGATGTTCTGTGTTTTTGATACAAACCACACCCGACTTGGTATGTACCTCACACACCTTGTGCCTCTTATGATAGTCCCTAGCGTTGGTGAGATCCGCCTGGCAGCCGTCAACTTGGCAAGATGGAGCAGAACTAGAACAGGCACCTTTTCTCTGCCCCTCTTCTTCGCTGCTCTGCCCTCTCTGAATAACCATCCTGCCATGATCTCCATTTGCAGTTGCAACATTGCTGCGCTCCTCACGGTCATCCTCCGGTGCGACTCTCCTCCTCTTGTCAACAAAACCAAAATCAATCTCCCCCTCAGCTCGGCCCAATTCCCTGCTGTTGCACCCCGACGGAGCGCTGGCATTCGACGGCGTGGCCAGGAACAGGTCGCCATCCCATCTCCAATCGTTCAAATCCCACTCGAGGCTCTTCTTCATCTTGAGCTCCCGCAGGAACCCGGCTTCTATTTACCTCCTTTCCTTTCTTGATCCTCCTGTTCTTAGCACAAGCGCACAAAGATCTCGTAATTCAACTACATCTCCGACTACAAACGCATCAGCGCAACAGGATTAAACACACACACACACACACACACACACTTCACCACACCAAAACTATCTTTCTATGAGAGAAAAAAAAATCAAATCAAGAACCAAGAAACTACCCTAGCATCATGACAAAGAACGCGCTGAAAGATACATATATTAGAAACGATTGAGGAAAAAGAGGAGGGAGGGGGAGAAAGTACTCACCGACGAGAGAACAAGTCAAAGTCAAGAAATGGGCAGGGCAGGGCAGCAGCCTCTTGTCCCCGGGACCCCGATCTTGGACTTTGCAGCGGCGGAAGCGGAACAGAGGAGGAGGCGGAGGCGGAGGAGGTGGAGCGTGAGGGTTGCAGCAACGCGGGGCGAAGTATCCTGGGGAGGCATGACCGGCGGCATATAGTACGCAGTACGCTCCACACCGTCAGTCAGGGCCTCATTTTCTTCCCCTGGTCTTGTCTGCCGTTTGTCAGCTTCGGTCATAACAGCTGTGGCACGGCGCAGGAAGAGCAGGACCAACTCATCACTCGTTAGGCATCTTCATTTTTTTCTTTTGCAAAAATAGTATCTTTCTAAACTTTTTGTTATATAAAAATAGCTTCATCCTACGCTACAGCATCACGAGGGGAAGTACTGTACAGTAACGAGGGGAATCACTGTTCTGTAGTACTATGCAACAATACTTTCCGTGATACCGTAGAGCGGAAACCTCCCGTTCTGCAGACCTGCCAAGCCCCGCAAGTCCGTCGGTGCCGCGTTCAGAGACATCTCCTGCGTCACCCGGCTGTCACGGTCTCTTGGCGCAGCTTCTTCGCGGTTCCCTGGCCCAGAAGGCGTCACGTATCGGCCTTTGGACCTTTCGCGATGGGAAAAAAAGGCTAGTTTTACAATAAAAACAAATGAGAGAGAGCTATTTTTTTTAAGAAAAAAGAGTGAAGTAAGAGACTAGATGGGTGAACAGTTCGAGCAGGACACTCCTTGGCTTGGCAATCCAAGTGCTCGCCAGTTCCTGTCGCCGCTCGCGGTAAGGAACAAGGAAGTGATGGTAGAATGTAGATAGCCAAACTCAGCAGAATCAACTCCAAAACAAAACAGGAGATGAAACTTCTACCACTTCTATGTTTCTTCCTTCCTTTCGTAGATTCTCCATCTGACTTCTAATTTCAGCAACGAGCCTGGACACCTTACCTTCCCTTGCTCCTCCTCCTTCAGTAGGATCTTCCCTTGCTCAAAAAAAAAGAGAGACAAATTTGTACATAGCTTGTTTAGGATTTGATAAATTTCTCTTTTCAATTTCCATTTTATTTCTAGTAGTCCGGAGAGTCCAGCAATCAGCTCCCAGACCAAACCACATTAGTTCCTTATCTCTTTTTCGAGCCATTTCAGTATGCTCCCAGATAAAATCTGCAAACAAGTTAGGAAGTGAATTTCATCCTAGAATCTCTTTCATATTTGCCCAGATAAATTTCGCCATTGGACAATGAAAAAGAACATGTTCGGTATCCTCCAACATTCCACGGAGTTTGAAATTCCCACCCCCAAGCATGGTTATCCATATCTCGATTCTAATCATACTATCTTCTGATTCTACGCTAGATTGACCCGACCAATCCGATCCTAAATAGAGTCTTAATTTGGTAGAATCATAACATATTTATGATTTGACCAACAATTGTGTAGCATTGTGATCAAAATTTGCATACGGTTCTACCGATACTAGTGATTTATTATAAACCAGTAGGGTGTCTGTGCATTGCGACGAATCTCAAAAGAAAGTGAAAGATATACCAGCATACAGGATTCTAAACCATGCAGTAAATATTAATTTTCTTGCACACACATATGAAACGAAATGTATCTCTATTTGCAACTGCTAAGTAAATCAAACTGTGAACACAAGTTTTATATTGATTACCGTCCGACATGAATACAAACAAAATATCTTTCAGTAATACATCTTTATAGATGATATTCTTCGTAAATGTCCAAGCAAAACTGGGTGAGTGGATGAGAATCGTTTTGTTACTTAGATGAATAAGGTCATGGGAAGGATTTCAGCAAGGGAAGCTTCTGACTTTGCTTCTTTCATCGGATGTATGTGTCTAAGCAATCCCCCAAAAGGATTTCAGCAAGGGAAGCTTCTGACTTTGCTATTACAACCACCACCATCACCAATTTTTCTCAATGTCATCTTCTTCTGTTCCAATATCTCCAGAATTAATTCTTCTTTATGAGTAGCATGAAATCTCTGTACTTGCCCGTATTTTAACACAGAAATGGAGAGAGTAGTTTTTGGTACTAATTTTTATTATTTTCTACATACATGTTCAGCATAATTGATATTGGCTAGGTCCTGAGTTCTGATGTGCTTGCTTGACACCAGGATTATTGGCTTGGTCTTCTGTCTCCTTCGTGGAAAGTGCTTCATGATATTTCAATTGAAAATAAATGTAAATCTTAGTGCAAAATCTGGTTTTACTGATTCTTGATACTGCACCAATGTCAGTTGTTTTAATCTAATTATAGTTTCATCAAATTTTGTTCTCAGTTTATTTGGAAGTCCTTGTTAATATTTCTTATTCAATGTATAAAACATTACGTATTGGATATGATCAGCGTTTGCTGTTGTTTTGATGTTCATGTGTTCAAAGGCAATGACTATGTTTATGAACTTGCTGTGTATGCCAGGTAGCAAATGCCTACCTTGGGGAAATAATCAATTGAAACTTGAACAAATCTGAATAGCGTATTATATGTGAATCACTGTAACACCCGTATTAAATAAAAAAATTCTCTAGACCGGCCGAAACCAGCCCATTCTTTTTTTCCCAGCCCACCCGGCCTCCTCTCCCTCCCCCTCCCCCTCCCCCTTCTTCCTCCTCCCTCCCTCTCCTTTTATCTCACCTGCCCCTCCATTGCCGCCTGATCGAGCTCCCTCCTTCCTCTTTCTCGTGCGGCCTCCCCTTTCTCTTCATGCGGATGAGCTCCCCAACAGCCGCCGCCTTATTCTCCCCCCCCCCCCGCGCCCTTATCCCCTCCCCGATCGCCGGCCGTTGAGCAACCGCCGCCACCTCTTTCGGCCAGCCACCCCGCCGCCCGTGCCTCCCCCCTCCCTTATAACCCCCCTCGTGCTCCCTCCACTACCCACACTCTCTCTCCCTCTCTCTCCCCGCACTCTTCTCCCTCTCCAGCCGCCCACACCGCATCTCTTCCCCTCCTTCGGTGTTGCCCTGTCGTCGCCCTGGCTCCACAGCCTCCCTCCCTGGCCCCGCCAACTCCACCTCCAGCTCCGCCTCGTGCGACCGCCGCCTGTGCCTCCCCTCCCTCGCCTCAGCTCCCCAGCCGCCCACGTAGTCTCGTCGCGCCCGTGCACTTCCGAGTTACACCACCATGCACTGGGTGCACGGTGCACCCGGGTAGCGTCATGGACCCGGTCCATCGACTGGGCCCCACACGTTAGCCACCCGTTGACCCGGTCCATTCAAAAATAATTTCGACCAAAAATAATTATGATGTCATCATTGCATCATAATTGAGGTTTTTATTTTGAAAAATAATTCAAAAATTGCCATTGATGTCAGTATTGCATAATAATTTGGATTTTCTTTAGAAAAATAATTCTAAAAATCTAGAAAAATCTATTTTCTTTATTTTATGTGTTTTCAAACTTCCAGGAGCCCGTTTTCGTTCGTTCAAACTCCTATTGGCTCCATTTTTCTTTTTAAATTTATCTAAAATCCTAAAATTGCTGTTTTATGCTAGCTTGGTATTTTATTTGAATTTATTTAGATTTTATTTGAATTCAAATGTTTTTCACGTATAGATTTCGAAGAGTCCGAAGAGCACGTGAGCGACGACTTTGAGCAGCTACCCATCGAACCAGGCAAATCACACCTCCTTGATCATGTTGATCCCAGTTTTTTAACTTGTATTTGAATTTAAATTATTGCATGCATAAATACTATGAATGTAATTTTTATCCTAGTTTTAAATTTGTAGTTATACCCAGAATTGTTAGGCCACCTTTGAAAATTGAATAATTATACCATTGCAACCTTAAGAAAATGCTAATTATTATATGTTGGTGCTTAGAAATTGCTTAGAATTGAACTTAGAAAATTTTGGAAAATTAGTGCCAAATTAATGTTCTATTAAAATGAGAGTCATGACTTTAGTATTATTTAGAAATGGTTAAAATAAAAATATGATTTAGGCCGAGCGAGAAATGGTCGGGTGGTGGTGTGGTTATGGTTCTAGATTTGTGGAAAGTCCTGCCTAGTCAATTAAGGACCGATCTGAGTTTTGCTGAAAGTAAAACATAACCGTACTACTACAAGTATGGAATGGAACAGACCTGACTAGCCGTATTAAAACATACCATGGACAGTCATGCCATTAGGTGGTAGTGGTATGTTGAAAGCGTGAGGCTGCCACTCTAGCGCAAGAGTGGGCTTCTGACTAAATGGATACTTTTAGCGGTGAAACCTTAGCGGACATGACTACATAGATGAGTTTTTATAGGGGCCTTGTCATGATTTTTCCTGTCGCACACCATAGAAAGTGTGCTAGCGCAAGGAGATTATCATATCTTGTGGGTAAAGTTGTACAACCTCTGCAAAGTGTAAAACTATCGATTAGTCATGTCCGCAGCCATGGGCATACCTAGCAAGCCATTTACATATTAAAATTTGATAATTTAAAATTTGACTTTAGCAAAATGATGTTGGGATGGAGTGAGTCCATCATGGAAATTTTTGGATAGATCCAGGAGGGATTCCTGAGTTGAAAATATTTAAAAATAAAATTTCATTAAAATTATGCAACTTGAAATTAATTAGAAAATTTAGAAACTGCTGCTTTGTACTAAAATGAACCATATAACCTTCCTTTGTCACCTTTACTTTAATACTATATTTTTTGATGTGATTTGCTGAGTACGTTTGTACTCACCCTTGATTAATCTACTACTTTAGATGAGGAGTTCTATGATGGTGAGGACTAGTTAGACTAGACCGCTTCCCTAGTCAATTGCTTATGGAAATCCAATAGGGCTATTCTACTTTTCTTTATTTTCGCTACCTTTATTTATTTATTTATTCAGTTATTGGCCTGCGTGCTATTTATTTTGTAACTCTGGATAATTATCATTAATAAAGTACGTTGGATATGCTATGATTTCACTTCTACTGTGTGTACTAGCTTTTTCTGAACTAGTAAAGTATACACTGAGAATTTCGAAAATATTTTTTGGGGTCCAACAATCACCAATTACAAAACTTCCAATCGTACCTACTCCGAAGCTTTGCCACATAATTTACTTATATTTGTTTCTTTACAATTTAGGTACCTTATCCATTCTGCTATTTCTAATAAAAAGATGCTTCTTCTCTCGGGTCTTATCTAAGGTTCTATTTGGTAGAGCTCTAGATTCTAGATCCACCTCAAATCTGAAACTTATAGGTTAAAATAAAGTGAATTAAGTTTATATTTTTATTCTAAAATGTAAACAAGATGACCCACCTAAACACTCTAATATACCCACAGCTCCAGCTCCACGGATCTGGTGGAGCTAGAAATACCCAGCTCCACCAAATTTACAGATCTGATAAAGCTGAAGCTCTATCAAACAGGACCTAAATTGAAGTGGCGAAGACACTCAAGGAGCACCTGATAACAGAGGTTCATACACTAGCGGCTACCTAGCAAGGAATGTTCCACTGAGTAATGTGCATTGTCACTTAGCATTTAGCTATTCTCGATAGCTGTATATGTAACCCTATTTCTCATAATTCCAACTAGGGGTGAAACGGATCGGATATGGATCGGAAACCACTTATATTGTATTTGATCCATATAATTTTATCGGATCGGATTCGGACACGGATAGTATCGGATACGGATTCGGACACGAATAGTGCCGGATACGGATATAAATAATATTCGAACGAATACGGATAAAATAAGTTCGGATAATCATCGGAACGGATATTTTTCGAATAATACGCGTAAACACTAAATACAAACGGAGTGATGGGCTACAATGAATATTATCGATAAGAAACCAACATAAATTGTATAGGACATTGAGACATCAAGACCGTTAAAACCATACAGTTTATAGCAATATACTGAGTCACATCTCAGAATTGCACACACATCATCCATAGAAGTTGCACACCATTCATAGAGGTAAACAAAAGTAACAAAGCACATGCATAGCACTAAGCATCCATAATACAGAGATTTATTATTGAGAATCTGGATTGCAAATAGGATGAGAACCAACACATTAATATGCTTATCATTGAAAGATGAGATAGCACAAAGAAGTTCCAGATTTAACTGAACAACTACGGTGCTCCCAGTGTCCTTCGGCGCGGCGAATGGCGGCGTCGGGAGAGAATGGCGGAGCAGTAGATGGCGGCGGCGGACGAGAAGCAAGCGGTTGAAGGATGTCAGACGAGAAGCAAGGGGCTTAAGGACGCCGAGCGAAGCCGGGGCCAGGAAGGGCGTCGAGCGAAGCGATGGCGAGTCACGACTCACGAGAGAGCATTGGCGCGGCGGAGCAGGAGAGAGCTAGTCTCGTGGCGGCGGGCGACGACGCCTCGCGACGAGTGAGCCGAGTGGTGAGCAGGCCACACAACGCCGCAGGCGCGGCCGACGGAGGGCGCGGGGGCGAGCGGCGCAGGAGTAAGGTCAGCGCTGGGAGCTGGGGCGGGGGCGGCCGGGAGCTGGGAGCTTGGGACGGTGGGGCGGCAGCAAACTCTACAAGGACAGGAAGTGAGGGAGCCTACAGGCTAGGGTTTGATGAATGCTGGGCTGGCCGAACTCATGTCAAGGGTTAAGGGCCTAAGGCTGAGTGGTGAAGCCCATTTGCCCCTATTTGGTGACTTGAGTGGTGACATACGGCCATACAGGCCATTGGGTCAAGCCGACCAGCCGAGCTAAGCTATAATGTGAGAATTCGGATATTATCCGCGGATTATATCCGTAAAAATTGTCGGATAATATCCAACGGATAATTATCCGTAATATCCGTATCCGTATCCGTATCTGGGACATTTTATCCATATCCGATCCGTATCCGTAAAAAATATTCGGATATTCGAAAAATTATCCGAATTGCTATCCGAGACACTTCGGTCGGTCGGTCGGAAATTATCCGTACCATTTTCACCCCTAATTCCAACTACTACCTTCAATACTTGATAGTAAAATTTCCCTGGATTATTATCAATCTGCAGGGAATGATGCTTATCGCACCACTGGTCCAACTCCCAGAGGTGCTCAACCTGTGAAAATGCAACCAATTGCAGTGCCCATGATTCCTGCAGAAGAAATTAGAGAGGCGACTAAGGGTTTTGGTGATGAAGCTTTGATAGGTGAGGGTTCTTTTGACATAGTGTATTTTGGTGTTCTAAAAAATGGTAGAAGTACAACGATAAAAAAAAAATAGATTCAGGTAAGCAACAGGTGTGCGTTGTTTGTCTACGAATTGTGCATCTTCGCTGGTCCTTCTGCTTCTTACGACATGTGTCCACAGGTCTCCATGGTGTTGATACTTAAACCTGACAATGTTATGGAGTTGCTTGGTTACTGTGTTGATGGAAACACCTGTATACTTGCTTATGAGTTTGCTACGATGGGATGTCTTTAATTTTTCGAAATGTGTCTACCCTTCATGATATGGTTCATTGTATGACTTTGCATGCTTGTAAAAATTTGTGCAATGCTATCCTTACTGATAAGTTTATAGGAGTTCTATGATATATGCTTGATGAGTATTATGGAATTCAACTCTACAAGACGGAAAGATATGAAAGGAGCTCAACCTGGTCCGATCTTGTCGTGGACTCAACGAGTGAAGATTGCTATTGAATGGTAAAAATTAGAGGAATTTACTGGTAGTATATAATATATAGTATAAATCATATCTAACCGTTGATTTATTAAGGATGTTTCTACTACTCTACTACCAGACGAAGTATAAGTAAATTTTACTTAATCAGATCCATTGAATCGAAAAAAATGAACGGTTCATATTTTAATTTAGTGCACTGTAAAAGAGCTAAAAAATTATGGATTACTTGTGTGTTGTCAAATCACTTATCAAGGAGGAGATTGCTAATTCTATGTGCCAAATACATGATGATTAATTCGACAACAATATTTGTGAGTGTGTGATGATTAATGGACAACAATATTTGTGATGAAATAATTTATTTATAAAAGAAGGTATTGTGTTTGGTTGGTTTTTTATTTGTAATAGAATTTGAGCGCAGGCAACAGGAGGTACATCACAGGCATACGAGATGCACGTTGTAGCGCATGCATGCGAGACTGACATAACTGCAGATTGGAGAGAATTCACGCAGGTGACACAACACGTGAGGCCGTAGGTGTAGCATGTACGGCGAGATAGGATGCGTAGAGGTCTACGCAGATAGATAACGCAGTGTAGCGGTCAGCAAGCCATGCAGGCGAGCAAGTTACGCGAGAGTAACAAGTAGGCCGTGCGCGTGCATGTGTGAGTTTTGGGTATATGCATGTATTAAGCCATGTGTAATTGAGTCAGGTGGATATGCATGCATGTATTTGATGAGAGAAAAAATAGAATTAAGAGAAAAATAAATAGAAGGTACCTCTGGCTTTGTCAGCCGTAGAAAAAAAAGAAGAGAGGTGTTTTTATGCTCTTCTTTTTTAACGCTGTATAAATATTAAAGTATGAATAAAGAATAAATAAGGATTACTTATTCCTTCGTTTACTTTAAGATTTATGTAACTTGTATCGTGAAAGGAAGTACAGAAGCACTGCTTAAAAAAAAATAGTTGAGGCGAGGCTGCAGCTGCACCAGAGAGAACTGAAGAAAGAGCGAGTCCTCGGAGGCGGCGCAAAGGAAAAGAAAGGAACTCCCGTGTGGCTGCAGGCGCAAGAAGACGTCACGCTGCAAGGCGGCAGCAGCAGACTTCTTCCCGGCGGCGTACGCGGCGCATGAGGGTGTCAACTCGAGTTCCTGGCAGGAGATGTGCAGCATCAGGAAAGGATGCCCCACTTGAGGTTCTAGTAAAGAAGGTACAACAGCAGCAATCCTTCCAGCGGCAGCTAAGCAAATGAAGTCCCTGTGCGATGTAAGAAGAACGGGACAAACAGAGGAAGCAGGAAAAGAGAGAAGTGTACGGAGATTTAGAGACAAATTTATAAGATTATTTCGGATTTATGGTTTCATGTAAGAGGCATTCGATTATTTACTATAAAGTTGATTACAATTGAGATTCTGTCTCACTAATTGACTAATATATGGCCTTAGAATCTAAATATCAGTGAGACAAAAGCGTAGTAAATCATTAATTATCATCAATTTTATGGCAAATAATTAATTATGCCTTATGTAAAGTGATCCTTAGCGTATTCTTTGATAAAAAACAATAATTATTTGCATACAATTGCTTTTTAGTTTGCTTGTTTAATCTAGTTTTTCTTTCATGGTATTAGATTGTGTACCAATTTATTATCTCTTAGTGTGTCTCCATCCTTCAGTGTTGGAACTGCAAAAGGCCTAAGAGTATCTTCGTGAGAAAGCCCAGCATCACATCAAGTCCAGCAGTGTTCTTCTATTTGATAATGATGTAGATAAAATAGTTTATTTTAATTTGTCAAATCAAGCTCCTGATATGACAGCTCGGCTTCACCCAACTAGGGTTCGTGAAACATTTGGATATCATGCACCAGAGTACGTGCAGTTCTCTTTTCAGTGTTATGAACAGTTGCAACCATTTTTGTTTGATTGTTAAACCTTTGATTCAGGTATGCGATGACTGGACAACTTAGCTCTAGCCTCTAGGAGTGATGTGTGCAGTTTTGGAGTTGTTGTTCTGGAGCTCCTGACTGGAAGAAAGCCTGTGGATCATCCATTACCAAGAGGACAGCAGATGAGTAGAGCCTTGTGACATGGGTAAACATATATATTGAACTTTTTGTGCACTTTTTTTAAAAAAAAAGTCTCAAAATTCTGGTGCATACAGAAAAAGTGATGTTATATAACCCTGTAAAATTTCATGAGAAAATTTGGTTGATTTGGGTTAAACAAAAATAAGAAGCAGCTCAAAGGAATCATGTCGAAATAGTTAATCACTATTGAAAGAAACTTATAATTTGTCTTTTCATTGCTTCCAAATGCAATCAAGTCTGATCATGAAAATTTATAGAAATCATATGACACCATTCCCGAACCTCCAACCAATATATGGTGAACTTTTGGAACCTTTCACAACGACCACACGAATTTACACTGAATTTTGAGTTTATACCTGATATTTGCCTTAACAAGTTATTTTGTGTTTATGGCATATTTACCTTTCTTCTGTTTGAGTAATCAAAATAGTGGCGGTTTTGATTCTTACAGGCAACTCCCCGACTTAGTGAAGATAAGGTTAGGCAATGTGTTGCTTCAAGGCTTGGAGGGGAATATCCTCCTAAAGCTGTTGCAAAGGTATGATTAGTTTTTCTAGGATCTAATTTTGGTTTAAATAGGCTCGTAGCAATAAAATCTTTTCTCAAATATAGCAAAAAGGATAGAATATTCTATGCTCCTTAAATAAAGGTCACAAGAAAGGACAGCATTTTGCTGTTAGCAATGCTTAGATATGATACCAATAACTGGTGGCATGTTGATTGATTTTATTTGTTTATCATTGTGTACCCTTAGTTGATACTGAGATTATTAATTGCATACATTGGATTCAAAAATCTTATTCATCACTCTTCTTGTTCCTTGTGCTCTTTGAACAGTTTGCGGTTGTTGCTGCATTAATTGTACGTGCAATACGAAGCACATTTCAAACCAAACATGAGCATCATCGTGAAGGCACTACAACTCCTGCTGAATGCACGAGCATCCAACCCTGGTGAACACACTGGATCATAATATTTAACCCATCTTTTGTGTGAAATATATACATCATCGAGGTTGTTGTGCGGAGTGGTGGCTCGGAAGCTGGATTTATGTAGATATGTGTTTATCCTTCCCTGCTTGTAATCAAGCTTCTGGCAATCGTATTTCATGTGATTCTTTTAATATGATGCATGATAACTGCTCTTGTCTGTACCTGACACAAATATCTAAATCAACATCTTCTATGCTTTTCTTTTTAAAATTGCACAAATATTAAAGCATACATGAAGGGTAGATGGTGATCATTTAGCCCTTCGTTTGCTTTAAGATGTGTGCAACTTGTATTAGGAGGTAAAGCATAGAAGCACTTCTCAACAAACAATTATGCTGGATTAAGGGGGAAATAAGAAAAAAAATATGGTGTTTGACTTAATTCCGTTGACATCAGATGTTAATCAGGAGATGTTTTTCTTCCCATGGACATGATTGGGCATAGTAATGCGATTTCTGAATGTCCCTCTTCGGTCAATCTTGTTGTACGCGGTTCCATTTCATCTGATGGATTTTCCATTTCATTTATTTTTGACCATGAGCTAAAGTTGTTTCACACCTAAGATTTTTACTACAAAATTCCTCATTTGCAAGTTTGTACCTTGTTTGTCGAATTTTAATTCGTTTGCCAGCAAACAGGAACAAAAATGCTGTTGGCTATGTTACCTATCTGATTTGCACATGTAATATGTAACCGGTTATAAAGGGATCTTATTATGAAAGTATTACACAAGAAGAACATTTTCCTGAGTCCTGACAATTACAGGTATCGGAGGATCGAGGCGCCAAAATACCTGAAACAACATGCACAGAACAACAGTAACCGCGTCAGTAGATAACAATTGTCACTGCTCGATTGTGTCTTGCAACACAAGTCTACAACGTAACGTTTAATTTTGGCGGATTTGGTCTGGAATTATGTAGCAAAAATTGGTACAATGTGATGCTACATGTCCACGACAGATTTCTCTCATACCATGAACACGCTGTTAACCCTAACACTACTACTACAGGTTTGCTACAAACAGAATGGGGACACCTGAATGTCAGTTCATCGCCTTGCCAGCATAACTAGGGCCAACATCGACATGGAGGCAATAAACTTGAATCCTGGGTTCACCCAGAAGTTCTGCTAAGGGTTCACGTGACTCCTTACTTCTTTCAGAGCTTTGTGTCTTCTCTCCCGTCTGCAGAAGGAAGAAACGGTTAAGTTTCTGTGTCTCCCAGAAGTTATACATAAATCTTGACTGCAGACAAGTGTACTTCTAAACAAATTATCATATTATTAATTAATTCAATAATTCATGCTTCATTCTCTCCCCCATCACAATCATTTTCTTTTGTTTCTCCAGTAATCTGAAGATGTTTTCAACCCCCAAACCGACCAGTAATATGAAATTAACTCTTGCATTAGTAACCACTCTAAATTTAACAAGTAATAATATAACAACATATCTTATATACATTAAGATTTTTGTGTGTGGCAGAAAAAGCATTAGTTATCTGTTTGACTTTGACTCAAACGTTTGCATGCTTTACTATTGCTTCCAGTACATGTTGATATCTCTATCTGGCATATTAGCATCTTCATTCATCTATTGCTTCTCTTTTCTGTAATCCTACCCATCTGGTTGCTCTATATTATTTTGAATCACTTGATCCTTGCTTTCCCCTATGAAGAAAATCTCATAAAGAGCATCACCAACACAAATATCAATGCTATCAGGGACTAGCCTTGCATCTATCACAGTGATGTTCAAATGGACAAATCCCTTTTTTCAAGTACCCACCATGTCAACAAACTGGGTTGCACCTATGATGGAACCAACTGCATACAAAGGATAAATAATCCCGAATTTCAGAAGGGACACGAAAAACCTGCACCCAAATTTTCTCAAGCTGCAATTTGGTATCCACCTTCGGAGTTCACTCCTCAAAAGACATTATCACCCCATCTTGGCTTTTTACCTTCACTTCTCTAATGCTTGTCAGCCTCAACTATTCTATTTTGGATGGAAAAGGTATCAAAAAGAATTTTGGCCATGTTCTTTGACCTTCCATTGCCACTTGATAGGAATTACTCTTTGAAGCTCTTCACGCATCTTGTTAACATTCCATTGATCCCCCAAGACACGGACCAAGGCCATCTTATTAGTATCACTACGGGGCTTTTTTTTACCAGAACAAGGAATTTGGTATAATCCAAGACCATCTGCTGCATGCCCACACAAATTTGCAGTAGGTTTTGGAAGTTTCAGTATAGGACATTTGCTAGCAATGTGTTGATTGCTCTCGCAGATATCACAAAAAACCAAAGCTTTACATTCTAAGATAGAGTGGCCTTTTTTCTGATAATGATAGCAAGTAAGCTTGGTACTATCTATAACCTCTGGGGGCTTCCAAAAAGATGATTGTGTCGGCATAGAAAGATGTGCCACCGAATTAGGAGCAGCTTGTCCCCCATCAGCTTGAACACTTGGCTTTGGTGCCATCAACACACCATCATATCCACCTTGGCCACGTCCATTGGAACCAAAAAAGTGACAACCACCAAAATGACCCTTGCCATGACCAAAAAATCTTGGCTGCCATCAGGATCTACCACTACTAAAATCCCCAATAGCATGGAACCCAGCACCACCACCGTAAGCACCCTGCCCAGCAAAGTTACCAGAATTACCACCACTGAACCCAGCACCATCACTTGAAGCACCCTGCCAGGCAGAGGCACCAGAATTACCACAAGCACCATGAGGAGTCATCTTGGTGTTGCCACCATGACCAAACCCTTGATTTTCAAAACCTTCCATCTGCGGTTGCTGATGAAGAGCAGCAGCAAAAGATTTCCAGTTGACCGATGTTATCGTAGGAATGAAATTTCCTATTTAGGTGCGAGAGAACAAATTTTTCAACCCAATAGTCAAGCTTTGGATAGCAACAAATATGGATGTGGGTTCATGCTGACTATGAGAAATATGACTATGAGAAATCCAACTTGTTCACAGTAGACAAAAATGGTACTCCTACTAGCATTTCTAAGAGGCTACAAATGGATTATTCTATAGCTAATTAAAGGGATAAAAAAGAATCAAATGTTCTATGAATGGGGAGAAATATAAGGAAACAGAGTTGTAAAGCAAACAAAATCACATGCATTGAGTTTTGCAAACTTGCTGGCGAAGAAAAAAATTGCCATTCAACAATGAAACCCTCTGTAAATTAAACAAGGGCATCTATGTAAATATAACCCCCCACATTACAGTAGAACGATTACTCTTTTTCTGATCCTCAAAAGAAATTGCTCATTTCCAAACCAGGGCAACAAAATTAAAGCACACATTCTAATATCACCTTCCAGAACGATCTGCATTGAAGCACACATGGAAATCGATAAAGCACCATGTAACATCCCTGAATTAATTAAACAGTAAAAATAAAATATTTAAATGTGAATTTGATTTATTAATATCTTTCAGCAAATTTAAAAGCTTTTGTTAAAAGATAATTGAATTCCTGAAATTAGAGAAAGAAAAAGTTACAGAAGAAAATGGTAAGAAGATAAAATAAACCAATTGCCATCTGTGATCAAGAATAATCATTGTAAAGGATTGAATCAAAGAATTTAACTGCAACACAAATTTTATTGATACATCGTAGTTCACATTTACAATACATAGGAAATACAAAAATCTTTATAAAGACATACAAGTCACTGGAGTTACAACTCAATACAATCATTTGATTACATATGCAATCACAGTTACAACTCACCTAACTATCCAATTACATATTTGGTTACAAATTACATATCAAAAAGTAAATTACAAAACTACAAGCTTCAGCTCCTGTGCTGACTTGATCTGCATTTGAGAGCCTGCAAATTAAATTGTTTACGTATGAGATTAAGCATAAAGCAAATGCATTAAAATTAAATACAATAAATGAATAGAGAAAAGATTGCCGTCAGCTAAGTTTGATCGCTCAGTGAGGTACCCTAGATTGTCCGGGGGCCAATCTGGCTCCTCTCACGATTTGTTTTTGCATCACTCGGCAATTTACAAACCTGTTAAGCCGTAGACGCGAATATTCAGAAAATATCGCGAGGTAAAAATTCTTTACCATAGTAAAACGAAAGAACCACAGTGAAATGAGATAAAGCCTCGGCACTGTGCCCGCAGGACAGCAGCTCTCTCCAGAAAACAGCCGAAACCTCCAGGGCAATCTCCAGTCAAGTCCAAGGTAAACAGCTAGCCGGCTAGTTAAGCCACCAAAGCTAATCACCAGACCACATAAGAAAGCTCTAGACCAACCTAACCAGCCGGCCAAGCATGGGTCACAAAACTTAGATGAATGCACTGACCAGGAAAATTAATATGTGCAATCATCCCGGCCGCAAAGACCATTGGACCGGGGCCCTCTTTCAAACCCTGCTCACACCGCCATAGCCACGCTATAAAGACCAACCAAGGCTCATTCAAAGTCACATAAGCTTCAAGCCCAACCAGCCAATTTCAGTAAGCCACCCAAAAGCAGGCCAAGCAAACCATGTGCCAAGAACAAGGACTCCAAAATAGAGCTCCCAGGAATACTTGACATCAGAGCAAACCATAAGAGTTCAACGTCGAAATAGGAGCTAGAAGATCAAGAAACTCCATCCAACCCCTTCACACAAAGTAAGTCCCTACGAACTCAATTCCATTAAAACTTATCATTTCATACCCAGTAAAGCATGAAAATGAACTAGAATCAAAAGCGACAGTAGAAGGCTAAAGGAGATGGTCTCAGTAGAAGGAAACCTACTGGGGTTACGCTACTCGTTACCCTAATTCGCAAATACTCCCCCGGCGTATCGCGAGATAAGGTCATCGTCGTAGCGTCATCCAACCAGTGGAATTGCTAAATAGCAAATCATCACAGACCATGAAAAGGCAATCAAACCCCATAGCATAGCATCATTTCATCATTTGCCATGTAAAGAACTCAGTAAAAGCAACTGGTAATATACTAGGTCTTAAGTATTCCAAATATTGGTGTTGCTTAGTATCAAATCATTATCATTTACCATGCAACAGATTATTCTAAGCCACTGCCAACCATTAAGTATTCAGAAAAGCAATCAGTAGCATAGTATCATGCTATTATCTATCATGCCAGTAAAACATTAAAGGAACCATTGTCCTCATGTCGTGTCTGAATATTCAAATACCCTCAAATCTATTTAGCACCAATCTATTTATCATTTGCTGGATTCATGCATATAGCAAATCAGTGCAAGGGACCTCCAATTAATTCTTTAAGCATCACAAACTAGAGAGTGATCTCAGTATAATCTATTTCCAAATAAATCATTGAAGCACATCACGGATCAGAGACAAGTAATCTCAGTGCTAAACTCATTCAACTCATTCGATGTAAATCCCACTAATCTCAGATCACAAGCAGCACAATGCAACCTTAATCACAGGTATGCAACCTTAATCACAGGTAGGAGGAGAAGTAACATCAGAGTACCAATCCCTAGTAAAGAGTTAGAGGTAGGGAGATAAGGAAAAGGAGGAGGATTAAAGTTAGGGTTACCCAACCACGACCAAACCAGTGGGCGATGCGCAGGAGCAGCCAGTGGCAGAGACTTGAGGAGCCTGAGCGGCAAGTGCGCGAGATGATGGCAACCAAAAATCGGTCGGTGGGAGCTGAATTGGAAAACCGGCGTCGGAGGCGGTCGGGCGGTGCAGCTGGAGGCGGAACCGCACCAGCAGCGTGAGGCGGTCGAGTTCGACGGGAAAGGCGAGTGCGAAGTCGAGCGCGCTGGGCTGGCGTTAGCGGCCGTCGGCGGCCGTGAGCTAGGGGACTCGGGACCACCGGCGGAGGCGCCAAGGTGGCGACGAGGCCAGATCGCGAAACCAGAAGATTGGGGAAGACGCTAGAAGGATGAAGGAGGAGAGTTCGATCGACAGAGAGAGAGAGGAGAAAAAGAATGGGGCAAAGAAAAGGGTAATGAGAAAAGAAAAGAATAGAGAAAGAAAATAATAATAATAAAAATAATAAAGGAACTACTCTGGTTGAGTTTGAATGGTTCTTTTAAATGATTCAAATCAAAACCTAGTCAATCAATAAACTCTAATCCATTCAATTAAAGTCTGACAGAGAAACAATAGATTGAAATTTCCTTCATTAAACCCATTCTTCAAAAACCCTTTTTGAAGATAGGTTGCCAACTTCCACATTACTTAAATCTTAAATGTATATGTTTATACAATATTTAATTTAATTTAAACCAAACCATTTCACTTACTATTAATCAAACACAATTAGACAAATCCAAGGGCATTTCTTAATATAAGACTCACCTAATCTGTAGAAACCTTTTCATTATAATATGCTTTGCGTCTGAATCCTATTAAAACATGACCCTACGAGAAATGAATTCTGAGATTTGTAATACAGATGCATATGCAAAAGCTGAATCATGTAAATCGTAGTTACTTTCACACCTGTTGTTTTATGAACTAATTAATATTAGAACAAGCAGCTTCATACCCTGAAAATGAATTTGTGTATTTAATCTTACAATCTTAGCTTCCTGAATTCGTAAAATAAAATAAAATAAATCATAAGGAATAAGGTGTCGTATGCGATGCAACCCTTAAACCGTTAATCAATGATAAAGATTATAGAAGTAACACACTTATACGTTCACAAGTCCTAATCCTCATTCATGCTTGTTTTATGTATGTTTGTTATTTGATTTTCTATCTGATTTCCTTTTGCCTCTATTGAAAGTGTTATTTGCTATTTGTTATTCTTTTCCGCTATACGACGTGTAGAATCCGACGTCTCGGACTTCGTCGTCAACAATCTCAAGATGACGTCTTCAACTCGTCGCTAAAGACAACAAGTAGCAAGGCAAGCACCCCCTTGATCATATTGATCCTAATTTTTCATAATTAACTAAAATGTTGATTAAAACTTGCTTGCATATGCTATGTTCCATAAAATTGTATTTGGGTACTGGTAGAAATACCTTATCATTGATAAACTTCCTCAATTAATATTGATATGTGAACCTTGATAACCCTAGCTCGTGGATAGACACTTGATGTCAAAATGGGTATATTCGATTATTACATGCATATGCTTAGCCCTGCTTTAGACTGGGAACACGAACAGATGGTTATACTGCTCGTGAAGAACTTAAATTGTAGACATGATGAACTCTGTTCATGGACATGTTGGAATATTGTGATTATTGAAACTTCTTTTTCTGAAAATAAAACTATGATTTTGATGCGGGTGATTATTGGCAATAGCCAGGAAGTGCAATTAATGATGCACGTAGATAGGGGAGATCTATCGCCTGTCGTATAAGAACCGAAATGATGTGTTGTTTTCGTGCCAAGATAACCGTACATCCACAAGTACCGGAGTGGGACAGTCTTAACTTATTAAATTATTTGGGGATTAGCTTTGCACATTGGTAGGCGGTTGTAGCACGGGCATTCCCGAGATAGGTTTGCTCGAGGAGGTGTCATCACCGAGGTGTTGGCATCCGCCGTTGTAACGGTGTACGCTGGCTATGAATTTGGGGCTGTTGTTGTACCATTTGAGCCGGGCTCTTGAATACTATTGCTTCACTGTTTGTTTGCTTCCATCATAGTCAGGGGTAACGTCATTGGGCTAGTGCAAAGTTAAGGTCCAAGTAACGAATAGTTTCGTAATGAACTCTCTGGCGGCACACCAAAGGAAGTGTGTCTAATACATGTTGCCACAAAGGGAGGACATTTCTTGTGGGTAAAGCTGTACAAACTCTGCAGAGTCTAAACCTAATCGATTAGCCGCGCTCTCGGTCATGAGCACTTGGTAAAGTCATCACATAGCTAGACATTTTCTATACTTTTATAAAACTGGACAAGATAATTTGAAATTGGTGAGCTTACCCTTACAGATGATTCAATACTTGACATTTCGTTGGCAAGGTTGAATTCAGCTGTTGTGCCTTGTGCTTGGCAAAACTAATTGATTACATTTATGATAGGAATGGACATTTTATTATTTTACTCACGAAGGGATGTGAGTCTCTTAATTCCGTATATGTTATTCTTACATATTACTTTTGTATTTACATACTTGTTATTTCATTTCCTTTTCAAGTTTCGCTTTCACTCTATTATCCAGTATTTACAATTCAAAATTTCGCTTTATGCAAAACAACCGTAGAAACCCACTTTCTATTCAGCCTGCATATATTTCAGGTTTTGCAAACACTACAAGTCTTGCTGAGTACGCAACGTACTCACCCTTGCTATTACTGTTGTTTTAGACAGGATATCTCGACAAGTACTCCAACGCAGGAAAACGGGATTATTGACGACATTTCTTTCTAAGGCTTTACCTTGTCAGTTGCCTGTGGATTATGTGGCAAACTACAAGACATCTGATTCTTTTGGCTATGTTTAGTTGACCTTCTCGGTCATATTGTATCAATACTTCCGCTGTAATAAAATATGAAACTTTTGTATGGTTGTGATTCCAAATTGTGTTTTGTGCGTGCCAGCCACTGATCATGGGAATGGTACAGTATGCACATTAGAACCTTGCTTTTATGTTTGCACTGTAGCATAAAAGTGAGGGTCTTACACACCAGCAATTAAGGAAATGAAAGAGAAAAGGATAGAAATTAAGTAGCAGAAAGCCAGCATAGCAAAATTTAACCTGCATTTGGACTTGCAATTAACTTCCAAAAGAGCATAGCTTACATTTGGATCCAAATCAAATCTCCAAGATCCCATGATAGTAGCAGCCAACTAAAAAATTGGCCACCCAAATCCCAAAGATAGTAGTAGCCAAATCAACTCAGACTTCCCATGATCTAGCTTACAAGTACGAAGGGAGTTGCAACGTAGAGGATGCGTGTGGAAAAATTCCAAACTTGTAATGGCTTACGTGACTACTTCTACAGTGCGTGCCACGATCGCGTAGGCAGGGTCTTTTATGTTCCACATTTTAGGCTTGTTTTTGTGAGGAGTATTTTATATATCATTCGAAACATAGGAGTTTTTGAGGAATTGTAGATGAATTAGTTTGTTTTTTGTGAATTTGTTATGAAATTCATGCAATCCAAAAATGCTTATTGTATAGAAGTGCAGGCTTCTTCGTCTCGTGGGCAGACAGGCTCACTACACGTAAGTGGATTTCATGTTTTTTGCTTTATGTTTATTTGTTGTTAGATTAGAAGTAGTACAAGGTCTCATGACATGCTCTCTTTTTCACAATGTAGGTTCAGAAATTATGCACATGAAAAGAAATAGATTCCCAGATCGATTGATCAATCTTCTTTTCAGCATTAAAGCAAGGTTAATTCTGTCGATTGGAACTTTTATTTTTGCTAAGAAAAATGCCTGTACAAAACAAGACTCATTCCATATACCGGTTAGAATTTTCGTTCATCTTGGTCCATGAAGGTCATAATGATGACCATTCCGTTCACCTCCTATTACTACTACACAAATGGCCATGAAGATCAAGTGCTCTCTCTCTCTCTCTCTCTGGTATAAACTACGAAGGTTGCATTCTTTATGTTTATCCATTGGTAGTACAAGGTCTCACCATTGTTTTTGAATAGGATGATCCCAATACAGTTTCTCTTTTTTTCATGATGTAAGTTCATAAACTATATACTTGACAAAAAATAGATTATTAAAATTTTCCCTTAACCTTGTTTTGCAACATTAAAGCAGGGACAATTCTATTAATCAGAATGTTCATTTTTGCTAAGGGACAAAGAACACTAGCACAAAACAAGCCTCCATATACCATTGAAATTTCGGTCATCTCGGTGCATGATGTTCGGAATGACCACTCCGCTCATCTCTGTATATACTGTTTGTTTGTGCCTTGGCTTATATCGATCATGCACGTGTGAAGCCCACAATGGCATGGCATGCCATCTTGATGACTAGACATTGTTGTGATAGTGCAAAAAAATTGTTAGTGATTACTTATCACTGACGGTTTTTTGCTAGAAGGGTCAGTGATGAGGAACTTATCACAGACGGTCCTAGCCATAAAACCATCAGTGATGATAAGTGCACTCATCATTGGCGGTTTTTAGATAGAACCGTCGTGATAGGTGCCATCATCATGGAAGGTTCTATTCAAAAATAGAACCGTTTATGAGGAGGTATTACCACGGATGGTTTTTAGTTGGAATCGTCTGTGATGAACATCTCTTGGAAATAAGTACAGAGAGCCGCAAGGCCCCCAACCCACTTAGGGTTTCCCGAGCCATTTTTGATGTGGGTGCAATTTTGAGGCGATCTGGTGCAAGGAGACTGTAGATTTGGATGTGTAATTGTAGATCCTTTTGTTCTTGGTGGTCTGAGATTAGTGATTGGTTCTATTGCATTATATTAAAGATCTAGCTTAGTATAAAGAGAAGAATATTTGAAGATATAGTTTAGATCTAGGTTGGTATAGATCCATTTGTTCTTTGTGTTCTAAAGTAGTAATTGGTGAAGATATGGTTTAGATCTAGCTTGGTAAGGAAGATATGGTTTAGATCTAACTTGATGTAGCTAGCTTGGTGATGAAGTTTTGGTTTAGATCTTAATATACCCACAACTGCAGCTCCACAGATTTGGTAGAGCTAAGAATACCCAGCTCCACCAGATTCACAAATCTGATGGAGCTGGAGCTCTGCCAAGTACCCCCATAACTAGTTGATTACATAAATCAGAATAGAAGCTAAGAACTAGGAAAGGGTCCCGAACACCTAGAATGGAGTGACGAATGAGAGCGAGTTGATATGATTCTTTTCCCCTGCTTAAAAACATAGTCATAAGACCCTCTATACACAATAAGACTCCTCACCTTATAAATAAATGCTTGTAAATAAAATTGTTTAACTTTAACCTTCTATACACAATAAGACCTCTTATCTTGTAAAGAAATGCAACTCTTAAGTTCCCAAGGGGTATCAAAAACTGTCAACCATAAAAATGAGCTCAAAGGCCCCTCGCATTCAGATTTATTTTATTGTCAGTGATGACACTATGCAGTTGGTCCTTTTCTTTTATGTTCTAACTACTTATTCCCATGCTTCCTATTGATTTAACCATTATATCTGATAAACAATTTATTCTATTTTTGTTAATAGGGTTATATTTGATGAAGATGGCATCCCCTCAATCCTCGCTGCCGAGTGGATTTGATGAACCAAAGGCAGAAAAACCAATGTGCAGTCCAAGAGGTGTAAATAAAAGGCCCCATAGCCAATATAGCGTCACGACGGTCAATTCGCAGGACAAGGCCCCCAGACAACCTCCGAAGGCAGTGAATGCATTCCGGTGCTTGTGTGAGATAGTTGGACGGAAACGGGTGCCCATCACCTATCCATCCTGGAAGACGCTAACCGACAAGGAGCACAACAACATAGTTACAGAAATTTGTGCATCCTTCGGGATCCTAGAAGACGCCGTGCAACTAGTGTGCCGATACTCATTGCTAGTGGCAAGAAAAGCATAGAAAAACTTCAAAAGCAAGCTTGTCACAAATTACGTCAAGAAGGAAAGGACACTATTCTCTAAGTATGATTTCATTGACGAAGCCGTAAGTAATAATTTATTGAGATGAAGATGTCATAAGAGTTCGTGCATTTGAGTGGATCACTCAAGGCCCCTCAGGCCCAAAACACCCACCCCCACAGACTCGGCACCGCTGAGTGCACTTGTAAGAGCAAGCAATGGAGAAGGATGAGGAAGCACTTCTGGCGAGGGCGTCTCTGCCATTTGCCTCGATTGAAGACTCGCGTGCTCGAAACTGGCTAAGAGCGAGATCAACTACCACGTCTACGGGCATCGTGTCCTTCAGGAACCCCGCAGATAAGGAAGTGTCCCAAAGCCTGGTAAGATATCAAACTACGTAATTTCTAATTACTTCATAATTATAAGTGACATGACATGCCATAATCTTGCAGGTCGCATTGAGTTTAGAATCATCGCAAGCCTCTTTCCAGCCGAACAGGGAGAAAGATGTACTATCAACGGCCTTGGGAAGCAAAGAGCACCCTGGTCGCATGCGGGGCTTGGATGTTTTTGTCCCCTTGAAAATGGGATTTCCACAGGACTCCAAAATGTATCGGAGCAGTAAAAGATCCAAAATCGAGCGCGAGGAATGCCTAGTGGCATCATTTAAGGACCAGATTGAGACAGGACTAAAAGAGTGATTCGCTGAACAGCTAAGAACCCTTGAGAAAAAGTGGGAGCTAAGGGTGGCTACCGAGTGCCGACAGACTCGCATAGACTGCGTAAGCCTAGAAGCACCAATGCAGTTTTGCCCCACTAACCAATAGAGCAGTTGTGCGTCCACCCCCGAGACAAACGTACACGACGACACATCTATCGTCGATGACATCCAAGTACATAATACATATGTCTGGAATGCTCCGTGCATAGAGTATATTGGACATCATAGCTAATTAATTATGTACCGTTATGTAGGAGGTGATGCCGTGCAAGCACCAAGTGAGGCTTGTCGATAGCCCTGTTGCCATGCAGGCTAGTTGGGGGTGCGTGTATCCAACCAGTGAGGCGACAACTGTTCATGGTCGCCCGACAGTGTTGGGTTACGCGAAGGTGTGTGTGGACTACATCAGTCCAACTTTCAGTCCCGTCCTGCTGGAGATGCCCCCAAATGACAAGATCGTGACACTAGGGTATGCCCCCAAATGACGAGATCGTCCTCCAGCATTGGGGCAACATGAAAAACATGATCCACCTACGGCGGAGCTACCACCTGTAGCAGAGCCACCAGCTGCACCGAAGCGGCCTACACAATCAGCTATCGTGCCCACATCATCAATGAAGGTTGATACAACATTTAGGTCTTGCTCCTCTTTCATGAAGATGGCCAAAAGTGGAAATGGAGACAAGAGAAAATCCAAGCAGATCAGGAAGGAACTGGAATATGAATATGTCACGTTGGCCCAAAAAATCAAACTAGTAGAGCCTTTTACTGATGAAAGAGGGCCTACAAGACCTTTTATCGAAATCCAAAAGATTGCATGATTAGTACATGGAAGAAGCCAAAAAGCTGGAGGCAACACGTGTAACGAGTATCTCGATCAGCTTCAAGCATAAGCATCTTTTCAACCAGTCGTTTGGAGGCTTCTTCCCGGTCGACTTTGGGGGCTTATTCAATCTCTTCAACCTCAACGCCATCGATGCTGGGCTCATGAGATGATGGACATTGTAAATGTGTGCAATCACAGTCTATATATTTGTGTATTACCAATAAATGTCATACAACTAGCTCATTGCTTTTGTGTATATAGATACATGATCTTTAAAGCGAAAAGTAAGAAAGAATCGGTGGGTTTCCTTGACCCACACATAGTCTCGAGCCAAACAATGAACGATAATGCTACTTACGTCGAGGATTACGTGATAGAAGCATTGCTAGCTCAAAGCGATAAAGAATACATACTTCTACCCTACAACCTGTCATAAGTGTTGCACTACGTATATGGTATATTTTGATTTGTACTTTATACGCAACTCAAAGTTAGGTTGAGTAATCATGGCTTTATTCTTGTGTAGATTTTACTAGGTTCTAATTGTATTTGAACCAAGAAAAAACTGGGTTAGCTATGTTGATTCCTTACGTAAGGGCAGCCACGACTTGAGGACTATCCGAAAACTACTCGACAGGTAATCGCATTTCCTCCATAGATAACTCTCCTGTAGCTCGTGGAGTGGCTGAGGCTAGATAAGGATCGTCGAAAGTTAAAACACGATTTTGACTTTTTCAGTAGCCGCTAGTACACAATAATCCTATATCACTTCATAATAATGCTCCTCGAACTAACCAATGCTATTTTCGCAGTGCACCCAACAGGGATAGAGAAATAACCTATGTGCCTTCACGTTTGCCATAACATCGTTGGTACAAAGAAGATCAGCGATGCAACTACGTTGAAAAAGGCCCATCTAAAGGCAATTCGAGAAAGCTTGTATGTCTTCTTGATGCCTGAGGTCATAGCTCTAGAAGGCACATTCCACACTGCATAATTTGTGAAACTTAAGCGTTCTATTCGTTAATTGAATTTGTGAATTATAATTACACATTCCATTGATTAATACAATATTTGAGTTGATTTCTAACATGGTTAGGTAATCTATGATATATTTAGCAGTAAAAACTAATATCACAGACAGTTCCATGTAAGAAACCGTCTGTATTATATCACGTATTATAGGCGATTCTAGTAAAGAATCATCTGTATTGTGGGCCACATCACAAATGGTTCTGTGATGTGAGTTTCACTACCAATTCAAGAACTGTCTATGATACATCGTTGTCATCACTGACACATGTTTATAGACGGTTCATAAAATCGTCTGTGATCACCTTTTAGAACCGTCTGTGATCACCTTGTCTGTAGCAGTAAACCAATGCAATTCGAGTTATTTACATAGATGAATTTTTAATTCTCTAGTCTACACATTGAATTTAAACTCTAAGTGGGTGGTTCTGCACAATATACCATTCCTACCCCTTTCAACACGGTAGATTAGAACAATCTAAATCCAACGATTCTAATGACCTGTCATTCTTTAACGGAAACCTAACCTATATGTTCCAATAAGCCAACTCTACCCACCAAACCATATAATTGCCTTATATAACACCAAATAATAAATCCATCCAACATATCATCTATCAATGTGTCCAATAAATAATACCATCGCTGCTACCCAATCTTAACTACCACCCATATCTTCACCCATGGTAGATTAGATCCAACACATCGATCAACTTATCAGATATATCCAACAACTCTCTTGAGCCATCCACCTTTAGCATAACCCTAACCTTAGAGGGTCCAACAAACCCAGCTCCACCGCCGCCAAACCCTTATAATCCCCCCACCACCACCTCCCCAACCCCATCCAACACACCTTCCCTTATTGTGGCCATCGCCGCCAACAAATCCTACTACCTCTCACATCTTCGCCTACCAACGCCGACCACAAAGGTGGGTTGTGTCACCATAAACACCTCGCCGCCCCCACTAGCCACCACCTGTCCCCTGATTCCACAGAGACAACACTAGCATCACCTATCACCTATCATCCCAATGCTAAACACTCTTTTGCTCAAAATCTAATATCAAGATGGTGATAAACCCCTAAAAGGCTAGTACTGGACCGCCCTCCTTGCTGTCGCCGATGCTAGATCATTCAAGTTTTTTTTTTGAGATGTTGGGCGCTAAACCCCTAAAAGATTGGTGGACAATCCTTCTCCCTCGTTGGCCGAGTTTATTTTTTGGGTTTTGATAAGTTTCATCCGGATGTTTTCTTTAGCAACTATCATCCAAATTCCTGACCATTGGATTTGCTTTCAGATCGATGCACACGCCCCCCTGAATTCGAGGTGGGTTAATCCTACGGAGGTGTGTTTTGATCGTACGGTCCAAAGTTTAGATGTTTTTTGCGACAAAAACATCCGGATGATGCCTATACACTCCCCATTTTTTTTAGACGCTGGATATTCAACTTTTATCATGTTTTGCAGCAATTCCCAATAGAAATAAGAAAAAAAATTCTAACAGGTACTCTACCTTTGCAGATTTCTAAACCGCTGGAGCAACTCGGTCTCTCCCCGGAAACCCTAATAGCCGACCAATACCGGCCGTTCCGTCTTCTCCGCCGGCGCCACCAATGAACCCCCCGTTATGGCGCTGGCTGCCCAGCGGCTGCGCCGGCGAGGACTGCCCCTCCGACCTCAACATATGGCCCCTCCACTACGTGCGCCACCGCGGCGTCATCTGCCGCCTTTGCTCCTCCTGCATCCTCCTCTCCTACCGCAACCTCTACTGCTGCTGCTGCTTCCTCCTCCTCGGCCCCGACCCGCCGGCCAACTTCGACGACGGTGATCCCCTCCTCGCCCCGCCCGGGCCGACTTCCACTTGTCAGGTCTGCCAAGACGCCGTTGCCCACCTCTCCTGCCTCCAATCCACCTACGGCGTCTTCGTCTGCCCTGCCTGCAGCGCGGCCACGGCGGGCAGACCTTTCTCCTACGCTCCGTCGTGCAGGATGCCGCTCGACGTGCGCGGGGCGCGGGTCGTGCTCCTGGCAACGCGGATGTCGCTAGCCTTGCTGCGCCGGGAGGCCGCGGGGTTGACAGCGGAGGGGCAGCGGATGTCCCAGGAATCGGCAGCCGAGTGGAAGCAAGCGTACCGCGCGTTGGGCATCGCCCACGGCATCGACCCGGAGCTCCCGTCCTTGAACGAGGGCGCCCTGCCCCTTCCGCCACCCGAGAACCTGGCGCCGGAAGGAAATGAGGCGAGCATGGACGTGTCGCTGAACGGCCTGAACCTTAATAAGACGCCGCCGCCGTCGCCGCCCGCGGCCGCTCTTACGATTGGCACGGGGGGCGTCAGGGAGATGGCAATGGCTGCCGCTGAGGCTGCCAAGGCCAGCCCACCGCCGCGTCGGACGCTGCAGCTGTTCTGGAAGGACAAGAAGCCAGAGAAGGAGGAGGACGACAAAATGTAAGGATGCTCAGGACACATGAGCTAGCTTGACGTCGTAAAACTGAAAGGGTGTTGTTGTGAGGTGCTAATTGCTTATTACACCTACTCATATTTCTTTAGCTTATTGATCAGTGATTTTGAGATGGGTATGCTATATTTAGTTCTTGGTGAATTGTTAGTTGATCTGGCATGTTAGATGGTACCTATATATTCAACTTATGTTGCTAGCTTGCTTGGTTTGCATTTTGTGCATGCCATGCATGTATGATGCTATTAGCAGGGAACAATGTATTGAGTCTGGCACCTACAAAAATCTGAATCCTATAAGGGAGCCCGGGCTTCTGAAACTATCTCAGGACCGTTCCGTAGGGTTCCGGTTTCTGCTCCTTCCTGATCTGCTTCGACTTCTTCTAATTCTGATTTTATGAAAAATCAATTGGAGCAGTTTCTGAAGGTGTTCAGCTAGCTGGTTGACTCCAGATTTTTGAAAAAGGGGATTCGAGAAAGAGGAAAGAGAGGAAGAGAGGGGATTCGGGAGAAAGGGAAGAGAGGGGAGCCATACCTCAACAGTGGCGCTCAAGGTGGGGAGGCAGCACTTGATGCGGGGAGGAGGCGGGGATAGCAAACTCGACGTAGGATGGTTGATTCTTGCAGAGAGAAGGCTCTAGACCGCTCCGTCTCGCTAGGCACAAAAGTGCTTCTCAGATTCTTGTCCGAAGGATGTTTGATAGAGCTCTAGCTCCTTCGGACGAGAATCTAAGAGCCGGAGCTCTACCGCACATGACCTGGATATCCTTTCATGCAGTTTGTTCACGGCTGAAGGACTACCGAACAGTGTACTTTCGCTCGTCATTTTGTTCCCTGTTACTTGCATCTGTGTGTGCATTTTGTTAGTCTGATGTCTCCACCGTTGATTTGATTAGTTTGTATTGTCTGTTCCTAATCCACATTGTTCTGTGATCTTCCTCAGATGTATAGGTATGTATGCAGTTGTTTCCTTGAACCACTTGACGGCTTGAAGCCTATTCAATTTCGGTGAGATATAGGCATGTTTAGTATGGCTATAATTTTTTTGAAAAATAGCTTTCGGTTAGGACTACACGACTGAATGGCTGGGTTGTGTTTAGTAGTCTGATTTTTAGGTGTGAGTGGTGCGGGTT
Source organism: Rhipidocladum racemiflorum (assembly GCA_036346355.1). Classification (NCBI taxonomy): domain Eukaryota; kingdom Viridiplantae; phylum Streptophyta; class Magnoliopsida; order Poales; family Poaceae; genus Rhipidocladum; species Rhipidocladum racemiflorum. The sequence continues at coordinate 54,632,723 of CM070584.1, forward strand.
AGGAATAAGGTGAGAGGGGTGAGGTTTGGGATTTTATACTTAATAGGAGGGGGTAATTTTCTTCAATCCTAATAGCAAAGTCAGAATCCTAACCAATCGAAACCTTGGAAATTAAGCTACCTCAGATCAGCTTTCAGCTTCTCCTAGTACAAATGGACTGCTAACTTTTATCTTCTGGTTGTGAAAAAGCAAGCCATTAGAAAGAGTTTCCGACTTCCAGAGATGAGAAGCTGCAGCTAAAACCGTCCTAAACAGGACCATGCATTTTCTTTCATATCGGTTAAGGATCCTGCTCCCTAGCTTGCCATCAACTAGTTCCCTACGTCAGCATCCATTGCTGATGATTTCGTGCTACAAAAGAGAAGCCGGTGATCGAAAAGACGCAAGAACAAATCATTCCTTATATTCAACTCGGTGGTGGCCAATTTACACCACTCGCTTTGTACACTATATGCATGATCCTAAGCTACAGTTGTACCAGGAACGGAGCTTGTTCCTCATCCCTTGTATCCAAAACGATGCAGAGCGGCATTCGTCAGAAACCAGACAGAGGCGCTTCGCCATCGAAGCTCGCTAGATCATCTTCCAGCGATTTCGTCCTCAGAATCTGCTCAGTCTTGCACACCCCCAGCTCATCCGATAGCTTCTCACACAGCTGCAAATACGTTTTCATCGTATCATATGACTGTTCTGTTCTTCCATTTTTATCTGAAGTTATATTGTTTGTAACAAGTAATGGTGTTCATTGGTACCTGTCTATACAATATAGGATCCCCGTGGGATTTCTTCAGTTCAACAACATACAGAGACGGCCCGAGCTCAAACACCTGAAGATCAAAAGTAGCACTGTGAGTATCAGCTGATATGCTATCCTTTTCCGCATTGTCTAATACTATGAAGCTATCCGGTGCATTTTACCTCGGTACAGACCAAGAATGACGAGGAATTCCTGGGGTTCCTTGAATTTTTCGTAACTTTGAGCTGCAAAACAACATGCTTATTATTGCCTCTATTTTATTGGATCTCTACCATCATTTTTGTGAAATTGAGTATGTGATGAGAAAAGGTCTTGCATACCTTGCTATGTCCCCTCTGGACTTGGAATCCCTTCTCTGTCACGACATTCTCAATCTTGTTGAATAAATCCTTGGGTGAATGCGTTGACGTGAATCTTATCTTTCTTTGAGCCACATCCTGCAATGAATTCAGCCACTAGAAACGTGAGATGAATGATTCATCTGTTTCTGTCAACATTTAATGTGCAGGTAGCTTAGGGTACGCTCAAGGGGACAGTTTTGAGTGGGTCATCACAATTCATACTAGAATTAGGAAAAAAATTAGAAAGAAGGTAATTTCAGGATTAATTGAGTGCTGTATTGATTATTGCAAGGTACAGGATATGAGAGCTAGAATATGCTACTTTTATTGTGTCAATTACACTACACAAAACTTTTTTCTGACAAGATCGGGAAATACATGAAATAAACGGCTGAAAAGACACTGTACGAACCTCTTCCTCAAAGAAACCTGAAAGATCAAGGGCAGAAGCCATTCCGATCAGCTGAAAAGCGTTGATATGGGTAGGCGTTTCCTGTCCTGCTTCGTCAATTTGCTTCAGGAAAGAAAACACCAACCGGCTTTAACAAATAATAAGTAGCAGGTATATTTCTATACTACGGTATCCCCAAACTGTTTATACCCCTTTGATTGGGAGAACTGAATCGAGATGGGCATCTTCATCGTCATCGTATGGAGCAACAGGAATGTAGTTCTTCTGAAACCACTCGTGCTCTTTGATCCCTGCTATGTTGATCCTCTTCATCGGATTCGGTTCAAGAATCTTCCGAAGAAGGTCCTGTGCACAAGGTGAAAGCCACTTCGGGATCTGGGTATCTCCCTTGAAAATCTAAACCAACAAAACAATTTGGCACCATCAGGATGGTCAGAACTTCGAAACAATTTACAGAGAAAAGTTTTAAAGCTGCTTTATCTGAAAACCAACCTTCTGATAAAGGACAACAAGATTTCGGTCATCGAAAGGAAGGTTCCCGACAAGCATTACATAAAGAATTACTCCACAAGACCATATATCTGACAAGGAGCCATCGTAACCTCTATTCTGCAAAACCTGCACGGATTTGGCACCGAATTAACACCTACAGGACAAATGAATGAAGTCACTAATTTCAGATTACTTCTGCTGTTTTTTTTTTTTTACCTCGGGAGCAATGTAATTGGGGCTGCCACATGTTGTATGCAGCAATCCATCATTCTGAAAGTTCAAGTGCACAACATTCAGTTAATCGAACATACATGGGATTGATTTTAAATAGAACAAACTTCAACCAAATCCTAATCAGCATACCCCAAGATGTTGAGGTAAAGCACTGAGGCCGAAGTCGGAGATCTTGATGTTGCCTTTTCGATCAACAAGAACATTTTCTGGCTGTAACAGTAGAATAAAGAAGAAAAATGCTGTCACAGAAGAATCAAACCGTATTTGAGTTTATTGCCGATATGTATGATAAAAGAATAACCAGTGTGTAATAGAACTCATGTAATTCTGGTGTCTATAAGGAAAAATAACTGGAAAAGTAAATTATTTTAGGTACCTTAAGGTCTCTGTGGTAGACACCTTTATCATGGCAACAGCTGACGCCATCAATTAGCTGCTGAAAAAGCCTCCTTCCTTCATGTTCAGAGAGTTTTCCCTTCATGGCCTTTCATAGTTGCGAATGAAACAAAGAGCAAATATCAGAATTAACGTGAACTGGAACAAATTTTACAATGCGAAAACAACATTTTTAACAAGATTTTTGTAGCTTACAATCTTGTCGAAGAGCTCGCCCCCGTTGACGTACTCGAGCACCATGTAAATCTTTGTTTTGCTAGCAGCAACCTGTGTGTGGACAAACAAAATCCCAATATCACTCGCTGATTTTTCTTATCAATTCCACATTGAGAACTAAATCATTGTCCTAAGGATCCGCTAAATCATTGTCCTAAGGATTCAAACAGATTTGCATATTTTCAGTACTTGCGCCTGACGGCGACAAACAATAGGATAGGGCAGTTGCTGTACAGAGTGACATATTCGACTAATGAGCAACGACAACAACACATCTTTTTTTTCGCCTAAAAAAAAACAACACATGTTTTTCCCCCTGAAAGAACACATTGCTGTGGAGATAATTCAGCACGGACGATCACACTCGGGTCTTTCCTTGACATCATCTCATTTGCCAACATGGTCCTTGTACGACTCACCACAAAGCATTACTATAATTGTTAGCCTGAAAACTCAAGACCTCTCCTTCTGTACTATGTGTACTAGATGTCAGTGCGAGCCTTGTGGTTTTGGTAACGCACACGATTATGTGAGCAAACCAAAAGCATCGTTAGGTGGGAGCCGCCGATGCTTTGCTCCTCCGGATTCAATCACCACACCACACTGTTCATCACGCATCACCTCATCCAGAGAGAGAGAGAGAGAGAGACTGCAGACGAAAGAGGCAGGGAGGGGGGCCCTACCCTACCGCCCAGCGCCAGCTACGGCCTGGAGCCCTGGACCGGGCGAGCACGCAGCGATGCGTGGCCGCAAGGAGGCACGCAGAGTTGGTGGGCGCAGGGCTGGATCAGGCACGGCAACACCCGAAACACGTGTGCGGGGCCCCGTTGACAAGTCCACTCTGCCTTGTTTGCACATAATTGGGAGTGGTGGGCGGGCCCACGCGACCGGTGACTTGGTGAACCCGGATCACGAGGCATTATTTTCTTGTCTCGCTACGGGTACCCGGAAGGAGACAGCCCATGGGGCTGACACGGCGGGCCCGGTTCCAGCCGACGGGGCCCACCTGGGAGCCTGGGTTAGCCCAAGAGGCAGGCAACGAATGTGCTCTGGAATACATGGGTGGGGCCGGGCGCTAATAATCCTGCGGGGGGCTGGGGGCCCATGGCTCGCGCCATGCGGTGACGTGGACGTATCGGTCGCTTTTCGTTCACATGATGATCTCCGAGACACGAGGGCATGTTCGAAGTGGAGGGCGGATTTTGGTGATTTTCACACCAAAAAGTATGAAATTTGAAGAAAATATAGCGTTCTTTATAGAATCTCTGTTAAATTTTTTTTGTGTGTTTTCCAAATAGGCCGCGAGTATGCACGGCCCCAGTAGAGCTGCGGCGAGCGGAATTGCTCTGGGTGCACAGATCTCGAGGACGACGAGCCTACGTGTGCAGGCCTCGTCTAAGGTTTGACGGTGGTGGAATCAGAGGCCAGAGCCCAGAGGGGAGGCAACGCCGGCCGGCGAGGTGCCGTGCGCTTTGCGTTGCGCCGCGTGCTGCACAAGACTGTAGGCAAGCCCAAGCAAACTTCGGGCCAAAACTACTCCCTAATCTCCCTCACATCACATGTAACCACGCCTCGGATAACACCAATAGAAACACAAGAGAATTATGCTTTACCACTGCATAATCCCCTCCACACACGCAAGCAAACTAATACTGCTAATCCTTACCCTGGTGCTAGGTACTACAAGCCAAATGTTCCTTACCTTGCAGGTTATGACTAGCCAAGTGTCAGAAATCAAAAGTAACCCCATTGAATTCCACAGGAGAGAAGATCAAGAAAGAGAGATCGCAAGGAAACAAGAGTCTGATGAGCACCGGGAGCAAAGCACGCACCTCATGCAGGCGGACGACGTTAGGGTGCTTGAGCACCTTCAATGTCCCAATCTCCCTCCTTATCTGACCGCAGCATCACACGCACGGCAACGAATTAATCCAACCAAGCGGCAAAATTGTTCAAACGGCGCCACGAAATGGAGGAGGGGAAGAAGGCTCCGACGGATTCGCGGGATGGACGGGCGTACCTGGTCGTCGAAGCGGAGGGAGAGGATCTTGTTGCGGTCGAGGATCTTGATGGCGAACTGGGCGCCGGTGGCGAGGTGGCGCGCGTACTTGACCTTGCCGAAGTTACCCTCCCCGAGCGTCTGCCCGATCTCATACCTCCCCAGCAGCGACGCCCGCGTGCAATCCTCCTCGCCGCTCACCATTCACAAACTCACTCCCGACCAAACCCAACCCAAACCACCGGACCAGCTCTCTCTCTCTCTCTCTCTCTCTCTCTCTCTCTCTCTCTCTCTCGCTGGGCGTCGGCGAGGAATGGATGAGGCGGGGAGGTGGAGAAAGGGGGAGGGAGGTGGGTACTTATAGGCTATAGCTCGCTCCTCTACTCTTGCTCTCTTGGAGTTTTTTTTTAAAATAATATTTTTTTAAAAAAGATTTCCGACATTAATATGTGATTTTAAAAATTTGCAAGAATAATACAATGTAGCCAAATGGTTTGGCGGAAATAGATTGACGAAAATACTATTTTCGCCAAACTGTTCGGCGAAAATTCGTTAATCCATGGTTAGGAAGCAATTCAAACACTAAATACCCATACCAGCCTATTTTCGTCAAACCGTTTGGCGAAAATAGGTTGATCCGTTTGGCGACAATGCATTATTTTTGCAAATTTTAAAATCCACGTATTAATGTCGGAAATCTTCTTTAAAAAGATATTATTTAAAAAAAAAAATCTGCTCTCTTGTTTGTTGTGCTGCGGTTCTGGCTTGCTCTGTTTCTCTCTCCAGCTCCTTCCCTCGTGGTCGCGGCCTCGTCGTTCCGTAAGATGTAACCAAACAGCCAACAGGTAAACGGACACGCAAAGAACTCTTTAAGGATAAAAATAATAGGAAAAATCCACATGGGCTCCCAAATGCTGTGTCCACCCCAGCTTGCACGTCCTGGAAACACAACTTGACGCTTGTCCCTTGCTTACTGTCTATGACTATACTCCCTCCTTTACTTTTTATATATCAAACGTATTTTTGTTACGCACATAGATTAATAAAGTTGTAGAATCAACAGATGATAGAGTGAAATTACAACTGATGCCTCTTATACTAATATCTTCGGAACAAGGGAGAATAGCGTAGGTGTCACTCATAAATATTAGAGAGAACATAAATGAAGGCGAAAGGACAAAGTGTCATTAAAATTGTACACAAACCTTATATTTGAAACAAATCTAAACATTTATATGACTTATAATTTGAAACAGGAGGAGTATATTATATATTGGAGTATGGCGTTGTAGTAAACATTATTCATGTAGTTGCTGCATTAATAGTGAAGTAGAAATCAACTATATTGCAAGAGCACTCAATCACACAAAGAACACATGAGACATATGAGAGGGAGAAATAGGATTAGGAGGTGCAACTCTTTGGATATGTCATGTGCATATACAATGAGAGAGAAGTAATATCTTTCATATAAAGAAAATTTCTTACCTTGCATGATAAATAAGTAATTTTCTCTTTTATACGAGATAGATGACCCTATAGTGAATGTGTAGGAAACATATCCACATAATTAGGGTATGTCACAATATATTGGACTTTTTTGGCCGAAGGCTAGTGTTTTTTTCCCCTAAGACAACTATATGTCCTGTCGACATCGAACATGCACCCTAGCTCACATCACATACACTTCATCCACATATTTCATACACCTTAACTGTAAAACACTCTCAGTAAACACGTAGATAAGTATTAAAGTAGTCTATAATAAAAACTGACTGCCTCTCTACGTGTTCACGTGAACCTATGAGTACCGAAAAGTACTTTTACTATTGAACTTATTATTATATAGGAATCAAATCCTAACTTGCTTGGACAGGACTAAGCAACATGTATTGTACGTGTGTGCATGTTGTGGCCTCCTTGCCGGGTGGCGCTCACAATATTATTTGCTTGTCCTGTCTTCTGAAACGGAGGAGTGGCGGGTGATGTCACCGGCCAGTAAGGGGAAACCGTCAAGGCCCATACGCATGCGGCATGCCGATGTGGGGTGGGTCATGTTGGATCAGTATATTTACCTGGCCCAGCGAGATTCCGTCAGACAACGCAGCTGGGTCGCACGGTACCCCGTCACCGCAAAATCACCGTAACTCCGTAAGCACCCCGCCCTGGTCGTTACTCCATCTATATATCCACCAATAGAAGACTTTGATTAATGATTATAATTTACTTTTTATGGTCTCCGATAGAAGATTTTGGTTATAATTTAATATCATAATATACTAACAAAAATAATAATAATAAATATTATAAAAATATTTTGTAAGACAAATCCAATGGTATTATTTTTTTAATAGTTAATCTATATATTTAACGTGTATTAATAGTCAAAATTTCAAAAGTTTGACTGCACGAAACCTAAGACGACGTATATCTGTGGGCAGAGGGAGACTTAGGTTGGCGCTAAATCTAGGTAATTGAGTTTGATATAACAGCTACAGTATTAAAAGTGTATATAACTTTCTTCTCTTTCTTCTTCAATCAATTTCTTGTACAATGGGGGCTATATTTATAGCCAAAACCCCTCAACAGTAAATTTGGGATTCGCCCACAAACCCTAGAAGTTAGTTATATCTTAATACTCCCCCTTGGTCGAAAACAATGCCATGCATATGCCCTATCAAAAACTCCTCTAAAAAACCTAGAGGGGAAAAAAGATGAAGAAAAGAGCATATTGCATCCGTGTATTGTGTCACACTTGTTGTCTCATTAAAAATATTTATGTGAGAAAACTTCAAAAAACTCATTAAGGGAAAAAGAGTGCAACTTGCAATCTTTTAGATTAGGGTGGTATCTTCAAGATCATAATGAGAGTTATGATTCAGGGATGTACTCCCCATGAACTCTACATCTCTCTAAGTCGTCTCATTCCAATGCCACGATCACATCTTTCGAAACTAGATATCAGCAAAAACTTAGTGCATAAATTATTTAGATTTTTACATAACTTAGTTTGCAAGATCTTTATATCAACATTCTTTTAAAGTTCATGAGGATATAAAGTTTAGGGGCAAATATGCTTCGTGATATTGCCTTTAATATAACACATTTGCATTTGTGCAATACAAGCAGCACTATCTTTATATATAATTGTAAGGCCATTTTTGTGTGTGGATATGATGTACTGAATCTTCTACATTTATGCACGGAGACATAAAAAAATCATTAAATTCCTTCAAGGTAAACTCGTCAGTATTGTCCATTCGAATAGACTTAATCCTTTCATCTGCAAAGGAGGCTCTTAATTTAATAATTAGAGCGATTAATTTATCAAAAGTATGGTTCCGAATAGTTAAGAGCCGTACATGGGACCATCTTTAAAGGCATCTATCGGGACCATCAAGTATCTAAAGGGTCCCAACAGGGGGATGGATTGGTCCACAAATATCATCTTGATTTCTCTGTGGGAAACTTGGTGATTCTTACCTAACTTTCAAATAAGAGGGTCAAGTTATGAGTTTCCTTTTATCACAAATAGTGCCTAATAAATCTTTAGGTCTAGGAAAGTTTGTAATTTTTATTTTATGGCCAGCAAATTTATTAATAATTTTTCTCATTATATTCAAATCAGGATGACCCAGCCGATCATGCCAGATCTTAAAAGAGTTATGTGTTTTTAAGTATTGTTTTCATCACAACATATTCTTCAGGTTTTATATGTATAGTATAACCTAAGGAGAAGAAAGAAAGTTTTTCAACCACACTTATATTGCACTCGTTAAACTTAGTCATAAATAGGTATTCTGTATCGTCCTTATTATTTGTCTCTATGTGAAAACCATTTAGATGAATATCTTTGAAACTTAATGGAGAATGACTGGACATAGGATATAAGAGAGCATCCTCTATTATTATACTAGTACCCATATAGAGAGCTAGGATGGTCCTTCCAATGCCAACAATGAGGGCATCGTTTCCGGCGATGGCCATAATATTTTCAATTTTCTTAGTTAAATTATGAAAATATTTAGTTTCCCTAAGAATTGAATTGGTGGTGCAACTATCTCCAAGACATATCTCTTCCTCCGTCATTGGATTATACAGTGGTCTATATTTTAAAAGTATGCTTTTAGCATTAAGATAATTGTTGCATAAAAAACATATTGTAAAATATAAAACAAACATAACACATTGAATGGATGAATTTAATATTCTAACCTCAACGATAATCACTCTACGTAAGTATAGACCAATGTTCATCAGGAATAAAAAAACTAAACTGATAAGGAGGCTCATAAGGAAATATAACATTGATTAGCAAAAAGAAGGAATATTTTAGGATATTACTATTGGTCTCTATATAAATCATAGGTGTCCTTCTGGAACTCCTTGAGCTCAACCCCAAGAAGATCGTCTTGATCCATAGGAGTGTCCATGTCCTCCATGGGATCAAGAACCATGTCATCACTCTTCTCGGTGTCCTTGTCAACAACAAGTTGAGCGGTGAAGTATGTTTCAACTTTGTTCCCCTAAGTGTTCTTGACTTTACCAATGGATTGTATGTACAGGTCCACCAAATACTTCATGGTGCGACGGGTGCGTGACCAATGGCCGGTGCAGCCACACTTAAAGCAGCGGTGTGGAGGGTAAGTAGTTTTGTTTGTTGAGTCTTTCTTCTAGAACCTTCTTGGCAATTAAACTTAACCTCTCCCTTGGGGCTTGCCCTTGCTTTTCTGTATTTTGTCATTCTTCTATTTCCCCTTGATGCCATTGGACTTTTCCGCAATCAGCTATTACTAGCCTACTGAGCATTGGCATACACTTCAGACATTTTATGTATCTTATTAGAAAAAAAAAATATGATGATTCTACATTAGGAGTTCATCATACTTTATCTCTAGTAAAGTGTAGATAAGCTCAGAGTACTTCTTGTACTTGACATGATGTTATTGTTGCTGCAGTATCATTGTGTTGGGATGAAATGAGCACAAGATCTTGTCTATCATCTCAGCATCTATAACTTTTTGCTTACAGAAGCGCAGTTTGGAGACAAGCTTGTGCATGACAAAGTTGTATGCTACCATAATTTTGACATCATGAAAGCATAGAAGGGGTCCATTCACGCTGCGCTTCTGGCAGCAGGGTTGATGTTTGCTGGTTATAGTGTTCCTTCATGGAGTTCCACAGTGCCAATGGGTCCTTCATGCCCTTATGGAGATTGTGCCTTAGGAAGTGCAGAGCTGCACACTTGGCGGCTTCAGGAAGAGTAAGGGTGCCAGCTTCAGGCTGGGTAATAATAGCTCCAAGAGATCTAGCTATTAGGTTGATCTTAGCATCCGATGGCCAATCATGTAATTGCTGTCTTTCAAGGCGAGCTCATCAAACTCCCTCTTTGTGATGTCCTACATATCTTATATTCATATAAAATTGAATTTTGCAGTTGATAAAACAAATATATTACATGCGCACTTCTTGAATCAGTGAACATTGGTCTATATCTATGCAGTAAATAATTACGTAGAGTTTCCATAATTTTCCTTGTGTTTTCCATAATTTATGCTAATCACTAAGCAATTTCCAGAATTACAAAATAACATTAAAAATTAAGAAATTATTGAGTAAGGGTGGGGCCAAGGAATGAAATCTCGGATCTCAAACCCCTCCGAGATTTATAATTCCGGCAAAATTAAGAAAACCCTACAAAAATTCAAAGTGCAATAGTGACGTAAAATCTCGGCGAGATCTCGGTAAATTTGACCGAAATTTGACAAAAATTGATTGGATTTAATCGGAGTTGATCGGATTTGGGCCGGATTGGATTCTTCACGTTGTTTTCCCTGTGTGACCAAAATTTCAAAAAAAAAAATTGATAATTTTTGGACCAATTTTCGTTCGGTTAAAAATCATCGAGTTCTCGGCAAATCTCGCCGAGATGTCGGTAAATCTCGCCGATATCTTGGTAAATCTCGATGAGATCTTGGAAATCTCGGTCAAAAAAAGAACCGAATTTGAATTTGTGCTTTTTGGATTTCGTCCGAAATAATGAGATCTCACCGAATTTTCAAAATTTGAAAGGTGCCGAGATAAAATCTTAAAACAAAATTTGAAACCCTAGGTGAAGCGTGCTTCATTGGCAACCTTGTAACATCCTCAAATTTATAAAGATCAAAAATCCAATATTAAAATGTGAACTCATTTTATTGTTGCATTTTATGCTTGATGAGTGCAAATTATTGTTTTGTTGAGTGATTTAGTGGAATGAAATGAAAGAAGGAAAAAGAGAAAATATCAATTGGTAAAATAGTAAGAAATGAAAAATTACCTTAGTAAATTTTACACCTGACCTTGGACAACCCTAGAATCATCCTTAGCTGGTCAAGAGACCATGTGAAGGTATTTAAGTGTTGATAAAACCATTTTAAATTAGCAACTCTATCTCTGTCCAGACCAATGTCAGAATTTTGGAGAAAAACTTATTGCACTTTAGACCTTAGGATTTTTACCATGTAATATTGGATACCTTAACTTCATCCACAAAAATCTGCAAAAATTTATAAGTAGTTTAACTATTGATTTTCAATTAAACAACACATATTTGGAATTCTGCAGAAACTAGTAAAAGAATTTTAGAAATATAAATGTTATGATTTTAGTTCTGAAATTTTTATGGTAGATCCATGGTAAATAACCACACTCTCAATAAAAGTTTCAAAAATTAATATGTTAGTTTATATCTCTAATCAAATCAAAAACCGAGTTATATTTTCTGTGTCCTTGGCATTGTCAGAATTTTAATAAAATATCTAGAAGAGATAATCACTCGAAAATTTTATTGTGGGTAGAAATCTTATCCAAGATCTATAATTAAAATTTTCAAAAATATTAGGTGCCAGCTTTAGTCGAAACATTGGGGACCTTATCTCTTTTTGGATACTTTGAACCTTGTTTTCCTCTCTCTCCCTTGGCTGACATGTGGGCCTAGGCCATTAATGCGAGTCAGACCAGCCCCCCCTGCAACCATTTCGCTGACTGGTGGGCCCTCTTTTCCTTGGGACCCAACCTGGCCCGGAGTACCCCACTCCCTCTTCTTTTTCGCTGACAGTTGGGCCCCTTTCCCTGGCCGGTCCCACCTGTCATCTGCTCACCTCCTCCCCCCTCTCCGTCTCTCTGTCGTGTGGGGTCGGGACCCACTCGTCAGGGCCTTCTCCTTCCTTTCGCTCCTTTCTGCTTGCGCGTAGCCGGAGCATCCGAAGCCCGGTGCACCGCCTCTGGCCTCTCCTCTCTGGCATCGCCTGGCTCAGCTCCAGAGCAACCACGTCGCCCCTCGTCTGACACCACCGCCACCTTGCCTAGCTGGCCATACCCCCTCTGTTGCAAGCCGCCAAACCCCTCGCCGAGTTCACACCTTGGCCGAAGCTCGCTACCGCCATGCTCCGGCTATAAAAGGCATGTTAGCGTCCGCATTCGAGCCGCATCCCTTTTCCTTCCACCCATTTATCTTCCGGCGTCCGAACTGACCCAAAACCGCACCGTCTTCTTCCTTGCCGGCAAGATTTGATTTGGGGGAAACTCCAAATCTCGGCAGTTCGGTAAGGGAACATCCAAATTGGTTGATCCTAGAGCATTCTCAGGTACTAATGAACCGTTCGCACATCATCTTTCAGCCCGAACCATCCCGAGGGACCCCCCCGCACCTTACGCCATCCTTCCGCCATTGTTGCGCACGGTGAGAACTCCGGTCGTGCTCTCCCTCTTTGAATCAATGGTACTGATAGGACCCTTAGAACCCCCTGAAGCGTATGCACATGATCATTATGGTTGAGGTCCGTTATAGCACTGCCGAACCCAAACATCACTATAAGCCACCGCCAGCCACCGTTGAAATCCATACTCCGGTCATGTTTAGAATCAACAGATGGTTCCCTTGGGTGCGCAAGAATGTGCTGAACCTAACGGTGAGATCCATTCAACCGTTCCGGCCAAACCTCGCCGCCGGCGAACTCAAATCCGAACGCCTCTGCTCGGAGTCGCTGGCCATTGGGCCCGATCCGTCAGTTGGACAGATCTGGCGCCAGCGCGTGTGTGTGGTGTCACCGCCTTGTGGGCCGCACACGTCAGACGCACACGCACGCTCGTCTCGCTGCCGTGCGGGCCCAGCCGCACAGCCGCTGGCAACTGCGCAAGCACCACGCGTGAGCCACTGACCAACGGTCCCAGCCGTCAGTGACCGCGGGCCGATTCAAAGGCCCAGCCCGCGCAAATCAAAGGAAATACGTTTTCCCTTTTGGGAAGCGTATTTTCCATTTTTTTTTTGGGTTTTTAGTAAACCGAATAGATTCAAACATATATAACTTTTTACCTATAGTTCCAAATTGAGTGAAATAAGTTTCTAAATTCTTTATAAATCCTCTAGTTTCATAATATGCAAAAACATTTGAAACTTGTTTAGGAATTTAAATCTGTTTTGAATTTAAAGTTTGAAATTTGATTATGTTCCATGTAGGGTTTTTGCAAACTAAGTCCAAATCGAGTAAAACCAATTTTGTTTGAATCCTTATGTCAAGAAATGTCCAAATATGTGATTAGATTCAAAGATAAAGTTGAACTGTGAAATTTTCCTATTAGGATTCAATTTAATGCATAAATTTGATATAATTGCTATAACTTACCCAAAAATGGTCCAAAATGAATGAAACTTGTTTCTTTGTGCTCATTACACTGATTAGGATCAGATGGTAAGATGAAAGTTAGGGTGCACCATATACTTTCATTTAATATGTTTAGGATTGCTTTCCATGCTAATTCATATTAGTACAATTGATCATACACACTGGAAATGAACTTTGTTAAATTTAATTCTACAATTTAGCTTCCTGAATTCGTAAATTAAAATAAAATAATACGCAAAGGAAAGTAGTCATGCTATAGATACCCTTATACTTTTATCCTTAGGATCAAAACCATACGACTTGGTCATACATGAAATGATGAAATGATTGCCATCACTGACTGATTTGGATTGATTTCATTTGAATCTTTCATCTTCTGTCTTCGTTGTTTATGCATTTGCTTATTTTACCTATATTGAAGTATTTCATTTGCTATGTTCTTAATCGACATATAGACGCTGAAGCTACCGACTTCGCCGTCGACGACACTAATCCTGCCTATTCTACTGAGGAGCAAGGCAAGCACCCCCTTGAGCATTTTGAACCCAGATTTCATAATCCACTAAAAATGTGATTAAGAATCTTCCTGGATGCTCATATTTCCATAAATCCTTATTTTATGTTACTTGGTAGTTATAACCCGAATTAATGGATTCCCTTAATCATGTTGACATACGATCCATGAAAACCATAGGAATGGTTAAGTCCATTAAACTGGGTATAATCGCTTATCTACCTACAATTGCTTAGCACTGCTCTAGATCAATACTGGAAATGTTTACAACCACACTTTTCTTTATGAAATCTCTTATGATTTATTTAAGCAGTAAATGATACTGGTAGTTTGATAAAAATGAAAATAAAACTATTGTTTCGACATGGGTGACTATTGGCAATAGCCAGTTGTACATGTTTTAACATGTGCGTAGATAGGGTGGAGTATTGCCCATGTCACAATAAGGACCGAGCTAATGTGTTGTTTTCAGGCCAAGATAACCGTACATCCACAAGTACTTAAATGGGACAGTCTTAACCTATTAAAGTTATTTGAAACTAGCTTTGCACATTGGTAGGCAGTTGTAGCACGGGCATTCCAGATATAGGTTTGCTCGAGGGAGGTGTCATCACCGAGGTGTTGGCATCTGCCGTTGTAACGATGTATGCCTGGCTATGAATTTGGGGCTGTTATTATTATTCCTGGTGGGTCACTGACTCCGGAATTTCTATTCCTGGTGGGTTACTGACTCCAGAATCACTTTTACCTTTTTAGCTTCCATCATAGTCAGGAGTAACGTCATTGGGCTAGTGCAAAGTTAAGGTTCAAGTAATCGAACGGTTTCGTTATGAACTCCCCGCGGACATACCAAAGGAAGTGTGTCTTATAGCTTGCAAAAAGGGAGAACATATCTTGTGGGTAAAGCAGTACAAACTCTTCAGAGTCTAAACCTAATCGATTAGCTCGCGGTCATGAGCACTTGGTAAAGTCATCACATAGTTAATTGTTTTCTATCTTTGAAAACCTATTTAAATGGTTTGGAAATGATTTATATCAGTGAAGATGTCACTTATGGTTATATTGAATTGTTAAGGCCATGGAGGGTCTTGTTCGTTATCCTACTCACAAAAGGGCCGTGAGTATATTGTTATCATCTGTCTCATTATCTGTTATTTCAAGTACTAATGAATTGTTCAAATTCTATTTACGCTTTTCATTACTATTCAGTAATACTTCATTTAATGTTTTGCTTTCCGCAAAACAACCGTAGAAACCCACTTACCTTTCAGCTTGCATATATTCTAGAATTTGCAAACACTACAAAGTCTTGCGAGTACCAATGTACTCAACTTGCTTCAACAATGATTTTAGGTGATGAGCAGGAATTTTCCGTTGACGATAACAATAGTGAAGAACTCGTTATTTATGGCGACAACTGTTCTCTCTAGGTTCATCTCGTCTGTTGCCTGTGGAGTTTTGGGTTTAGAAGGCAAACAATGAGACGTGTGTTTTTATTGCTACTTTTGGTATTGTAATGAACTCTCATTGTAATAAAAGTTGAACTTGTGTATGGCTGTAATTTCAAATTGTGTTGGTGCGTGCCAGCCACTGATCATGGGAATGGCACGGTATGCACTTCAGAACCTTATTTTTATGTTACACTGTGGCATAAAAGTGAGGGTCTCACAGTTTGGTATCAGAGCCATGCAGACTGTAGGCGAACCTTAGATAGAATGGACGATAGTATAATTTAAAAACTTTAAAGTAGACAAATTTTATGATCAGAAATATTAAATTCGCTATATCTGCTATTAATCTCCCCTTAATATAACCATTGGATATGTTCTTGTTACAATATTATGTATAAATCTGTTCCTTTCAAAATTTATATGTACCTTGTGTTAAAATACTAATTTCTTATCAAACTACAGATGGACATGATTTTGCCTTTCCATGATTCCAACCGTCGGGAGGATGATGGAATGATGGGAGTCCTGGCTCGGTTAATGGATTACGCAGGTTACGAGGAAAACCCTCGTTATATCGTATTCCATGCCATACTTAGCCAGTTGACAGTGGAGTACGCCGCACGACTCCATATCCCTGCACGAGCTCTTTATGACGAAGGAGAACGTTCTTTTGAAGGCTTTGGTTCAACCATGATGGATGCAATGAATGAGGCCGCCTATACGGCTATCGTTCGACTCCGCCATGCCCTTTCAGAACTTGGAAATTAGCAAAATTATGAAAAGTGCTAGGAAAATTCCACAATATTTCATATAGCAGTTTATGAGGACTGAAGTGGTTGGGATTTGATTTCAGTAATGAATGAACAGATGTGAGACAATTGGTGTCTAGAAAAACACACATGAGGCTTGGTTCTTTAATTGGCACCCGGAAATGGGAAGTGCCCCCTCCCTCATGTGAGCCCTAGAGGCAGGTTGACCTGGCCATGAGTCAAATTGACGGAGATATTCATTACCTGTGTTCGCTCCCAGCTAACAAGAATTATATAAGTTGTAATTAGCCTTATGCCACGTTTAATTGATGTTGGAATTTATTTTCTGTTTATTCAGTAATGCTGAAAATTGCTGCATAATTAACATAAAATTGCTAAATGCTAGGAAAATTCTGAAAAAAATTGTGTTAATTATCTACTGAATAGATATAGACCAAAATATTATTAATTAAATGAAGATGCATGTAATATAATATTTTACCTGTAGTAAAATCTCGTATTGCTTGCATACAGGATATGTCTGACATTGCAAAAAGGAAATTTGCTATGCTTGCCCTGGATGGCAGCAATTACCTCACCTGACAATGGATGCCAAAATCAACCTAACAGCTAGAGGACTTGGAGCTGCTATTGCTCGACCTGAAGCCGGTGCACCCGATGTGCCTGAACCCGCAAAATGTGCCGCTTTACATTTCCTAAGGCACCATCTTCATTCGGACCTGAAGGCCGAATACTTGATGGAGGAGGACCCGCTGGTATTGTGGAATTCCGTGAAGGAACGCTACAACCAACAAAGATCTGTGTTGTTGCCAGAAGCACAACGCGAATGGACCCTCCTACGCTTTCAGGATTTCAAATCTGTGTCAGCTTATAATTCCGCAATGCACAAACTGGTCGCAAAATTGACTTTTTGTAACCAAAAAGTTACTGAAGATGAAAAGATTGACAAAACCTTGTGCACTTTCCACCCCAACATGATGATACTACAACAACAGTACCGTCATGCAAAGTACAAGAAGTACTCTGAGCTTATTAGTGTCCTGCTAGAAGCAGAAAAACATGATGAACTCCTGATGAAGAATCGTCATGCAAATACTAATGGAAGTCAAGTAGTGCCTGAAGCACATGCTATCGCTCAGCAGGCTAGTAGTAGCCCTGGCCGCGGAAAGGGCCAAATGTACAAGGGGAATAAATGGAAGAATGACAGAAATCAAAAGGGAAAAGGCAAATCCCAATGGAAAGGTGAAGGGAAGGGTACATGAACCTTCCATAAGCGAGGTCCAGGCAATAAGGCACCTGACTCTCAAACATGCTTTAGGTATGTATGCGTTGGCCATTGGTCACGCACTTGTTGCACCCCAAAGCATTTGGCAGAACTGTACATGAAATCCACTGGGAGATTCTAGAAGAATCAAGAAAAGAAGGTTGAGGCACACTTCACCACTCAACCAGACGTTGAGTAAGACGGTGGAAAGAAAGACGACAATGTCACTGACCCAACGGTCAAGTTCAAGGAAAGCCTTCTTGGATATGGTGACTCGCCCATGGAGGACGATGACCTTCTTGGTACTGAACTTGTGGAATTCCAGAAGAATACTAATGTTTCTTAGGAGATGAAACAAGACTTATATGGAGATCTGGAATAGTCTCTCTACACCTTTTTTTTGCTTTATGTCGCATTTCCATTAGTTGAGCCTCCTTAAGAAGCCTCATATTATCAGTTTGAATAATTATATCCCTGCATGAACATTTGGTCTATGCTCTTGTTGAGCAATTATCAGTGATAATTAAATAAAGTGCTTTCCAGAATATTTGCTCAATTTGCTATGCTTGTTCTATATTCTATATTTTTTCTCATGCAATAATTGTTTTAATTGTTAAAGTCATATAGAACAAATTTATTCCTTCAGTGGATATATTATACATTGTAACCTGAAGTTTGCGTTGCAATAAGAACCCAGAAATTTTTAAGATCCAGTAGATCGACTGGGTAATCTTGAGTTGAATACTATGAGAAAATAATTAGTAATTCTACTGGCCATAGCATAAAGACTTTTCTAAACCTAAAGATTTCTTATGCCCTGATTGCTTGACCGCTTTGCAAGAATAGTAGGATACCCACCAGTTGCTGGAGCCACGCAATGCTGCACACCGCGATATTAATTCAACTCAAATCAACTGCATATTATGGAATTTCCCTGTTGCAGATAGTGCATGGAAGAGAATTAAGTATTTTCGATCTGCGAAAAATTTGGTTGTGTTGTATACATGCCAATCTCTCCACTACAGCGTACCACCATGGCACTTCACCGGAAGTTCGAAACCTGTACACGGCTTGGTACACTGATCGTACTAAGGACTTTTTCGGCATTAAGGGGAGATAAGTACCACAATAAAGAATGCCGAGTCTTTAGATCCACGCACTAAAGAGACCGAACTTGAAGTTCGGAAAGTAATAAATCTGCAACAAATAAGCTAATAATCTGTCAAATGCCTTCACTGATCATAAGGTAGTGGAAAGATCTCATATAACTGCAGTATATGCACCTGAAAGAGTGAAAATATCCTAGAAGGATATTGAACCCACTCTTGACCCTGTTGATAAAATGAGGGGGAGGCCTCCAGGTGCACAGGACTCAATTCCATGGAGACGTTCGCAGAAATAGAGAACCAAATAAATGAGAACACTACCCATGACAGTGGAAGAAGCTTAACCTTTAAGAAAATCCCTGAAGTGAGCCATCTAGAATATGGTAACATCCCTGAAGTGATCCATCCTGAAGATGATAACCCCAGCGTATATTTTATACGCACAATCCAACGCTGGGAAATCGGAACACACATACTTCATCGTTGTGGGAAATCATGAGAAGCTGGAAGAAATTAATATAGAGATATCCCTGCAGTGATGCAGGAGAATCATATATAAAAAGACTACAACTGTTGACATATTTTGCCTCCAAAATTTGCTAAAATCTGGATCCAGAACCAAAATCCATGGCAGAGTGCCAGAAGCACTCATATAGGGTCAAACGAAAGAGAAATTGAGGCAGCGCTCGCTTTATAAGAGAAAAGTTCTTGGTTCTGTTGACTGAACATTTCCTGAAATATTCCTTGTAGGATCAAATGGATTTTTCATCCTGAAGGGATATGAAAATTTTCAAGTGGTGAGATATAAAGCGAGGCTTGTAGCACAAGGGGTTTTTTTTTAGCAGAGACCCATCATCGATTACGATGAAATCTATTCTCCTGTAATGAATGGAATAAAGTTCCAAAATTTAATATTAATGGCAGTAAGCTTAAACTTATCAATACAGTTGATAGATGTAGTGACCGCGTATTTATATGGGTCACTGAATACGGATTAAAACAGTCAATAAGAATGTGGTACAATTGACTTAGTAAAATTCCTCCTGAAGAAGGAATATGGTCCCTGTAGGAATATTGTCCCTATGTGTTCGTAAAGAAATCCTAAAATGGATCTTGTGTCATCTCAATATACATTTTGATGATCTGAATGTCATCAAAACCACAGAGGAATTAAAGGAAACAAGTACTTACCTTTCGACAAAGTTTGAGATGGAGGATTTGGGGTAAAACCAAATATTGCTTTAAAGCCTGCAGCTTGAGCATTTCCCAGAAGGAATTTTAGTGCCAAATTTAAGTCTGATTTTGTATTTCTCTGCGGTGGTGCAGCCATTTCTTGGCGGTCTTTTAAACAGACTTTGGTAGCCACCTCTACCAACTACTCAGAGATTATATCGTTGTATGAAGCCTCACGGGAATGCGTTTGGCTAAGGCGTGTAATTAACTACGTCCAGAAGTCATGTGGTATGAATACCGTCGACACCCCTACTATTATCTATGAAGATAATGCTACCTGTGTTGCACAAATGCAAATGGGTTATGTAAAGAGCAATATCACGAAGCATATTGCCCATAATTTCTTCTATTCTCACGAACTCCAGAAGAATAGTGAGGTAAAAATAATGCAAACTAAGTCATGTGAAAATCTAGTAGATATATTCACAAAATCTTTGCCAAAGTCTACCTTCCAAAGGTACGTCAATGGCATTGTAATGAGGCAACTTAGAGATTTACAGAGTTTAGGGAGAGTAAATCTTGAACTATAATCCCTTTTGCTTGATCCTAAAGATCATAGTTTATATCTTGAAGATTATAAGTTGTGCTCTTTTTCCCTTAAGTGAGTTTTTTTGAAGTTTCTCACATCAAGGTTTTTAATGAGGCAACTAGTGTAACACGGAGTGCGAGTGCAATGTACTCTTTTCTCCATCCCTTTTTTTTCACTGGGTTTTTAAGAGGAGTTTTTAATGAGACATGTGCATTACGCGGTATTCGCCCAAGGGGGAGTGTTACAATATGGATAGAATCCGTATCCCCGGAGAGAAGGACTCTATTCATTGGTGGGCGAATCCGAATTAACCTCCAGGGGACCTCCACTATATATATAGGGTATTGTCTTGTACAGAATCAATCAATCCAATAAAGAGAGATGTTTCCCCCTTGTATGATGTGCTTCTCCTTCTTCTGTTCGTGTACTTGCATTGGCGTGTCGTTGATTGACGTGGGTGAACGATCTAGTTTTACAACATGGATAATCATCTTTCGAAACAAAATGGTAGCTAATTAAGAATTTTCCATGTCTTTCCGTATATGCTAAAATGCAATAACACACTTTCACATGAGTTTCAATTTTACACTGAGCCTTTTTGGTTACATGGTCTAGAAATGTTAGGCACCGGCTCGTACGATCCATCGACAAGGGAAGGGCAAACTGCTCAAACCTAAATGATGTTGGCCTATCTTAGACGATGTAAAGATAAAAACGGTAAATGGTCGGCGATTACTCGTGGCAGGTTGCACCGGCTCCGTTTCACATATTGCGACGTATCAAATGAGTGGACACGAGATGACCTCTTTTGCGTGGTGTGCATCAAAGATATGTTTGATTGGTGGGATGAAGTTGAATAGGATGAGATGATTCTATACCATTTAATTTTATAATTTTAAAATAATTCAATCTTTAAACACACCCAAATGCCGAATTTTTTAATTTAAATAATATTATTTTCATCAAAATTTACAGAAATAATATGCCAAAAAAGAAAATAGCAAAACTAACCCCCTGTGTCCGTTTGAATTGGCGACAGGGTCCTGTCGCTATTTCAATTGGCGACAGGGCTCCTGTCGCCATTTCAATTGGCGACAGGGCTCCTGTCGCCATTTGAAATGGCGACAGGGGGTAAAATCGGAATAGGTGCACCACACAGGCAGCAATGGGATGCCCCCCTGTCGCCATTTGAAATGGACATGACGACAGGACCCTGTCGCCAATTCAAATGGACACAGGGAGGTAGTTTTGCTATTTTCTTTTTCGGCATATTATTTCTGTAAATTTCGATTAAAATATTATTATTTTAAAAAAAAATTCCCAAATGCCTCAATGTGGACACATCAACAACAGGCATTGTAGATACATCAACAACAGAATGGAAGGGAAATGAACGTACTGAAATAAATTCCAACAAAACGATGGATGTGACAAGAAGAACCAAAAATTAAACATAAGAAATACTACTCGGAATCAGACTCCCACGTCATAATTCGACTCGCGCGAACTTTTTCGCTTAATTTGAAGCGACGCGCGCGTCGATTCGGCCAGGGCGAGCCAGCGGATGGCACGGCGCGGCACAGTCCCCGCCCCCAGCTCGTCGCCCGCCTGATCGGCCGCGCGCTCTAGACGCCGGTGCGCTTTTGGACACAGCAAGAGGCGTCGGAGAAAGAGGCGGCGCTGTCACTGCGTGCGATGTGCGTTGTCGTTTGTGTCGTCCACGGCCTGCTGTTGCCTGCTCCGACTACCCCCGGCTGACTCGCTGGTTTGGTGCGTGTGGATGGTTCGGACTTCGGAGTGATTACTTGTCCGTGTACTGTAGACCCGGTAAGCGAGCCCCCACTCGACTTGGTGGTTTCTCTGCGACTTTAATTCGCCAAATTTATGTGAACAGCTAGATAAGATCTACGGATAGTTTAAATCGGAGTCGTAAATGGCTAGTCGTCGATCTGGATAAATCCGGCCAAACGTGTACAAAGCCAGCAGGTTTCTCACGTACGTAGTGCAGTCACTGCTCATTCATAATAACGACGCCGCACAGGTCTCGCTTAGGACCAACGACCTCCTGGCCGCTGATAAAGCCACCAAGGATTGGCTTAATTTAACAAATCAACTAGCTAGGGCTTGCACTATAGCCTTTTAGGCGTACCATTTAGCTTCGACCACGGTGGCTAGCTTCGCAATTTTTACTACCAGCTCTGCAACGTACTATTACTGCATCGAGATTCGAGTCCAGTACTATGGCTAGCAAGTCCGTGTTTGAACAAAGGAGAAAACAGACGAAGGCCTCCCCTGGACATGATTTACGTCCAAATCAAGCCGCGTACTAGAGGTGGATAATGAGCCTACTCAGTTCAACTCGACTCGACTCGACTCGATCAAGCTCGTTAAGATAACGAGCCAATTCGACTCTACTTGTTATTCTAACGGGCTTAAACCTTAGCTCGGCTCGACTCGTTAAACTCACGAGTTAGCTCGTTAAACTCGACATTGACATGTAAGAGGAGGGTTGCTGTTGAGATTATATAGTATGTCATATGTCATCATTTTCGCTTCACATGTATACAATTATACTTACCGACTTAGAGAACTCGTTTAACTCGTTATCTAAACGAGTTCAAATTACGACTCGACTCGGTTCTTTAAGGAACAAATTCGAACTAAATCGAGTCGAGTTTGTGAGCGCTCATTTAACTCACAAGGTTTTTCACTGAGTTTTTCACTCTGCTGCGTACGTCGGCCCCGCGCGATCACAGAAATAATGCAGTGCCCGTAGCCACATGCCAAAACGCAGTGGACTACAGCGATCCCGGCGTCGGAATGGTTTCTCTTTCAGGGATGGCAATAGCAGACAACGATGCATTAGCCGATTGTTGATGGCCTTTCAAAACGAAAAATAATAAAATAGCGGATTGTTGATGGATGCATGCCTTGGCGCCTTGCCCCTGTTCATCATGATATCGTATCATCCGAGTCCGTCTCCCTCCCCCGGAAAACACCTGCTCCGACCTCCGAGTTGGCCCCCAAAATTCCCTATCATACTTGACATACCAGGGCCTCGGCCCGGATGGTCCAGCCCGGCGGCGCTGACCTTTCGGCTCCAGGGCCGGTCCTGAGTTTTTAAGGGTCGAGATGAAATTATAAATAGAGATCCTCCATAACATAAACATCAAAATATTTTTATATTACCATGTATCAACTGAAAAGACGATATTCAGTGTATTATAGAATTGTTACCAATAAATAAATGGAAGTACAAAAGTGAGATTATTTACCTCAAACATTTTGTAGTGATCATCTTAGAAAATATCTTCTTACATTTCTAGATGCAAAATCATCAATTATGGCTTCAACATTAATGTCATCCAATAATTTCTTCCCAATACATAAAGTTGGCAAACCATTTAACCTTTTCTTGAGACAATATAGACTTTAAATAGTTTTTCAATAATTTCAATTTTCAAAAGCTTCTTTCAGCTGATGCCATAGTTACCGGCATAGTAAATAAGATCCGATAAGCAACAATTCCATAGTAGCTGCACAGTTTTTCAGTTTTTAGATAGACACTGCGTGTTGTGTTCGGTCTCTGTCTCAGATGTGCTACAGTACCCGCGATGGAAAATAGAAGTCCAGTCTAATTTTGTTTCAATTTCTGCTTTGATGTGAAGCAGCCCAACTCTTGTAATTGAGTCTATATATTGCAATGAAATCAGAAAAGACGTGAGCAGTTTCCACGTCGCAAAAACAAGTATGTTCTGTAGTTTTAGTTCGATTGTTGTTTTTTCTCTGAAAATAGTGTTCAAGTCTGAAGCTTTTGCTAGTTAGTTTCAGCCAAGAGTTGCACATGAACGTTTCAGCCGGAGCGTTTTCAGATAAGGAACAGAAAACTTATCACTGATATCTAGTTCTTGGACTGATTACCAACAACGATTGCTTTCGGCTCTCGTGCTGGTGCGTAGTCTTCACATTAGGATGGAGTCACGGGAGAGGCCCCAGTAATTTGGGGGCCCGGGGCAGCCGCCCCGCTCGCCACACCCCAGGGCCGACCTCGCTCCGTCGCGGCTCGTGGCGAAAGCAATCATCCATCGCCGCAATTTAATCATGGGTAAATAATCTAAGGTCCACTTCGTTCAGCTTCTAATTATGGATTTTAGATTATAGGAGAAGCTGTTTTTGGTTGTAAAAGAATTGAATCCGACCGACTGCAACTTCTAGGCCCCAAATCAGGCCAATGAGAATCAACGATAATCAGATTCCAGTCACATTCCAATTCTATGTAGATGACAACTTCTGATTGTGAGGAAAATTGTCTAAAATCTCTCCGTTTAACAAATAATCTATTTTTCTTTTAAATAGAAATAGTGCAAAAACTGGAATAAATGGAAGCCTAAATATCTCTCTCCCTCTCATCTCTACTAGTGCAAAAACTGAAATAAATGGAAGCCTAAATATCTCTCTCCCTCTCATCTCTACGAGAGGGATTTGTTTGGCCACAAAACTAGCCACGAGAAGAGCGGGGCCACGCAAAAAAGAAAAGAAACAATGGAAGCGGCGGGACCCACCGGGGATTCTGGCCCCGGCACCAGGGGACACGTGCTTAATCTTGGGGGGGACCAAGGATGTGCGGTGCTGGATCGCGGCCGCGCGAGCCGTGGAGCGGACGGCCGAGATGGTTCCCGAGGTGGCGCGTGCACGCTTGACGCTTGCGAGCTTGGCTTTTTGCCGTGCCGAGGAGAAAAAGATGCATCTTCTTGGACTGGACGGCTGGGATTATATAGCAGGAAGCTTCTCATCGGGCAATGTTGGGAGGAGGTGGGCCTCGTCCACAGGAGATTTTGTACAAGCAGAAACTTTGAGTGCTACCTTCGTTCCTGACACCGTTAACTTCGAAAGATGGTATCATCCGGATGTTTTTGTTTTAGTTAAATTCAAATTTTGAAAGATATTTTTATGGTTTTTAAGTTGCCTAAATATTAAAACATGAATAAAAGCACTAGAATATTTTTATGTTTTTTAAGTTGCTTTAGTATTTCTGCAATTTGTATTAGAATGTAAAGCATAGAAGCACTCCTCGTTAACTTTTTACGTATGTACGAAAGGTTAAAGTTTGGGCGCCGCTGATTTTACGTACACTAGCATGTTTATAAATTATCATAGAAATACAATACTACAAAAATTATTTCTTATAACAAATCAAACGATATTATATTAATACAATCGATCTAAATATCTAGAAAATAACTCTTAGCTGAAGATTATAAAGTTTGACCAGTCTAAATCAACAGTACCAACCATCATGCAACGGAGGAGTATACTGGCACCTGTGAGGCTGTGACCGTGAGGCTTAGCGCTGCAGACAGGCGCACAGAGACAAAAATTGTGGAGAAGAATCAGGAGGAGACAAGGGAGAGAAGCGCCCGTGAAGGCGGATGCATTGATGCGCACCGTTGCGCCTGCCCCTTGCGCTAGCGCGTGATCTGCTTTCCATTGCGTGATGAGATCGACGTACGTGTCACGTGGTATGTCTTTACGACTTTTCCCCGCTTCACACTCTCAAGTCCTAATCAACCTCACATTATGTGTATGTATGTTTGCATGCTTAATTAGCAGATATACGGAGTAGTATACCAAATGGAGATTTCATTCAGGTTTGTCGAAGGTCCGCTGCTCTGAAAAAAACACCGTCAGCGTCACCATGGAATTGAAGCACGAAGGAATTGAAGGCCGTTACCGCTCGACTAATGCACATGGTTTAATTTCTTAATCTACAAAGATTCATAATCATTCTGTGATATTACAAAAATTAATAATGAAAAAAGCCTCTCTATCATTGCTACATAAAGATTTATATTAGTCATCTCATCCCTGACTATTCTAACCAAAAACCGTCAGTGATAATGATGAGGACCGCATCACAGACAAATCTAACAAAAAAAAACTATCAGTGATGACTATGGTACTCATAACTGACGGTTTTTTTTGTTAGAACCATCTGTGTTGTGTTCTTCATCACTGACCCTTCTAGCAAAAAACTATCAGTGATGACGGTTTTTAGCTAGCACCGTCTGTGATGAGGACACCTATCACTGACCATTCTAGTTAAAAACCGTCGTAATATCTCACTGACGGTGTTTAGATAGAACCATTTGTGATGATCATTTCCTAAAAATAAAGTACAGAGAGCCACGAGGCCCCCGACCAACTTAGGGTTTTTCGAGCTATTTTTGATGTGGGTGTGATTGTAAGGCGATCTGGTGCAAGGAGACGGTGGATTTGGAAGAGTAATTGTAAATCCTTTTGTTCTGGTGATCTAAGGTTAGTAATTGGTTCTAGTTGTATTATATTGAAGATCTAGCTTGGTATAAAGAGAGAATATTTGAAGATATTGGATCTAGCTAGCTTGGTGTAGATTCATTTGTTCTTTGTGTTCTAAAGTAGTAATTGGTTCTAATATGGTATTATATATAATGAAGATATAGCTAGCTAGCCAGGTAAAAAGAAACTTGAAGATACATTTGTTCTTTTTCTTTTTTTATGTAAGAAGCTAGTTAGCTAGTTTGATAAAGATAGGTATGAGAATTTGAAGATCCATTTGTTATTTTTTACGTAAGAAGAAGCTAGATAGCTAGTTAATCTGTGCTCCAATTTAAGAATATATGCATGTGCATGCACTTCTAGTGTACTCCATTATTTAACACTTATTGTTATATACACAGCGTATGTAGATGGACCGAAGCTAGATTTACGCTGTGAATCGGGTGAGTGCCGAGTACATTAATGACGTCTCTGCTTTTAGAATAGCTGCAGAGGAGGATATGCTTAATAAGATGGTCCAATTTATGTCTTGTCCATGCATTGACTGCGACAATATGAGGATGTTTGGTAACTCAGCCCAGATCGAAACGCACTTGATTCTATGGGGTTTTAAAAGGGGGGTATACATGTTAGACCAGTTACAGTGAAGAGCAGATTATACAGGAAACATGCAGTACTAACATCGTCGACGAAGTCGATGATATGCCGGATGATATCTGTCGGTGTTTCGTGCACCGGCAATACGAATTTATGGTCGGATGGGGTCGCGCGCTCCCTCTCCCCGAATGGTCGACTCAAGGAGTCAGATGATGTATACTGGTTCGGGCTGAATGTCCCTACTCCAGTTCGTTCGGTGTGGATGTATTGATCTTTGGGCGATGAACAAGGGGTGTACAAGCGAGGCGGGGAGTCGGCTGTCCGATCCCCTTCGTGCTTTGGCTAGGGAGTCGTGGCTTCCTGGAGGGCCTTTTTCTCTGTCCCCCTTTCCCTCTCGGGCCCCGCCTCTCCTTATATAGACGGAGGAGGCAGGTTACACGGGTGTTTGGGAAATCCACTAGAAAGGGGGCGTGCGTGTCTCGGAGTCTGGCTCCTGTCTTTTCCGACCGTCCCCTGCCCCGAGGCGGGTTGGTGGCTCTGCGATGTGTGGTCTTGCGTGATGACGCCTGGATGGCGCCTCGCGTGGTGCTCTGTCTGCCTCGGCGGCTTTAATGGCGCTTGACTTTACCTTGGCCTCGAGGTGGCGCGCTCCTCTGCGGTGTGCCAGGCGATGGGGCGGGGCTTGACTCGCCGGTGACTCTTACGGCGATCTTTGGGAGAGGCGCCTACCGATACCAGGCGCCGAGGCCAGCTGCGCACAAAGCGTCGTCGACAACGGCGTGGGCCATCTTTGGCCCGTGCGCAGGTGGAGCTTGAGCTCCAATATTAGGCGGTCGGAGCCCGCCGACTGTCCAGGGTCGGCCCTGCACAGGTCGGGGTTCGCTCCCCGCGGCCCAAGTACCTTTCGGCGGTGCTGGGCCTTCGCCGTGGTTGGTCAGCCCGTTCGCGCTTCCGGGCTGATGGGGGTACCCATGGCATGGGTACTCGTCAAGAGCCAGAGCCCCTGAGCGGGTCGGAGAGCCGCTCGGGGTTTAACTTGGCGGTGGTAGCTGCCGGCCCGGAGGTCGGCGACGCTAGGTCGGTGTATCGCTCGGGAGCCGCCGACCTAGAAAGGGCCCAGAAGGCGAGCGCCGGTGGTGTAGCCGAGCCCCCGAGCTGGTCGGAGAGCCGGTTGGGGTTTAGCCCGGCGATGGTAGTCGTCGACCGGAGGTTAAGCGGCGCTTAGGTCAGTATCGCTTGGGAGCCGCGCCGGCCTAGAAAGAGTCTGGTATGGCACCGCTGGTGTACTCTCGAGCCCCGAGCGGTCGGAGAGCCGGTCGGGGTTTAACCCGGCGAGGGTAACCATCGACCGGAGGTTGGCGGCGCTTAGGTCAGCGATCGCTGGGAGCCGTGCCAGACCTAGAAAGAGCCCGGGTGGCGACCGCTGGTGTAGCCCCGAGCGGTCGGAGAGCGGCCGGGGTTTAGTGATCGGACCACTGGCAAGCCACGCTGCTCGTGGGTTTTGAGTCGGGTGAGCGAACGACGCTTTGCCTTCGTCGGCTTGAACGTCGTGCTCGTCGCGAGCTACTATCGGGTAATCCGAGTGGAACCTTGGCGATCTCCTCGAGGGATCGTTTCCAAGACGTAGCTCCGGCGTGGGCGTCGACCCGCCGGGCGTTCCATAAAAACCTTTCCTTACTCGTCCGCATCGGGCTGCCGGTCGTCCGCCAACCGGAGCGCGGTGGCCGCCACTCATCGATGAGCTCGCGAGAGAGTGAGGTATGGTCTCGGGCGGGCCCACGATGATTGGGTCGTCCGCCGACCTAACTAGGGGCCTCTGGGGCTCACCGCAACCCGCCTCGCTCTCTTTTTTACGTGTTGGGGCGGCTTTCATTCCGGTGGCTGGATTCGGCCTTCGTAACCCTCAGCACGGTGCCGGACCTCGGGCGCGAGCCCGTAGGCCGCTTGCTTTCCCGAGGCCGGGCGGCCCAGTAGGCCGTGTTCATACCTTTCTTGGCGTGGGCGCCCGGCCGATGTAGCCGGCGAGTGCCGGTCTTTGCGTGGCGTGCGGCGCGAGGCGTTCGCTCTGTCGGAGCAGTTAATGCCTAGTGGGATTTAAATGGGCTACGGCACGTTACCGGGCGAGGTGACAGGCTGATGGTTCGGCGACTGCGTCGGTTCGCGCGAGGAGGCGTCAGTTGGGCGCGGAGGCCCGCCCGTTCCCGCCAGGCGCCTATAAAGGAAGGGGAGGGCGGCGTGGGGGGAGCAAAACCTTCCGTTCGTGCCTTCTGCAAAAAAGGAAAAGAGAGAAAACGCAAGGGGAGAAAAAAGCTTCCTGCTTCGTCGCGCCGTCCCCCGCTTCCCCACGCACTTTCGAGGATGTCGCTGACCCCGCACTTGGCCGCGGCGGGTCGCTACCTCGGCTTGGAGAGGAAGGAGCTCCTTCCTCCATGACCTCGATCCATTTGGCCGGTGCCGCCGGCCGACCGAGGTCCCGAATCTGGAAGACGGCGAGATAGTCTCGCTGGCGGCCTTCTATGAGCGGGGCTTCGGCCTCCCACTCCACCCGTTCGTCCGGGGGCTGCTTCACTACTACGGGGGGGAAGTTCACCACCTGAATCCGAATGGAGTCCTCCACATTGCGGTCTTCATGACGCTGTGCGAGGCTTTTCTGGGGATCGAACCCCACTGGGGACTCTGGCGCCACTTCTTCTTCGCGAGGCCGCCGTCGGGCGCCGCCGACCTTCTTGGCGCTCTGGCGATCCAACTGCGCCCCCGCCGCAAGTCGCTTTACACCGATGTAAAGCTGCCGACGTCCAACCGGGGGTGGCATAGCGAGTGGTTCTATGTCCGGAACATCGACAACAGTGCCCCGGCCTTCAGTGGGAATCTACCGACGCCGCATCCTTACTGGACCTGGGGTCCCGATGCGAGGGACCGGGCGAAGGTTGATGAGATTCTCGAAAAGCTCGCAGACCTGAAGCGGCGGGGTCTGACGGGCAAGGTGGTCCTCCGTACGTTCATGGAGAGGCGCATTCAACCCCTCAAGGATCGGGCGCATCCCATGTTCGAGTACACGGGGCCGACCGACCCTGCGAGGTCGTCGGAGCGGGAGCTTCCTGCGTCGGAGGTCCTCGCACGTGTGGCCGCAGTTTCCATCGAGGGAGATACCGAGCCAGCGGGCGCGGTGCCTGCGCCGTTCTCGGCGCAGAATCCGCAGAACTTGGTACGTCTAACGGCTCCTGTTTGCTTTTGCTTTGCTCTGCTCCTTCGCCCCCTTAGCCGAGCGTGTTCGTGGAGGGGCTCGGTGGCCTGATCTCCCGCCCCTTGCTTCCAGGGGAAAAAGAGGCGAGCGGCGTAGCGCCGCGAAGCGAACGGCGTGGACGCCGCCCTCTGGCGAAGAAGGAAGCGGCGAGGATCGGAAGAGGAAAGAAGCGCGTGGAAGCGGTCCGCGTGGCGAGAGGTCTCGGCGAGGCCCGAGAGTAGCGGCGACGAAGAGCCGTCGTCGAGCGAGGAAGCGGTTGGCGGAGGCGACTCCGGCGGCGGCTGCGGCAGGTTCGGCCAGCGGGGCGGCGGCCGTGGTTCCTCGGAAGAAACCTCAGCGCAGGTACATCACGAAGATGCGCAGACCCCTCACGCCCCTCGTGGGGCCCGGCAAAAAGGCACGCCAGTGCCGGTTGTTCGCTCCTCTCGGTAAGTGACTTTACGTGCTCCCAGTTTGGTCCTCTCTGGTGCTTTTTCTTCGTAACTCTGATGGGCGTGGTGCGAGGCATACGGGAGAGCGGCGAGTCCTACCTCGGCGGTGAGGAGTCGCACCCTTCCGGTCCCATCCGCGGCGTGGCGGTTGTTGGGAGCGGGACTTCTTGGATCGCTCCGTGGTCTGGGTTTGTCGGCGAGGGACGCCACGAGGGGAGATCTTGCGAGGAGCACTACCGATTGCGGCAATGCAGGAAGAAGCCACGGGCGTGCCTCCGCCCGTGCCGTTATGCAGTGAGGCGGTGTAGTCCGCCGCCGCCCGGGCGCTGGGACCGCCACCGCCCGCACATCGACGGAGACGCCCGCTATCCTTGCCTTTGCACCGCCGGCCGTGGGAAGTCGGCGCGACTCCGCCGGGAAATCTGGGATTTGCGGCGTTGCGACCGTCGGGCGATCCTGTCGCCGCCGCCACCGCCCGCCGGCGGTCCAAGTGTTGCGAGGGCGCAAGCGGCCGCCGCAGACGCCGCTGCAGCGGCGAGAAGTCGAGACAGGCGGCCGCCAGCGTCTTTATCTTGGCCCGGCCCCGACCCGGCCGGGGGGCCTGCGTTCGTTCTAGACGACGAGGCAGAACGCGCGGATTGGAACGCTTTGGAGGAGGAGATGGAGAGGGTCCACGCCGACCTCGCTCGCGCCGTTGACGCCGTGTCCAGGGCGAGGAAGTCCATTGCTCAGGAGTCCCGCTTGGTCAGATAGGTGAGTCTGACGGGGTTTTGTCTTTTGTGCATCTTTTGACCGGAAGCGAGGCGGCCGGGCAGGAATTTGCAGCGCTTGACATCCCGGGCGGTAGACAAGTCGATGTTCCTCCGGCGTTTGCACAGCCGGGGGAGTGCTATAGGGGGAGAGCTGCTCGACGCCCGGAGGGCGCTTGTTGCCGAGCAAGGGAAGGCCGCCGCGGCTGGTCAGCGGCTGGGGGAAGTCACTGAAGCCTTGCGGGAGGCTCAGCGACTTGCGGAGTCCCTGACCACCGAGGGAGAGCGGGCCAGGTCGTCCCTGGCGGATGCTGAAGCGGCCAAGGCTTCTGCGGTCCGCGCAGAATGGGCCGCTCGGGCGGAGGCCACCCGCCTCCGAGAGGAAAACGAGTCGGCCCGCAGGGAGGCCGACCAGCTTCGCGGCGAGCGGGATCTTGCTCGGGGGGAGCTCGCGATGGCGAGGGAGCTTGCCACTCGCGCCGCTTCCGATCGAGAGGCGCTTGCCAAGGTCGAGGAGGAACTTCGTGCCAAAGAAGCCTCCGTGGCTGGTGAGTTGTTCAATCCCTTGGGAGCCCGCTGCGACGGCGTCTTCGACCTTTGTTTTTGTTCTGCAGGCCTGCAAAAAGCCTTAGCGACGCTACCGGAGTCGCGAAGGGTGGCGGTGGAGAAGCGAGATGCGGCGGTCGAGTCCGCGTGACTCGGCCCTTGTGGACAAGCGGGTGGCGGAGAGGGGCGGCGAAACGACGGCGGTGGCGGTCCTCGCGTGGGCATCCAGGTATCTGCGGCCGGCTATTTGGACTTACTCCAGGCCCAGCGCCATCCCCACCATACTCGGATGGGTCCTCGAGCGCGTTGAGGCGTCGGTGCGAAGCGGCGGTGCTTGGCGCTTCCTCGGCCAGTCAACACCGTCTCTTATTATGACGGCGTCGACCTTGAGGCGGTCGGGGCGGTGTTGATCTTGGCCAAAGTGATGAGGAGATCGACGCATTCATGGCGGGTCGACCGTGCGCCCAAGATTGCCCGCCGGATCTCGCATGAGAAATCCTCCGTCGGACGGAGGAGATGATTAGTTTCCTTCTCTTCTTTTTCTTTGTAGTGCATGTAATGAGCGTGATCGCCTGTCGGGCCCGGCGTGTCGGCTGCTTTTGAGTTCTCTTTTTTGTGCCGTCTACCTCGTGCTTCCTCTGTGGTTTGGGCAATCTTACGACCATAGCTATAGGGCGCAGTGCCACGAGAGCGTGGCGTTGCCCCAACTTCGATCTGAAGAAATCACGGGATAGGACAAGCTACCTAGAACGCTCGCCAGCGGAGGAGAGGTGCCTAGGTCGGACCGTCTCCTTCGCGAAGGCTCGCAGTCGGCTAGAACGTTGCCCTGAGTGGGGTGCTTCGACCGTCCTAAGCGTCTCTTGCTCGGAGGGCTTGTTTTCCCCCTCGAGTGCCACTTGAGCCGTAGTCGCGGGCGAGGCCGTAGTACCTTAGTCCGGGAAATAGCGCGAGGTGGATAGCTTGGTCGGTTGAAGTGCGGCTCAGGGTAACGACTTGTGCGCTTTTAACGACGGCCAAAGTCGATCTCTGACTGATCAAGTTGCCTTCCGCTTGGGCAACCTCCTTTTTGCGCGAAATGCTACTCGGGAGCCGTGGCCGCTGGGGCTTAAACTGTAGCATTTGGTTCGAGGAGGTTGCCTCGAGGGAGTTTGTTTGATCAGTTGGCTCGCCGACCTAAATCGAGAAAGGCTCCATCCGACCGGCGCTTGGCCCTTCGCTCAAGTAGCCTCCCTTTTTGCGCAAAGTGCTACTTCGAAACCGTAGCCACGGGGGCGTGGGCTGTAGCATTTTGGTTTTGAAGAGGTTACTATGAGAGAGGGGGGGGCAGCTCGGTCGGAGCGGTTACCGAACATCGATCTAGGTCGACCCACTGGGTCGTAAGGCAGCCCAGAGTGGTGCGTGGGGCTGAGGGTGCGATCGCCACGCACCGCTTGAGTTTTCACAGGTTTTTTGAAAGAGATTTATGTTTTCCTTAGAGATAAGGGCGGATTAACTTCGCCTTGGAGGTCGCGTCGTCTTTGGAAGGCGACGCCGGCTTCCGCTCATTGCAGCGCTCTTGAGGCGCTTCGTCTTCCGTGCCTCCCACACTGTAGGTTATAAAAGGAGAGAACGCTGGTGCGTTCGTTATTCTGCCAAAGCTTCCACAACACTTCCTTCGCGCGTCATGGCGGACCGTTATGCTCAGCTCCACGAGGAAGTATGCGCTCATCAGGCTTGGCTGCATGAGGTGGCGGAGGTCGAGGCCGAGGCTGTTCGCGAGGACATACGGCGAGTTGGCATCCTTGTCGTGGGCGTTCCTCGGCTGCGGGAAGTGAGGGCGCCCGGTGCAAAGGCTGGAGTTGAGGCGCCCGTCTTGTCCATTGTGGCGCACACCAAGACAACGGCGGGCGGTTTGTTCTTGGTTGGGGTGATGCGCCTCCGTGAATGAATAAAGTGTTTCTTTTGCCCTCTGCTCCCTTCTCTTTTTTTCCTTCCTCGAGGATTTTCCACTTTTGCGATCGCCCACATCCGTAGTCTTTTGGGACCGCAACGGGTCCGGCGCAGGCTGTGCTTGTCACCGTAATGGGTTGGTCCGACCAACCGTAGGTCGGTTATTCATGGTCTTCGACATGGGTAGAGTACTATTTTGGGACCTCTGCTTTCGGGGCGGAGGTCATAGTACTTGTGGTAGATCAAGGGCGAGAGAGAGAGAGAGAGCACTCGGTCGATCTTTCGACAGTTGCGACTTCTTTTGTTTGGAAACTTATCGCGATGCAGAGAAGGGGCGGTGATTAGGGATAGAACCTTCTCAACTTCTCTATATTCCACGCGTTTGTAAGGAGATTTCCTTCGGTGTCCTTAAGACGGAAGGTGCCGGGCCGGAGGACTTCCGCGACGGTGAAAGGGCCCTCCCAAGGCGGGGAGAGCTTGTGCCTGTCCTTCGCGGATTGGACTTGACGTAGTACCAAGTCGCCCGACTTGAAGGAAGCGACCGCGAACTCGTCGGCCGTGGTAGCGGCGCTTTACCGGGTATTTTGTCGATCAGTAAGACCGCGACGTCTCGAGCTTCGTCGAGTCGGTCGAGGTCATCTTGCTGTTCCTCGATTGCCCGTGCGGCGTTGTAGTTCTGTACCCTTGGCGCACCGTACTCAAGGTCGGTCGGGAGGACAGCCTCTGCTCCAAACACCAAGAAGAAAGGAGTGAACCCGGTCGACCGGGTCGGCGTGGTTCGCAGACTCCAAAGCACGGGTGGTAGCTCGGCGGCCCACCGTCCCGCGAATTTCTTCAGTCGGCTGAAGATTCGTGGCTTGAGTCCTTGGAGGATCATGCCGTTGGCTCGCTCGGCCTGGCCGTTGGCTCGGGGGTGTGCCACTGCCGCCCAGTCGACTCGGATATTGAAGTTGTCGCAGAACTCGAGGAACTCCTTTCCCGTGAACTGCGTCCCGTTGTCGGTGATGATGGAGTTGGGCACCCCGAACCGGTAGACAATATCGCGGAAGAAGCCTGCTACCTGGGCGGCGTGATCTTTGTCAGCGGCTAGCCGATCCACTTTGTGAACTTGTCCACGGCGACAAGCAAGTGAGTGAAGCCCCCGGGCGCCTTTTTGAAGGGTCCGACCAGGTCGAGCCCCCAAACCGCGAAGGGCCACATGATGGGGATCGTCTGCAGAGCTTGCGCAGGAAGATGCGTTTGTCTGGCGAAGAATTGGCATCCTTCGCAGGTGCGGACGATTTGGGTTGCATCTGCTACGGCGGTCGGCCAGTAGAAACCTTGTCGGAAGGCCATTCCTACCAGGGACCGCGGCGCGGGATGGTGTCCACACACCCCGCCGTGGATGTCCAGCAGAAGGTGCTTCCCTTGGTCGGTCGAACGCGCCGAAGGATTCGGACGGGCTCCTCTTGTTGTGGGCACCTTCGACCAGGACGAAAGACTGAGCCCGCGGGGCGTGGCGCCGCGCCTCGGTGGTATCGGCGGGGAGCGACCCGTTTGTCAATCGATCGACAAACGGTTGCCTCGATCGGTTTCGGCCAGTCGGGGCGCCCAAATCCGACCAGGCGGTGAGCATCTGGCGAAGATCGGCGAGGCGCCCGCCTTTGAAGTCGATGGCGCCCTCGACGCAGGTCCAAGCGGATTGATGGGCTGCGAGGTCGGAAACGAAGATCCCCGAGGAACCGGCCCTTTTCGGAGGCGAGGTTGGCGAGGAGTCGGCTTCGCCCGTTGTAAGCGTCGGTATTTGTGATGGAGCTCGAAACCCTTGAACTTCTCCTCGAGTTTGCGGACCTCCAGGCGATGGCGGCCATCCGAGCGTCCACGGGGCTCGGTGGCTTTCATCACTTGGTCGACAACCAGCTTGGAGTCGCCGTGAGCGTAGAGCCGTCGTGCGCCTAGGTCGGCGGCGATTCGAAGGCCGTTGACGAGGCCGTGCTCGGCGACATTGTTGGTAGCGTCAAAGAGTAGGCGGATAGCATACCGGAGCTTGTTGCCGAGTGGGGAGATGATAACGATCCCGCCGGCCCCATTCTTGGTGTAAGACCCATCAAAGTACATCGTCGATTACTCGGGTCTTCGACCCGCTGCGAGGACTTGCGCCGGTCCACTCGGCGGCGAAGTCCGCCAAGACACAGGACTTGATCGCCGTCCTGGGGCGTCACGATATGTCGAGGCCAGCGAGTTCGAGCCCACTTGGCGATTCTTCCGGTGGCGTCGCGGTTGCGACGACTACTCCGAGCGGCGTGGAGGTTACCACGGAGATGGGGTGTCGATCGAAGTAATGGGCAAGCTTCCTCTTGGTGATGAGTACCGAGTAGAGTAACCACGTATCGAGGATATCGGACCTTTGTTTCGGAGAGCACCTCGCTGACAAAGTAGACCGGTCTCTGCACCTTGAAAACGCGGCCTTCCTCTGCTCGCTCCACAACAAGTGCCGCGCGGACGACCTGAGTCGTGGCGGCGATGTAGAGGAGTAAGGGTTCTGTGGCTCGGGCGACGGGGCCGGAGGTGAGGTCGAAAGGCCTTTAGTCGACTAAAGGCTTCACGAGCTCGTGGAGTCGAGAAAAGTGGTCGGACTTCTTCATCGGTTTGTAGAGTGGCATCCCGCGTTCAGAGGCGGGATCACGAGCGACTTAGCGCCGCGATGCACCCCATCACCTTTGAACTCCCTTGAGATCATTGATTGGCCCCATCCTCGCGATAAGCGAGATCTTGTCGTGGTTGGCTTCGATGCCGCTTCGGAGACAATGAATTCGACAACTTGCCCTTGGGGACCCGAAGACGCATTTCTGGGGTTGAGCTTTATCTTGAAACCGTCGGAGGTTCGCAAAAGTCTCCTCCAGGTCGGTGATGAGTTCGTCGGCCTTCCTGGTTTTGACAACGATGTCGTCGGCGTGAGGCTTCGATGTTACGGCCAATTTGGTCAGAAAAACACGCTGCATACATCGAGTGCGTGGCGCTGCGTTTTGAGACCAAAAGGCATCATGGCGTAACGATGCGAGCCGTGCGGGGTGATGAAGGAAGTCGCAAGTCGATCGGACTCCTTCATCGCTATCTGGTGGTAGCTGAGTAGGCATCCAAAAAGAAAGGGACTCGCACCGGCGGTGGAGTCTGACGACTGGTCGATGCGAGGTAATGGGAATGGATCTTTCGGACGAGGCCTTATTGAGGCTCGTGTAGTCAACACACATTCTCCATTGCCCGACTTTTTCTTTACAAGGACGGGATTGGCGAGCCACTCGGGGTGACGCACCTCCCTTACAAAGCCGTGCCAAAAGTTTGGCGATTTCTTCCCCAATGGCCCGACGCTTTTCTTCGTCGAAGCAGCGTAGTGACTGGCGGCCGGTCTAGATCGGTCGAATGCTCAGGAGTGCTCGGCGACCTCCTTCGGGACTCTTGGCATGTCCGAGGGTCTCAGCGAAGACGTCTCGGTTTGCTTGGAGGAAGTCGACAAGCGCGCCTTCCTATTTGGTGGTGAGGCGGCCCGATCCGCACGGTCTTGGCGGGATCTTCGGGATCAATGGCGACCTCTTCGTGACCTCCGCGGACTTCAAAGACCTAGGCCCCCACTAGCTGGAGTCGGGGCGGATCCGAGACCTTCTCCCTGGTTAGGCGAGCTCGGAGCGGCGACCGCCGAGGCCAATTCACAATTTGCTTTGCTCGCGGTTGTAAGCGGTGGAAGGATGCGCCACGGTGATGACACCTTGTGGCCCTGGCATCTTCAGCTTGAGATAGGTGTAGTTGGGGACTGCCATGAACTTCGCGTAGCAAGGTCGTCCCAGGATGGCATGGTAGGAGCCGGGAAAGTCCACAACCTCGAAAGTGAGGCTCGGTGCGGAAGTTGTCAGGGCTCCGAAGGTGACGGACAGCCGACTGCCCGAGGGGATGGGCCTGTTGGTGCAGTGCGACGCCGTGGAAGGCGCCTGCTCGGCCGGAGGCGGAGCGGGGGACCCCAGGGCATCGAGGGTCTCAACATACATGATGTTGAAATTTCTGCCGCCGATCCATGAGCACCTTGGTCGGCGCCGTCCCCACGATGGGGTCGAC
The DNA here is from genome assembly GCA_036346355.1 of Rhipidocladum racemiflorum. Lineage (NCBI taxonomy): Eukaryota > Viridiplantae > Streptophyta > Magnoliopsida > Poales > Poaceae > Rhipidocladum > Rhipidocladum racemiflorum. The sequence goes on from CM070584.1 coordinate 54,671,000, forward strand.
GACGGCGGAGTAAGCGTCCGGTGCGGGATGTGGTCGGGGTGGTCGGTCCGATCGAAGGCGTCGGGCATTCCGACCACCAGTAGGAAGGCACGGCCGGGTCGCCGTGTGTACCTCTCGGTGGCGAGTTTCCGCCGCTTGTCGACATAGCACTCCGTCCCTCAGAAGATCATGAGGCGGCCGTCGCCGTGGGAACTCGTCGGTGGCTCATCGCCCTTTGCCCGTCGGGTGTCGGTCGCGCTTCTTCACTTGCCCCGTGATGTCGTGGGGTTTCCGGAGAGGAACCGCCAGGACTTCGCGATCCGATACTTGTGTTTGGCGGGATAGTCGTGGTTCGGGCACGGACTATCCATCAAATTCTCGAATCGGTCGGGAGTGCTGAGCCTGCTTTGTTTGGCGGAGTCGGTCGGCGGCCAGCGACCATTCGGCCTTCAGCGACCTGCTTCCCCTTCCGCTTCCTTTTGTCGGGCGGTCGGAGGGGCGCAGCTCGAGGTCGGTGTCTTGTGGGCCGTCTTCCTTTCGAAGATGGCCCCCATTACCTCCTCGCCGAGGCGTGGTTGGTGGCGATGTCGAGGAGCTCCTTGGTGGTCCGGGGTTTCGCCTGACCCAACTTGTGGACCAGGGCCTCGCCGCGTGGTGCCGTAGATGAAACGCCAAACGACGTCGGCGTCGCGGATGTCGGGGAGCTCGTTGCCTTTCTTTGGAGAAGCGGCGGATGTAGTCCGGAGGGTTTCCCATTTCCGCTGCGGCTCTTCAAGTCGAGGAGTTGCCAGGGCGTTTATCGTGCCCTGGAAATTCCCGACGAAGAGGTTCGTCAGTCGGCCATTGCCGATGGTGTCCGCGGCAGGTACTCGAGCCAGGCTCGTTGAGTCCGCAAGGTAGATGGGGAGTCTTGGATGATGAAGAAGTCGTCCGTCGCTCCCCATTTCGGCAGCGAGCCGGTAGTCTTCTAGCCAAACATCGGGGTTGGTAGCCCTGTGTGCCAGCTATGTTGGTCGAGCCGGAATGCAGTCGGGAAATCGGCGTTGCGGATGCGTGGGTGAGCAGCGTGGCCCAGGACTGTCGAATCCTGGGTCGGGATGGTTGCGTCGCCCGCTATCGGCGACTTGCGAGGGTGCTGCTGCATCGGTAGCTCTCCTTCGCGCCTCGAGGGTGGTGCGAAGATCATACTTATCCCCTAGGCGATGGCGCACCGGGTGTATGATGCCTGGGGAGCTCGTGAGCGGGGCCGTCTTGGCTGGGCTCGTCGATCTGCGAGAGTGGCCGGCGGCCCGAGGTGGCGCCCGTCCGTCGGGAGCGAACCTTGAGCGCGGCTGAACGACAAGACGTTCTACCACCGGAGGTTCGATAGGTGGCCTTGGCCACGGCTCCGTTGGCTCAGGCAGCCCTCGGGCGGCATTGCCGCCGCGGCAATGTTACGGTTGGCGTGAGGGAAGAGCGGAAGGCCGTTCGTCTCCTCGATAGCCGATGCACTGGCCAGCGCACGCGCGTAGACGGAGGTGGTGGGTTAGGCCGACGGCGCTCGATTCGCCTGGAGCTTATCGAGCTCGGCCTTCGAGCTTCTAACTCCTCGTGGCCCATCGCCGAAGGTCAGCGGCGTTGTAGGTCTTGTCGTCGTCTTCCGCCGGGATTCCTCCCGCCGCGCCGTCGCGCGGGAGGAGGGTCCCGAGGTAGCGAAGTGGAGGATGGCTCCGCCGCACCCGTCATGTTGCACTCGCGGAGTAGGCCCTACGAGGGGACACTCCTTGTCGGAGCTAGAGCCATGGGTGGAGGAATCCGCCATGAGGTCGTGGAGGAAGCCGCGTAGCCGCCATGGCCACGAGCTGCGAGCTCGTGGAAGCGGCTCACGCCGCCGCCGCATCCGTAAGGCGATGTCGCCGAAGCGCCGGCGCGAGCAGGCTCGCCAGCGGCCCGTCTCGAGGCCTCGGTGAGGTTCTTGAGGCGTCGGCAAGCGTATCGAGCTAGCGGGCGCCGGTCCAGGCGGCGGCGGGAATGAGAACAAGCTCTCCTTGGCGGTAGCAGCGAAATCGAGGCGCCAAAGCGGATCCAGCCCTCGACATCGGGCGAATCGTGGTGGGAGGAGGCCATCGAGGAGGAGAAATGGGAACCCGAGGATGAGGATGTCGGTGAAGACGCCGCGAGGGCCCCTACCGGGCGCGCCAACCAGCCGGTGTTTCGTGCACCGGCAATACGAATTTATGGTCGGATGGGTCGCGCGCTCCTCTCTCCCGAATGGTCGACTCAAGGAGTCGAGATGATGTATCTTGGTTCGGCTGAATGTCCCTACTCCAGTTCGTTCGGTGTGGATGTATTGATCTTTGGGCGATGAACAAGGGGTGTACAAGCGAGGCGGGGAGTCGGCTGTCCGATCCCCTTCGTGCTTTGGCTAGGGAGTCGTGGCTTCCTGGAGGGCCTTTTTCTCTGTCCCCCTTTCCCTCTCGGGCCCCGCCTCTCCTTATATAGACGGAGGAGGCAGGTTACACGGGTGTTTGGGAAATCCACTAGAAAGGGGGCGTGCGTGTCTCGGAGTCTGGCTCCTGTCTTTTCCGACCGTCCCCTGCCCGTCCCGAGGCAGGGTTGGTGGCTCTGCGATGTGTGGTCTTGCGTGATGACGTCTGGATGACGCCTCGCGTGGTGCTCCTGTCTGCCTCGGCGGCTTTAATGGCGCTTGACTTTACCTTGGCCTCGGGAGTGGGCGCACTCCTCTGCGGTGTGCCAGGCGATGGGACGGGGGCTTGACTCCTTCGGTGGCTCTTCTGACAGTCTTTGGGAGAGGGCCGCCTACCCCGGTACGGACGCCAGGGGACGCTGCGCACAAGGCAGTCGTCTGACACTGGCGTGGGCCATGCTGGCCCGTGCGCAGGTGGAGCTTGAGCTTCAATATTAGGCGGCCGGAGCCCGCCGACCGTTCGGGGTCGGCCCTGCACAGGTCGGGGCTCGCTCCCCGCAGCCCAAGTACCTTTCGGCGGTGCTGGGCCTTCGCCGTGGTTGGTCAGCCCGTTCGCGCTTCCGGGCTGATGGGGGTACCCATGGCATGGGTACTCGTCAATATCGATTATGCTCCCCATGAGGATAGGTTGCAAGATGATAATTTGGAACAGATGCCATGTGATGCAAAAGGGAAATGTGATGACAAAGAGTATGGTGAATTTCGGGGCTTGATAGATGACTCGGAAAAAAGAAAAACATAGAAAGACCTCCCGTTAATTATAGATGTATTAGTCATATAAATGAAGTACAAACACAAAGCAATCCATTGTTTTTAAGTCTCAAATGCATGGTTGAGCCTTGGCGAAAGAATGATTAGCCCCTGAAATTACGTGAAGTCGTAAGCAATCAATTTCGGTATAGTAGCTAGCTAGCCGGACGGTCTTGGGTAATTAGGCAACGCGCTAATATTCCATAACATGTGTAACACTGTTCACATGACTGACACTTGCCACACCCGGGCTAGCTTGCACAATTTATTTGAAAGCCGAACTAGATAATCAAGCGTATGTTAGGTTAGCTAGCTAGCTAGCGGCATCGTCGTTCGCTTTTCAACAATGTCCTATGTATGACCTGTCGATCCAGAAGGAACGACGACGATCTATATAAAGCTAAGGTAGGAGAAGCGGAGTGCAACGAAACGTGGTGAGATGCTGATGGCTATGGCCAAGAGTTTGGTGGTTCATTCGGCCAGCTGGCCAGCGCCTAATGCTGTAATGCATGTGTGTTTCGTTTTCACCGTGGCTAGCTGTGCACCTCGTGCTGTGGAAGTTATCTGTGGTCAAGCACATATTTTTGGGCGCTGATTTCGAAAAACTTGCACGTACAAGTGATGCCTCGGGGACAGGGTTCACAGGACCGCATTGAGCCGGTTCAAAACCCTAAATCGATCGGTAAACCGATTTAATTAAAAAAAATTAAAAATTTTGAAAAAAAAATTATGCGTTGTAAACTAATCGAAAATCGACGAAAACCGCTCCAAAAACTGGCCGCCCAGAAGGTTTAACTCGCCAATCGGTTTTGCGAGAAAATCGACAAAACCGATAGGTTTTCGAGAAAACCTAGCGATTTTCGTTTTTTTTCTTTGAATTTGTTTTGAATCTTTTTTTTCAAACGTTCGGTTTCAAAACTCTTCGGTTTTTGACGATTTTTGTTCGATTTTCACGATAAACCGGTACTGCCGAGACCTCGTTTTTTAATTTGAAAACGGTTTGATTAACCCTGCTCGGGGATCTTGGAATAGCTTTGATATGCTTTGATTCACAAATTAATGATCTAGATCATGTACTCCATCTGTTGATTTTTGTAAGTTTATATGACAATTAAAGTTGCATTAAAATTTAAAAAAAGTATGAGAAAAAATGACTTACATGTCCCCACGTAATTGTCTTGGAAGATGAAAGCTATACTTTATGTAGGTGGTAATGAATAAATGTATATGATTGAGAGAGAATAAATAAGGATATAGAAGGAAAAACCTAATTAAATTTACATGCAAATCTTATATTTATAAATAAGATCATTCAAAAAAGTTAGCATCGATCATAAGGAGGAAGAAAGGACTGTTGTTTTTTCCCTTCGTACGTGCATGTAAGAACATGAACACTGGTTTTTCTTGAACATACTAGTTTCACACTTTGCAACTTCGATCCGCGCGCACATGATCTATCGTTAGAATAGAGCAAAATAAAGTAAGAATCGTTACCTTTATTTTCTTTAGGGCAATCATTACATTATAATTTGACTAGCCGCCCGCGGCATATATGTTGACACAGCAAATCATCACGCCAAACATGCAGCGAGAAACTACCGAGATGAGCGCGTGCATGCTCATTGAATTGACCATATACTGTACAGATGCACTCAAGCGGTCAGCCGTTTTTGCCGGTCAAGAATATATGCATATATATGCATGCACGCACCAAAGTCGCCGAACATATATGAATGTACGTAGCTTGCGATAGCATACTTCACGTTATGCATAAGTTCATTGACGTTGATCGAGGCGCCCGGCCGGGCGTGCGTCAGTATCAGGAATGAAATGATTTACATGGAAGAAGAACATACACACAACATGCAACAAATTAACAAACATATCATCGTACTTATATCCGACGCGTTAAGTGTTTATTTGACCTAGCTAATGCGTGCACTGACTGTCAAGTTACATGCATGGAGCATGGCCATTCGTACGATACAAGTCAGACAAGTGTGTTGGCAATATGTTTAAGTGTAGACTTTACTTTTGTACTTATCAACTGGAAAATAGTTAAAGTGAAGACAAATTAATAAGCTAGCATTACAAGTCATGCACACTAGCTGGAGTATATAATTTGCGTCTCTCTCTACGGCCACCTCGGCCAGCTGCTTATTAAACCAGTAAGCCACACAATATTCCCTAAACAATTTTTTTAAAAAGGTAATGAATAGTAAGAACCACACCGTACCGAGCATGAGTTGAATGGTTTGGCTTGTTTTCCTCTATCAATTCATCTTTTTTTGGGCGAGGATCAATTCAATTTGTACTGTATTTGTTTGATTGGGCCTTATGTATTCCTTTGTTTTTCGAGAAGACAATATACTCACATCCTTTTATTCTGTATTTAATTACCCCCCCTACGTGCTAGATATTTCGTCAATTGTGTCGTATATATAAACCTGATCAGACACGTTGAACGGTTCCTGGCTTGAAACTAATTAACGCAGATATATATACACGTCGTCGATCCATCCCAATAAATTCAGGTCGAAACCTGACCGACGCATTCATGCATTCATCTGCGTGGGGCACACATGGTATTATGGTCCTGAATGAAAGCTTCCAAGTTGACACATCATAATTCAACGTATCCATCTTCACAAGAGGTTTTCTTGCTAGGTACTCCCTCCGTTGGAATTTAGAGGGCGTATTAGGTTTCGTTAGGACAAGGCTTTGACCAACAATTACTCTATTAGTATATAATTTTTATGACACAAAATTGATATTAGCAGATTTGTATTCAAAAGTACTTATATATAATTATGATTTTGTGTTGTATAAATGATATATTAATAAAGTAATCATTGGTCACAGTCTTGTCCTAACGAAACCCAATACGCCCTCTAAATTCCAACGGAGAGAGTATATATCTAGCTTCCGGCTCACAGATGCGACAAGCTACCAGCTGAAAAACTAGCTCGATCGTAATATCAACCTCATCTACATCATGTACAGCAACTCTGGGACAGACAGAGTACACTTAATTAATTACCAGCTAACTCCGCTGGGCAAGATATCATGCGGTGCTAACCGCAGGCCGGGATCGATCACAGAATTAGCTAGGGCTGCATGTGACCGCGGCCACGTGAGACATGCATGCATGTATGGGCATGGGCGAACCAACCGTTAGCTGGTGCCTCCTTGTTCAACGTACTCGCATCTGAGCCGTCGCTTTCCTTCCACGATCGATTAGCTAGCTGTGTAGGTAGAGCCGTGCAGGGACCGAATGGATTAATTGGCGAGTGAGCTAGAGCTCAATTATGCGTCCATGGTGCCATATAGGAGGCATATAGCTTTCATGCGAGTGGCTAATTAACTAGCCTAGACAACGCTTTTGCTGCAAGGAAGGCGGAAACAATCGGTTGAACGATCGACGATGATGTGTGGGCCCCCGGGCAGGACACAGCGTCCTAACGTGCACGCCTGCATCACGGGAAGTCCCTGCTGTCCCTAATCTCTAGATGAAATATATATTGTCATGAATGTGTTGTAACCTTAGTTAGCTACATCATTTCTTGGATTAATTCCGGCAGGGCTGAGGATCTTGAATACAATCAATCGATAATTATATGGTGCACATACAGTGGTAGTTCATCCGGTATTAAGCACGCGCGGTTTTGATACTTATTTTTATTGTTGCAAGGCGACATGCATATATATAGTACTGGTTTTGTAGTACTACTTCAGGTACATGTTAATCATGTCTAGCTAATTAGATATTAGTGTAAGTGCAGCGCGCAATTATGAAAGGGACGGGCTTGGAAACGGGAAGCCAGAGCGAATGGGCACTCATATTGTAACCGATTGATTTTGTTGTACGTACGGGCTCTGCTATATGACACACCCATGCATCTTGTTTTTCCCCCCTTTTGCTTGGATCCTCTGCAACGTGGGGATTTGATTCGCAAGAATATCGTACATGGTTGATTATATATATATGCTTAATTTTTAGTCTCTCTCACGACCTGTGATCGATGTGAGTAGGTGCGGTTAGTTGCACCATATATATGATAATGAATTAATCTTCCTCTGGGTTGATCACTCGTTGATTTGTGGAGCTCCTAAAACAAAAACAAAACAAAAAAATACAATTTCCAAACAAGTGGGGAAAGGGAAATGGGAACAAATAGCGAATAATTAGGGAGGCCGGCATGCACGTTGTGCCTTAGGTCGTGGTTGGAACAGTGGGACAGCTAGCTTTGGTACGTGATGCTAACCGCACGCACGGGACGGCACGAGTTAGGGCGAAGCAGCAACACGCCAACATGGGCACTAGCTAGGCTCCGATCGACCACCGAGTATATACAACCTACACGTGCCCCGCACGGTGGACCCACCGGTGAGCCTGAAACGAGACAGCGTCGACAAACTGCGAATTTTTTGTTATTTAATATTTATTTTAAATCTTTTTTTCAAATCTAATCGATAGAAACACAAAATTGCAAAAATAAGCACCCGTCGCCCCAATATGAGGCGATCGCGCATATTAGGCGATCGGTACCTGGATGGAAAACAAGCACTTGTACAAATGAACAAGTGAAGGAGTGGATTTACCAACATATTTTGCATCCAGTACCTATCGCCTAATATGGGCGATCGCCTCCATATTGGCGATGGCCTATTTTTGCAATTTTGTGTTTCCATCGATTAGATTTGAAAATATGATTTAAAATAAATATTAAATAAAAATAGATTGGACAAACTGCTGTGTAAAGGTGAACACACGAATTAGAGGGCCATGTTTGGGGGATCGTGTTCTCCGGCCCAAAAAGCTGGGCCTCTCGCGTTGTAAGTAGGCTAGGACCTGGCCCAGCGCATGTGCTGGACCGTGGTGAGAAGCCCGCTCCGCGGTGCGGCGAGCCACCTGCTATGGATGGGATGGGGTCGGCACCGCGATGCACGGGGGAAATGACGCTCGCGGGACCGTTTGGGGAAATGCAAGTGCAGCAGCGTGCGTGCGTGCGCTGCCCCGCGCGTCGGTCACGTATGCCGGTCAGAGACGCCCGCGAGAGCAATAACACAAGGGTTTACAATAATTTCTCCGACGGTAATCGAATGAAATTTAAAGTCAAATTTAGCGGTCAAATCACAATAAAAAAATCGAAAATCGATTGATTTTAACGACTTTCGACCGTTAAAATATCAAACCTATTAATACTAATTTTATAGAACTTTTGAATAATTTTTTTATTTTATAGAATTTTTTAAATTTAAATTTAAATTGAATCGGTTTATCGACCGGTTCCGTTTATTGAGCTGGACAGTGGCGGTACTAGGGGGGTGCCGGGTATGCCACGGCACCCCCAAAATTTTTAGAAACTATATATATATATATATATATATATATATATATATACATAGGTATATTCAATAGATTAAATATGTTGATGAATTTATTTTGATTTTTGATAGTTTGAGATTTTTAAAACCTTAGAACTATTTATATTACTTTTAGCAAATTTCAAATATATATGTTGTATTTATGATATTACAAAATGATTATACAAGACTATATATTACAATACCATTTTGAGCTCGAAAATCGCCACTTCTCATCACCGATTTTTGTCGAAAATCGGTAGAAACTGAATGGTTTCGAAATCAAACTCTTTGAACTCGGTGGTAAAAAAAATATGAAAATTGACTAATTTTGTTGATTTTTGACCGGTTTTCTTTGAAAATTTGGCAAACTAAGCGAAATAATTTGGAAACCGATTTTTGATTGATTTTCGAGCAATTTTCACCAATTTTCGAGTGGTTTACGTCGTACAAATTTTTCTGAATTTTTTGAATCGAACCGGTAACGGTATAGTTTATCGAGCCGGCTCGATACGATCAAAAATCATGATTTTTGTTAATATTTGAAACTATGTGTACACCCATCAGAATTTTTGTAGTTCCGCCACTGGAGCTGGACCGATACGCACATGATTTTCGAACGATGTTGATCGATATTTCAAACACTGTAACGCTGTCTGTTCAGGTGTTCATTTGGTTCGATCGCGAGTCCGCGACCTTGCGCGCTTTGAACTTGCGAAATGTTTCGGCCTTTTATCTTGGTAGAGTGCTTCCGTGGAGCCCAGCTTTGCTTTTGCGATTCCTTATGCCTCTTTTGCGCCAGCTGGGCCTTGGCCTGCTGGTGGCTGCGGTTCCACGTACAATACCCTATCCTAATTCCTACCCTTCGCTTTCCTTCATCTTCTCCGGAGCAAACAAATCACCACCGTTGGCTGCTAAAAGTTGTAGTACTACTGTACTAGCACCCAATCATGGTGATGATACATTAATTGCTAAGTTTCAAAAAAATTTGCTAAATAGTACTACACGCTGCCACTGCATTTATGCCCTGTTTGGTAGAGCTTTAGCTCCATTAGATTCGTGGAGCTTCAGCTGTTGGTATATTAAGAGTATTTAGGTGGGCCATCTTGTTTATATTTTAGAATAAAAATATAAATTTAATTCATTTTATTTTAGCCTATAAGTTTTAGATCTGAGGAAGAGCTGAAATCTGGAACTCTACCAAACAAGACCTTACTACTTAACAGCTCACTTTGGAATTTCAAACAGTGATTGACTAACAGGTGATTGGGCTTAAGCATCTCTCGTAACGTCCTACACCTATCCATGGATGGCAATGCGAAGGATTGATCGATGCTAGCTACCGTCGCTAGACAAGGACACAGTGTAGGTGAAGGATCGAAAAAGGCGATCAGAGCATCTTCAAAAGACTCCCTGTCCCAATTTCTTATCCTAAATTTTGAGGAATCGTGAGTACAGCGGCTCAAAAAACATCTCTTCCTACCGCGTTACCTAAATTTAGGGAAGGGAGATAGACTCTCGAAATTATAGGAATCTCTCTCCCTTCCCCATCCGATTCCCCATCGTTCAGAGCAACGGCCACCCGTGCCCGCGAGGACCGGCGAGAAGTCGAGTGGAGTCTTCCACCGCCGGTTGGTTTCAACACGGAGTCCACGCCACTCTCCTCCTCCTCCTCATCCTCGAAATAACATGATTTTCAATTCGCAGAAATGGTCAAGTATCAAAACCATATGGAAAAAGATGTTTATGCTTTTAAGAGACTGGAACCCGATATTCAAGAAGGAGATGATATCCACTGTGATCTTGTTTTGCAAAATGTTGGAGGAAAAACTGCATGCGCCAATGGCTTTGTGCCTGTGAATAGATTGAGTATAAATGTCAATGCAGGTATGGAAGGAGAGGAGGCTGCACTTGATGAAATCCCTGAGGAATTAGCGCTGTTATCTGCATATTTGAAGAACCTGATAGGCTAACTAGTGCCAGATGCCCACCGAGCAAAAGGAGGAAATGAAACAGGATTTTCTTAAGTTTCCTAGCATTGTTTTTGTATGGCTGGAATCGTATGGCTTTTTTTCTTGTTTTGTTAGGACTTTTGGGGCTTACGTTCTGCTCTGAAAAATGAGCTTTTTGCTGTGCTTGTTGTTTCAATCTGGGGGTGCCCCGCAGCTGCCGCTACGTCACGGCTTCATGATATCCCAGCGCCTAGCGATCTTCTTCGCCCTGGGAAGTTTTGCAAAGTTTAAGTCTTTTTGAGGTTTTTTCAGTTATGCTCAGATATGAGCTTTCATGTTGTGCTCAAACTGTAAGAATCTGGCTAGTTTCTGATAATAGAAACCGGGGCATCCGTTTGGTTGGTGCCCTCTTGATCTAAAAAAAAAAAATGGCCTCACCGCGAGGGATCCCGCCTGCCAGGCACTAGCGGAGGACGTCAACGGTGCCGGTGAGTCCCGGAGCGAGGCTCGGCGCTGTGGTATCTGACGGTGCCGCCACCTCATCCTTGCTGTTTGCCGCGCAGCTTAGCGACCTCACGCTCTCCGGCCACCTCCACTGCAGTGCATTGTGCAGCTCCTCGAGCACATCATCGATGACGTCAGGGCCAGAAGGTTTGCTTCCTCCTCCGCCTTCACCTCCCCCACCTAGTTCGATGTTTGATTGCCTGCGATTTGGCCAGTTTAGGTTAGGGTTTGTGCCTGCATAGTAGTGAACTAATGATGCATCAAATATTTTATTCCATTGACCTGTTTATGACATCATTCGAATTAGTGCTGCTTGAATTGAATTATGTAATCGCTTTTTATTATCAGAATAGTCCTGGGGTACTAATTTGGGGTGATTAGGTTGATTTGTGATCCAGATTGGTGCTGCTTGCCAACAGTTAGTTGATTGATTTTCTGTCCTACCGATCACAAAATAGTGTGTTATGTGGTTTGGTACATATGTTGTGCATATTCAGGGATTCAAGTTGTGTGGGCAAAGTAACTAATGTGTGGTTAGCAGTGTGAATCACTAGAGTTGGTGCTAATTTTCTTTCTACATTATTGTGTACAACTGATTTGCTGGTAGAGTAGTGATAACTAGGATATATTCTAAATTAGGAATTTATGTCTTCCTGTTAAGCTGACTGGTTGCAATATCTGTAGGATTATCATCATTCTGAACATGGAAGTTCTTGTTTCAGAGTGTGAGATCATTGGGAATCCAGAAATGCCTTCATCAACTGGATTTTCTAACTTGAATCCCATGAGAGTGGAGCAATTTAACGGAGCAGCTCAATATAATTTGATGGTTAGCTATAAAAGCAAGAAAAGTGAATGATGTCATTGGCTTCTACTCAGGCAATATCTAGGGATTTTGGTTTCTTAGCTGCATTCAAATCATCAGTGGGAAAATTATTTGGATGATGAATTGATTGGAAAGTCTCTTCTTGGTGAACTGGCTATTTACCATAACTAGCAGTATGCTGTCCAGTGCAATAGAAAGTTCCTTTTTTTTAGGGGATTGATATTCAAAATTATGTAATATCTAGTATTCAAGCAGAAATCGATAATTGTAGTTCATTGCTCAATTTAGAATTTTGGATAATGCTACTTCTGCCTTATCTTTCCTCTACCTAGTATATATACTGCCATTGCATTGGCATTCCTCTACTTTTGCAGATTCTCAAAAAAAAAAAAAAAAAAAAAAAAAAAAGTGCCGCAAAATCTGAATGAATAGTGCCTCCTAATTCAATATGAAATGAGATTTTGCAGTGCTGCTTGCATTGGTTATCCTGTTTCTCAGTTGAATTGACTGGGTACATTTTTTGTGCAGAAATATGCTTTCCATGTGCGTGTCAGTGATAAATATCATGCCATATTTTGAAGACCAGGATAATATTTCTGGCTGTATCCTTTCAATTTGTCAGTGTTTTTTCCTATTCAAAGGAATCAGTTTGAACTCGTGTTACATTAAAGAAATTACTGGTTAACTATTTCTCTTTACACTTCACTATTAGCTTTGTCTTACAGCCAATAGCATTTGTGGAAGTCCTTAGTTTCAATCAGATATTGTTGACAAGAACATGAAGAAGCTAGAGAAGTTTTAGCATGAGAAGACAACCGAACATGGTGCATGGCAGAGAAACCGAGGCCTCTAACGGTGGTTTGACATGTAGATATATTTTTGTAAAAAATGTCTTAGATATCTCATGCCTATGATACTCTCTTTTGTTTAAAGATTGTTTTTAAGAATATTGGTTGGACAATTTTTGAAGATGTCAATGAACTTTCTTTTATGTAATTAGCTTGATATGTGTAAGAGAAAATTGATGTTGTTGTATGGCTTGGTATCATGTTTAGATGGTATATATCACTTTTTTTGAAATCCGTTGCAACGCATGTGTGTAGAAAATGCATGTATATATATATATATATATATATACACGTATATATATATACATATATACGTATATAAATAAATAAATAGGAGAACATAATGCACGGTTTGGATCAACAATTTCGTTTTCGAATTTTGCAAACACAGCGCTATAGCACGGATGATCTGTACTATCTCATTGAAATCTCACTACCCACCAAATTTTATATTTTTTAAATTTTTTCTCCTATTTATTTTGTATTTTTCAAAATACACGATCTAATAAAATATAATATAATATATATATATGACATGCTACACACATGTGTAGATACATATGCTATCTACACCATACATTTATTCTCTCAAGAACTGTGCTATTCTGTCTTTTCCTTTTTATCCTGCACTGCACACATCCCGAAGCAGAAAAAGATGGCATAGATAGCATGTGTATCTACACATGTGTGTAGATGAGACTTTTCCTATATCTCTACTATTCTAAAGTAGCACTTGGTGGCAGTGGTCTGTTCTTCCCACGTCATTAATTGCCGCTTAATTGCCCTGCTTAATTGCCCTACGCAAGAAACGAAGCGTTGCTTTAATTAGCCAGCTTTCGCAAGAAACGAAGCGTTAAAGATAGATGTTTGATTTTGTTAAATAATTTTTTTTATTTTTTAATCTTTATTTTTCGTTATCAATTTTGTTTTTCGTAGCAACGCACGGGCATGTAACTATACATACATAATTAACAGGAGTATCTTGGAAAATGTTATCTCTCGCTAACATATGGTCAGGAGATATAACCTAATGAGATGTAGATGTGATTTGGATTGTTGTGCAGATGAATGATGGATGCCAGTGGAGGAAGTACGGGCAGAAGATAGCAAAGGGGAACCCATGCCCGCGCGCCTACTACCGGTGCACCGTTGCAGCAGGATGTCCCGTCAGGAAGCAGGTATATATATTACGCTGCATGATCTATTAGTATATCAAACAATAATTAATGCCCCAATCAGCTTCAGATCTTCAAAACTACGCATTGTTCTGTTCAAAATTACAATGCTACTTTATTGGATATGAATTTAATTACTTGCGAGAAATTGACTCGAGCGGGAACTGAACCCGATGAAGGCCCAACTAAATTGTTTATCACTTGCTCATGATATCTCGCTAACGTGAAAATTACCAATTGGTAATATACGAGCTAAATTAATCGCTTAGATCTCACAAACCAATTCCTAAATATGATCGAAACCACCACATGTTCCAGAAATCCCTCATACTAAACCACCATATTCCTGGAAGGATTCCGGCTTCCTCACGCTCCCACGTCACCCCACCCTCTCTCTCTCTCATTCTTGCAAAAAAACCCTCCGGTTCTTTGAAATTACGGATAGGTCCTTTGTAATTTTCTTTGAGTGTAAAATATTTTCCACCGTTCGCGTTTAGGTCCTCCGTTCGCCGTTTTGCACAAAGAACCTCCCATTAATACGAATTGCGAACTAGCCCTTTCCTACTTATTCGAAATAGCGAACAAGTCCAAAATTATAACAAATTGGTCCCTTGACTTTTCGTTCAGGTCATTTCTCCGTTTTCCCCGAAAAAAATGTTTTCGTGCTCCGTTTGCTCTCCGGAGCATAGGAAAAATGTTTCCGTGGTCTGTTTTCTCGAAAAAACAAAAATATTTTTCGTTCACGTGAACGGCGTTTTTCCCGGAAAATTATTTCCGTGATCCGTTTGCTCTCCGGAGCATGCGAAAAATGTTTCCGTGGTCTGTTTTTTCTCCGAAAAAAAAACAAAAAAAAAATCCGTTCACGTGCGCTGTTTTCGTGCTCCGTTTGCTCTCCGGAGCATAGGAAAGATGTTTCCGTGGTCTGTTTTTTCTCCGAAAAAAAAACAAAAAATATTTTTCGTTCACGCGAACGGCGTTTTTCCCGAAAAATTATTTTCATGATCCGTTTACTCTCCGGAGCATGGGAAAAATATTTCCGTGGTCTGTTTTTTCTCCGAAAAAAAAACCGTTCACGTGCGCGGCGTTTTTCCCGGAAAAAATATTTTCGTGGTCCGTTTGCTCTCCGGAGCATGGGAAAAATGTTTTCGTGACCTGTTTTTTCTCCGAAAAAAAAACAAAAAATATTTTCCATTCACGCGCGCGGCGTGCGCCGCGCTTGCGTTTCTAGTCTGAACTCACAAAACCAAGCAATCAAGTGCTAGCGTCTAGTGTATATATAAGAAACATTTAGTTTGTGGAATAGCTAACTAGTGCTTGTCAGTTACTCATCCAGGTTCAGATGTGATCAGGTTCGAGTGTCCTTCTCATAGGAAAGTTGTTACCACGTAAAGATATGTGTGTGTGTGTGTTTTACTATTGCATCCCATCCTTACCAACTACACGCCTCTGTCTATTTCAAGGATCTAAATCTCGATCTCAGTCAGGTAAAAAAAATTAAAATATTATAGTACCCATCGAAATCTCGGCGAGATCTCGATGATTTCGGCCAAAATATCGGGTATTGTCGGGGATTGGCTATCTGGCAAAAGACCACGGTACCCCCCGTGAAAAGCTAAACCCGCCGACCAAGCAACACTAGAAGAAGATGCTCGGGAGAACGAAACGAGCATCCCCCCTTCTCCTCCGAGCATGCGCATTTGCACCTTCGCTCGCAGAAGCACCAAACACCCCCCCCACGAGCAAGCATGCTCGTAGAGGCCACGACACCTTTCGGGTGTTTTGGTCTGAGTGCCTTGGTCAATGCCACGAGGAAGGAAGGTGGCAACCAATCAGCCGGAGATCAAGGGAAATCAAACACGAAATTCAAATAACGCCCGGATCAAGGGCAGTAGATCGTAAGTACGATTGCGCGGCGCAATCTCAGGAGGTAGTTACCTACTATGTACCTCTAGTCGTAGTATTTAAACCCCACGAAGATGCAGAATAGGAGGGACACGAAGATAGAACACAATACACTGGAGTAGGGCTATTATCTCGACGGTGAGAGGCCCGAACCAGGATAAAACACCGTGTCCCCCTTTCTTCTTCTTCTCCCGACCTCGCATCGCTCGAACGCCCTCTTCGATCCGTACGACGGGGCTCTGTTGATCCCCCATTCAACAAGTAAGCTCGACGGGAGCCCGTTCTCCAATCGTCGATACCGGCGCCGTCCGTGGGGACGACAGTTTGATTCCCGTGCGGATCAAGATCCTCGAGGATGCCGAACTCGGGAGACACTCGGGACCTTTGTGTTTTCGACCACGTTGAAGATGACGACGTGTACTACGCCGCCAACAACGTGGCCAGGGTGACCGATCCTATCGGTCACACTGAGTCTGGGAGCCCTTCCCCGGGCACGGGAATGCGAGGGCAAGGCCTCCATCCCCCAGACATTACCCTCGGGGACCCCGAGGATGACTGCGACGAGCTCTACGACGGCCTGGACATACCGGACGACCTAGAGCTCGACCGAGAGACTGCATCTCAAGGGGATACAATGATGTCCCCATCGCTCTCATCCCGCTCTCGTCGGGACAACGTGGCCGGAAGCCGTGCGGAGCCCGGAGAAGGATCCTCGGACGCTGCCAAGCACGACCCCTACGAGGCGGCCAGACTCCACCTGGAGGCGTCCTTGGGAAAGACCCTCGCGAGCATTCGCCGCCAGGCAAAGGGGGGGCGCGCTTCCACGGAAAGGAACTCTCGTGGGTACCGAACTCCCGATCGCGCCCCGGAGCGTCGCCAAAGCTCGCCACCGCGATTCACCGGAACGGAGCAGTTCTGAGCCTTAGCGGCGGTGCGTGCGTGACTCGCGTAGTTTCCCGAGCAAGCGGACTTAGAGGCCGTGGGTGGTCGTAGCCGAAGATTTGGAAAGGCTTGCCGCCGAGCTAAAAGTCTCGGATCCTCCTCGTGACCGGGATGCCCGGAGTGTTTCCCGGGACCATCACAAACGCTCCCCCGTGCGCTCGCACAGAGGTGAATCTCGGAGCCATGTTCGGAGATCGCCTGGATCGCTAACCTGATCCGGAAAGGCCCCGAAGCGATCCACAGAGCGACTCCGAGCGATATCCGTATAATCGCCCAGATTACGAGCACTCAACGCTTCCACGACCAAGCGGTCGTCAAAGACGACTGCCGTCGATGAGGTTTTCTCCCGACTCGGCCGCGACGGGCGTTGGGTGGAAGACCAGCGTGGAGGCCGCTATGACCGAGGATTTCACCGCGAAATCCCGAGCTTCGGTTGCCAGGCCTTCACGAGCTCCCTCCGGAACGTCGCATGGCCAAACAGATTCAAGCCCGGCCATATCGAAAGGTTCAACGGGACCCAGAACCCGGACGAATTTCTCTCGATATATACCACCGCCATCCTTGCCGGAGGCGATGAGGGGTGATGGCAAATTACTCGCCAAGCCAGTTGCAGGCGGAGCCGCCAGACGTGGCTTTTTAATCGAAGGAAGGCTCCATACGGTCTGAGGCGGCTCAGCGCCAGCGCCCGAGCAAATTTCCAGAGCTGTTACATCCGCCGGGAAAGGAGCGCGACCTGGAGCGCTTGTCTGATACAGACGAGGAAACCTCGCGACAATTCGTCCAGAGGTTTATCCAGGTCGGAACTCGATCTCGAACATATCGGACGAGGCGGTCGTCCGGGCTTTCAAGTTCGAGTGCGAGGCGGCGCTTCACGCAGGACCTGGAGATCCACCGGATCTAACGGCGAACGAGCTCTTCCGAATGGCCGATCGATACGCCAACGCAGATGAAGCCGCCCAATGGAAGAAGATGTCGGGCGAGGAAGCTGCCGCCTCAACCTGGCCTAGAGACCTCGGCTAGCAAAAGGGCTCGAGTGCAGAGACAAGAAGATCAAGAAAAGAAGAAAAAGCAGCCCTACTTGACCATGGTAGCCGCGGTGGAACAACAACAACCCGAGCAAACCCGGCGTCAGCCGGGGCTTAACGCCTTCGGGAAGAGGACAACCACACAGGCCTCGAGGGCGAGGCGACCAAGCGGACCGACGAGGCGACCAAGCGGACCGACGGGCGACCTTCATTGTCCGGCTTCACTCAGCGACGGCACGACCTCACGGAATTGCCGAACGTGGACCTACCGCTGGAAGCGATTTCTGGCAGGGGTCCCATGCCAACGCTTCGAGCAGGGTGAAAATGACAAAGGAAAACAGCCGCCGAGGAAAGTGAGGATGACATGGAATACCAAGAACCAAGGAATCACATAGCGGTCATCTTCGGGGCTCCTCGCCTACAAGTCCCGCCGGGACTTAAAGGAGGTCAGCGAGGAAGTGCACCATGTTACCCAGGGTAAGCCTCCGGCAAAGAAATTAAATGGTCGGAGGTATCCTCGACCTTCTCCAAGGACGATCTGTCCCCTTGGGATGACCAAACCCAGAGGCTTCCGATGGTCGTGAACCCCACCATCGGCAATACCGAGTCTGGTCGGGTTCTCATAGACTCGGGAGCTCTTTGGACCTTATTTCAGCCAAGGTTTTGGACGAGATGCGATTCCTCGTTCCAAAATCAAGAGTGTGGCCGTGCCCTTCTTCGGGATAGTTCGGGCACCTCGATCAAACCTCTGGGCAAGTCGTCCCGCCTGTAAGTTTTGGCGGCCCAAGTAACTTGAGCGGAGCTAATCACCTTCGAGGTGGTGGACTTTGAGTCGGCCTACAACGCCATCCTCGGCAGCCGGCCTTGGCCAAGTTCATGGCCGCCTCTCACCACGCGTATCAGTGCCTGAAGATTCCCGGACCGAACGGAGTTATAACCATCAAAGGGAACCACAAGTCCGCACTCAATTGCGACGAAAGAGCCTTAGATATGGTCGGTCGATTACCCACTCGCGGCCCTGACCAAGAGCCGAAGCATTCTCGGCCTAAACTTGCCCTCCAGCCTGGAGGAGAGACCAAGGCTGTTCCGCTCAACGAGTCGGAACCGGCCAAGGTCATTCATTTGGGATCTTCCTTAGATCCCAAATAGGAACTCGAGCTCGTCACCGTCCTCCGGGCAAGGTCGGATGTGTTCGCCTGGGAACCATCCGACATGCCCGGTCCCAAGGGAGGTGGTCGAGCACTGAGCTAGCGGTTCACTGACAAAACCAATGAGACGAAACTTAGACGCTTTTCCCGGAAAAACAGGCAATCATCCGGGAGGAACTTGATAAACTCCTAAAAGGCGGCTTCATCGGAGAGATCGAGCACTCCGAGTGGCTAGCCAATCGATTCGGTGGGAAGAAAGGAGGCAAGTGGCGATGTGCGTCGACCACACGGGTTTGAACGCAGCGCGTGCCCAAAAGACAACTACCCGTTGCCTCGCATAGACCAATTGGTGGACGCGACGCACAGGTCACGCACCATGAGCTTCCTAGACGCCTATTCAGGCTATCATCGAGATCGACCTATCGCGCGAAGACGAGGAGAAGACTTCCTTCATCACCCCGTTCGGTACCTTACGCTATACGACCATGTCTTTCGATGCGAGAAATGCGGGAGCAACCTTTCAACGCCTCATGCAGAAGACTTTCATGCACCAAATAGGTCGAAATTTGGAGGTCTATGTCGGCGACATAGTTGTCAAAAGCAAGAGTACTGGGTCACGTTCTTTGACTTGGAGGAAACTTTTGTAACCTCAATAAGCATCGAATAAAGCTAAACCCGTGAGAAATGCGTATTCGGCGTAAAGGCCGGCAAGGTGCTCGGCTATATGGTCGGGCCAAATGGCGTTGGGGCTAACAGGAGAAGATCGAAGCCATTGAGAACATGAGGTCGCCCACATGCGTAAAGGAAGTACAAGCTCGGCCAGGAAGAATGGCCGCCTTAAGTCGGTTCGTCTCCTACTGGGGAAGCGAGGACTACCTTTCTTTAAAGCCCTCCGCAAGCATGATGGCTTCACGTGGGCGGAGGAAGGCGATCGCGCGTTCAAAGAGCTAAAACAGTACCTCTCCCAACCGCCCGCCCTCGCCGCACCCACTGGCAGGGAAGAATTGCTATTATACCTGGCGGCAACCTCGCAAGCGGTAAGCTCGGTGTTGGCGAGAGAGAGATGGTACCCGGCGACCTATCTACTACGTCGTGAAGTACTTCATGGACCAAAGGAGCGTTACCCGAGGTCCGTAAACTCTGTACTCATCGATGGCCTCCGGAAGTTGCGTCACGACTGTCAAGCGCACACGATCGTGGTGCCGACCGGCTTCCCACTCAGGGAGATCCTGAAAAATCAGGACGCCAGTGGTCGCATAGCCAAGTGGGCAATGGAGCTCGCCGAGTTCGAGCTGGTGTTCTCGGCCCGCACGGCGATAAAATCACAAGTCTTGGCTGATTTCGTGGCGAGAATGGTCGGCTCGGCTCCACCACCCGGAACCAATGATTCAAGGGAAAACTCTGGACTCGTATTTCGATGGATCCCGAGCATACGAGCTCGGGGTCGGCGTCATCTTGGTCTCCGGATGGAGAACAGCTAAGACGCCATCCAACTACATTTATTGCGACTAACAACGCGGCGGAGTCTGAAGGCCTTTTGGCGGACTTCGGCATGTAAATCGCTAGGAGTCCAACGGCTCATTGTGAAGGGCGATTCACGGTTGGTCGTAAACCAGGTCAAAAAGGAGTATCGGTGTTCCGATACCTCAATGGCGCCAGATTTGGTGAAGTAAGGAAG
Organism: Rhipidocladum racemiflorum; assembly: GCA_036346355.1. Lineage (NCBI taxonomy): Eukaryota > Viridiplantae > Streptophyta > Magnoliopsida > Poales > Poaceae > Rhipidocladum > Rhipidocladum racemiflorum. The sequence continues at coordinate 54,691,563 of CM070584.1, forward strand.
ATGGAGAAATACTTCAAGAATTTGAAGTAATCTACATCCCCAGGAAGGATAATTCCCTGGCCGACCAAATGTCTAAGGTCGGTTCCTCTCGCACCACCGCTCGGTGGGGTGCTTGTCGAGCACCTACATAAGCCCTCCATTCCCTCTGAAGAGGAGGCACCAGAGACCGGCGGTAGGGTCTCCTTCCTCGAGCAAAGTGCAAATTGGATGACGCCATTCATCCAATATCTTGCGCATGGGACATTGCCCGAGGAAGAAGCCGAGTTCGGCTAATAAGGCGATCTTCTCAAGACAGATCGATCGAAGGCGACCTATACCGGAAAAGCGCATTAGGGATCCTTTCCAGATCGTCTCTCGGGAGGAAGGCCATGACCTTCTTCGTGATATCCATGAAGGAATGTGCGGAGCTCACTCGTCTTTCAGGACGCTTGTGAGCAAGGCCTTCCGACTAGGGTACTACTGGCCCACGGCCTTGACGGACGCACGGTCAATCGTAACGACCTGCCGGGCATGCCAGTTTCATGCTCGAAAAGTCCGTCAACCGGCATATGCCCTGCAAACCATACCACTCTCGTGGCCGTTCTCAACCTGGGGGCTCGATGTCCTTGGACCCTTCCCCCGAGGTCAGAAAGGCTGCAAGTATTTGCTCGTGGCCATCGACACTTTCACTAAGTGGATAGAGGCCGAGCCCGTCTCGACCATCTCGGCCCAGGCGGCCAAGAGATTCCTCCGCAGTAATGTGGTAACTCGGTTCGGGATACCCAACCGTCTTATCACAGACAACGGGACCCAGTTCACCAGCGAACTGTTCCAAAGTTACTGCGAGGAGGTCGGGACCAAGGTCTGTTTCGCTTAGTGGCACATCCACGAGTAACGGAGCGTAGAAGCGAGCAAATGGGCAGCTAGTCCAGGGCATAAAAGAGGGTCTTTAAGACCCTCAACCAAAGACAAGCGGCGATGGGTGGATGAGCTTCCCGCCGTTCTTTGGTCTGTCCGCACCACGACCCGGTCGAGCCACAGCGAAACGCCTTTTCCGACTTCGTCACGGTGCGGAGGCCATTCTCGCTGCGAAATCGTCTTTGGGTTCCCCAAGGGTGCAAGCGATCGATTCCATCGATCAAGAAGTTGAGCGCCTCGTCGACCTGGACCTCGTCGAAGCGACACGCGAACGGGCGTTGCTCCGGTCTGCGGTTTACCTACAGGCTCTTCGTAGGCATGCGGCCAAGACAGTCCGACCTAGGGTCCTGCAAGTCGGCGACATGGTCTTACGAAGAGTTCAAGACCTGTCGAAGGCCAACAAGCTAACCCCAAGGTGGGAAGGACCCTACACGGTCGTGTCTACAGCACGCCCGGGGGCTGTTCGCCTCGCGATGCCGGATGGTCGGAGCTCACCAAAGACTGGAACATCGATCAACTGCGTAAATTCTACGTTTAGACGAGTACTCCTATCTCGCGCCCCTTGCGTTCTTTCCAATAAAACGTTTCCCTCTTTCTCGTGTTTCGTCCTCGCTTTGTCGAACGAGCATCGTCGTCTAGCAAAGATTGCGCATTTAACTTATCCGACAAGTATGTGCGCACCATTTCCCTTGGCCCCGGCCGATGCTCGCCAATCGTTCACTTTCCACGGTAGCTTTTCATCGTATGCGTGGTCGGGCGCGAGCATCCACTCTAAGCCGATTCGGTGACCATTCGGGTATGGTGGCTCTACGTAATGTTGGTTTAAAGTTCGTCTACTCTGTACTCACATTTCTTCTCGACGCAACCGACCTACTTATATCATTCATAAAATCGTCACGACCAAAGCGACCCTTAAATTTTCCCATGAACAAACTCGTGCTCGCATAAGAAGGGCACGACCTTTGTCCATGGCGAGGCTCCGTATGATAGGAGCGTTAGTCCCTTCTTACCAAGGATTCTTTGCTCGTATCCATGATATATGATCTATGCAGAACTTGTTTTCTTTGCTCGTATCTATGATATATGCTCTATGCAGGAACTTGTTTCCTTTTATGAAGCAGGGATCATATGGGCATATGTTGAAGGCAAACTCAAGAAAAAGCAGGCAAGGACCAAACACTGCGAGTTTGCTCATTTAACCCGGCGTTGTTTTTTACAGGGTTACACGAGCTAAAAATAAAAAAGGAGCTAAGTCCTACGCTCGACTGAAGGCGACAAGTTCCTCCTTAAGGAGTCGACCTCCGCCTCCAAGTCCAAAACTTTCCGCCCGGCGTACGACCTTCACCGCGCTGTCCCGGGGCGCTGCACCTCCTTGAGCTGGGCCTCTTCGCGCCCCGAGCTCGTTGGAGTTCGGGCGCGCAGGTCGGGACCTCCGGCCATAACTTCCCCAGCTCCTCGTCAAGCTCGGCGCATACGCTCTGAAGTGCTCTTCGGCCGATCTCGCTCTGGAAGAGCTGGTCGAGCCCGGCGATGAGGCTCCTCGCCGATTCCTTGCTCAGTCGGCCTCGCGCACCTCGGAGACCCGACGCTCAAGATCGGCGATCTTGGCGTCTTGCTCATGATGGTACGACCAGTACTCTTCTGCGGAGACCGAGGTAGCGTCGATATCCTCCATAGCCTTCGCGGCAAACTTCGGGCAGAAAGAGAAAAGAGAAGGGAAAAAGCTAAGCAGACTCCCAGAAGATCGATCGCAGGAAAAAGAAGGAACATGAAACTTACGGAAGAGCCCTACCGACCTTGTCCTGGCCGGGCAATGGTCGCGCCAGCCTAAAGAAGGGATTGACCAAGTCATCCCGGACCGCTGGCCGGGTCTTGTTCTCCTCGAGCACCCGGTGCTCTCGGAGAGCAACGGGCGCCACCACCTTCGACCAACCGGTCGCCCCGAGGTGATCCTCTTCCACGTTAGCGGCTCGTGGCGCCTTCCACAGTCGGGCACCGCGCTCGAGGATGTACGCCAACCACGAGCGCTGCCACTCCTTGCTCCACGGCTGGAGGCAGTTGGTCGTCAACGACCACCTCCGCCTCTTGTCCCTCTGCAGCCGGAGGCGACCAATGCTCTGCGACCGGAGGCATTGGATCAAGCGATCACCTCCGCCTCTTGTCCCTCCATAGTCGGAGGCGACCGATGCTCATGGCCGAGGCGTTTGATCAAGGCGATCACCTCCGCCCCTTGCACCTCCGTGGCGGGGGCGCTGGTGCCCCAAGGCCGAAGGAGTTAGGTCGGGACGACCTCCTCCTCTCCTTGGCTCACGGCCAAGGGTCATTGGTCGGCAGCGACCAAGCTCCCTTCCTCGGGGCTCGGCGCTGAGCCTCGCCATGATCGTCTCTTCGCAAGGGACCAAGGCCAAGGCGTCTTGGTCCTCGGCCCCTGCGGCTCTCGCTCCTTCGCGGCCGGAATAGGTTCGCGTCCGGCCAAGAAAGCACGGGTCCCGCCGAGGAAGCTCGGGCTCCACTGGGTCCGTGAGCGCCACGGCTCCTCCCCATCACTTGGTCGACGACGGTCGAGCTCGGCGCCCACCGCAGAGTCGATAATCTCCTCGACCATCTGGCGGAAGTCCAAACGACATCCGAGATATCACGCCCACGCCAAACGGGGTGGGGTAAGACCCAAGAAAATCGCAAGACAAGAACAGAATAAGAGAATGAAGTAAGAACTTACCTTCTGCCCGGCGAGCGGCGCCATCCTCCTCGGCCTCCTCGCTTCGAGCCACGGGCGACCTGCCCGCGGCGGCCTCGTAGGCCTCGGCCACGACCACGACACGCTCCTCCGCGGCGTCACTGGCACGTGCCATCGCCGGGTCGACGTCGTCCATGTCGACCTCTTCCAGCGTCGAGGCTGTTTGAGAGGTCGACCTCCTGCTCCTTCTGACCAGAGCATAGGTGGCCTCCTCTTCTTCCTCCTCCTCGGGGTCGTCGACCACCCGAGTAAGCTGGTCCTGGAGGGCCTTGATCTGCCTCTCCAGCCGCTCCTTGGTCGGGAGGGACCTGGCCTCCTCCTCGGCCTTCCTCGCCTGCTCGGCGAGCTGTTCCAGTCGGCTCATCAGCTCCGGCCTCCTCCGTTTGAAGTCATCAAACCAGATTCGGAGTTCGCTTACCTCCTGACGGTCGGCGTACTCAAGGTGCGGCGTGGGGGTCCTGGTCGAAGCTCGGCGCCTCGACCGCTTGGCGCGGGGAGGCGAGGCGGATACTTGGCGGCCTCGACCCGCCGCCCTCTTGCGGGAACCCCTGGCCGGGGTGCTGGCTTGCGGCAGCGCTGCAGCGCTCGACACCGCAAGCTCAAGGGCGACCTTCTCCTGCAAACAGAAATCGGGAGGAATGAGCTCGGAAAACATGCCCCCGAGCGGAAGCAGAAAGATGTACTTACCGCGTCGCCGCGGTCAAAGATGTTCTTGGGGACCTGACGATTGGGCGTCAGCTCCTTCTCCTTCGGGGCGCCGAACATCTCGGCGACCCTCTCACAACCCAAATTGGCTCCTGAGCTGCGTTGCAACCAAAGACTAAGACAAAAGATATATATGTATATATGCATAGCACCGATCACCAGAAAGCAGCGATGCTCGGGAAAGAGGTCCAGGAACATACCTGCGTTGTCCTCGCGGGTGAAGTCATGCCACCCGGTCACCTCGAAGAAGGGATGCTCGCGGCGCCTCAGGGGGGACACCCGGTTGAAGGTGAAGTCCCGGGCGATATCCCGACCAGTGAGCCCCATCTGGGCAAGCTCACCGATCGTCCTGAGCACCCGCTCTTCCTCAGGTTACTGGCGGGCGCCGTCTCAAAGAAGTGAGCGTCCTCCCAAGATAGACCAATCGGGACCCCTCCGCCTTCTTACGGTAGAATTAGAGGTCGGCCCAACCCGACACCGAGTCCTTCAGAGCAACGAAGGTGTAGTCGTATGGTCGGTTTGGTCGGAGGCGAAGATATACGCACCCGGCCGTGAGCCATCCCGGCCGGTGCGGAAGGGGGAATAGAAGTGAAAGAAGAGGCTAGCCGTGGGCATTACACCCACGTAAGCCTCGCAAAGATGGGAGAAGATTGCGAGAGAAAGGATAGAGTTGGGGTGGAGATGAGAGATCTCGCACCCGCAGAAGGCGAGCACGGAGGCGAGGAAGTCGCTCTCGGGCAGACGAAGCCCGTTGATGGCGTACAACTCGCAGGAGACGATCTCCGTCTCCCGCGGTGCCGGCGCCGCATCATCCCCGGGCACTCGACCCAAGCCTGGGTCGACGTACCCCTCGTCCGTGAGCACCTGGAGCCTCCTTCGGGTCATCTGGCTAACCTTGAAACGCGCCATGGCCGAAGAAGGAAGGGGAACGAAAAGGGTTCTTGGGCGCTAGGGCTCTTGGAAGATTTTTGGCCGAAGACGAGCAAAGAGACAATGTAACTCCGACCTCTCCCGGTAGAAAGGGTTAAAAAGACAGCGAAGGGGCAGGTTAAAATCGCCGCCTATCACGTAGCGACACTGGCCGAGAAAGCGCTTCCGAGAAAGCTGTCACTGCCGTTACAAGGAGGCTTCTCAGAGAAGGAACCGCAGAACAACCAAACGACGCCCACGCAGCGGAACAAGCACGCGGCGGGTAAAGAAGTTCGTCTCCCGACGAAAAATGGTCGTGAGCCACGACCAAAGGAAATTCAATCCCCCCTCAGGTCTTCTTAGGCTCAAGGGGAAGCCCGAGGGTTCCCCACTTGAACCTCGGGGGCTAGCTGTCGGGGATTGGCTATCTGGCAAAAGACCACGGTACCCCCCGTGAAAAGCTAAACCCGCCGACCAAGCAACACTAGAAGAAGATGCTCAGGAGAACGAAACGAGCATCCCCCCTTCTCCTCCGAGCATGCGCATTTGCACCTTCGCTCGCAGAAGCACCAAACACCCCCCCCCCCACGAGCAAGCATGCTCGTAGAGGCCACGACCTGCTCGGGTGTTTTGGTCGGAGTGCCCGGTCAATGCCACGAGGAAGGAAGGTGGCAACCAATCAGCCGAAGATCAAGGGAAATCATACCCGAAATTCAAATAACGCCCGGATCAAGGGCAGTAGATCGTAAGTACGATTGCGCGGCGCAATCCCAGGAGGTAGTTACCTTCTATGTACCTCTAGTCGTAGTATTTAAACCCCACGAAGATCTCAGAATGAGGAGGGACACCAAGATAGAACACAATACACTGGAGTAGGGCTATTATCTCGACGGTGAGAGGCCCGAACCAGGATAAAACACCGTGTCCCCCTTTTTCTTCTTCTCCCGACCTCACATCGCTCGAACGCCCTCTTCGATCCGTACGACGGGGCTCTGTTGATCCCCCATTCAACAAGTAAGCTCGACGGGAGCCCGTTCTCCAATCGTCGACAGGTATTTTCACCGGATTTTTAATTTTATTGGCCGATTTTGATTGGATTTAGGGTCAAAATCATCCGCAAAAAAATTCAAAAATTTTTGACCTATTTTTTTTTTATCATTTTCGGTCGGTTCAATTAGATCGAAATATCAGAAATTTAAGCTGAAATCTCAGTGATTTCGGCCAAAATCTCGGATATTTTGGTTGAAAAATGACCAGATTTGAAATTTAATTTTTAAATTTTGTCCAGATTTTATTTAAAATTCGGGGATCTCATCGAGATTTTAGATTTCGATCATCTCCACGATAAAATCCAAAAACAAAATTTGAATTCTTGATCCATCTCTTCGTTTCTCTTTCGCGGGCTATTTCTCCCAACATTTCAGTCGAGCATGTTGTTGTCGATGGCAAAGCTTTCGTAAACTAGGCTTTGTGAGGACACTTGAAATTTTGAGTGCTAATTGATATCAAATCGAAAGAAAAAATGGTCCCTAATTACACTGATGAGATGACCCCTACATGATGGACTCCCCCATGTTAACACCGGCCTATGTGAATGGGACGAGCTCTGTGACGGACCGCCTTTTTAGGGGCAGTGCGAAACCTCGCAACAGTTACCCAGGAAGACTAACTGTTGGAAAACAAGAGTACAATTGCCAGGCAAAAGCAAATCCAACTCTTTTTATTCAATATAGGGCCTAACGGCCAGGGTTTTTACAAAAGAGGGCGCAGCAGGGCCCGAATATCTTACAATCAAAACACCGCACAGGCAGGCCTGAGCAAAAGACCAAGACCTAAAACCAAACAAGATCGCCATCTACGACCTCCTGGAACGCTCCAGCTTCTCCAAACTCTGAAAGGGGCGGGGGTCGCAAGGGTGAGTACAGAGTACTCAACAAGTCGTACGGAACCACTGAATACTATATGCAGGGGATTTTCCAAAGGATGGCAGTAGGGTTAAGTATCTGGATGCAGTTTTATTTTCAACTCATTTTACATTTGAAGCACAGACCACAAATAATAGCAAGGGGGTTTCACAATTTCACAACACTTTACCACATTATCCAAATTCCAAAACAGCCAATTACTTGAGCTTGGTTACGGGTATCACCCCAGTTCAAACTTAACTCCATTTACCGGAAGTACGGCGTATTCGAATACCATCAGGATTAATCTCTGCAGAGGTGCTCAGCTTTACCCACAAGATATCTATGACCGTTAATGCCAATCATGAATTAACATGCAACCTAAGTGCATGCGGCCGGGTCAAGATAATCACAACCTTTTGTTGAATCATTCCCGGCTTTAGTTTATTTGCCGATAGCCCTGAACGCTTCATCCGGAAACCTCGTTCCAAATGAGCGCCTATCGTCCTACCAACTTTAGTTATGAGTTTCCAGGAATGATCCAATTTACTTAGTTATGTCGGAAACAGATCTGCTGATCAGTCCGACTTGCGGTTGAGCGGAAACTTAAGTTATTTACTTTGCTCAAGGGGGTTTTTAACTTTACTTTGCCACAAAAAAAACCACGACTAAAACACCAGCCGGGGATCGGAATCTCATCCACTCCGGGATTTATCCGATACTGTCCCCCTGACTGCAACACTTTTCCAAAACCTCCGAATCAAAGATTCAGCAACACTTCCATTTTCCATTTTCAAAAGCATTTGAACTAACTACAGGAATAACAGTAATTTATTTAATAATATCAACATCTAGGGTTACAAGGGATATAATAAGGTTCAATATATTCAAGGAGGTTTCATAAGCAATTTCGGCATTACCTAGGTATCATGTCATTCTAAAATACGATTTTCAATAATTCAACATACAGTAAAATAATGCGATATAAAATAATTACTACTATAGCATGGCATGATAGGATCAACATGATCAAGGGTGTACGGCTTGCCTTGCTCGGCGATCGGACCGGCTGAACTGCAGAGGAAGTAGTCGTTCGGGGCTCCTGTCGGGTCCAACGTCTTCTCCGGGATCTGCGATCGCTTCCTGGAACTGTCCAACGTCTGGATCTAGCGCGACAAGAACGAACGACAATAAAGAAACGAAAAACAAAAAGAAACCGAAACGAAAACGGAAACCGAAAACCGGAACCGGGCCGAGAGAGAGAACGAAGGGCGAATTGGGCAATTCGGAATTTTGGGAACTCCGGATTGAGGAACGGAGGGCATTTTTGGACTCAGTGGATCGAAAAGGTTCGGATAGTGTATTTGGTGGATTTCTGGGGCTCACGGAATTTGCGGGAATTTTCTGGGGATTTTTCTGGATTTAAATTGATTTTTTCGGATTTAATAAAGGATTTATTAAATCCGAAAATCGGAAACACTGTTCGCACAGTGTTGGGCTGGCTTCGGCCGGCTAAATGGGCCAAGGCCCAAAGCGGCGAGGGGCGGCCTGGCGCGGCTGGGCCGGCTGGCCCACGCGGCGAGGCAGGGGAGGGGAGGGTCTAGGGTTTCCCGCCTGGGAGCCCTAGCGGCGGCGGCGGCTGGAGTACGTGGCGCACGCGCGTCGAGCCGGGATGGCGAGGGCGCGGGAGGGAGGAGGCTCACCGGCAAGGAAGGCGAAGCGGGCGAAGTTTGCAGGCGTGGCCGCTTTTATAGGCGCGCGGAGGAGAGAGAGGGCGCGAGGCGAAGCTTCATGGCGTGTGAGCAGCGTCTGGCGGCCCATGACGCTGGCGGCGGCAGGCGGCGGCGACGCGGGCGCGAGCGGCGCGCGGCGCGGGGCGGCGCAAGGCGGCGGGAGCGGTGGCGGCGCACGGCGCGTGGCGCGCGGGCGAGGCGGCGCCGGAGGCGGCGGGGCCGGGGAGCTGCCGGCGAGGCGGGCTGGGCCGGAACGGGAGATGGGCCAAGGCCCAAGGACGCAGGGAAACGGGCCAAAGGCCCAGAGGATTTGGCCCAAAACCAAAAACGAAACAAAACAAAACCAAATTCAAATTCCAATTCAAATTTGAACCGAAATTTGAAACAAACTCCAAATTAAATTCATGTTGAATTTTTGAGGTCATTTCAACCTACCCCACTTAAAACAAATCTCGTCCCCGAGATTTATTCCTCCTGGGGAGCGGTTGGGAAAACTACTGCTGCAAAACCCGATTCCTTTTCCCGAGGTGTGATTCTTCCACAACACTCGGCAGACCATAACAACTTCTGAGTCTGGAACTCACCAGTGACTCTGTCTGTTGGCCTTGTTGTTCCTTTGAAAGTGACATGATTGATCCTTCCTTGGACTTGTCCCGAAGCGTTCTGACCTTGACTGTTTTGGTTCCCTTCTGACTTCACCGGTACTTTTAGGTATCCTCGGGTCTGGGACTGCTGTTGACGAGGTACCGACTGCATGCTGGTGGGGGCGAAGGCTGTCGTTTGTGATCTGGTCCCTCCGGATGGTAAACCTCTTCTTGGGCAATTGTGTCGGAAGTGTCCCGGCTGTCCACAATGAAAACATTCTGAGGGCTTCTGGGGACAGTCTCTGGCAAAGTGGTTTCCATTGCAATTATAGCACTTCACTGCTCCAGATTGGGTGGAGGTGGAGCTTGACTGCTGTCCGCTTATTGCTGGCCTTTTGTTCGGAAATCCGGAGGAGAAGGCTGGGGTCATTCCTCCGTATTGGGCGGACGAGTGCATCCTCTGTTCATAAGCCTTTCTCTTTCTGGTGTCCTCCAAATCATTCCTGGTCTCCTCTGAGACTATTAACTTGTCCACCATAGATGACAGATCCTTGAAATCTATGGCTGATATGTGGAACTTCAAATTCTTCTGCAATCCTTCGAAAAATCGCTCCATCTTCTTGGCTTCAGTGTCAACTTCTCCTGGTGCATAGCGGGCTAGGTAGTTGAACTGGTGAAGGTATTCTATCACTGTTAGTCCTCCCTGATGGAGAGCTAAAAATTCTCTTCTCTTCGACGCCATTAATCCAGCTGGTATGTGGGCTTTCCTGAAAGCGTCTTCAAATTCAGTCCACGTGATTTCTTGTCCATTCTTCATTTCGTGAAAGTTCATCCACCAGGCCGCTCGTCCTTGTAGCTGATGGGACGCATACAGGACTCTTTCGTGGTCAGTGCACTGGATCGTGTCCAACTTTCTCTGAATGTCTCGGATCCAGTCATCTGCTGCCAAAGGGTCAATCGGTGTCGAAAATATAGGGGGCCTGGTCTTTTGGAAATCAGACCACCTAGATCCACCTATATTTCCGTTTTGTCCATTTATGTTTCCTTGATTGAAACCCTGAGGTCCTGCAATCACGTGTTCCAATAATTTTTCCATCATCTTCTCTTGTCGCTGTTCTGCCTGATACCGGTTCTTCTCCATTGCTGCCAGGACTTGTGCTAGGTTGACTGGGTTGCCGGTTGACTCTTCATCACTGCCGGGGTTGCTATTCTGTTGTTCTCCTCTGATGTCTCCCATGGTCTTAATTCTGATCTCTTTCGGTCTGCAGCAGGGTTTTGGAGAAAAAGCAGAAGACGAGTAAGAACTAGGGTCTGGGGTGAGAGTAGCAAGAATAGATAGGGCTCAGACGAATTGAGGGAACCTTTGAATCAGACAGGGATTTATATAGATAGTTTAGGCAACCAAAATCACAAAGATAGAGAACTTAGCATTTTTATAATATGGATTATACGCAAACCATTTTAAGGTTCGGCATAACCCATTTTACATTACAAAGGCCTACTACAAGGAAGGGCACAACTTCTACGACTAACGGTCTAACTACTGTCGACGGCATCACCTCCAAGCTGCTGGCAAAGATCGACAAGGATTTTGAAATTTAGACGGGCAGACAAAACTTTTAAAACAAAACTGAGAAGGATCAGAAGCTCTAAAGAAGACAAGGTAGCAGGGGAAGAAGGAGAAGCAATAATACTTATATTTTCGAAATTCATTTTGTTTGTAAGCTGAAGATAATTTTGTAAAGTATCCTACACCAACCTAAGGTCTTAATCTATGGTCAAGCCAAGGCTCTGATACCACTTGTGACGGACCGCCTTTTTAGGGGCAGTGCGAAACCTCGCAACAGTTACCCAGGAAGACTAACTGTTGGAAAACAAGAGTACAATTGCCAGGCAAAAGCAAATCCAACTCTTTTTATTCAATATAGGGCCTAACGGCCAGGGTTTTTACAAAAGAGGGCGCAGCAGGGCCCGAATATCTTACAATCAAAACACCGCACAGGCAGGCCTGAGCAAAAGACCAAGACCTAAAACCAAACAAGATCGCCATCTACGACCTCTTGGAACGCCTCCGGCTTCTCCAAACTACGAAGGGGCTGGGTCGCAAGGGTGAGTCTGAGTACTCAACAAGTCGCACGGAACCACGAATACTATATGCGGGGATTTTCCAAAGGATGGCGAGGGTTAAGTATCACGGATGCGCTTTTATTTTCAACTCATTTTACATTTGAAGCACAGACCACAAATAATAGCAAGGGGGTTTCACAATTTCACAACACTTTACCACATTATCCAAATTCCAAAACAGCCAATTACTTGAGCTTGGTTACGGGTATCACCCCAGTTCAAACTTAACTCCATTTACCTAAGATGCAGGCGTATTCGAATACCATCGATTAATCTCTGCAGAGGTGCTCGGCTTTACCCACAAGATATCTATGACCGTTAATGCCAATCATGAATTAACATGCAACCTAAGTGCATGCGGTAGGTCAAGATAATCACAACCTTTTGTTGAATCATTCCCGCTTTAGTTTATTTGCCGATAGCCCTGAACGCTTCATCCGGAAACCTCGTTCCAAATGAGCGCCTATCGTCCTACCAACTTTAGTTATGAGTTTCCAGGAATGATCCAATTTACTTAGTTATGTCGGAAACAGATCTGCTGATCAGTCCGACGGCGTTGAGCCGGAAACTTAAGTTATTTACTTTGCTCAAGGGGGTTTTTAACTTTACTTTGCCACAAAAAAAACCACGACTAAAACACCAGCCGGGGATCGGAATCTCATCCACTCCGGGATTTATCCGATACTGTCCCCCTGACTGCAACACTTTTCCAAAACCTCCGAATCAAAGATTCAGCAACACTTCCATTTTCCATTTTCAAAAGCATTTGAACTAACTACAGGAATAACAGTAATTTATTTAATAATATCAACATCTAGGGTTACAAGGGATATAATAAGGTTCAATATATTCAAGGAGGTTTCATAAGCAATTTCGGCATTACCTAGGTATCATGTCATTCTAAAATACGATTTTCAATAATTCAACATACAGTAAAATAATGCGATATAAAATAATTACTACTATAGCATGGCATGATAGGATCAACATGATCAAGGGTGTACGGCTTGCCTTGCTCGGCGATCGGACCGGCTGAACTGCAGAGGAAGTAGTCGTTCGGGGCTCCTGTCGGGTCCAACGTCTTCTCCGGGATCTGCGTCTGCTCCTGGAACTGTCCAACGTCTGGATCTAGCGCGACAAGAACGAACGACAATAAAGAAACGAAAAACAAAAAGAAACCGAAACGAAAACGGAAACCGAAAACCGGAACCGGGCCGAGAGAGAGAACGAAGGGCGAATTGGGCAATTCGGAATTTTGGGAACTCCGGATTGAGGAACGGAGGGCATTTTTGGACTCAGTGGATCGAAAAGGTTCGGATAGTGTATTTGGTGGATTTCTGGGGCTCACGGAATTTGCGGGAATTTTCTGGGGAATTTTCTGGATTTAAATTGATTTTTTCGGATTTAATAAAGGATTTATTAAATCCGAATCTAAACACTTGTTCGCCTGATGTTGGGCTGGCTTCGGCCGGCTAAATGGGCCAAGGCCCAAAGCGGCGAGGGCGGCTCGGCGCTGGCGGGCCGCCCACGCCAAGCAGGCAGTGAGGAGGAGGGTCTAGGGTTTCCCGCCGAGCCCTAGCGCGGCGGGCGGCCGGAGACGCTGGCGACGCGGCGGCCGGAGCTGGGATTGCGAGGGCGCGGGTGGGAGGATGCTCACCGGGCTAGGAAGGCGAAGCGAGCGGGGCGAGTTTGCAAGCGAGGCGCGGCCGGCTTTTATAGGCGTGGAGGAGAGAGAGCGGGCGCAGAGGCGAAGCTCGCGGGCGGCGGGCGAGCAGCGTGGGCGGGCGACGCGCAAGCGGCGAGGCGGCGGCAGAACGCTGGCGCGACAAGGCTGGCGCGGCGGCGCAAGGCGGCGGAGTGGTATGGCGCGCTGCAACGGCGTCTGCGGCGGGCGCTGGGCGAGGCGAGATGAGCGAGGCGGCGGGGTCGTGAGTCACGGCGAGGCTGGTCGGGCCGGAGCGGAGATGGGCCAAGGCCCAAGGACGCAGGGAAACGGGCCAAAGGCCCAGAGGATTTGGCCCAAAACCAAAAACGAAACAAAACAAAACCAAATTCAAATTCCAATTCAAATTTGAACCGAAATTTGAAACAAACTCCAAATTAAATTCATTTTGAATTTTTGAGGTCATTTCAAGCTCGAACAAGTCTGACATGTTATGCTTGAGCTCGTTAAAAGCTCGTGTCGCACTTGAGCGAGCTGAGTTAGAGTTTGAGTCTGGACATAGGTTTCAGTTCGACTCAAATAAGCTCGGTAACAATAAATAATTTAATATGTATTAATTTTCAATAATAAAAAATTTCAAGCTCAAATAACCTTGATAAGAGTTAACATATAGTAATATTTAATAAGTAATTCATAAATTTATCAGGCTTGCAAGCTATTTAAGCTCAGTTCGGTGAAACTCGTGAGCTCGAAATTAAGCACAAACTCGATTTGTTTAGAGCTCAAACGGTCCAAACTCGAATCGAGTTGAACTCAACTAGCTCACAAGGCGCCAGCCTTTTTTACAGTCCTACTGACTCGCATGTTTTGTTTTCATCTTGGACCGGTTTGACTAGCCATGGGTTATGAATTATGACCACACGATTTACGAATAATGGTGATTACAGTAACTAAATAGAAAAACAATTTCTCTTTTTAAACCCCCAATCTGCATCAGCCGTACATGCATGGCGTCAGCCTGCCGCATCCTCTGCGCAATGCGTACATTATCTCTACTATTCTAAAGCAGCATTTGGTGACAGTGGTCTGTTCTTTCCACGTCATTAATTGCCCTGCTTAATTGCTCTACTTAATTGCCCTGCTTAATTGCCCTACACAAGAAACGAAGCGTTGCTTTAATTAGCCAGCTTTCGCAAGAAACGAAGCGTTAAACATAGATGCTTGATCTTGTGAAATAAATTTTTTTATTTTTTAACCTTTATTTTTCGTTATCAATTTTGTTTTTCGTAGCAACGCCACGGGCATGTAACTAGTTAGTATCATGTTTAATCAATCCTAATTGTACAGATCATGCTGACATCGCCGCGTACTGTGGAATAATGTTTTCCATTTCATACTTTTTTTTTCTGCTTGCTTGCCCGATTGGTCCGGCTGTTAGTGCGTATTTTTTTCCTTGTTTGTTTCAAAATTTATATAATTTATATTAAAAGAGTGGTATATAAAAACACTACTCATAACAACTCCACGAAATCAGAATTAAAAGACTGAATTTGGTGTGCAGTCACGCTGGAAGCAGTTCGATCGTGATGTTTATTGGTTAGCTAGCTAGCTAGATACCTGCTGCCAAACTTGAGTTGAGTCTACTGATTTTCTAACCTAATTTTTCTACAGGAAGGAATAGCCGGCAAGAGTGAGTGTTACTTAGCAAACGAAATAACGAGCCCAGGCAAAAACTCAAGTAGAGAATCACATGTAGTGATAATTGAAAATCAGGACAAAAACATACATGAAAATTAATTGAGAGGTGCTTATATGCTCTTCCTTTTTAAAGTTGCACAAATATTAAACCATAAATGAATGGTAGATGAGGATTACTTACTCCTTTATTTGCTTCAAGATTTGTGCAACTTATATTAGAAGGAAAAGCATAGAAGCACCTCTCAAATTAAATTGGTGTCTTATTGGCTGGACTACGGATCTTAGGTTTCGCATAGGCCAACCTGTTTTTCCAATAACTGTATTTAGTTAGTCCATTGGCAATCACCCTTGCAAAAATGGGGCCCGTGCCATCCAACTGCAGGAGATAATATATATATATATATATATATATATATATATATATATATATATATATATATATATATATATATCTACTATTATAAAAGTAACAGTTGGTGGCAGTGGTGAGTTCTACCCACGTCATTAATTGCCCTGCTTAATTGCCCTACTTAATTGCCCTACGCAAAAAACGAAGCGTTGCTTTAATTAGCCAGCTTTCGCAAGAAACGAAGCGTTAAAGATAGATGTTTGATCTTGTGAAATAATTTTTTTATTTTTTAATCTTTATTTTTCGTTATCAATTTTGTTTTTCGTAGCAATGCACCGATGCACGGGCATGTAACTAGTATATATATATTTGCACCTAGCTATCATATACAGTAGCATCTCCTATCAAGTTTAGGTGAGGCGGAGCTATATTACTTATATATTGAAAGTACAGTACGATCGGTACGTGGTTGGGTAGCCTAACACGTACAGTATCAAGTACAGTATCTTCCAAAAAAACAGTATCAAGGACTATGATCTACCGAAGCTTTCTTCCACACACAAAAAAAGAATACTGATCTTCCAAAAAAACGTTATCAAGTAATTATCTTTGCCCTTAAGAGTCTTCATGACATGTATATGGACAGGGATGTGCAAGTGTAACCTATCTAGCATATATACTACATATATTACAGCCGGAAGAGTTCACGGCCAGGGAGCCTAGCCACGTCGCCTCCTCGTTCTCTCTCCTCATCCCACACACTCTCTCCCTCTTTCTTGCAAAAAAAACCTCCGGTTCTTTGGAATTACGGATAGGTCATTTCTATTTACGAATAAGTCCTTTGTAATTTTCTGTGAGTGTAAAATATTTTTCCCCGGTTCGCGTTTAGGTCCTCCGTTCGCCGTTTTACACAAAGAGCCTCCCGTTAAATACGAATTACAAACGAGCCCTTTCTTACCTATTCGAAATAGCGAACAGGTCCAAAATTATAACAAATAGGTCCCTGTATTTTACGTTCAGGTCCTTTCTCCGTTTCCCCCGGAAAAAATATTTTCGTGGTATGTTTGCTCTCCGGAGCATGGGAAAAATGTTTCCGTTGTCTGTTTTTTCTCCGGAAAAAAAACAAAAAATATTTTCCGTTTGCGCACGCGGCGTGCGCCGCGCTTGCATTTCTAGTATAACAAACGAACGAAGCAACAAGCAAGCAACCAGAGTAAGCAAACTTCGCGTGGACATGCAATCGAGTTTTAATTTGATGTGCACTTTAGGCCTATTTGGCAACTTGGAACCGGACCATTTCTACTAGATTCTGGAAGAAACCCGACCAAACAAGCTAAAACTCGGAACGATTCTCCTTGGATCGTTTCTTCCTTTTTCACACCGTGGGTGAATCAGTCTCAACCCAGTTCCACCCGATTCACAAAATCCAACCTGAAACGTTTCTACCAAGAATCTGGAACCGTTTCCGTTTCTACTAGAATCTGGAACCGTACCAAACAGGGCCTTAATCAACCTCCTTTTCACCGGAATTTTTTTTGTATTTGATACAAGATTTGACCTGTATTTACAAAATGATACAACACTTTCACGTATTTACAGAAAACCCACTCGTACCCGAAATTTGAAATTCCGTTTTTGAATACTTAGAATTTCAAAAATCGATAATCATGTATTTAGTAACTGAAAGCCCAGGTATTGCATACCCACTTTCTGGAAACCTAGGTATGGAAAGCATACCCGGTTTCTCAAAAACAGGGTATGAACACATTCCTCCACGAGGTCACTGCTGCTGCTGTTCGAAGAAATTCCATCCTTAGACTATCTCCAGCGGCTTCCCTTCCCCTCCAAATCCCTTCACGAACAGATCCCAAGTGCTCCAGCAGATTCCCTTCACGATTCTCTTCGGAAGGGATTCAAACAGTGAATCCCTTTATAAAGGGATTCTCTCTCCAATCCCTTCACAAATCCCTTGAGGGGATGCTGCTGGAGATGGTAGGAAATAAAGGGAATGAATATGGGGAAAGGAATAGGGAAGGGAATGGAATGAAGGGAAATTGCTGGAGATAGTCTTAGCCTTCTGGATGGCTTGGCTAGTTGCAGTGCTCAGTTTTTGCATTCTAGCTTCAGCCGATGATATGAAGTTTGAAGCAGCATTCAAAAGGCTGCAGCTCCACCATGATGAACTGTTGTTACTGCTTTTCGAGCGTGTCTCAAGTCTCAACTCTGTCGCGTCGTCCACATACCTGGTTTTTTAGAAACCGGGTATGCATTCCATACCCGACTTTCCAGAAACCGGGTATGCAATACTAGGGTTTTCAGTTACCGAATACACGATTATCGATTTTTGAAATTTCGAGAAAAGCTAAATCGGGATTTTAAATTCCGGGTATTCAAAAATAGAATTTTAAATTCTGGGTATGAGTGTGTTTTCTGTAAATGCGCAAAAGTATTATATCATTTTGTCAGTACGAATCAAATCTTGTATCAGATACAAAAATTTCCCCCTTTTCAACCGCTCACGTCTATACACGGTCAGTAGTGCGTGGAGAGTACACAGGCACTGTAATAATAACAGACAAGCGAGCAAACTTCGCGTGGACATATCATCGAACATTGATGTGCACTGACAACTTTACATCTTTAATAACAGAAGCGAGTACTATCGCCAACTGATACTTCGCGTGGAGATTAATAGATGCAGCTGGAGGCTCAGATTACATTACCGAATCGGGCTTGGAAGTTGTCCTTCAAGGTATCGATTTTCGTTTTTCGTTAAAAATCAGTAGAAACAGAATAAATTCGAAGTCAAATGTTTTAAACTCTAAGGTTAAATAGCAGCAAAAAAAGTAAAAAAAAAAAAGATAGACCAATTTTACGGTTTTTGACCGATTTTCACCGATTTAAATCGAAAATCAGTAAACTAAGTGAAATAATTCGAAAGCCGATTTTTGATCCGTTTACGCCGCATAATTTTTTTAGAATTTTTTGAATTCTTTAAATTTAAATTAGATCGATTTATCAACCGTTCCGTTTATCGAGCCGGTTTGATACGATCGAAAATCACGATTTTGATCCATAATTAAAACCGTGCATGCACCAGACCTTCTCGCGTCACTTTTCAAGGTATGTCGGTTGGGACTTCAGTTGTTTTAGAATGATGGTTTTATTCTACATCCTAGTAGTTCTGCATGCTATATGTACATTCTAGTGCTTTTTATTACTCAAAACAGTGGAGTAGTTTTTAAAGACAGGATAACCCAGAGTCCATGTATTGCTCCTCGGTTGATATACTTCAGGTAGCTCTATATATCTGTCTAATTTTAGGACAATGGTTCTTGAAAAAAATTATCCCTGAACTCCTTCCAAATCGCATAGGAAAGAATTCCATTAGGACAATCATCAAGCGGAAACTAAAGGGGCAAGGGCATGTTTAGAATGCATGAATTTCATAAAAACAGTTTAATTCATATAGGAATTATATGAATACAGTATACATATAGTGATCTCAGGACATATGAGAATTTGATGCGACAAATTAAATGGTAAAACTAATTCAGTGTCTATGTCACGCAACTGTCACGTTTGCGCTTGGTGTATCTGTCCATCTTTCTATGCTATCAATCAGAAGATGGCAGATCGTTTTCAGTCACATACATGCAGGGCTTATGTTACCTAATCGAGTTTAAAAATCGATCCCCGAAGATATTGATTTTTGTTAACAATTGATAGAAACCGAATAAGTTTGGAGTCAATTTTTTTGAACTCGACAGTCAAATGCCGGTTTTCAACGATTTTCGACCAATTTTAATCGAAAATCAGCATATTAAGCGAAATAATTTGAAGCCAATTTTCGACCGATTTTCACTAGTTTTTGCTGATTTTCGATCAGTTTTTACCCATTTTCGTTCAGTTTACGTCACATAAAATTTTTCCAAATCTTTTGAAGTCGAAGTTGAATTGAACCGATTTATCGATTGGTTCTATTTATCAAGTTGGTTCGATACGATCGAAAATCATGATTTTTGTGGATAGTTGAAATCATGCATACATGTACCAATAGCAGAGTTCTGATCACCTTATCCAGTCGTCAATGGTTGAGTGTGATGAACAATTAATCACATGACATATATCCTAATTTTAATCATGAAGATAGATGATGACTCCAGCCTCAATAGCTTGATGAAGGATAGAGACAGGAGGGACTCTCCATGAAATATTGAAATGCAAGAGCTGAAATAAATTTAAAAACATGATAAATAAATCTTGCAACACTTGAAAGAGGATTTCAAAGCCACACAACCAGGTGGGAAAAGCTTTTATTAACCAACAAAAATCCCCTCTTACAAGTTTGGGGTGGGGGTATGGCCCCACCTCTCTATTTATAGTACAATAGGAACAATCTTCAACCTCAAATGACCTTATTGACCGTCAAGATACCTCATCAATGGTTTAGATTTGCTCCCTCACATATACATGGGCTAACCCGCAACTCAACAACATAACAGGTTTTATACACACGCACATACTAACTTAACCATCACTCCACGCGCGAACCCATGATCCAACGATCCTCCTTCGCTTGAGTAGAGCTCAAGTTAGCATTTCATCCATCTACTTGTTATCCTGGTTTGCGGCCACTCCCCAGCCTCAGTCATCTTCTTGTGACACATTTACTGTCTGGACCTCAGTTCTCCCAGCTTAGTCCCGATCTCATTCGCCTCACCATGACCTAGCTTTGAAGTCTTACAACCATCACAGACAAGAGAAACATATCACATAGTTGCAACATCCTAAAAATTGTATTCCCTTTTATTTTATTTTATTTGGTTTTTCTTGAATTTTTGGGATTTTATAAAGTCTTTTGCTTTTCTCCATTTTGTTAAAAGAAGTTATGTTGAAAATAAAAACTCAAAAAAATTACAAAACCAACTTTATTAGGTTCTAAATATTTTATAGTATTTTTGAGAATTTTTTCAAGATTTTTAGAGCCTTTTTACTATTTTATCCCAAGTATTTTTCCTCTCAACCCTATTTAAATTCAAGGAAAAGAGGGGGCCGCCTAGCATGTGTCCGTCTATTGTATCTGTCCGTCTTTCCATGATATCAATCAGAAGATGGCAGATCATTTTCAGTCACATACATGCAGGGTTATGTTACCTAATCGAGTTTAAAAATCGCTCCTTGAAGATATTGATTTTCGTTAACAATCGATAGAAATCGAACAAGTTTGAAGTCAAACTTTTTGTACTCAACGGTCAAATGCCGGTTTTCAACGATTTTTTACCAGTTTAAATAAAAAATCAGCAAACAAAAAGAAATAATTTAAAACCAATTTTGACCGATTTTCATTGGTTTTTGCTGATTTTCAATCAGTTTTTACCTATTTTCGATCAGTTTACGTCACATAGAATTTCCCAAATCTTTTGAAGTTGAAGTTGAATTGAACCGATTTACCGATTGGTTCTATTTATCAAGTTGGCTCGATACAACTGAAAATCATGATTTTTGTGGATAGTTGAAATCATGCGTACATGTACCAATAGGAGAGTCCTGATCACCTTATCCAGTTGTCAGTGGTAGAGTGTGATGAACAATTAATCACATGACATATATCCTAATTTTAATCATGAAGATAGATGATGACTCCAGCCTCAATAGCTTGATGAAGGATAGAGACAGGAGGGACTCTTTATGAAAGATTGAAATGGTGATGAGATGGGGGTGAATAATCGTAAATAAATTTTTACTCTTTAAATGGAATCCAATCAAAACCTCTATTTAGTTGATTCAGCACAAAAGAGCAAAACAGAACAAAACCAAACTTGAAATGCACCTTCTTATGGTTTTAGACTTGCTCGTGGGGTTTTTGATGATTTTAGACTTGCTTATGGTTCTAGTGAAATACCTTATGGTTTTAGACTTGAAATGCACCTATTCCAACCTTCAATTACAAGGATTGAAGTCAAAATCCCGACTTTTAACCAATCAAAGAAAGAGTGCACTAAGAATCCAAAATCATGGTCTTAGACTTGCTCGTGGGGTTTTTGATGATCAAAATGATCTTGGACCACCTCCCACACGTCAAAGCAAGTAAGAACTCAAGAGAAGAACTTCAAAAACATAATTGACAACGATTTCTCTAAGATTTAGAAAAAGATTAGTTCTAGAGAGAAACAAGAGAGGCAGCGCCTAGGTGATTGGGATATGATCTAAGAAAGATTCATCCTTCAATCACTCATCCTTGGCACAAAATCCACAAGTATTTAGAAGGAGCGGAAGCAAATCCAAATGTGCGAAATTTAAATTGCAAGAAAGTAAATACTAAATTTAAATTGCGGAATGTAAAGACATAATGTAAATACGGAATTTAAATTCATAAGTAAAGTAAAATGTATTTTTGTTTTTCTGGTTGAAGGTTTACAAAGCCTCATAACAAGGTGGACAAAGCTCATAGGAGCACACCAACCTTCATGGGAGAGACACCCCTTTCCCCCTCTATTTATAGCCTTCATGAATCATCATACACCCTTCGATGAGTTGCTTCAATCCTAAGCAACCCTTCCAAGGACTAGGATTGATTCAAACATTAGGAGTAATCTCCACTCCTGGATGACCTTCTTGGCCATCAAAAAACCTCATCAAGGGCTGAGATTCACCCACTCACACATAGGCTAACCTGAAATCCACTAACAAATGAGTTTTATCCACTAAACTAACTTGACCGCTACTCTATCATCTAAACCACGATCAAATGACTTTCCTTGATCCAAGTAGCTCCAAATTAGTATCTCAACCATTCTCTTGTCTTCTCGGCATGCAGCGACTACGTCTCTGGTCATCCTCTGGCGATCCCCAACTGTCTGGACCTCGGGCGCACCTTGCCTAGTCCCAGTCATCCTCTACCTCACCATGACACCGTACCGACATCCTACAACCATTAAAAATAATGAAACACATCACATAGCAATGTCCAAAATGATATGCAATAACCATCCCAAAAACTTAATATTCAAATTTAATTTGAATCAAACTCAAATCTAAACACCACATGCTCAAATATAGTCAATTACTCATCACCAACAAAAATAGACACCCACATAGTCTTTCACTAGATCACCTAGCTACAACTGCACAACAAGCGAGGTTCTTATAGTACAATGAAGAGTGTTAGGGGTGTAACGTCATGTATTGATGTACTACTAGTAGGGCAATGCAGTACCCCTTTGCTACGATCGATTTCAGGTAAGGTGGAGAGTGAAGGCGAGAAAAAGGAGAAAGTTGTGAATTTTTTATTCTTTCGTGTTCTTTTTAAACTAGTCCTCGTATGATAAAATTTCTAAAAATGACCCCCTACCTGAGCGTGAAAGACTTGATAAGTGACGTGTGTTACCTGTCGCGATCTATTAGTGTGGGAGGTGTCTGACTCCACGACAGCACGGGAGCTGATCGTGCCCACCAAGCCTCCGAACACAAGGAGCACGGCAACACGAAGCACCACAAGCCACGCCCACGCGCACGAAGCACCGCGCGTCACGCACACACATTAGCATTCAACCTCGCGCAACCCACACCTGCGCTGCCTGCTCGCGAGCGTCCCACACGCGCACTCCCTTTCTGGCTTGTGCTACCGTGGAGGCAGTCACCTTCCATCCTACCAGACGGCAACGGTGATACGCGTCACCAACCATGTCTTTCGCGTTCAGACAGGTGGTCATTTTTGAAAATTTTGTCATATGCAAGCTAGTTTTGGAGAAAAAAACAAAGGAAAGACTAGTACATTAAAAGCATCCAAAATTGCATCTCGCATAAGATACGATTTCTTCACACCTCCTTGTGAAACCTCAGTTGAGGAAGCGTCTCTCCACCACACAGTTAATGGCCTAGTCGCCCACCGAAATGCCATGCTAGAACCGCCTCACCCTCGAGTTAGGAGCCTTTTTTACACACTTTTTTAGTATGACATCTATGCGAATAAATTTACAAAACTAGTATATTCCCAACCACAGAAGCAATGGCAGGCAACACGTATCACCTGTCGCACTTCGTACTGCGGCAAGTCGTCGGTGCTATGGCAGTACCATCCATTGCGGCAGGTAGGAGAGGCTCACCCCAGTAGAAGAGCTGCCATGTACTCTGAGCTCGACAGCATAGGTGTCATGAACCAAAAGCTCAGCATGTCCCTACCAAGCACCACTACCTCGGAAGGTTGCAAGATAATTAGGAGAGTTGATTAATTAAGTGACTAACTGGTGTACTAATTAAGATATTGATTAATTAAGTGAGGTGATTAATTATTTGATAGTGATCAGCAAATTCCTGTCGAGCTTGGGGAGCTCGACAGGAACCTCCATGGTCCCACGGTGGGGCAGTGATCCTGCCTTACCGTGCTGAAGGTAATTTGCCATGGTACAAAAGCGCGACAGGCGATCTGCTATGTAGGATCGAAGTATACGAATATAGCAATCAGAGGGGGGGTGAATGATTGTGCGGAAGCTAAAACCAAATTCTTGATCTATTAAAAGTTCACCCCAAAACAGAACCAAATAATTGCTTCGTTTTCGACAAAAACAGAAAGACAGAGGTTTAGTAAAACGCGAATTCTCGAAGATCCAACCGTTAGATTGATCTGAAATTTGGACACAAGAAACTAGATTCCAATACGAATCGAACCCAAAAAGAATCAGCTCGATCGGACTTACGGATCAAAAGTTATGAGCTTGGCAAGCTTGCTGTTTCAGAACTTGACGAGAATCAATCTAATCAAAACTTCAAGATTAAACAAGATCTTCAAAAGATTAATCAACTAGACTTTGAGAAACTCTAAATCAATACCCTAGAACGGTTTTTGATGGATCAAATCAAGATGAAACTCAACGATCAAAAACCAATCTAGAATTAGAACAAGCATGCAAACAAGAACCAAAACAGAAAATACTGTAGCGACGTGGTTATCAGAGCACGCAAAAATCTTGGAAGAATTGATCTTTATTTCTTGTCTAAAATACTCTCATCAAAAGAGTACAAACCCTAAAACCAAGCTCAAGGCTTGATGCGCTCAGCTCTACTTGGTGCGTTTCAACAGAGACCCCACCTATTTAAAGCACCAACCCACAAGGAGTTACGAATACGATTCCTATTCCCTAGAAGGAATCCGTATCCAACACAACTCTCCTTGGCCGAGTACAACTCTTGCACGCGTATGGCAACCCTACCATACTCACGTGACTAACACTTTGCACGCGTATGGCCACCTGCCATACTCACGTGACTAACACTTTGCACGCGAATGACCTCCTGCCATTCTCACGTGACTAACCATTCTTCATGTGCACCATTCTCTTAGCCCGAACGTCCCGCATGACATCCTTGACCACCAAGACCTCAGTTCCTCCTGAACCTAGTCCCGAACCTCAGTTCCTCCATGAACCTGGTTCCGGTCCCGTCATCGACCACATTCGTCTTCGAACAATACCTGCACATGAACAAACCACGAAACAAATCCGAGCACAAGTCCACGACTTGACTCAAAGTCAATCCATGCAACTACTCACATGAGCATTGCATAAAGTCCACTTCAAAACAAGTATCATGAAATCATCATAAATTTCATAATCTCAAATTCAAACCATTTCAAATCTTGCAAAACATCCAAACCGAGCAAAACACGTTTACAACGGACCAAAATCAAAAACCCTAGAAAAAGTCCATTCACGACGGACCAACAAAATCGGTCCGTTGTACAAGTGAAACTCTCGGTTCCAAAAAGAAATCATTCCGGCGAAAACACGTTTACGACTGACCCAAAAACTTTGTCCGTTGTACATGTGAAAACAATCCTCTAAAAGCCATTCACGATGCACCCAAAAACTTGGTCCGTCGTGCATACATGGAAAGTGCCAAAACATGTTTACAAATGCACCAACAAAGTTTGTCCGTCGTAGATGGGAAACTTATCGCTTTCTTTAAGTTTGGTCCGCGCCAAAGTGAAACTTCTTGCTTTCTTGTCAGATTGTCAAAACACATGAACAAACACATTTTTGCAAATTCAATTCTAAGTTAATTTTTCAGTTTAAAGCCAAATTTTCAACACATGATTTCACAATCTCCCCCTTGATGAAAACATTGGCAACACCACTTAGAATTGAACATTTGGCATTCACTTTACAAAAGATTTTTAAATCCAAAGGATCAAGGACCAAAAAGAGAAAACACAGAATCCCCCCTTTGACCAAAATGCAAAACAAAATCTCCCCGTGAGAAGGAAATTGTGTGTGAATGTGCAATGTGCCCAAAAATTTCAAAAATCTCCAAACTTCTCCCAAAAATTCCAGAAACAACTCCCCATTTTTCTCAACTCCCCCTTTTTCTTCTCCCCCTTTTTCATTAATCTTTTCAACAATTCCCAATTTTCTCCCCCTTTGACAATGGATTCATCAAGAGTACAAAAGAGAGAACATGTTCAAAATTTTTCTGAAACAATGATTTCACAAGGAGAAACAAGGGAGTGCCAAGATAGAAAAAGATGAGCTCATTCGATCATATAACCTTATATATCATATATTATGCAAAATACATGATCTTGATGTGATTTTAACAAGTTAGGGAATGACATGCATCTCAACCTCAATTTAGTCAACTGTAGCCAAGTACTAAGCAAGATCTTAGCAGAAAAAGCAAGGCTTTAAAAATTGAAGCAGCTAACAACTTAGGGCGAGCAAGTAGTTTCAACTCTAATCTAATAGACCAATTTAATCTTTAAACAATAAGTTGCATGTGGCATGCTTGAAGCATACTTCTTTTATTTTCTAGGAGTGGCATGCTTGAAGCATACATCTTATCTTTGAGGGAATGGCATGCTTGAAGCATACATCTTATCTTTTTAGGGAAAGCAAGCCTGAAGCACATAACTGGAAGCTTTTGCTTTTAACAAATTTCTTTTTTATATTGATTCCCTTTTCTTTTTCTTTGTCTTTGATTGTAAACATGCAAAAGTGATTAAAGGTCTTATGAAAGAGTAAAGTTGAAAACACACTTGCTCCATAGCCCAAATTTGTCAAGAAAATTCAATATCAAGCCTAGAAGAGTAAGATACCACAAAGTATTTAGCTATAGGCAATCTGATCATGGAATTACGCAATGTAATTCTTAGTTCAAGTGAGACTATTTAGATTATCATATATTAGCTCAATTATATAGTATATAAAGAAATATGATAAAGTGAGCTCATCAAGTGAAAGAACTTGGCAAAGAAACTCCCTCAAAACAATCCCATTGAATGAACAATTCCAAGTTCTCCCGAATAAAAGCAAAACGAGAAGAAGACAAAGGTTTTGTGAAAATGTCCGCCAATTGATGTTCAAGATCCACATGATGAAGCACAATGTTGCCTTTTTCAACATGATCTCTAAGAAAGTAAAATCGATGTCAATGTGTTTTGTTCTAGAGTGTTGCACGGGTTCTTAGCAATGCAAATTGCACTAGTGTTATCACACAAAAGAGGAACACTATCCAAATTAACCCCATAATCTTTAAGTGTAGCTACTATCCAAAGAATTTGAGAACAACAACTAGCAGGCAGCCACATATTCAGATTCAGCAGCTTGATTGTGCAAATGTAAGATTGCTTTCTAGATGACCATGCAATGAGAGAATTTCCCAAGAAGTGACATGAACCAGAAGTGCTTTTCCTATCAATTCTACATCCTCCAAAATCAGCATCGTAAAAGATCTCAAACTAATGCATGAGGAAGCAGAAAGCCAAATGCCAAAATCTTGAGTTCCATGAAGATACCTGAAAATCCTTTTGATAGCTTGTCGATGTGAAGCACGTGGGGAAGCTTGAAAACGAGCACACAAGCATACAAAGAAATTGTATATCCGGCCTTGATGCGTTGAGGTACAAAAGTGAACCTATCATGCTTCTATATTCCTTTTGATCAACCTGCTCACCATCTTCATCAGGATCAAGTGCGCGCAAGTGCTCTCCATGGGTGTCATGATCGGCTTGTCGCTTTCCATTCCAAAGCGATGTAGCAAGTCTTTCGTGTATTTGCTTTGATGTACAAAAGTACCATCCTTCGCTTGCTTGATTTGAAATCCCAAAAAGTATGTCAACTCACCCATCATACTCATCTCAAACTCCTTCCTCATTGTTTCAAAACTTCAGACACTAAAACATGAGATGAACCACCAAAGATAATATCATCAACATAAATCCGAACGAATAGTTGATCATTGCCTTGCTTGAGTAAAAGAGAGTTTTGTCAACCTTTCCCATTAAAAAGCCTTTTTCAAGTAAAAGGTTTTTAGCCTATCATACCATGCTCTAGGGGCTTGTTTCAAACCATACAAAGCTTTTGATAGTTTGAACACATGATTTGGAAACTTTGGATTTTCAAAACCAGGTGGTTGCTTGACATAAACCTCCTCATTTATGTAGCCATTAAGAAAAGCACTTTTCACATCCATTTGATACAATTTGAAACCTTTGGATGCAGCAAAAGTTAAAAGGATTCTAATGGCTTCAATTCTAGCAACAGGAGCAAAGGTTTCATCAAAATCTAAGCCTTCAATTTGAGTGTAACCTTGAGCAACCAATCTAGCCTTGTTTCTAACAACAACACCATCCTCACTTTGTTTATTTTTGAAAACCCATCTAGTTCCAATAACATTAAAATCTGGAGGAGGTGAGACAAGTTTCCAAACTTTATTTCGTTCAAAATTCTCTATTTCTTCATGCATGGCATTGATCCAAGATTTGTCAGATAATGCATGAGATATATCTTTGGGTTCAAAAGAAGCAACTAAAGCGGAATGAGCATGAGTGTCAGAATGAATAAACCTGGATCGAGTGACTCTCTCATTTAGGTCTCCAATCATTTGTTCAGATGGATGCATTTTCTGAATGTGCAAGGGAGCATTGGCTTTTGAGACTTCTCCTTCTCCTTCTTCATTTTCAGCATGTACAGATGATGTTGTAGCTTGAGGATGGTTAGCTGTAGGTGATGTAGTAGTAGGTGCCAAAGGTGCTATAGCTTGTTGTGCATTAGAAATAGTCAAGACCTCATCTTCAACATCATCATTATCTTCAAAGATTTTCTCCCCGAACATATGCGTCAGACTGCATCACTTGGACTAGTGCCTGGACTAGCCTCATCAAAAGTAACTTCACAAGTTTCCACAATTTTGTTAGTCTCCAAAACAAGCACACGATAGCCACGAGTATGAGCATGATATCCAAGGAAAAAGCCATCCATTGATCTAGCTTCAAATTTATCAAGATTTCCAGATTTCAAGACAAAGCATTTGCATCCAAAAACCCTAAAGTGAGAAACAGTAGGCCTGTGTCCAAACCGAAGCTCATATGGAGTCTTACCCAATTTTGATCTCAAAACACACGGTTTGAAACATAACATGCGCTTGAAATCGCTTCAGCCCAAAAATTTCTAGGAGTGTGATGTTCATCTAACATGGTTCTAGCCATCTCAACCAATGTTCTGTTTTTCCTTTCAACTACACCATTCTGTTGAGGCACTCTAGGTGATGAAAATTGATGATCAATTCCTTTTCAGTACAAAAGTGATTAAAAGAAGCATTTTTGAATTCAGTTCCATTATCACTTCTAATAGCTTTGAGAGCTCCTGGATGATCAATAGAAAGCCTAAGAACAAGACTTCTAAAATGACTAAAAGCCTCATCCTTAGATGCCATAAAGTATACCCAAGAGTATCTAGAAAAATCATCAACAATCACAAGCACATACCATTTGCCTCCAAAGGATTGAACTCGAGATGGTCCAACTGTATCAAGATGTAGAAGCTGTCCTGGAGCGTTTGTCATCACCATGGTAAGAGGTGGATGTGAACCTGCAATCATCTTACCATGTCTACAAGAGGAACATACTAAATTGCTATCACCCTTAAGCTTAGGCAAGCCACGTATGAGATCTAAACCGCTTACACGAGTAAGATGATCAAAACCAACATGACCAAGTCTACGATGCCAAAAGAATAAATCTTTAGAAACATTGGCAATTAGACACCTATGTTTAGAAGAAGGTGATGCATCAAAATCAGCTTTAAAAACTCTTCCAAAACGAGAAATCTTGAACACAAGATCACCTGAAGCATCTAGCACTTTGCATTCATTTTTCTTAAAGCTTATCTCAAGATCTTCATCAAGCATTTGAGAGACAGAAATCAAGTTATATTTCAAGTTTTCAACAAGAGCCACATCTTTGAACATAAACTTGTCACTTACCTTTATTGTACCTTTTGCCACAACAGAAGAGGAAGAAGCATCTCCAAAAGTAACACTTTCAAAGACGAGATGCACGAGTGAGGAGGAGAACCAATTCTTATTACCGGACATGTGGCGTGAGCATCCGAATCCACTAGCCATATGTTCTCCTTCCTCGCGAGAAGCCTACATAGCAACAAAACATGTCGAGGTCTCGATCGGGGTTAGGAATGAGATTTTTGGGAATCCAAAGATCGAGACACACGACGCACAACAGTAGGCACAACACGATAATTTTTATGCACAAAATCAGATTTGCCTTTTCCCATGTTTGTAGGAACAGAAGGTGTTTTCATCACTCTAGGTGCATAAAAATGTGCTTTGCTGAAATTTGACCTAGCCTCAGTTCTTTCCTTCTTTGTCTTTGTTTGGCTAGTCTAAAGCAAAAATCTACTAAGTGTCCATCTCTACCACAATGAGTGCAAGTGTACTTGACATGATGTTTAGCTTTAACAGTAAAAGCACATTTTGCATTCATCATAGTAGAGGATAAAAAACCAGCAGATTGAAAAGCAATTTTCTTAAGCTCATTAGATAACTCAATTTTGCAAGGAGCCTGAACAACAAAGGCGAGGTTTAGTTTCATATGTGGCATAAGGATCAAAACCTAAACCTCTCTTGTTTGTGCTAACCTTAGATTGATCCAAAATCATGTTCAACTTCTTCTTGCCATTAGTGAAACGTTCCAAAGAATTTTGCAAGTAATCAACTTTCTTAGCAAGAGTTAAACAATTATTGCAGGTACATCTACTTTTCCTTTTTGCTTATGCGACAAGTTGAGCATGAGAGAATTTCATGTGAAAGCAGATTATCGCTTAATTGAGAAACCCTAGCATTTGCATCTTTCAATTTTAATTCAAGAGTTGAGCATTTAGAACAAGAAGTTGAACTATGCAAATCATCGTTGGAACAGCTAGCATGTACAACATGTTTCTCATTTTTCTCATTTAGATGCAACAAAAGAGCATGTTCTTTCCTAAGCAAGGTGAGCTCATTGTAAATTAAGTCACATGATTTGCAAGTATCATCACTAGGAATCAAAGTCTTAAGTCTAGCAATTTCAGCATTCAATGATTCAATAATGAAATCATGTTTCTTAATTTTCTTATCACGCTTTGTCAAGCAATTTTCCAAGACGAGCAACGGCAATAGCTAATTCATCATAAGAGGGATCTACCTCATTGAAGTCGCTGTCGTGGTCGCCCTCGGTGAAGCTATCCTTGCTGCTTGCCATGAGACATAATCCTATCAAATCATGCTTGCTTGGAGTTGCATCATCTTCGCTGCTCTCCGAGTCCACATCGCTTCAAATTGACTTGTTCAAGAGCGGAAAGAACTCAGTGAACCACCTTGCGGTTGATGAAGCTCTTCTTCTTCCTATCATTTGACGAGAACCTTTTCTTCTCATTCCTTCCGCCGTTGTCCTTCTCCTCCTTTGATGTTTTTCCTGCAAGCTTAGGACAATTTGTGCGAATATGGTTGAGGTCACCACACTCATAGCATCTTGGAGGACCACCTCTCTTTCTCATTCTCACATTCTCGCAAAGCTTTGTTAAAGCGAGAAGAGAGTAGTGCCAGATCTTCTTCAGAAACTCTTCAAGTTGCTCATCTGTTAAAGAAGACATGGAAGACAAGGCAAAGCTAGAAGAAGAATTTGCATTTGACATGTTAGGGTTAGAGATCAAAGCAATTGATTTAATGTTACCCTTCCTGGCAAGAACATCCAACTCATGAGTTTTCAACTTAGAGTAAAGAACATCTAATGTGAGTGTGCTCATGGTAGTAGATTCTTGTATAGATGTTACTTTCATCTCCCACACCGACATGTCCAAAGCACTAAGCAATTGTCGAGCATTTTCAGCATCAGTGTAGCTAACTCCAACAAAGACGTAGATTGCTAAGAATTTTATTGAAACGCAAAGAAGTCATCTACAGATTCACTAGGTTTCATCTCAAAACGCATGTATTCTTTTTTGTAAATATCTTGGCGAACCTCTTTGACAGTGTTAGAACCCTCATGGTAATCACAAAGAGATTTCCATACCTCATATGCGGATCGAAGATGAACCACACGATCAAAGTCGCTGCGTCCCAAGCCTTGGATGATCAAGTTGCGCGCCTTGCTATTTGCTTCAACATGTGTGCGATTGGTGTCGTTGACGTTGTCGCTTGTGGACTTCATATGGCTTGTAGACCTTCTCCCAAATTGTGAAGCCCTGTGCTTGGATGAACGCCTCCATCTTGGCCTTCCAAAACTGAAAATCAACACCATCGAATACACATGGTTTTGTCGAATAACGATCCATTGATCTAATCACCGGTTAAGATAGATTAGAGAAACCTTGCTCTGATACCACTTGTAGGATCGAAGTATACGAATATAGCAATCAGAGGGGGGGTGAATGATTGTGCGGAAGCTAAAACCAAATTCTTGATCTATTAAAAGTTCACCCCAAAACAGAACCAAATAATTGCTTCGTTTTCGACAAAAACAGAAAGACAGAGGTTTAGTAAAACGCGAATTCTCGAAGATCCAACCGTTAGATTGATCTGAAATTTGGACACAAGAAACTAGATTCCAATACGAATCGAACCCAAAAAGAATCAGCTCGATCGGACTTACGGACCAAAAGTTATGAGCTTGGCAAGCTTGCTGTTTCAGAACTTGACGAGAATCAATCTAATCAAAACTTCAAGATTAAACAAGATCTTCAAAAGATTAATCAACTAGACTTTGAGAAACTCTAAATCAATACCCTAGAACGGTTTTTGATGGATCAAATCAAGATGAAACTCAACGATCAAAAACCAATCTAGAATTAGAACAAGCATGCAAACAAGAACCAAAACAGAAAATATCAGAGCGACGTGGTTATCAGAGCACGCAAAAATCTTGGAAGAATTGATCTTTATTTCTTGTCTAAAATACTCTCATCAAAAGAGTACAAACCCTAAAACCAAGCTCAAGGCTTGATGCGCTCAGCTCTACTTGGTGCGTTTCAACAGGAGACCCCCCACCTATTTAAAGCACCAACCCACAAGGAGTTCTGAATACGATTCCTATTCCCTAGAAGGAATCCGTATCCAACACAACTCTCCTTGGCCGAGTACAACTCTTGCACGCCGTATGGCAACCCTACCATACTCACGTGACTAACACTTTGCACGCCGTATGGCCACCGCCATACTCACGTGACTAACACTTTGCACGCGAATGACCTCTCGCCATTCTCACGTGACTAACCATTCTTCATGTGCACCATTCTCTTAGCCCGAACGCCCCGCATGACATCCTTGACCACCAAGACCTCGGTTCCTCCTGAACCTAGTCCCGAACCTCAGTTCCTCCATGAACCTGGTTCCGGTCCGTCATCGACCACATTCGTCTTCGAGCAATACCGCACATGAACAAACCACAAAACAAATCCGAGCACAAGTCCACGACTTGACTCAATGTCAATCCATGCAACTACTCACATGAGCATTGCATAAAGTCCACTTCAAAACAAGTATCATGAAATCATCACAAATTTCATAATCTCAAATTCAAACCATTTCAAATCTTGCAAAACATCCAAACCGAGCAAAACACGTTTACAACGGACCAAAATCAAAAACCCTAGAAAAAGTCCATTCACGACGGACCAACAAAATCGGTCCGTTGTACAAGTGAAACTCTCGGTTCCAAAAAGAAATCATTCCGGCGAAAACACGTTTACGACTGACCCAAAAACTTTGTCCGTTGTACATGTGAAAACAATCCTCAAAAAGCCATTCACGACAGACCCAAAAACTTGGTCCGTCGTACATGGGAAAGTGCCAAAACATGTTTACAACAGACCAACAAAGTTTGTCCGTCGTAGATGGGAAACTTACTGTTTTCTTTAAGTTTGGTCCGGCGCCAAAGTGAAACTTACTGTTTCTTGTCAGATTGTCAAAACACATGAACAAACACATTTTTGCAAATTCAATTCTAAGTTAATTTTTCAGTTTAAAGCCAAATTTTCAACACATGATTTCACATGCTACTTTCGCAATTGAGGACGAGGCTAATTTTACAAATTTGTTTACACGAGGATTAGATTAAAGAAAAAGTGTATCGGGAAGTTAAAAAAAAACTCCAGTCTCACGCTCCAAGATGCCGATTGCACTATATAAATAGTATATAGGCGATATTTAAGCGAGATTAGTGCATCATGGTCACCTTCCTGATTAAGCGCACCTTTCAATTTGAACCATTTTCAATTATTCCTTAGCTAATTGGTGATCTTTGGAATTTGATCCCCTTACTTGCCATGGTTATCACTCCGATATAAGCGTACTCTCTGACCAACACTCTCCAACATCAACTCTATTATGCCTAGAAGATTTGCAGCCAGGGTTCGCATTATCGTTTTCGCGATTTTTGAATGAACAATGATTTTCGATAATCGCAAAAATCGAGCCGAAAATCGTCAAAAATCTCATAGTTTCATAAATCATTTTTTTAAGAAAAAAATTCAAAAAATCATCAATTTTCGCTCGGTATTTGGCGATCATCACGATATTTTGGGCGATAATCGCGATATTTGGGCGATCTTTGCCTCAAAAATCAGCCGCCCAAACGACATACATGGGCTAACCCGTAACCCAACAACATAACAGGTTTTATACACACGCACATACTAACTTAACCATTACTCCACGCGCGAACCCATGATCCAACGATCCTCCTTCGCTTGAGTACAGCTCAAGTTAGCATTTCATCCATCTACTTGTTACCCTGGTTTGCAGCCACTCCCCAGCCTCAGTCATCTTCTTGTGACACATTTACTGTCTGGACCTCAGTTCTCCCAGCTTAGTCCCGATCTCATTCGCCTCACCATGACCTAGCATGGTTATCACTCCGATATAAGCGTACTCTCTGACCAACATTCTCCAACATCAACTCTATTATGCCTGGAAGATTTGTAGCCAGGGTTTGCATTATCGTTTTCGCGATTTTTGAAAGAACAGTGATTTTCGATAATCGCAAAAATCGAGCCAAAAATCGATCGAAAATTGTCAAAAATCTCATAGTTTCATAAACCATTTTTTTAAGAAAAAATTCAAAAAATCATCGATTTTCGCTCGGTTTTTGGCGATCATCACGATATTTTGGGCGATAATCGCGATATTTGGGCGATATTTGCCTCGAAAATCAGCCGCCCAAACGAACTTCCCCGTGGGTTGATTTTTTGAGCGATTTTCGCTTGATATTTGGTGATAATCACTCGATATGTCTCGATAATCGTGATATTTGCGTCGTATAAATTTTTCCTGAATTTTTTGAATTTTCTCGGTTTACCGATAAGTAATTAATTTCATGCCGTGTCGATAACGGCGATAATTGGGCGATTATTGACGATAATGTGAACCATGTTTGCAGCTCACCCAAGCCTCCACGTCACTCCCTGCCATTTTGCAAAAAAGTTCCTCCGTTTTATTTAAATTACAATAATCCCTATAAAATTACAAAAGAGTCCTTCGCGTTTTTTTAAAAAAATTCCTCCATCCTGTGAGGGTAAAAAAAACACATTTTTCATAATAAACTCTATGTTCTTCCGAATAGCGTTTAGGTCTCTCGTTCTTTACTTTACAAAAAAAAAACCCCGTTAAATACAAATCTCGAACGAGCCATTTTCTAATTTTTCAGAATAGCGCTCAGGTCGAAAAAAATAACAAATAGGTCCCCGTCTCTTACGTCCAGTTCCTCCGTTTTTCTCAAAATAAATATTTTCGTTAACAGAAATATGTGTACAGCTCTATCTCTAGACTTTTTTTTGCAACTCGATCTCAAATATTTTTCGAAACATGTATTATTACCCGGTGAATGCATAGAGTGTTAAACTCGACAAAAGGAGGTTGACGTCTCTAATATTTTTTGGAACATGTATTATTACCCGATTAACACATAGAGTGTTGAACTCGACAATATTTTTTTTTGCAACTCGATGTATAATATTTTTCTAAACATGTATTATTACCCAGTGAACGTATAGAGTGTTAAACTCGGTAAAAGAAGATCATTCCTTTGTTTTTCCCGAGAAAAAATGGATTCGCCAAAAGAAAATATGCACAACTCTATCTCTATTATATTTTTGTGAAATTGAAATCTAATATTTTTCAGAACATGTATTATTAATTTTTTTAAAAATAGACCCGTTGTTATGCTAATTAGCTGACGGTTCCTACCTAGCGTATTTTTTCGAAAAAAATCAAGAGAACCAAAAAAACGCTTAGATCCTCCTACTTTTTTTAGAAAAAGAAACCGGGTCAAATGTCGCACGACGCGGCATCGCACGCGACCCTACCTAGTCATATATAAACAACTGACCAATTGTGCCTGCTTACATGAACTAATTAAACTGTTAATCTTGACCGGGGCAGATTTACATTATATAGGAGGGCCGGGTCAGATAACACCGACGATCTCCAACTTAATACACATAGTATCTTTAATATAAAAGAATATAATTCTTTTATTACAAATTATAAGTTAGGGCTACAAATTCGCATTAACCTAAGACACCGATGATCTTTTTTCTTAGATCCGTTCTTCGGTTCTTGATCTTGACTAGGCCACTCAGTGGATTGCAAAGTCAAGTCCTGTCCAACCCGCTGCAGTTGGACCAATATATCAGAAAAAATAATAATTAACCTAGCTAGCTACGCACGTATGACACGTGCCATCGTCCGTGCGCTGCTCGGATAAAAAAAAAGAAACGATGTCAACTGTTGTTGCGTATGGCTAGATCAGGTGAAAGTTCGAGCGACAATTACCGCATGTCAGATAGGTTATCGTAGGAATTTTGAGGATTTGGTGGAGTGCTAACATGGCACGTACTACTCTCTCTGTCCCACAAAGAGTACATTTCTAGTGTTTAAATTTTGTCCCACAAAGAGTGCATTTCTAATCCGTAGGGCCTAGCTGTAAGTGTATGCATGCTCATTTAAGTGCTTGTGGAAACCGAAGCACCAGCATGCTTGTGTATGGAGTAATGAGGGTCACATTAGTCATTTACCTTGCACACTAATCTGTCTTAAAAATCCTAGAAATGCACTCTTTGTGGGACAGAGGAGTATTAACCAACTCCACACTTTCTTAGAAGAAAAACGGGGAATACCCACACGTAACAACGCTAGCTAGCTCATGTCACAGAAACTCTTCATTTCACTTTTTTTTTCAAAAGATTGATAAGAGCCCTACCTTTCATTTAGAAGAGAGGATAAAAAAACAGCAAAAAAAAAAAAAAAAATAGTACAAGAAGTTGATAACAACAGGAAAACACTCTGAACACCGACACTACGGCCAGTCACGGCAGACTGATGTCTGTGACGTGAAAACAGAGAAAACGGAGAAAGATTTAATAGAAATCACAATCTTGGGGCAGCGTACAGAAGATTGAAAATAAAATAAAAAATCGGAGAAACATCATGCTGTAAAAACGACCGTAGCCTGACTCCGACCCCTGTGCACTTTGACAAGAGCGTTGGGAGAGTTTTGGAAAGCCATCTTTTAGTTGCTCACATCCTGATAGACTCGGCCAATGACGTCCTGGTCACTTCACCTACTACCACCAAACATGACTCGATCGAGTAGCAACCGTGCCCAGTAACCAAGCAGCTTAGCGCAGCTCGACGGGGCGCCCTATATATATATATATACACGCCTCCCTACACCACCACGCACACACATCTTATCCAACAACCAACTCATCACGTCCAGCTACACAGAGTAAGCCGGACTGCGCATTCAGCTAGGTTGCATGGGGTTCGCGGTGCGCAGGACGAGCCGGTCGTACGTGCGGCCGAGCTCCGTGACGCCGTCCGGCGCGCTGGAGCTGTCCATCATCGACCGAGTCGTGGGGCTGCGCCACCTGGTGCGGTCGCTGCACGTGTTCGCGCCCCGCCGCGGCGCCGGCGGCGAGCCGGCGCGCGTGGTCCGGGAGGCCCTGGGGAAGGCGCTGGTGGACTACTACCCGTTCGCCGGCCGGTTCGTGGACGGCCCCACCGGGCCCGGGAGCGCCCGCGTGGAGTGCACCGGCGAGGGCGCGTGGTTCGTGGAGGCCGTCGCGGGGTGCAGCCTCGAGGACGTCAAGTGCCTCGACCACCCGCTCATGATCCCCGAAGACGACCTGCTCCCCGACGCCGCGCCGGGCGTGCAGCCGCTTGACATCCCGCTTATGATGCAGGTACATCTGCTACGTACGCGCGCGTCCAAAAACTTTGTCAGGGCTGGAAGTGTATAGGCATCATTCGGATGTTTTTGTCCTAAAAAACATCTAAGGTTATCAAAACACACATCCGTAGGATCTACTCACCTCGAATTCAGGGGGACGTGCATCGATCTGAAAGCAAATCCAATGGCCAGAAATTTAGATGATAGTTACTACAGAAAACATCCGGATGAAATTTATCAAAACCATATATATATATATATATATATATATATATATATATTTCTATTCAATAGTATAAGTTGTTTAACTCTTTAAGTAGGCGAGCTTTGGGATTAATATATGGCTGCTTAACTCCGAAAGACGATAGTATCTAATCGTTGTACGTACGAGAAAACAATACATATGACCCTACATATACATACAGTTTAAGTTGGCCGGGGACACTGTTCAATTAGCGAGTTAAGCAGTTGCCACCAACTTCGCGGAAAGCACTGACATGGATCGATCATATTAATTAATTTGTATATGGATCTCGATCAACTGCACCACCGCCACAAATTAATTAACCACGTTTCGCGTGACATTCGTACGTACGTACGATGGTAAGAACGTTGAAAGGTAATTGTGGCAAATTGTTGCTTCATTTGAGGTACACTGTCTCAATCATAGTCGAATACGTACACATGGTGCAGATTTCTAATCCAAGTGTCTCTATCCTACTGGTGAACTAACACAAGTCTTAGGAGCAATTATGTTCCACTCTAGGCCGCGATAACAAAACGAAAATATGTATAAATACGTGAACCAAGCTATATTGTATCCTTCAACACTTTTGACACTCCTAGCGAAATTCTATAGTTTTTTTTTTTTTTCTAATTCATGAGAGAATTTCTATTAATTCTCTCCACCTCATGCTTGTGTTAACGCGCGGCCTCTAATTAATATTGCCAAATATACCACCACAGCGTAAGGTATCTAAGACTAAGTAAGTTTGAGACAATTCGGGAGGGGATAGGATTCTCGTGCAGTCTTTAAGTGACTGCAACTTAAACAGTTGCGTACGAAACGCTGGACGGTTCAATTTATTTCGAAAGTACTGTAGCTATAGTGTACTGTAGCAATCACTGTAGTATATGGATTTGAAATATCTGAGCCGTTTGTTTGTTCGATCGGACGGTCTACATCTCCTGGGACTGCTTAAGGCTGCACTGGATTTCCGGATGGAACGAGTACACAAATAGTATAGCGTGTACTTCATGCGTGGACTTGCAAGCTAAAAGTTAATTGCAATAGGTGAAGATGAGCTTGTCACTTAGGTTAGCTAGATTAACCACTCAAGCATCAGAATAATCGAATCCTTGCCTTTCACGCACGTGGGGCAATTGAAAGCTGCACACATAGTTCAGTGCAGTAGGCAGTAGTAGTGGGGGCCAAAACCAGGTCATGAGATCGCATGCATGACGTACGTTCAGATCATGAGATGAGAGATATGTATTGTTTACACGTTGCAGGTGGAGCTTTCTTGGGACGTCCATGTTGCCAATCATATCAGGCTCTACTGATTGTCTCTTCCTTCCGATAAACACCGCTCCTTTCCTTCGAATTTATAGATCGTATTTTTAAATGACTTTGACTATAAATATATGGCGTATTATATGTTTTCATGCAAAATTTAGTATGATATTCTCTTTATATCTCTAATTATAGATATCTAGATTTACTTATATTTTCTACATCCATATATTGAATATAGTGTTTAGAGATAATAATTAGGGATAGTCTAGTTGTTTTCAACATCTCCTTAATCTATATGCCAAGTGAAAATAGTCATATGATTATGGACTAAGGAGTAATTAATTTTACACACCGTCTAACTAGAATTAAGTAGACCGTTGAAGTCGACGCTGCTCCATTACTGCCCATTGATTGATTGAAACACTCACAGAACGTGTGAAGAGCAAGTATAAAAAGGTCACCTTAGCTTAATATTAGTATGTATATGTCAGTTTTATCCTACGTAGAAGAGTAAGAAAAGAGGATAAAGAAGAGAGCTGGCTCTTATTTAATAGCCAAAACAGTTTTGCACAGAAACATAAGTAGATTATCTATGTACAAGAGAGACAATCTTTAGAGGCAATTATTGTACAAGCTAGTTTTTAGATTACTCCAGATGATATGAATGGGAGATGAAGCAAGTAGTAGACTTTGCTATTGCACTCGCTCCAAGTTTATTCACTGCAGGTGCGCCCGGCCTTGTTTATTCACTGATGCGCCCGGGCTAATCATCTCTACGAATCATATCCTCCGTATTTAATTAGTATAGCGATTTGGTTGTCCGATCACCCTGCAGCATGGTCCTTCCATTATGCCAGCACTAATCCACTTAACATATACTCCATATGTGTACTAGCTAGCGAAGTAGGTGAACCGCAGCCACATGAGATTGGCCTTGATATTCAACTTTCCTGGTGAAATGGAAGCCTTGAAGTGAAATATGCAGTGATGATGGGCTACAACCCTCGTCACACACGGCAAAAGTTGTTGAGACTTGAGACTGTCAACAGTAACAATCGTTTCGACCTACAACCATAAAACAGTGTGGTAAGTAGATGCACCAACAAACTAATGGTTGCTGGGTCGCCATATGTAGGGCGGTTTGCCACGGCATCATATTGTCCCTAGTCAAGCACTTACGGTCACTTGGAGAATCATTTCCCCTGAGCACCAAGCTTGCTAGCGACCTCTCAATGCACGCGCGGCTACCTTCCTACCTAGACCATATCTACCGGCAGCGGATTAGTTCACTGGCCGGATCGATTAAGGATTAAGAGAGCTACCTACCACCACCTTCCACTTTGGATCGTGGAGCCTCACCAAATCACAATTCATTAATGAGCGAGAGTGCGAGACAGATTACTACTATTATATTAGCCTATGGGTAGGGATGCCAATGGGCTTCCATTGGTCTAGGATTTTAGATTAGGCCGATTCAAAACTGTAGATGGATTGGACTCGTTTTGTATCAGATCTAGACCAGGCTTGAATCTGACGTTTTTCTACTAAATCGCAGTATTGCATGTACTATGTGTTAATCATGGTCATATATACACGAATGTTGTACACGTAAATGGCTTGAATGAAGATCCAAGCCTTTATTTAGGCATGGATTGGATATAAACAAAAATTTAGTTTTGGATTAATCTTGTGCTAGATTTCAACCCATTATCACCCTACCTATAGATCGGTTTGTCGCTGTTGTGTTGTGTAGTGCCGCTTGCTGCCGGAAATCTTTACCCACCGCGGCAAGATTTCGATGCTATGCGTTATATGAGTCGCAGTCTCGCAGAGTCTATGAGTAGTAGCTATACCCAAAGATACCAACACACAAGTGTTTCGTAAAAGCCACCGTAAATGTCAAAGGAAGCCTCAATATTACACTTACTACTTGCACTTTGGTGGACAGGGGCGGTCAAGGTCTCACGAATGATGACATGTTACTAGTCTCCATATATTCGGAGTTGCAGTGTGTATTTTGTTTTAAAATCATTTATTTAAAAAAAGACGGGTATCTCATATAACCGTTCTACAACGCATTCAGGGCCGAGCCAGCCCATGGCTACGTTTCGGGTCGGGCTAACTGCTCCACTGAATTACAGGAAGTAATAGAGAGAGAAGACATTGATAACCTATAGGCTACGGATCCTAGGCCTCGGATGGTTCAAGAACTGTATCCGCCCTGGCTCCATTTGAAACACGGAAATTGCATATAAATTTTGGAGGATTTTGTGCTGCTTCTTGTAAGGCTCGTACTTTCCAACGAGTCTTTCATTTCTTTTGTGATCTCCCCCTAGTTTCAAAGATAAATCGTTAATTAGATTGCATTACATCGTAAATAAATTTAATTAACAGACCTGCATTTACTTGATTAACTACGTACGTACCTGCAGGTGACGGAGTTCACGTGCGGCGGCTTCGTGGTCGGTCTGATCTCCATCCACACGATGGCCGACGGCCTGGGGGCCGGGCAGTTCATCAACGCCGTCGGCGACTACGCCCGCGGTCTCCCGAAGCCCCGCGTGAGCCCCATCTGGGCCCGCGAGGCCATCCCGAGCCCGCCGAAGCTTCCCCCCGGGCCGCCGCCGGACCTGCGGATGTTCCAGCTCCGGCACCTGACCGTCGACCTGAGCTTCGACCACATCAACATGGTCAAGTCCCAGTACTTCGAGTCCACTGGGCAGCGCTGCTCCACCTTCGACGTGGCCATCGCCGAGACGTGGCAGGCCCGGACGCGGTCTCTGCGGCTGCCCGACCCGTCCACCCGCGTGAATCTCTGCTTCTTCGCCAACACGCGCCACCTGATGCACGGCGCGTGGCCCGGCGGCAGGGGCGGCGCCGGGTTCTACGGCAACTGCTTCTACCCGGTGTCGGTGGTGGCGGAGAGCGGCGCGCTGGCGGGCGCGGACGCGGTGGGCGTGGTAGGCATCATCCGGGAGGCGAAGGCGCGGCTCCCCGCGGAGTTCGCGCGGTGGGCGGTGGGGGACTTCGTGGAGGACCCCTACGAGCTGAGCTTCACGTACGACTCGCTGTTCGTGTCGGACTGGACGCGGCTGGGGTTCCTGGAGGCGGACTACGGGTGGGGCACGCCGTCGCAGGTGATACCGTTCGCGTACTACCCGTTCATGGCCGTCGCCATCATCGGCGCGCCGCCCGTGCCCAAGGCGGGCACCAGGATCATGACCCAGTGCGTCGAGGAGGAGCACATGCCGGCGTTCATGGAGGAGATGAAGGTGCTGGAGAAGTAAATGCAGGTCATTAAGCTACTTGGTGCGTGTTTTGTTTGTGTGCGTGGTGTACGTACGTACATACGTGCTCTCGTTAACTTGCCTTGCGTTTTGTCGTGTGAAGCGTTGCTGTGGTCTGCGAAGTATATACGTGTTAATGGGCTGTCAGTCTGTGGCCTGTGGCTTGTATCTACCGGGCTTTGTTTGGATTAGCTGGGCTTTCATGTACATGCCTACATGGACTACCACGATTGCTTAAATAATTTGGTTGTGGCCTGGTGTAATAAGATGGCTAAAAGAAATTGTAAAGTGCGGCTTGTAGAAGGATTATCTTCCTCTCCTTCTGTGCACATTATCCATTGGGGCGATTAATTAATCTGTCTATATATCAATCTACTGTTTTCTTCTTCTTCTTGAAAGTCAGTCGAATTTTCTAACCATTGAATTAAGAACCGACGCACCAAATTTTCCCATCCACACATACCCATACCAATCTCACCCCTAACCTTAACCTATATTCCCGATGCACTCCCTTCCCCAGCGGCGGCTACCCCCTGCCTCCACCAGCGCCCAGTGCGCCGCGACGAGGCCTCCCGCTGGCCTGCTCTTCCGCCGCCTTGCCCGGTGTCTCCTCCTCCTTCCGGTCATCGCCCCCTGCGTCGGGTAGCAGCGCACCTCCTTGGTATAAAGGAAAAGACGGGCGGGCGGGCGGGCGGGCGGCGGCTACGCCAGAGCACGGTGTGAGGCGCTGGCAAGTCGGCTCTGCCAGAGAGGAGGACAACGAGCGCCTGGAACACGAATCTCCGAGCCGATCCAAAAGATTTTATTAATCGATTAGCAAACCCGTTAATTAATTTGCTTTGCTACTTCATTCGTGCTTACCTTCTTCGGACACTTGAACACTGTTGAGCGCCTGATTTTGCGCGATTCGACCACCAGACGGATTCCGCTGCCAATGCAGACGTACGGAGGCCCATCGGCTCGTCCGTCCGCTGATGAGGGAACGGGGCGGGGCGTGCGGTGCGGCTAGGGGCCGACATCAGTCAAGTTATCATCTTAGAGCATAGAGCCCTAAACTTTTGCTATTGTAATTGCTCTTAGGCTATTAGCACTGCCCTGATTTCGACTACAACGACTAATTTCACAGGATGTGCATCATCGCAAGTTCACACCGAAACTCCAAACCATATACTAATTGAGCATCATTACAATATTCTGTTGCGTGCACGAACGCTAGTACGGGACATAATATACAGTGTTAAATCATTGCCGCTTCAGATCAAATAGAAAACAGAATGTAATACGACACAAACGCAAGCCTATGCGATGAGTGACGCTAGCATGCTTGTAAAA
Organism: Rhipidocladum racemiflorum; assembly: GCA_036346355.1. Classification (NCBI taxonomy): domain Eukaryota; kingdom Viridiplantae; phylum Streptophyta; class Magnoliopsida; order Poales; family Poaceae; genus Rhipidocladum; species Rhipidocladum racemiflorum. The sequence goes on from CM070584.1 coordinate 54,735,502, forward strand.
TGAACCAAGGGTCAATGTTAAATCTGTGGGTGTGCGGGATCGATGTCATTCCATCGACGCTTCATTTTCCGCTTAAATCTGTGGGTGTGTGGTGGGATCGATCATCGATGTCTGCCCAGGGAAGAAAAATGAAGGAACCCATGGTCAATGTTAACATATATAGCCACATGAAAACGACTTGCACGCTGGTTGCTCACAGCAATCGAGCATAATCAACCGCACCGATCGATCGCGTCTTGGCTAACATACGACACGCACATCGATTTGCTTTATTAGTTGGAGGATTGAGCGGTTTAGGGGGCTCGGGACCAAATGATCGCCGCTCTGAACGAGCTTGAGTTGCTCTGAAGCAACGACAATTGCGCAGACCATGCAACCACTTGTCGGACACCGATCACTTCGTTGCCTCCTTTTCCTTCTTCGTCTGCTTCGTGTTGCCCATATGCCTGGTCCACACCGGCCGGTGCTGCTGCTGCACCTATCCACCCTGCTTGCACACAACGTGAGCGTTGTACCTAATGTGTAACAGAAACTGGAAAGGTCAGAAAGAAAGGAATGCCTGCATGAAACTGGTAATTGATCGCACTGTGTGATGCACGCAAAATTCCCAGCCTTGACTAACTGACTGAAACCCTTAGCCCTGCAACTCAAGTCACCGTCATGACGCTGCAAGTCTACTGGTACTGGTACGTACGCATGTTCAGATGAGGACAGGGCGCATGAATCGGTTAGCTCTTGCATGCTAACAGGGGAAGCTTCACCTACTCTAATAGCAACACTCGTAGACAAGCGTCAATGCTGAGCAGTGACCGCGTTGTTTGAGCCCCTGAAGCAACGCCAACTCTGTGGACTAAGACGGCAGTCAGTCTAAGATCCAACGCTGGATATATGCCCGGAAAATCTATGTACGTTTTGCACGACGACCGGAGATTGAACGGCACGGTTGGAGAAGCGAGCGATTCAGAAGGCGGAGACCTGACAAGTTGGTAAGCATATTCACGAATGGTGTCCTGACAAAAAAAAAAAAGCTCGGGCATCTCGTTTTCAGGCTACTGGGGAGCAACCACTCGTGCCGTGGACATTGTAAGCTTTTTTATGGAAAAGTGAGAAGAAATTCTGGGTTGTTTGATGCTGCTGGCTAGTCTAAATTTTTTGATCAACTTTAATTGATCGATGCATGAAACTCATCAGCATTACGATCCGACAGCTAATAAGCTACGCTATTCAAGACTACGTCTTGTATGCAATAAGCCAATTTAAAAACAGACGGCGAGGGTAAACCGAAACAGATATTGAATCACGAGCAGGAGATTACCAGTGAAAAAGGACATACCACGACATGCACATGGCTAAATCACCGTTCTTGTCGTCACGTAATTACGGCAACTGTATCTATCCTACCGTACGGACACGTAGATGTGATGTGTTAATCACACTGGCTGCCGACAACGTTAGCAAGCTGGCTGCAGTCCCTTTCATCGCTAATTAACACCAACAAGAAAACTCCGAATAACCATCTGTGTGCGTGCGTACGCTCCGAAATTTTCCAAGTCAGACATAACGGAGAAGGTTGGTGATGCCGAAATTAACGGACGTGAAGCGACCATGACGGCTTTGATTTCACCTCTAGATAATCTGCCTGATCCCTAGCTCACCATTCACCAACCCAATGCGCGCGGCAAGCTAGGATTACATCGTTGGCCACTGTTACTTACACACCGGCCGGCCGTCTCTGTCCAAGCTTTTCCTACGTGATTGTGATTTCTGGCCTCATGTCACGTGCATGCATGCACCTAACAACAGAATCGCATGCTTTGATGCAAAGCAGCTGTCGAGTTCGGCAAATGGAGTACCGCTCGCCATGGATCGGTCCGTTCCTCTTGACAGGCATCAACGGTAGCTGGGCAAAACACGAGATGAGATCCGTCGTAGCAGGCTGCGACAACCATGGTTGGATGGACGGTCGCGCGACGTCCTCCTCCTCCCGTTCTCCGTCTGAACTTAGCAGCCCATGCATCTCATCGCCACTTCCTTCCTTCTTTTGGGGGTATATATAGCTGGAGTCAGAGCAAAAGACACAGATATACTTGTTAGTATAACTCAGTGCGGGCCGGATCGTCCGACCTCACCTAGCTCACCCACTACGCATGGTCCGCCCTCGCTCTGAATCTAACCTAATAATTGCACATAGAAGTTTATGACGAGTATGAAAAGAATTTACTTTAAGGTTCCACTTGTAACGTGGAAAATTAGCGGTGTTCTACAGACTAAAGCTCAAGATCCTGACAAAATCTCTTATTTCTGTTAGAAATAAAGGCACATTTAGGTTTAATTTAATCCAAAAGTAAATCATGAACAACATGTGATTGACTATCGGTAACGAATAACAGGAGCATACTATAGATGCATATGCTAGAAGACTACACATATATCTATCTAATGTGCTCACAATCAATAGGTTGAAAATAAACAGTAGAAACATTGTAACGCATCGCTCGTGGTGCGAGATGGAGCAAGAGTCGCTGTAGCGCAGCGTCTCGAGGACGGAAGCGCCGCCGAAAGTGCGATGCCGAGCAGCCGCTTCCTGAACGCCGAGGAAGACGAGCCGTGACGGTGACGTGGAAGCGCCGCGCCGAGCGCTTCCTAAAATTCGATTCGTCCTCTCCCGGTGCAAGAACGCGAGGACGGACGGTTTCGGAGACCTGCTTTCCCGTTCGCTGGTGCACGCCGGCGTACGGGACGAGGCAGACTTGATGGCGGCGTAGCGAGAGGAAAATAGCAAAAGCCTAGACGTGGTGTGTATCGTACTCTCCCGGATGGAAGCTAACTGCAGTAATTAACATTTAACAATACTGCATCCACTGACCATATCGATCTTCCACGCTCCACATGAACCCACCAAACGACTACTGGCTAGTATTATTAGTATATATGCGTATGCATGCTCGACGGATCGCATTCGCAGGCAGGCGGCAGAGTGGTTGTGCAGGAGCAGGACACTCGTATGTACGTAGCTAGTATACATTCATGTATGCATGCGGTGCACCGGAATCAAAGATGGTTTTGTGCCCTTGTGCGCAAGACGTACACAAGCCAGCGGTGGTTGTGGCAGCACCAGCACATACGTACGCGCGTACGTATGTACATACGCACGGCGTGTACCGGTGCGTGCACTCGCGCCGTCAACGCTGACGCCGCCACGATTCATGATTGGCTTCACTTGCCTGTCGACGCTACGTACCTGCGTCTTAATTTCTCCCAGCAAGACCTCACTGGTATACGGTATTCGGTATGGTATGACAAAAATTTATCTTTTGAGATTCGGTTTTTTGTAAAAACCACGAGTAAACCGAAATAAACCGAATACCTAAATAGAAAAAATACATGTATAATTAGATAAAGTAATGATCAAATGTGTATAGAGTAAAGTTTTGCATAAAAATAATATCACTATATCTGTCAAAGTAATAGTCAAATGTGTGTAATATTTTTTACTAACGTATACTTAGATAAGGTAATGGTCAAAGGTATGCATTATAAACCATAGCGATATCCATAGCGATAAGTGAAAAAGAACAGTTCATGCTAGTTTGGTAAATATGGTATTTACCGATACAGACCAAAATATTATGATATTTATCGATATTGAACCAAAGTTCTATTTGGTATCATATTTCAATTACCATATTTTGAAGAAGAAAAACCTTATTTACCGAACAGTATTTACCAATTATACCATATGCACAGTCCTAGTCGTCAATGGCTCATAGCCAGCTAATTTTTACAAAAAACACAATCAAAAAACCAAAATTATGTTTTTTCCAAACAAAAATTCAGCCTAACTTTGTCGATGGTTCATAGCTAGCTAATTATTTTTTCTAAAAAAAATATCACCGATGAAACTGTAATTACATTTTTCCTCAACAAAGATCCAGCACATGCAAAATTACCGGTTTTTAAAAAAACGCGAACAAGTCCTCCGCCGGATTGTTTAACCAATGAACCCTGTTGTTACACAAAGTCATCGATGACTTATGACTAGCCAGTTTTTACAGAAAAAACACAATCGAGAAAACTGAAATTATGTTTTTTTTTCAAACAAAAATTTGACTTTTCCAAACAAAAATTCAGCCTGAAATTATGTCCTTCTACCATTTTTTTTCCAAAAAAAAAGAACCGTGGCTACCCAAAATTAGCTATTTTTTTTTTAAAAAAAAGCATTAACAAGTTCTCTATCATATTTTTTGAACAAAGAACCCATGGTTACGCAAATTTATCGACAACTCATAGACAGCAATTTTTTTTACAAAAAACTAATATTTCATTTTCTACAAACAAAAAAATCAAGTAGCATGGTATCGCGCGCTACTCAACCTAGTTTATACATGTCTCTGAAATATATGTTATCAGATCGAGTGTCTAGTACAGTAGTACCATCCACATGTATATCAAGGTATCATCAAACTAAGCTACCACTACTACACGTTAAGAAACGTCGTCACGTGTTTAGACGGAACCGGCACATGTTAAATTCATAATATCATGAAATTATCATATAAAACTATAAAATTGTATGCGTAGATTGAAATAATTCTAATTCCGCCACCGGTCACATGTACACGTGACGATGAGACTACTGCCTGGACGGCACACAGAACATGTGCATCTGGAGCATCACGTTCATATGCGGGCGGCAGAGTGGTTGTGGCCTCGTGGGATGGATGATGCATGCGAGTGCGTGTATATATGGAAGACGGCGAGGTGCGTTCGCGTCCGTCAGCGCCTCCACCTGCGCTGCCGTGTACTACGTCTCTACGGATCATCATCATCATCCCTCCCTTATAATCGGGAGAAAGGGCCATAGGAGAGCCGCCCCACGTGGCGTGCCCCCTCTCTCTCTTCTTTTTGTGAAAAAGCCCCTCCAGTTATTGAAATTACGGATAGGTCTTTTTGCAATTTTTTGTGAGAGAGAGATTTTTTCCCCGGTTCGCGTTTAGGTCCCTCCTTCGCTATTTTACATAAAGAACCTCCCGTTAGATACGAATCGTAAACGAGCCCTTTTATAGTTTTTCAAAATAGCGAACAGGTCCAAAATCATAACAAATAGGTCCGTGTACTTTTCGTTCAGGTCTTTTCTCCGTTTTGCCCAAAAAAATGTTTTTGTGGTCCGTTTTTTCCTCCGGAGCATTGAAAAATTGTTTTCGTTTCTCCGTTTTGCCCGGAAAAAATGTTTTTGTGGTCCGTTTTTCCCTCCGGAGCATGAAAAAAATATTTTCGTTGCCCGTTTTTCCTATAAAAAACCGAAAAATATTTTTGTGGTCCGTTTTTCCTCCGGAGCATGGAAAAAATGTTTTCGTTTCTCCGTTTTGCCGGAAAAAATGTTTTTGTGGTCCGTTTTTCCTACGGAGCATGCAAAAAATGTTTTCGTTTCTCCGTTTTTCCTAAAAAAAAACGAAAAATATTTTTGTGGTCCGTTTTTCCTCTGGAGCATGGAAAAAATGTCCTCGTTTCTCCGTTTTGCCAGGAAAAAATGTTTTTGTGGTCCGTTTTTCCTCCGGAGCATGGAAAAAATATTTTCGTTTCTCCGTTTTTCCTAAAAAAAAACGAAAAATGTTTTCGTGGTTCGTTTTTCCTTCGGAGCATGGAAAAAATGTTTTCATTTCTCTGTTTTACCCGAAAAAAATATTTTTGTGGTCCGTTTTTCCTTCAGAGCATGGAAAAAATGTTTTAAAGTGTTCTCGTGGTCCGCTTTTTCTACGAAAACATTTTCTCGGTTTTTTTTGTATTAAAAATATTTTTTTTTCGTTCACGTGCGCGGCGTGCCGCCGCGCTCAATTTCCTAGTTACATTATATGCCTGCTCGATACGAGTGGTTGCTACCATGCAGGTGCAAGCGGACAAGTTGTGTACGTACTGCTGCTAGGCAGTGGAGATGTAGTAAAGACACTTTATACATATGTGTGTGTGACCTCACCATAGTGTTCGACACCATGATCTAAAACCAGTATTTTTTATGTATTTGCCTGCGAAAAGTTTTAAAATTTTTAGGATGTTGAGTTTAACCAGTTTACTAATTAGTTCAAACAAGTGTAAACTGTAATTCAAATTAGAGTTTTCTTTTTTTTATAATAGTTTGATTATAGGTATGTGCTGAACTAGAAAATTTCTTATGGGGGTGTACATTTCACATATACAACTCTATAGTCCTATACAATAGTTTCATACCATTATAGATCCAACATATATATTTAAAATTTTCTAAAAGTACAATACAAATAGTTCTAAGATCTTAAAAATCCTAAACCACCAAAATCAAAATAAATTCAATCAAAAAATTTAACCTATCAAAGAGGTAAAAATTTTGTATTTCTCAAATTTTTAGGGGTGCCTTTTGGTTCCGCCTATGGTTGATTTAATATATAAATCAACAAAGCATGTGATCTAAATTAGTTCAAATATTTGAATTCGAGTATATTTTTTAAAAGCATGTGTTTCATGTGAATTGTTATAGATAGATATATACTCAAAAACTAAATTTTTTTAAAAATATAATCAAATTTAACTTAAATTTATGTATTTAAAATTATAATGCCCAGCACCACGATGTGTATATGGATTCGGCAGCAATAGTCCCTTGGATTCGAAAAGTAATAGGAAAAGTGGCTAACTAACGAAGCAAATGATCCACCCATCATACCTTCAAAAAGAAACTAAAAATATCAAAAAGTTCAAATTGACAGCTAATAACATTGATTCAATTGGCATTTACATAATAAGAATATTTTGTCTCTTAAGGAGGATTCCCCGAACACCTAAAATATATATATAGAGCGATAGGGAGAAATGATTCTGCAAGTACAATAATTATGCAGTACGCTGTACGCTCCTCACCGCACACACAATATCATATATAGTACGTCTGTACGTGGGAGTAGCGGGCGTGTATGTCTCTTCGAGACTGGAGACACAGAAATCAAAATACTAATGGAAAGTTGGGAGCAGCTATCCCCGCAGGGCCAAACTCATCTCCACTAATCGCTAAACATGGCATGATAATCATGCAGCGCCAACTATAATAGTGAAACATTAATTATGGCTTTCCACGACTCCAATGAAAGCCAACGCTGACCATGTTGTTCGATCTCCGATATGTCATCTCTGCTCCTTTTCAGTAGCCAAAAGCCATGCCAATTACCAAGTGACCCGACAAAAAAATACTGCTGCTAGTCTGCTACTCCTGTAAAGACTAAAGAGACGCGCATATAGACCAGTAGCACTGTAACTACAAGCAAGCACCACATTGCAACTTGCAAGCAGAAGATGATCGAATTGGCCACCAACCCACACCATGCCGCAAGCCCGGCCAATCTGCTAACTTTTCCAATCCATCCAGATGCAAAGATAAGCAGCAGATTGTAGAGCAGATAGACGATGGGAAAGCTATTAGACTCACGGGTGCAAGAGCATCTTGTGCGGCCATCCTTTTCCAGTCCACCTAACAAGCACATCGATTTGGAAACATACGCATGCATTCGGGGAGAGATCGGGGAAAAGGTTGCTTCCAACTACTAAAAACTAGTAACGATTGCAGGAGGAGATGTCCTAGCTAGGTCGTCACTTGTGGAATCGTCCTATCAGTTCCCACTTGCTAGCCGCTAATCTTGCTTCCTGTTTGGACCATCTTCTTTGCTGTTCTCCTCGGCGGCGATGGCAACCAGTGCATGGAATCGTGTCCTTGGATCGCTATCTGATGGTGACGAAGGTCCCTGAGCCCCTGAGGCTTGTGTGGTTGAGGCTTGCGTTATGACAACGATGATTGGTGGGGTAATAAGTCAAAATGGTCAGGTCTAAGGTTTTACACAACAACCTCTCTGGTTTGAAGTTTGATTTAGCAGCAGACCAATGGCACACCAAACATGGGCTCCCACTGCCACGTACAAGGAAGGTTTAACCCTTTTGCAGTAGTAAACGGCGAAGTAGCTAATGAAATCATCCATTGCTACAAAATACGGTGAATTTTCTGTATATTGGGCCGGACAGCGGCAGAATTGGCTGTTGAGCATTGACAGTCACTCTTCGTGCCATTTTCGGAATGAAACGGGAGAACCTATGGATGCACGGTAGGCGTACAGCGTTAGCCAATAGCATGAACATTTCACACGGCCGGTGCAGGATTGGATATATATGTACTGCTGGTGGAGTACCCGTCATCCAGGCAGGCACATTCACGATGCCGTTCGAGTCGTGCGCACGTCACAAAACCACCGGTGAAGGATGGAGTGTGTAGAATCTGCAGATCGGGGAACGTGGTGAGGCCAATGCGAAGGGGGAAAATATCGATCGTATCTGTTGCAATCGAAGTGCAATCAAAGGTTGGCCAATATGAAGAAAGTAGGGGCATGCCTTTTTCATTCTTTGGTCGACTCTTTGATCTGAACCGATGATTCTTTTATCCGACGGTCTAAACACGAGCATCTCGACTGCAGCCGATCCTCTTGCAGTACAGGGGCACTGCAGCCGATCCTCTTGCAGTACAGGGGCACCGAAGATGATCAGGATATATATATATATAAAAATAGAGTATGCTAGTCTATATATAAAAAAATTATTGTATGTTAGTTCATATACATAGTACATGTGAACCCCCTTGATCTAAATCTTGTGACACCGGGAGGCAAATATCAAGCAAATGGTAAGAATAATAAGTTGTTATCAAATATATAATGAAGTGGTGAATCCCAATAATTTTTTCTTTAGTTTTGCCCCTGTGTGTGTGTATATATATATATATATATATATATATATAGTACAATTACCTGGGACACCAAGGTGCCTGGGCACCATGATCCAAAACGGGTATTTTCCATATGTATTTGTATGCGAAATTTTTTGAAATTTTTAGGATGTATGATCAACACATACCTACAAAATCAGCAAAATATGTAATCTAAATTCATTCAAATCTTCAAATTCGAGTATATTTTTTTAAAGGTATGTTTCATTTGAATTCTTATAGTTGGGTATATACCCTAAAACTGAAAGTTTTGAAAAATATATCCGAATTTGACTTGAATTAACGCATATAAAATCATGGTGCCCAGGCACCATGGTGTCCCATTCTGTTATCCTATATATATATATATATATATATATATATATATATATATATATATATATATATATATATAGAGAGAGAGAGAGAGAGAGAGAGAGAGAGAGCAGTGCATCGATAACATTCGTCTTAAAAAGCCTATATAAGCCCTGACCGAAGAGAATCCTTTGATATCCGTCTTGCCTTCTCAGGCCCTGTTTGTTTCGGCTTTTTTATCGGCTTAAAAGCCAAAAAGCCTAAGCCGAAACAAACGACTAGCTTTTAAGATGGGTTTTAAAAAAGTCTAAAACCCATGTATAACTATAAGCCAAAAGCCAGACAAAAGGAGTTTTTTTGAGCTTTTTTTGAATGAAATAACCCTTTGCTACAAAAGTCTCCAAAATTACCCACCAAATGCCATCATATATAAATCAAGAATTCCTCCCCCATCTTATTTAGGGTATTTTAGACTTTCCATCTATAAGTTATACCATCTAACCCAATAATAAACCAGGATACCAAACAACATGTCTTGGCTTAAAAGCAGACGGCTTAAAAGTTCATTAAGCCAAAAAGGTAGCTTTAAACCAAAAGCCAAAAAGCCTAAGCCGAAACAAACAGGGCCTCAATCCTCCTTAGAATCTCATCCCATAGGTCTCAGGGTCCCCTCCACCAACCCTTGTACTATCGGTTTCCGGGCGTGAGCCAAACCTAGAGCTTGGATTGAAATATAGCTTTGCTTCCGTTTTTTTCTTTAGTCAGAAAGAGTTCCTAGCTTATAGTCAAGGCTGTAATAGTTCTAGTTTTCTTTCTCATTAGGGAAGGCGAGCTCGCAAGCCTAGCCTGATTTTTAGCGGCGGGAGGTCTTTTCGCTAATGTGAGAGGCATCGGCAGCCTCAACCACGGTTCAAGCATCGGCTCACGACAGGGCTTGATCATACCTGGACCTACTTCATTTTCGACTCCTGTAGGTTAGGTTACCGATTTTCCTCCGATGAATCCGACAATGACACTAGGTGAGGGACTTAGGCCTATCAACGGCATTCTGGACCTACCTTTCTTCTCACTTGATAACAGATCATCTAGCTCTCTTTATAGTATAGTCAAAGTCTATCTGGGCACGAAAGCTAAGCGGGCTAAGAAAAAGGCTTAATAAGATGAGTGGGGAAGAAAAAAGTATGGGCGGGGAAAGCTATAGACCCAAAACCTTCGACCCTTCTTTCTATATGGGGGTGCTCGGGGCATCTCATCTTGTCATTTTGTTGCTCATTCCCATTAGGCCGAAGTGTTTGGCCTTTACTTCGGAGCGTCTACTTACGCTTGGAAGGCTATCATTTGTAGGCGAGCGAAGAGAAACCCTAGTTCAATCTTGTCATATTGAAAGTGGTAAAGAAGTATAATACATTCGTTTAAGTGGTATACTGAAGGTGGAAGTACATACTCCCAAGAATACGAAAAAGGTTTCGTGTGTGTGCATACATACATACATACATACATACATACATACATACATACATACATACATACATACATATGCAACATATCTAGTGCTATTGCCTAATTGGGTGCTAATGTGATAACTCAAGATAATAACCATTGGATTGTGCGGTTCAGATCTAGGAATGTGGAAGCCCTCTATCCAACTCTAAAGAGGAAATAAACTTTAAGGGGTTTTCTAAAGAAGGTTTAAGTGGTAAGGTGGACTTCCACCTCTGCTAATCTCATCCATACACGATGGATCTAAGGGCTGATAGTTAACACCTAAGTCTCATTAGTACTAAATATATTACCCCAACTATCTATCAAGTGGTGGAGCAGGTTAAGATAGCCCCATGGTTTGGTGGGCATTCAGCCGATGGTGGAACCACCCCTTTTTCGCCGCTTTTGCGACGTGAAACGGCAGAATTCTCACTTCTCAGGCGAGCCGCACCGCACGGCGCATGTGTGGCAGCTTCCTCGCAAGTGTGCTTCTTCACGTGCACACACCTTCAACATGCCGGCTACCCTTTTTTTCCCTCTCTTTTCTTTTTTCTTTTTATTTAAAAAAAAAAGGCACCAGTCAGGTGATCAAAGTCACCAAGGAAAAGTGCATCTGAGGTTTGATGGGAGGAAGGGCCATTTCCGGTACGCGTCCACTACCAAATCGTGACGAATTTAATTATGTTTGCCGTCTTTTTCTTCTTATCACTCATGTTTGATTTCGAAAAGTAGCCACCTTTTGGATGCTCCAGTACATGCATGATCTTTCTTCAGGACGCACTGCAGGGAGCGAGAGAGAGGAGATTAGACAAGGGATGAAAATGGGACGGATATTCTCGTCGGATCTGGGGACTGGATTCGGAATGGGTTCTGAATACTTGAATTTGGATTCGGTATCGAATATACATCGGTCAATATTTAGTAAATACGGGACGAGATCCGAATATTCAGATTTTTTCTATTTAGATATTCGGATCGGATATCCGAATTTTCTATTCAGATATCAGTAAGACCCAGCCCATTTCATCCCATCAAAATAAATACGGATCCCTAAGAAATATTTTTTTTCAGAATAAATACGGATCCATGTTTTTTAGCAACAATCCAAAATTTATTTTTAAAAAAATCACGCGCGGTACTTTAGCAATACCGCGCTACAATACGTGGTGTTGCAAAAGAAATTGGTGTGGCTTGCGGTGCTTCGCGCAGGCGGCATTAACATTTCAAAGATACGGAGCGCGGATTACTGGTCGGGGCTAATTCTGAAAAATATTTTTTTAGGGGTTACAATTGTGAAAAATTCGTGACTGCAACGGTAAATAAATATTTCATGGCCACCTGCGACGGTAAATATTGCATGTAAAAATATATCCTGCAAAAATATTATTTGCAGTTCAGGTCAATATTACTTTTTTAGAATTATGCGGGTCATCAATAATATTTTTTACAGTTGCAGGTGATTATCAAATATTTTTTTCTGCAGCAATCCAAAATTCATTTTTTTAAAAAAAAAAATTAACAAAAATTGCGTGCGGTACTGTGGCATGCTACAGTACCATGCGAGGCTTGCGGCGGTCTGGGTCAGCTACGTGTGGCTTGCAGCGGTCCTCGACCGCTGCGTGTGGCTATTTCTGAAGAAAAAAAATAGTACAAATGCTAAATCTAAAAAAATAATTTATTAGGGACTATAGCTACGAAGGATTCTATAAATGTTGATACAGAGACCCATTGACCGGAGTAGGAAGCGGTTGACGGATCTCAATTGGTATTGGAATCATTATATTCATTACACATCAAGCTCCGAATGCTCACATGGACGTGGATAAGGTCGTCTCGCCTAAGCATCTCGACACTCGACGGTCAAAGCCCCAAACAAATTCGAAAAGAGAAGGAAACGGAAGTGAATTTCTTTTTTCATATATAAAAAACTATTGTCTCTATTTGACGGGGTAGCGCTGAATAGTGACGTGTTTGCGTGCATGGACTTTTCACGCATGCAGCGACTTTTCAGGGAGATAGATGATTTGAGTTAGCTAACCTATCACGACGTGTAGTGTCAACTCACAACCAGTGGCGGACCCAGGAAGAAATTATAGGTGGGGCATGCTTGAAGTAGTATTAAAACGCTTAAAAGAATGCAATGTACCGTAACAACAATAGTACTATTAAAGAAGCATAAATATAACGTTCAACTAATACGGTCAAAGAAGAATTAGTAAATAGGCAACATATCACTCAGTTAACAATTGGTGAGGGACGAGGCAATTGTATTCTCCTAGTTTTGACTGAAATCGTGGATGATGGCTTCATCATTAAGTGATTTGAAGATCTCTCCGTGTAGCAAACCATTAAGTCATTCATCCAATAGTTAGCAATCTTATTGCGTAGTTGATCTTGATATACAATATACCTGGGCCGATCGTTTCTTGCTTGGTGGTTTGGTGCAACGTTTCAGCTTTCAAATTTGTTAGGTCTATACATATACAATATATACAACATACATGGGTCTTGTGAACTGTAGGTGGGGCAGCAGCCCAACCTGCCATATTGTTGGGTCCGCCCCTGCACAACGCCTTTGAGTTCGATCGCAAAAGCGAGAGGAAATTAAAAAAGGGAGGTCCAAACCCAGCTCTTCCGGGATAAAGATGGCGAGGAGGAAAAGAAGTGGTCCTCCGATTAATTTTGAGCTGTCTCCAATAGTTGCGAGACATAGGATTGCCTAACGAACCCTACTACTACTAGTACTAGCTAGCTAAGCTCACTGTTTGTTCTGTGCACGCTCCTCCGGTGCATCGTACCAGAGAGCGAGCGAGCAAGCAAATAAACCTTGAATAAACACGAGATGGTACCAACATAATTAGTTCATCACATGATATGCGAGCGAGCACTTTTACTCTTTTTTGACGTACTCCCGCCACTTGGGAGTGATTTGTTTCTTGGTCGCACACCCGCTCCGATGGAGGACAATAACTTGGGAGCGTTTTGTCCTTCGGAGCCTGGGTTTTGAGGCAAAGAAAACCAGGAACGGAGACGATGTGGTGACGGCAAGGATCGGTTGGGGAGATGGTACCTGTGCAGGTACGGTCGCTAGAACCTGTTGTGCGGCAGCTACCTGAAAGGCTTGGTGCTAGCGGTGGCCGGTGGTTCAAGTGTTTGCTCATTTCCAAAGGAAAGAGCAGAGGAGGATGGGGGGACAGAGTCGGTGACTCTCTCTGGTTAATTGCCTGTGGGTCTCTGTCCCCGATGGAGCTTTCCTCATGTGGGCGAAGGAATTCCTCACTGTGGCAGCTCTAGCTGCATGGAAAAAGGAGGCACCGGTGATGGTGCATCACTAGGGCTGGAAAGGAGACGAGCCAAGCTCGCCTAGGCTTGCTCTGAAATGCGGTTTAGCTCGGCTCGGCTCATTTAGGAAATGAGCTAGAAACCTAGCTTATTGTTGGCAATCAGAGAGAGGTGAATGAGAGCCAAGTTGCCAAAGCCTATTGATTTCTCCTAAATCCTTCCTCGTGTCCATGTGTGTGTTCATGATCTAAGATTAAAATCAATAAGATTATAGTTGGAAATCAGAGAGGGGCGAATGAGAGCCTAAAACTTTTTCTAAAGGTATTCTAAGATTAAAATCAATAAGGTTATTCTAAGATTTTTTTTCCCACTCCAATAGCTATTATAAACTATGAAGATGAGATCCTTAATACCCACAGTGGAAACATAAAATCAGATCCTTCTCTAGGACCACTAGAACCTATTTCAATCAAAGATCTAAGAAATCATTGCTAAAGTTCCAACAATTTTCTTTTCAAAGGCAAGAGGTACGAAAACCGAGCAAAACCGAAAAACCATAATTGACAGGAGCTCATGAGAGAAATCAAGTCAACATGACAAAGGATGATATGTCACACATCCTAGTCCTCCTAACCATAGCAAGAACTATCTCTCTCAAACTTTTATGGTAAGGCTTGAAGGCATACGTCCCCCTATCTTCTTTATAGTAGGGGCTTTCGCCAACAATCTCTCTCATTGCTCTCTATCTTAGATGGAACCACTTAGTAGATGTCATCCATTTACACATGGGCAAACCAATAACCTAACATCACAACAGGGTTTTCACTTACCTCAAAACTTGAGCACGCTTTTCAAAGAGCTATTCATCATGACGCTCCAATAACTCGAATCCTCTTTACTTGCCTCCCATAGCTTGACCTAAATCATTTAGACCACTTGTAATACCCCAACCCGTCAATGTAAAGACCCATGTGACCCATGTGGAATTATGGTGGAATTAGTCCTATATTGTTTGTCTAAAGTAAGTTGTAGTAGTATATAATGACTGTTGGGTCCAAACATAGCACCTCTGGGTTAACTCTTTTATACGAAGCAAAGACAAAAGTGTAAGTAGGGTTCTATACATACGTGGACCCGCCCCATGATGGGCTAGGCTTTGAGGTGATTTTAGGCCAGGGTGTTTGTCAGGGACTGAAAAATTCCTGTCCGATCAACAGCGTGGACAACGAACCCACATCTCGAGCTCGAGCCAAGAGCCCCTGACCACGACTTCGGTCAGGTGGCTCCCGCTCGACCTCGAGCTAGGGGCTAGCTCCCGTCTAAGGGGTCAAGCTCGGGCGGATCTCAGTCAGGTGTCCACGTCGTCAGTTACTAAGATCCTTAATTAGAGGAGTCAAGCCAAACGTGGACGAGGATCATGGAACAGTTACGATTCGACTTTAATGCACACGAAGCCACTTCCCCGAATATTCCTCCCAGCCGTTTCCAGTAATGGCAGGAAAAGATTAAAAGACTCCCTGGGGCAAATACAAAGAATAGGCATACAAAACTACACACACAGGTACATGTCGCTGGCGTTCTAATGTTGTATTGCTGGTTTCAAGAGTTGTTAAAATTTTATGTATTAGTGATGTACCCGTGATGTACCTTGTTAAGACTTATTGCAATTATTGTAATGTTGATGAATATTATTTGTTAACTTTTTGCAATTATCCACAGGCAAGCCCAATAATCACAACTAAAAACTGAACAAGGAACTTAAAATTCGGAAATACTACATATTCGGTTTTTGGAGGTCGGAATACGCAATTCGGAAATACGAGTCAAAAGTTGTATTAAATACGCAAAACTATTGTATCACGAGTCAAAAGTTGTAGTCAATATGAAATTTTCTGTTATGCAGTCTACAAAAATTAATAACAAAAAATTAAAAACCGAAGAAAAAAAGAAAAAGAACTGGTTCTGCAGTGGTGTACTCGCTATTTCATGTAGCGAATACACCCTAGCCTGTATTCGCTACATGACATAGCGAATACAGCATGTCTAAATTTTAGAGAGAAATATAACCACACCGGGTACGGAAGAAAATCCGAATTTATCGTGACTTGGACATCGTTTACTGCACAAAGATCAAAACTATTTTTTTTTTGCATATTCATAATACACATGATTTTACACAAATTTAGAAAGTTGTCTCATTGAATTTAAAGTTGTATAGTGAAAGTTATTTGCATTTGAATCAGCTCCTGTTGAGAAATCAGAAAAAGCAAAAAAAAAAAAAAAAATCGGGCTGTACACCTCCGGCTGTTCCACTCGGCTGGAGGTTACCGTGCTTTTTTTTATTCATTTTTATTCGCCGGCCGGTAAAAAAAAAATTGATCCAGCTGACTGGATCCGCTAGAGGTAATAAAAAAAATTTCTAGCAGACTGGATTCGCGAGATTCGGCGCAGAAATTTTTTAAATTTTTTTGCTGCGGACTGGATCCGCTGGATGTCACTGTGTAGGGGTTACTTCTATTATTTCATTTGCTGTGCGACTATTTTCAAAAAAAAAGTCGGCAAACAAGATAGAACAGTAAAAATTTCTCCAAACTAATAGTCTGATGGCCTTAGACTCATTCATTCCCTCTTTGGAAAATAGTCCGAACCATTGGTCCAAAAGTACAGTCCAAACTAACCAAGACCACAAAGACTTCAACAAAATCACTTCTTCCCAAAATTCAACCAACAAAGCACAACTCAAACGAGAACCTTACAACTAAAGTCAATTACTCATCACAAACTATAGGATAACCTCTACATAGTCTTACAAAAACTATATATCAAAAGTGGCTTAGCCCAATTAGTATGCCATTCCTATCTTATAGCTAACATCCGAGGCACTAGTTGGTTTCATCTTGGAGTTTTCGAGATTTAATCTCGTGACCTTTCAGTTATTAAGCCACATGACTGATACCCAACAACGCCCTTCGTAAAAGAAAATCAAGAAACACTATTAAGTCCTTTAAACCATAGTACTATTTTTTTTACACGAGAGTACGAGACAGACACATTGTCAATACACACACCACACATCACTTATATACACGTGCGCGTCCCTTACACACTTTTGTAATTTATCGAAGGCACCCAATATCTTACAAAACGCGAGCATACGTTTTTCGAATGAATGCACGCGCTTTGTATTCTTAAATCCGGTGGACATTGGTCTCAAGTCTAGGATTTAAACCCTAACGAATTGGATGCACATCCGCACCCCTAGCTATCTGGCACATGTTTTTACAGAGTGCTTATCATTTTTAGAAGGTACTACAAAATATCATTAAGTTACTCTTAAGTTTTTATACGTTTTAGTTTTACAGTAATTTAAAATTTTAGTACTTCTTGGTACCAGCTACATGATAAAAAGCCTCGTGTTTTTAACCTAACCAGCAGGCAAAAACGGATGCATCCTGTTTTCCGAGAACGGCACATCAAACAAACACCGCGGCGTACGTTGGCATTAAGGCCTAGCTTATTTTAGCTTCTAGATTATACGAGAAGCTATTTCTGAATATGGGAGAATTGGGTTGAGCCAGCTATAATTTTTAAGCTTCGGACCGATTCGGTGAGAATCAGTGAGAATCAAGTTTTAGCTAGATTTTGATTTTATATAGAAATCAGTTTCTGATTCTCAGAGAAGCTATCCAAAATCTTTTCATTTGGTAAATAATTTGATTTTTTTTAAGCAGAAGCTGTCCGAAGGGAACCTAAAACTCGATCACGAGTTGACTGCTCACACGGCGTGGCGCACAGTGCACGGGCATTCCGCCGTCCGCATGCTGCGCCTGCTGGCTACTTCTTCGTTTATTCTCTGCCTCCCTTTGCAACTGTAGCAGAACGAGTGCTATGCGTCGTACGTCGTATTACATGAACAAGCTGGGCCCGATTGGACGGGCGATTTATCATTTGTCTACAAGCCCCGGAGTTGATAATTAAGGCCATGTTTGGATCCCAGGACTAATTGTTAGCTGGCTAAAAATTAGTCTTAATCTATCCAAACAGGAAGACTAATAGGTGGGCTAATTTTTAGCCAACCCCTCAGCTAACAATTAGTCCATTAGTTGGTGGAGGGGAGCTAATTTGGGCTAATAGTAGGTAACAAAAAAGTCGAAAATACCTCGCTACCGGCCTTATCCTCACTTCCTCACCCAAGGCCCACTCCCAAATTGTTATGAGGGGCAAACATGACTTTTCTAAGAAATTAGCCCAACTATTAGTCATGTATCCAAACAGCCCTAGACTAATTTTAGATGGACTAATTATTAGCTGACTAACAATTAGCTCTAGCCATTAGTCAGCTAATAATTAGTTTTAGCCCATCCAAATATGGCCTAAGCCTCGCTTGAAACGCCAAAGCGTCCTAATTCAAGTGGCTAGCGTTCTTGATTAAACTGATCTCGAGAGAGGGAGTCATGAAATGCTAATTACTACTCCACCGATCACAGTTATCGTTTTGAACATAGTGAAGATCAAATTTTCAGAATTTTAACTATCGATGTATTTTTAACTATTTAAATTGAATACGTAAAAATTATATCTATAGACTTATCTTGAGAAGTATTTTCATAATATTATAAGTTTATTATGTTTTATGAATATATCTATTATATATTAAAAGTTCATGAGTTGCTGAGAAAAAAAGGAAATATGTTAGAAATTCTCACAAAAAGCAAAACATCTGGCCCTTAATCTGGTGGACCCTAATTACAATCGGTATCAGATCTTTTGTTAAAAGTAAAAATATGCTAAAAATTCTTATAAAAAGCAAAACATCTGACCCTTAATCTGATGGGCCTTAACAAACTTAATAATAGTAGCCATTGGATGTTATTATCTAAAAGAATATGTCTTACCGTCTAGCAAAACATCTGGCCTTTAATCTGATGGACCCTAAAAAACTTGAATAATAGTAGCCATCGAATGTTATTATTTAAAAGAAAATATTTAATCATCTATCTAACGGATTCGAGTTATAACAGCTTAGATTAAATGAAAGAGTTCATATCCTTGCTGATGCGTCGCTCTGTGTTGTCATCGATCACGGCCGCAACTTTATTCGTCCCCTCCTAACTAAGGGAATTGCTAGTAATTGGACGTCAATTTTTTTCGCAACATTTTCTTTCGACGTGTGAAACATTTTTTTTCTACATGGTGAAACATTTTTCTTCGACAAACAGACGTTCAAAAAAAATGTTGCACGGCGTCCGAAAAAAAAAAGAGAATCGGACGTCCAGGTGTAAGTTTCTCCCCATAACTAATCATTGGCCTGCCGGCCACAAAAAATGTCTGCATGCATGCATATATGTTCTCCTCTTCATCAATCGATCCGTCGAGGCTAGCTAAAAGAAATTATCCATTTTATCCGGTGAAGCTAGCCACTCCTTTTCTGATCGATCTAGCATGGAAGATAAAATGCGCCTATTATTGATCACAAGTAATCGCAATATAATTTGCACACCGGAATTTATAAAGGTGTAATCTATTATAAATTTAAAGCTCATGAGAGTTACTTAGAAAGAAAAAAAGGAAATAGACTATAAATTCTCACAAAAAATTTGAATATTATTATTTTTAAAAAAATATCTAACCGTCTATCCTAACGAATCTGAGTTACAATGGCATAGATTAAAAGAAAGAGCCATGCCAAATACATAATTCTTAATCGACACCGCTTCTTCCTGTCACCTGTAAGATATGGGATTTTTGTACTAGATCGATGCGAATAGGCCAAGGCCTTCTATTTTAGTTTTTCCAAAGGAAAGGTGAGATATTTATGTTTATGAGCATGTTTAAATTATCATGTAATCATATATAGATATTAGAGTTATATAATAAATACATAATTATAGAATATATAGTTATATATCAAAGATAATCGTATAATAATATCTAGCCGCACAGTTGTATAGATAAATTTGCTAGTTACAATAAAATTAGTAATTAAAATTGTATTTTAAAGATCGTACCAATTATTAAAATAATATCTAGTCGTGATCGGAGCGAGTAGCATTTTTTGCGCCGACGGCTTTGACCCCGCGTGGAAATGTGACGTCGGAGAGAGAGAGAGAGAGACGGGGGTCCACGGGTGCGTGACCCCAAAGCAAAACACTCCAGGAGAGAGGCCGACATGTGCCCGTGCTCTCCATCTGACACGCGGGGCCTACCGCCTCTGTACCGTGTGTTGCGTGGGCGTACCAATGTATGAGCTCGAGATGGATTCTAGCGCTAGTTCTGTGCGCATGTGATGTGCCGCACTTGGGACGTGATCTGCTGCCGTCGATCGGGTGGTTGTTGCAGAGGCCCAACACGGTACCGTAGAGAATAGCGAAGTTGGTGTTGGCCACCGTAGATCATACTAAGGCGTAGAGGCAAACGAGAATCCGTACGAGAAAAGGGCGATTGCCCTGGTCAAATATTCACGTATAAATCGTTTGTAACTGGATACATGTGCCATTTCACCTACACACGAGCGGCAAAGAAGCACATGCGAGCAAGAACGCGCAATTAGCAGCTTTACTTTAACTAATCAGAAGAAGATCGTCTCCATGGAGTCCATGTCACCATGTGGAAGATGCCGCTTGCCACGTGATTTAACGAGGCATTAAATTTTAATGAAGTGATATGGGAACACCAGTCGTAGGATCTCCATTACAAGTCAGTGAGAACAGTACTTTCATCATCTAAATTTATAAGATTTATTTTCTAAATGATCTTATTTATAAATATAGGATAATTTTATATTCCAATATAAAATTAGTGAGATGTTCCCTCTACATCCTTAATAAATATCTATCTTACTTTATATTCTCTACATATATACATTAAATATAGTGTTTAGTGATAATAATTAAAAGTAATCTAGTTAATTCCAATATCTTCGTGATCTATGTATTAAGAAGAAATATAATTTGCAAATCTGAACGGAAAGAGTATTAAGGTAGCATTACAGTCTAATTTGCAGGTCCAAAAGCGGCAGCTATTTTTATGCAGGATGCTTTCTTGACAGTGTGAGGAGCTCAGCCCACATAACCAGTGATGGCTGGAGAGCTCTACTGGACGGATGCTTGCTTGTTCTGTTGTGCCGCCGATGCCATCGACATGGTGAGCGAGCGAGCGTGAGCCTCCGCATTTTTCTATGCTTATCATGGATACCACCGCGGCGCCACTGTCCCGTAGCTTTAATCCTTCGTGTGTTGTGGTGGTAGCAGTAGGAGTGAGTGAGTGAGTAGTTGCCGAGCTGCTTCCTTCTCTCTCTCCAAAGCTTTTCTTTCCCCACTTCTCATCTTTATTTCCCCTGCCTCTGCTCGGTAGACGGTGGTGGCTGCAAATGCGAAAGCTGCCAAATTTGTGCTCGGTTTGCTGTCGTTCCTTCTCCCACTAGCTCATTCAACTCTCCCAACTTTCCGCCCACTCCCCCCCTTTTATCTTCTCTCCCTCTTGTGAATCCTTGTGTGCAGCGGCAGCGGCAGTTCATCGTTTCTTGATTTCTTTCTAGCTTGGGTGCTCTGCTTTGATCAGCTGCTAGATTCAGATTGGTTACCCTGTGTTTTGTTCCTGGTGCCTGTGTGTGTATGGTTTGTTCTTGATTCACATTCTTTTTTTAGATGTGAGGCGCTGAAGCGAATGCAATTAATGTGCAATTATGGGCCCATGGCAGGTGAGGTGCTGGTATGCAGGAGCTAGGTAGGATCAATCAATCATCCAAGGAGAGCAGGAGGACACTGCAGTTCTTGTGCAGAGTGGTGCCCAATCTAGCGCGAGAGAAGGATACGTAGGTACGGAGCATCTTGCGGGGCTGCGAATCTTGGGGTGAAAGGCCATGCCGGTGTCAGGGGAAGGTGCTGAGGCGAATGCCTCGTCGCCGTCGTCGGCTTCCGCTGGCGCGGCCGGCGCGTCGGGTTCGAGCGCAGGCAATGGGAAGAGGCCGGGCGGCGAGGCCGCGACCCGGGTGCCGTTCCACAAGCTGTTCGCGTTCGCCGACAAGACGGACGCGGCGCTGATGCTGCTGGGGACGCTCGGCGCCGTGGCCAACGGCGCGGCGATGCCGTTCATGACCGTGCTATTCGGCAACCTCATCGGCGCCTTCGGCGGCGCGCTCGGCATCCACGACGTCGTGAACCGGGTCTCCATGGTCTCGCTCGAGTTCATATACCTGGCCGTCGCCTCCGCCGTCGCGTCGTTCGTCCGTAAGTGTCTGTACTGTCCAAGAAACTAGGCACTGAGTTGAGCAAGCACGGTCTCGTGATGTCCGTGGCCGTGGACGGTTTAAAATTAACGGTGTCATATTGCTGTCTGTCCAGAGGTGACGTGCTGGATGATCACCGGAGAACGGCAGGCGGCGCGGATACGGAACCTGTATCTGAAGACCATCCTGAGGCAGGAGATCGCCTTCTTCGACAAGTACACCAACACCGGCGAGGTCGTCGGGAGGATGTCCGGCGACACGGTGCTGATCCAAGACGCCATGGGTGAAAAGGTCGCGCGCGCACGCACACAGCTCATCACAACCGCCAAATCAGGCACCAGCACTAGAAGTGAATCATCTCTCGTGTTTGTGCTGCGAGGTTGTAATACTTGTCCTGTATTTGCAGGTTGGCAAGTTCATTCAGCTGGTGGTGACATTCTTCGGAGGCTTCATCGTCGCCTTCGCGCAGGGCTGGCTCCTCACCCTGGTCATGATGGCGACCATCCCCCCGCTCGTCATCGCGGGGGCGGTCATGTCGAACGTCGTGGCGAAGATGGCCTCCCTCGGGCAGGCGGCCTACGCGGAGTCGTCGGTGGTTGTGGAGCAGACCATCGGGTCCATAAGAACAGTAAGAACACAAAACTGTGCCACAGAGTTGAAGTCCAGGTGACATGCTGGATGTGTGACACTGCAGGTTGCATCTTTCACCGGCGAGAAGCAAGCAGTGGAGAAGTACGACAAGTCGCTGAAAAGTGCCTACAAATCCGGCGTCCGGGAGGGCCTCGCCGCCGGGCTCGGCATGGGCACGGTCATGGTGCTCCTCTTCTGCGGCTACTCTTTGGGGATATGGTACGGTGCCAAGCTGATCCTGGAGAAGGGCTATACAGGGGCCAAGGTCATGAATGTGATCTTTGCGGTCCTAACCGGCTCCCTGTAAGTTTCTACCAATTTCTAGTTGCGTATGTTTCCGTAATCGTTATGCTAAACTCTTTGAATGATTTTTACCCATTGCTTGAAGAGCAGTAGCTTCTGTTCTGAAATACAAACAAGATGGACCATGCTTGAAATTTCTACCTTTTGTCATCTTCCAATTTCTAGTTAAGTCATTTTCCTAAATACTACAGTGGGTAGTTGGGGCATAATGAGGCTGACGATGCAGAATGTTTACTTCAGTCATCTCATCTGTACTTCCAAGTTCATACTGGGGACGGAGCTAAGGGCGGTTGCAACAGATAAAGTTGTGTGTTTATGATGGTTTGGACGTGTTAGGTCACACACAGAGGCTTACGTTACGTGCCTTTCTTTATTACAATGATAGCACATTATTTTCGTGGGCTGCTTAACGGAATTAGGACGTTTGACTGGTTCATTAACAAGTGATCGGTAGACCCTTGTCCCTTTTGTTTCAAGTTTCGTACTATCTCACTACCAACTCTCAAAAGCAGGTTCAACAGAATCCAAAATCTTTCATTTTCGACAGAATAGAATAGATGATGTTAATATGACTTTCAGCATTTTCTTCTTCTGTTTTTTCCTTTTGTTGATGATGCAGAGTATTCTTCAGTTTTTCCTCGCAAAAAAAGGGGTGTTCTTCGGTTAAATTAACCAAGCAAATTGATGATTACCTCCAGAACCTGACATTTCGTTATCATATGCACCAGAGCTCTTGGGCAGGCATCACCAAGCATGAAAGCATTTGCAGGTGGGCAAGCCGCTGCGTACAAAATGTTTGAGACAATCAACAGGACACCAGAGATCGATGCGTACAGCACCTCAGGAAGGAAGCTGGATGACATTCGAGGGGACATCGAGTTCAGGGATGTTTATTTCTCCTACCCAACAAGGCCCGACGAGGAAATATTCAGAGGTTTCTCCCTCACCATACCAAGTGGCACGACAGTTGCTTTGGTTGGCCAGAGCGGGAGCGGCAAATCGACGGTTATCAGCCTAATCGAACGGTTTTACGACCCTCGGCTTGGTGATGTTCTTATAGACGGTGTGAATCTCAAGGAGTTCCAGCTAAGATGGATCAGAAGTAAAATCGGCCTTGTCAGCCAAGAACCAGTCCTATTTGCTGCCAGCATAAAGGAAAATATAGCTTATGGCAAGGACGATGCTACTGGTCCAGAAATTAGAGCTGCAGCTGAGCTTGCTAATGCCTCCAAATTCATAGATAAAATGCCTCAGGTCATAGATAAGCAAGTTTTACATATTTGAGTTGTTCAGATAATTGGGCACCATGTATTGAGACATCTTCTGTTTGTAATATTTCACAGGGCTTTGATACTTTGGTTGGTGAGCATGGGACACAGCTTTCTGGTGGGCAGAAGCAAAGAATTGCCATTGCAAGGGCAATCCTCAAAGATCCAAGAATACTACTATTGGATGAAGCTACAAGCGCTCTGGATGCTGAGTCTGAAAGGATTGTGCAGGAGGCTCTTGATAGGGTCATGACAAACAGGACAACCGTCATAGTTGCGCACCGCCTGAGTACTGTTAGAAATGCTGATACCATCGCTGTCATCCATCAAGGATCACTAGTCGAAAAAGGTATATTTCTCAAACATCAATGATCAAGATCATCATTTGTCAATCTTCAGTTGCTCATTGCATCTTTGCTTAAGCATTTCAAATTTTGAGCAGGTCCGCATCACGAGCTTCTAAAGGATCCAAACGGAGCTTACAGTCAGCTGATACGACTACAGGAAGCAAACCGGCAGGACAGGTCAGATCAGAAGGGTGATTCTGGAGCTCGTTCAGGCAAACAACTGTCAACAAATCAGTCAGCTAGCCGGAGGTCATCTCGTGACAACAGCAGCCACCACTCATTCTCGGTACCATTCGGTATACCTCTAGGGATCGACATCCAGGATGGTTCATCCAAGAAACTATGTGATGAGATGCCACATGAAGTACCTCTCAGTCGCCTCGCATCTCTGAACAAGCCAGAGATCCCAGTGCTCATACTAGGTTCCATTGCCTCAGTCATCAGTGGAGTAATCTTCCCAATCTTTGCGATTCTCCTATCGAATGTGATCAAAGCATTCTACGAGCCCCCGCATCTGCTAAGGAAGGATTCACAGTTTTGGTCATCCATGTTCTTGGTGTTTGGTGCTGTGTACTTCATGTCACTACCTGTCAGTTCGTACCTTTTCTCTGTAGCTGGGTGCAGGCTGATCAGAAGGATCAGACTGATGACGTTTGAGAAGGTGGTAAATATGGAGATCGAATGGTTTGATCACCCAGAGAACTCAAGTGGAGCAATTGGTGCAAGGCTATCAGCTGATGCAGCAAAAGTTAGGGGGCTTGTGGGTGATGCGCTTCAATTGGTTGTACAAAACTCTGCAACCTTGGTTGCTGGTTTAGTCATTGCCTTTGTATCAAACTGGGAGTTATCACTCATCATCTTAGCTTTAATACCACTCATTGGCCTAAATGGATGGATCCAGATGAAGTTCATTCAGGGTTTCAGTGCAGATGCCAAGGTTTGTCCTCTACCTCTGAAATGTCCATTTCTTTTGGTTCCCTATTAGTTGTACAAAACTTCATTTGGTTACTTGTATATGCAGATGATGTATGAGGAGGCAAGTCAAGTGGCAAATGATGCAGTAAGCAGTATAAGAACAGTAGCCTCATTCTCAGCTGAAGAAAAGGTGATGGGTTTGTACAAGAAGAAATGTGAAGGTCCCCTGAGAACAGGAATCAGGACAGGGATTATAAGTGGAATCGGTTTTGGTGTTTCCTTTTTCTTGTTATTTGGTGTGTATGCAGCTAGCTTTTACGCTGGTGCTCGGCTTGTCGAGGATGAGAAGACAACTTTTCCTAAAGTTTTCAGGGTAAGTACTCTGGAAGTACCGGTAGAATGTTAACTTGAGCTAGCTACACAGGAAGGAATAAAGAAAAATATTACGTGACTACTAAAATGCAGTCAAAGATTTAGGATTTGAATCGAATACCATGCAGTTTTGAAATGAAGAGCTCTAACAATTTGGCCATCTAAATGCAGGTTTTTCTTGCTCTTGCTATGGCAGCAATTGGGGTGTCGCAATCAAGTACCCTTACATCTGATTCTTCCAAAGCACAATCAGCTGCATCTTCTATATTTGCAATAGTGGACCGTAAATCTAGGATAGACCCAAGTGATGATGCAGGGGTGACTATCGAGACACTATGTGGCAAGATCGAGTTCCAGCATGTCAGCTTCAGATATCCTACCAGGCCGGATGTTGAGATTTTCCGAGACCTGTGCTTGACGATTCATTCCGGAAAGGCAAGCGACCTTCCTAACATATAAGATCCTCTTTAAGCTCGTAGTGTTTATGGTTACTAAAGCTAACAACCTGAACTATTTGACCTATCAGACCGTTGCACTTGTTGGAGAGAGTGGCAGTGGCAAATCAACAGCCATTTCATTGCTTCAGAGGTTTTATGATCCTGACGTAGGCCATATACTCCTAGATGGTGTGGACATTCAGAAGTTTCAGCTAAGGTGGCTAAGGCAACAAATGGGCCTGGTGAGTCAAGAACCGGCCCTGTTCAACGACACAATACGAGCAAATATTGCATATGGAAAGGAGGGAGAAGCAACAGAATCTGAAATCATAGCTGCTGCAGAATTGGCAAATGCTCACAAGTTCATCAGTTCTTCACTCCAGGTGAGCCCCCCCTCACTTAAGAATCTTAGAAGACAAATTTGGAAAATCATTTGCTGAAAGAAGCCTGTGTTACCTGAACAATTGTAGGGGTATGACACAATGGTTGGGGAGCGTGGATCTCAGTTGTCTGGAGGGCAAAAGCAGCGTGTTGCCATCGCGCGTGCAATCGTGAAGGACCCTAAGATCCTGCTGCTGGATGAAGCAACCAGTGCGCTGGATGCTGAATCCGAACGGGTGGTTCAGGACGCACTAGACAGAGTGATGGTCAACCGGACAACAGTGATCGTCGCGCACCGTTTATCTACAATACAAAATGCTGATTTAATCGCGGTTGTGAAGAATGGAGTGATCATTGAGAAGGGAAAGCACGACACCTTGATCAGCATCAAGGACGGCGCATATGCGTCCCTCGTCGCCCTTCATTCAGCAGCCTCTTCATAGCGGGCAGTATGGTTCCTGCAAACATCTGCTCAACTTATATGAACAGGACCGGCACGTTCCGTGTAGTACGTCAGGTGCTAGTCTTTGTTCCTATTTTGATAACACATAACTGCTTATACCTAAGCAGGAAAGTTTATACAAATAGCAAGGACCAAATGTAAATTCAACAAGTGTTATATATATATATATATAT
This sequence comes from Rhipidocladum racemiflorum, assembly GCA_036346355.1. Taxonomy (NCBI): domain Eukaryota; kingdom Viridiplantae; phylum Streptophyta; class Magnoliopsida; order Poales; family Poaceae; genus Rhipidocladum; species Rhipidocladum racemiflorum. Next base: position 54,762,870 of record CM070584.1, read on the forward strand.
GAAACCTCTTTTCTACTCTCGAGAGTAATTACTCCCTATACCGTATCTCACAACGTAGAGAGTATCTCGTGCAACGCAAGGTTTGTACGTGTAGTATACAAATATATAAGATCATCTAGGTGGTATTTATAATTTTTCAGAGGTGGTATGTACACTTTTTAGATATACTCCTTTTTATGTGCATATATAAAGGTATTTGCAAAATACGCTAAAAACTATGTACTCTCTTGCAATTTTTTTCATGTGGATTACATTGGAATATCTTATAATTAGTATATGAGTATATCCAAAGTGATAAAGGAGTATTTCAAGTTTATTTGGGTGCTATTTCAGAGGTGGGAGTATATATATACATACATATGTACATATATATACATACATATGTATATTTATATAGGAAAATGGTTCCATACCTCTGGAAGTATGTACTCCCACTATCAATATATTGTTTAAATGATATTGTTATACTCTTTTATCATCTTGAGTATACTCTAAGACTGATTATAAGATACATCAAAGTGAGTTCCACAAAAAATTTCATCAAAATTCACTATTTATAACATAATTTGTTTGTATACTCTTTTTACATATGGAAAAGGGTATATAGCAAAAAATAAAGGGCTTTGATCAATTTTTTTTCAATAATGTTGCATTGTAGTATCTTAGAATTATTATTAGAGTATATTGAAAGTGATAAAGGGGTATAAAACATTCGTTTAAGTGGTATACTGGAGGTAAGAGTACATAATCCTAAGAGTACGGAAAAGGCTTCACACACACACACACTAAATAGATGATGGCTATGATACCTCATGTTCTTGCTCTTATTTACCCCTTTCTATAGCGCTGAATTATAACCACTAAAAATGACTAACCTCCTCATCCCTGAAATAGCTGAGCTGAAGAAAGGCTTCTGTAAAAGCATAAATTTCATGGCGACCTGCTTAAAGCTGCACTGGTTGCAAGATCTGATCAAAACAGAAAATATGCTTTTTTGTGGTATGTACCCTGTGGATACGTAATTCAGGAACACGACAAGTCGGCAATCGACAAATGAATGACTCTCTGAACCTGTCATCTTTTTTCACCGTCATGTAGATTGATGTTGCCGGGTTATGTAAGTAAAACTTTAGGGACCTAACTCTTTACTTCCAGATGACAAATAATACAGCTTTGATTTTACAGGAGAGGATCTCAGAGTGAGGTAATGCTGAGAGTATGCTGACGACCAAATCATGCACATATTTGATGGTTCAGAAAAGCGCAGATTTTCTTTCCGTTTGGGCCTCATTTGGAATACGCGATATTTTTTTTTCATGTTTTCTACCGTAACAGTGAAAATCCTGCAAAATATGAAGTAAAAATTACGCGTTTCAAACGGGCCTAAAAAGAATCTGATGAATCTAAGTAATGGAAAAAAACAGGATCAATCCGTGGCCAGTTGTCGGAAGCCAGGCCACCGCTGTCCGAAGCCAATAGACGCACAGACCAAGACCAACGGCACTGATCTGTTCCCGCCACATCCACAGAGGCGGAGCACCAGAACGAAAGAGAAACCAACCGCAAGGAAGGAACCAAGGGATCTCACCGGCGACCAACAACGCGGCGCCCGCCTCACCGGAGATCGTGCAAGCCAGAGAGGCCTGCGGCGGCGAACTCCCCCCACCTCCTCCCTCGGTTGCTATCTTCCGCTGAGACTGTATGGTGCCAAGAAGCGTTGACGTTTGGTGGCTTGTTTGTTGAAGCAGATGGAGGAGGATTAGCTTTTGACCTCCTGCGGAAGGATTCGGTGGGTTGGGCTAGATGATATTGATCTCGTTGCAGCTACAATGGCCGACTTGGTCCAAACTACCAAGAACCGCTCCGATTCACTACTCTACTGACTTGGTCCAAACTTTGATTTTGTTATAGTATTCGGTTGACAAAATCAGTAGTAATTTACATGCAGGCCGAGAAGGAGGTTGACATGCAGGCGAGTTAGGGATTTAGAGGGGTTGGGCTGCCTGGTGGTTGGCAGGGGGACGAGGTGGTGCGACGAGGTAGAAAAGCATGGTTGGCCACAGGAAGTGGTAGCGGAAGCGTCGTTGATGGCAAAGTCGCATCCGGCGTCACTATTAGCCGCAGGGCGGGTCGGCCGTCGGCGTCACGATTTTCACCGATTTTTTTACGAAACTAAGTGATTTTACTTTTTTTTCACTGATTTTTGATAAGTTTTATTTTATTTTTGATACACTCAAGAAAATTTAGGAAAAAAATATAGGAAATTGATTTTTTTTTGCACAAAATCATAATAAATTCAAATTAATCTATTAAATACCTCAGAGAAATTTCAATATTTTTTAATTTGCAAAATTAAAAATAATAATTAATAAAAAGAAACAGAGACACTGTCAGATTTCTATAAAAATTTACAAACTTGATCATAATCTGAAATTTTAACGATATCATAAAGAGTACCCCAAGTAAAATTTCTAGATATATTAGACTTCATTTAGTACCCTTAGAAAATTAAAAACAAAAAAGCATATACAAAGATGACAACACTGTCAGAATTTTTAAAAAATACACAAGTCTGATAATGATATGAAAATTTTATAGCATTATTAGAATTGCCTCAAGACCTCACAAATTTTTTTTAACACTTTTTAATAATTTTTTTTTTCAAATTTTCTGAATTTTTGAATTTGAATTTGAATTCCGCCAGTTTACTAAACGGTTTCAGAAATCGAACAAACCGTGGGCATTGCTTAACAAGTTTAGCACCTGAAGAAGATGCAGAGGAAGGCGGGAGAAGACGGCCGATCGATGGGCCAGCGGAATGAAGTCATGAAGAGCACATTTCCTCTTCTGAATGGAACGAAACAAACCATGGAGCTACGCTCTGGCAGAGCCCGCCAAGTGCTAAGAACAACAATGCAAAAGATCTCTTCATAGCAACACAGTGCGCAACCATGTACTGATCCATCGTGACTTGATCTACTATTCTTAAAAAATGTAACCAGTGAGCAATCGCGCAGTCAATCTACAACGGCTGCAAAGCTTCGTGCGTTTAGATTATTCTTACATTAATCTCCAACCATATTCCCTTCATTTCATTTCATTCCCTATTCTCTTCCTCATTCTTATTCCCTTTATTTACACTCATCTCCAACAGATTCCCTTTAAAGGGAATTGTATAGGGAAAGGAGAGAGAATCCCTTGCTAAAGGGAATGGGAGAGAGAATACATTCACGAAGGGAATGCTGAATGGAATCCGTTGGAGCGTTGAAGTGAATGGGAATCCCTTCGCGAAGGGAAAGGGAGAGGGGAAGGGACACGGTTGGAGATGGTTAGAGCATCTCCAGCAAGGGCCCCTAAAACAGGGTCTTTGACCATCTCCAACCATATTCCCTTCATTTTATTCTCTTCCCTATTCCCTTTCCTCATTTCCATTCCCTTTATTTGCCCTTATCTCCAACAGATTCCCTTTAAAGAGAATTGTATAGGGAAAGGAGAGAGAATCCTTGTTAGAGGGAATGGGAGAGAGAATCTCTTCACGAAAGGAATGCTGAAGGGAATCCGTTGGAGCGCTGAAGGGAATGGGAATCCCTTCGCGGAGGGAAAGGGAGAGGGGAAGGGACACGGTTGGACAAGTTCAGCAACAGCCCCTAAATCTCAGCCTCAATTTTACTTTTTCTCCTATTTTGACATATCCGCTATGTATAATATTCATTTGACACCACTAAAATTCAATCAAAAATATTTGTAATACATAAAACATAAGCATAGTAACATTTACAATTTAAAAAGATGATATTTCAAATTTAAATTTAAAATTTTCAAAATATGATAAATAGATAAATAGAAACTCCGAACAATGAATTAAACTACGAAGCGCTGTGAATTGCCCACAAATGCTCAATAAGAGATCATCTCGAAGCCTCTCATGTATTTCTCTGTCTTCAATAATAGGGGATATACTCGTGTTCCTGGGAATTGGGCCTGAGGAGGCAAATTTAGGGGCCTCCTAATTTTAAGGGCTTGAGTTGGGATCCTATTGGATTTGTTTTTTTACTACACTCCCTATTTTAAGGTTTAGGAGCTGGTTTAGAGGCTCTGCTGGAGATGCTCTTAAAAAAACGAGCAGACATGCCAGTGCGTCATTGATTTTTTTTTAAAACCAACGTATTGTAAGAGACTCACAGAAGGAGTGCAGTAGTGCACATACAGGACTTGTCAGTTTCAGAATGTACACTACTTTAACTGAAGATGCCAAGGGAGAACTACATCTGACAGAGGAGTTGGCTGCAACATGATACACGTCTAAGTTGCCCGGCACAACGCTTTCGAATGGAGAGCTGGCTGGATGTAAACTCATCATGCTAGAGTTTCTTGCTGCAACAATCAATCAGAAAAGCCATTCAAATTGTAAGGTACATGAAACTCAATTCAACGTGATCAATCATAAATTACTTCAAACATTAGCACATCCTAGGAGCCTAAGGTAAGGCTCAGTTCTCAGCATACACATCACCCATGACTACGGCAATTAGAACTGCAGCCAGAATTGCAAAATAGGAATGTAATGTCAGCAGCACTCAGCACTGGATATCTATGTGAAACATGGGCATCCATAGAACATGATCGTCGACTATGGAACTCTTAAGTTTTAACATCCTAATAGGAATTTTATTCCAAAAGAATGTTATTTTACACCTAGCCAATGCAATATATATAAAAAGAAGAGTAGGCATGAGGAGCCGTGTATCTTTAATTTTAAGGAGAGTGGGGACTTGAGAACCCAAGACTTCATCTACCACAGCCTTGTGCTCGAGCACCATGAATGTTCCCGGCCAATGCAATATGAAGAAAACAATCCTAGACAGATGTTTGTTTGATGGAACTATCCATATTGTCATTAGTTCATAGTAATAGACAGTAAAACCAATAGAACTAGGAACATGCATACTAAGATGGAGTACAATATCTGCAATGTTCTTATTTCCTCAAGAACAATTCTGTAGAATTAATACTAATGGTGAAATCGACAGAAGAAGGCATCTTCATCATGCCATTCAAGAAGGCTAGCATATTATCTTTTTATAATTGAAAACATCTAACAAGCTATAGCAGTCGAAACGATCAGCTAGTTTTGAATGAAAATTGTGAGCATTCCATAATCATAACAAACAATAAAAGTGCTATTTTGCTTGGCAACAAACAGATCTGTGATATATAATTATATAAATGCTACTTAAGTTGCACAGTCAATATTGCAAATGATTGCTTATTTTTTTAACTTTCCACATGAGATCTCAAAATCACCAAATCAGAAACCTGGTCATATGCGATGTAGCTAAAGGCCTTTATAGTGGTATAGCACCTTTTGCTAATTTCCTTTTACAAGCCAGAACAAGCAACTTGCAAAAGCAGTAAAGTTCAAGCATCCAATACTACAAGCACTACTTAAAAGACAAAAGTTCTCAAGCATGCGCAGAACAATTTCCATATCTTAACAAACCTATCACCAGTCACAAGCAGTTACTTTTGTAATAGAAAATGGAACGTCCAATCTCACTAGTGGAAGTCCAGGGCGTTTTTCCATCAGAAGTACAAAAACAGGAATGTGCTGTTTGATTTGCTTCCACGCACAGTATACCAATGGATAGGTTATACAGATTACAAAAAGGTCCGGCAAATAGTTCCTTGTTTGCAAGTTGTAATATGGGACAAATCAGGGATCATTGTTAAACTCGAGAGTTAAAACATCAAAGTTATCAACATAGCTGAATGGCCTTCTCCACATTATAATGTCACTTTATAGTGATATATCAACCATTTTTTATCTCCTAGAAGGATGTAACACATCACTAAAGTAAAATAAATTATGATTTCAAGCGTGCAAAGAGCTTATATCCTGACAAACCTTCTCATGCTCTATCCGAAGAAAATTCTATGACACATCAATGTCCATAGATATCTATTGACGCTCATGCAGAATGTCTTGTGCATGCATAAAACAAATCCTTAATGTGATGTAAAACATGTGAAAGGACATGTAACATTGTAGTAACAACAACACATAGATGTAAATGGACATGTAACATTGTAGTAACAAATCTCAACACAGGCTAGATGCTACTATATCCAGTATATCAACAGAAAATATCTACTGTCTAACCGGCATTATTTATCAAACTACACAGTAATTCTTCAAGAAATTAAAGTGAACCGACAAAGATAAAGAAATAACTAAAAGCAGCAACAGTTTCAGTGAGAGAGAGTACCTTCACAGAAGTTCTTAACTTATAGCAGGAGAATCCATCAGCAACAAGCTTGTTGACTGCATCTCTTAGGGCCTCGTACTCCTCCCTGACACTGTAAACCTGGTGAGAGATCCTCACATATCCTGTCACGGGATCACCACTCTCATCCTTTGCCATCTCCTGCTCTTCCACCCTTCTTGAATTGTAGTATGTGGGCACCTCCACCTTGAATTCCTTCCTCAACATGTTCCTCACACTCTGCGCATCATCATCGCTCTCAATGCCAAGGCAACCGGGCATCCCCACCATCACCATGCTTGCTCAGTTGCGCATATTTCCGGCAGCGAGCCAAGGAACGCCCCCCATGCCTCAGCAAGCATCTTGCCCATCTCGATCACCTTCTCATGGTTCCGGCTGCATATCCCCTCAATGCCGCCCTCGAACCGGTTCACGAAGCCGATGACATCGGGCACAACAAGTTAGGCACTGTAATACCGTACGCCGATCCATGCGCTCTCCATAGGCAACCCATTGCCATACTCGCTGGACACCACAGGGTGGTGGAGCTGCGAGGCTACCGGATCGTCCTTGCTGGCGGAGGGGTAGAATAGACATTGTGGAGGTTGCTGGTGTAGAAATCGGTGCCGACGTCGCGCACGTCGACAGGGACTTGCCCGATGGCGTGCGCCCCATCGACGAACACCGTGTCGACGCCCTCCTCGCGGCAGATGGCAACGAGCTCCTTGACCGGGATGAGGACGGTGGGCCGTGGGCATGGAGGTGATGTGGTCGATGACAGCGAGGCAGACCCAGAGCCCGCTGGCCTTTTCCAGCGCGAGTGCCCCGCGGAACTCGGCGACAATGGCGTCGGCGGAAGCGACGGGGAAGGGAAGGGGCACCTCGACGACGGTGGCCCCACGCAGTCGACGTAGGTGTGGATGTACTTCTTGACAGAGTTATAGGTGTAGTGGAGCATGAGCACCGCGTCGGTGCGCGCGAAGGCGCCCTCGGCGAAGCTCCAGGCGACGTGCTGCATGACGATGGCGGAGGCGGTGGCGATGTTGTCGATGAGGGAGACCTCGGAGGCGTCCCCGGCGCCGACGGCGGCCGCAACGGCGGCGCGGGAGCCGGCGAGGCCCGGCTGGAGGTGATGAGGTAGAAGGTGTCGGGCTGCGAGAGGAAGAGGTGCTGCTACCGCGCCCGTGCGGCGAGGACTGAGACGTTGTTGACGCGGGCGACGGCAGCGTCGTGGTGCGCGAACTCGGCGCGGATCTCAACGGCCGTGATCGCCGGGGGCGGGGATGCGCCGTCGCCGGGTGGAACGGAGGCCATCAGTGGCTAGGGAACCGACTGGGATTGGGTGCTGTTGCTAGTACTACTGCAACTTTGGCAGTAGGGGAAATCTCAGTCATTAAACAAGCATCCAACGACCAGGAATCAGTCAGCCCACCACCTCCTCCTCGTCCCAAGGCCTTTTTCTGCTCACTTCTTACTTTCTTAGCCATCTGTTTCTCAATCTTGGGAGCTCATGCTGCAAACTTTAGGCCTGCAGCCACACCATGGCAAGCGAAACCAGCCAATGACCGGCTCTAGGTGTTGAGTTGTTTATGCAAAATTCAACACTGAGCGCATATAAGGCTGCAGAGCATTCAATATTTTGCTTGCCGGCGGCAAGTAGTGTGACAAATCCATGGCCTGGGACAATTGACGTTGCACCTCAATTTCCCACGAGACGACGCAATCGCCCGCAATTCAACCTGTCGCCATACGGAGGCGATCATTGGCTGGGATCGCCCGTCGGAGTTAGCCGCAGCTTATGGGTTAGATTCCCGTTGCTGGCCATCATCATCAGCTTAGAGACAGGCCTGGGGAGTCGGAGGGGGAAGGAAGAAGGAGAACAAAGTGGGGTGATGATTCTGCACGTTGGATGCTCGTTGAATGGTTAGGATCTCCCGACTGCCAAAGTTGCAGTCATACTGGCAGCAGCATCCGGTCCCAGTCCGTCAAGGCCAGGTTGGGGGTTGTCCGATATCTCAATAAAATATATCACTAAATAAATTGCAACAATTCGATTGACCAAGTGATGTTCATCTAACCATTGAACCAAATATTTCCGAAAAAAATTGCCTTCATACCTCTTGGACGTCAAGCTTGTCAAAATACAGCTAAAATCATCCAAAGTATTATGATAATACAATGTGTGACTGACTTGCCCCCTTTCCACTGAGAATCTTCTTATATGGTGTCCCTCTGATTGCCTGCCGGAGTTCATCATCATGAGTGCCACCTGCAAGTCAATGGCCCAGACAATACACCTCTAGCCGATAGTCTACCCGGAGGGCAATAGTAACACATTGCCATTGAGGAGTTTTCGCACCATAATGGGCAACAGCGCGCGGGCGAGCTCCTTAGTAAGCGAGAGCGCCTCGTAGATCATGTCGAGGTCGATGGTCAACGATGGCGATGTATATATTGTGATAGGAACCAACGGTGGCAGACATCACGATGGAGGCTAGGTTGAGATTTTGATAGTAAGAGGAAGGGGAAAAGGTTTGGCAAGAGAAACGAGGAAGAGAGACAAAAGTGGAAAGCATAACTGGAAAAAGTGGAGGATGAGGACATAATTAGAAGAGGAGGAAGGAGGACGAGGAGTAAAATCGTCCAAGTGGTATCATGACAACATTTCCGACGAAATGAGTGGTATTTTGGTAAGCCTAGAACCGAGTGGTATTTTTAGGTAGATCTAAAACATTATGCTATGGTCCGCATCCTGTGAAGTTGATTCTAACCCAAGCTTTTTTATATAGAATTTTTACTGTGTTTTTAATAATTCCTATGAAAATGGAGAAGTATATGGTAAAAATAGATATATGGTGAATCATAAAAGTAAACAAACAGGAACGTTGGATTCAACTTGAATGGTTCAGATCTAGGTGAAATCTCACATTCTCACTTAAACCCATTTTATATATAACTCCCCCCAAAAAAATTTATAAAATTCCACATCTTAAGTGGAAGGGTGGGATTCCATTTAAATATAAACTATTTAAGTTCGATGCAATGACCAAATTTACCTACTTTCATGATTTCATCTTATATCTACTTTCATGATATACTTTCCTTACAAAAAGTCCTACGTGCGAACATACCCTCATGCTTTGGTAAATTGGTAATCCTCTGGAAATCAACTCAAATCCTCTGGAAATCAACTCTACTCGATGTGACCATTACAGCTGCTAAACAACGGCCATAGATGAATTGCCGATGTAAGCCAAGCAAGCTCAATTCTAGGCTCATCTTCTTCCCAAATAGGGGTGGGCATTCGGTTTTTTCGGTCTAATTGGTTCGGTTTTTTCGATTTTAAAATAATTCGGTTTTTGAAAAGTGGCAATCGAATTTCTCAGACTAAAATGAAAAATCGAACCGAATTAACTGAAATATGAATAAACACTAGGTAGATTAGATTTTATCCTTCTCATTTCGCAACATAGAGTAGACATAAACCAACATAATATCATAGGTCATTACAATATAAGTATAGTGAAATATATGAACATACCACACGTATGCATAAAGATATTAGAAGATAATAATTGTTTAGTAGTGTTCGCGTAAAAAACGTGAGGTAGGGTTCTTAGCCTCGAACACACAAGACAAACGCCGGGTTTGAGGTTCGCGCGGACGTGCCAATCTGTTTGACCTGAGCAACATATAAGAAGAAGGTAAAAATCACTCAAAGCCGATTATATGAGAATCGGCTTAGATCGAATTGGCAAGAAGCCGATAGATCTCTGCAATTGATAAGAATTGTGAATCGAATCAAGGTCGATACCAAAATCGATGGTCGGCCTGGCTCTAATCAGCTGGATAGAATCGATGAAGATCAAGTCCAACTCGGCTATTTAAGCCGATTGAGACAAAAGTAACCGATAAATCTAATCAACCTGGTGGAGTTGATTAGATGGGGGTAGAGGTAGCTTTTCCCGAAAAAGGCGATGCGCAGCAAGATCGGAGAAAAGACATACATGAATTAGCGTAAGTCGATGGAATCAATAATCGGCGATGTGCAACTCTTATTGATTGAGCGAATTACATAGGAAGGATTACAAAACTAGAGACTACTCCTAGTTGACAGGAAAATAAGGGAAAAGTAAAGTGTGTTTGTGGGTTGGCTCTGGGCGCTTTTCCTCCTCGCCTCTGATCCTCTTATATAGCACTCGGCCTGAACGTATCCTCTTCGGTCTCTTCAATCACCCGTATCGGTCTCAATCTCTCCTTAACATGTTAAGTTCGATCATATCCATCTCTTATCCTACCGGTATCAGACTCAGTTTCCTTTGAATCGCAGCCCTCCAATCCGAAACGGTATCAACTTGCTATAACCGACATATCCCTTATCAAAACCAATCTCCACAAGATTAGCCTTGCGAATTTTTGGTGCAAACATATGCCCCCCATTTTTGAAAGATAACTTGTGGTCTTTCAAAAATCGTGTCTGCTTTACGTCGTTAGCTTCCTTCATTTCCTGTGTCCTTAAGCGTTGGAGCCGTCTGCGCTGCGATCAGCTAAGACCAGAGGGGCACCATCTCGGCTTGGGTTCAATCGGCTTTCGGATTTTTCCGATCAGATTGCTGGTTTCGCCGCTGGATTCCGAAGACTTGGGAGCGCCGTCGGATCCCGGAGAATTTGGAATATATGAACATACCACACGTATGCATAAAGATATTAGAAGATAATAATTATTTGGTAGATTTAAAAAGAACATTACAAAAGTGGAATTGTACGTAGGCTATTCTGTTATTCGGTTATTTCGGTTTTTGAAACGAACACCGAAAATCGAATTATACTAAAATAAAAACTGAAATAATCGCCTATTCCCAAAGATAATCGCCTAATCGGTCTATGGGCAGCGGGGCCCACCTCCTCCGTCCACGCGAGCGAAGCCGATGAGTCCGACCAGCCCGTGGATGGAGGAGCCGAGCCCTCGGCAGTCGACACGTCGTGACTCGCCTCAAACTCACGAACCCGATCCGCCCATAGGCTTGACGAACCCGATCAACTCCCAAGGGGAGATTGCCCAAGTCCCAAGTCCCAATCCTCTCGCCGCTATCGTCCTCTCTCTCTCTCCCTCCCGTCCCCCAATCCGAACAAACCCTAGCGCGGTGGCGATGGCGTCCATCCCGCCCCACGACGCGGCCGAGAACGGCCACGGCCACGGCAACGGCAACGGCCCGTCCCCGCCTCCCGCGAAGCGCCAGCGCGGGGCGCTGATCTCGGCCGCGGAGATCCGCGATGAGTTCGCGCACCACGATGCTGACGTCGCCCGCGTCAACAACGGCAGCTTCGGCTGCTGCCCGGCCTCCGTGCTCGGCGCGCAGGCGCGCTGGCAGAGCCTCTTCCTGGCCCAGCCCGACGCCTTCTACTTCCACGGTCTCCAGCCGGCGCTCCTCCGCTCCCGCGCCGCCGTCGCCGCCCTCGTCAACGCCGGGGACGTCGCCGAGGTCTCCCTCGTCGACAACGCCACCACTGCAGCCGCCATCGTTCTGCAGCACGCTGCCTGGAGCTTCGCGGAGGGGTGCTTCGCCCGCGGCGACGCGGTGCTTATGCTCCACTACGCGTACGGAGCCGTCAAGAAGTCCATCCACGCCTACGTCGCCCGCGCGGGGGCTACCGTCGTCGAGGTGCCGCTCCCGTTTCCCGTCTCCTCCGCCGACGCCATTATCGCGGAGTTCCGTGCCGCGCTCGCCGTTGCCAAGGCCGGGGGGCGCAGGGTACGGCTCGCGGTCATCGACCACATCACCTCCATGCCCAGTGTCATCATTCCTGTGAAGGATCTCGTTGCCATCTGCCGCCAGGAGGGCGTCGACAAGGTGTTTGTCGACGCTGCACACTCCATTGGGCAGGTCCCTGTCGATGTGCGTGACATTGGTGCCGATTTCTACACCAGCAACCTTCACAAGTGGTTCTTTTGCCCCCCGGCCGTGGCGTTCTTGCACACCCGCAAGGATGACCCGATAGCCTCCCAGCTCCACCACCCTGTTGTGTCGCAAGAATATGGCAATGGGCTGCCTATGGAGAGTGGATGGATTGGGACACGGGATTACAGTCCCCAGATTGTTGTGCCTGAAGCTATCGACTTTGTGAACCGGTTCGAGGGTGGGATTGAGGGAATACGCAGCCGGAACCATGAGAAGGTGATCGAGATGGGTACGATGCTTGCTGAGGCATGGGGGACGTTTCTTGGCTCACCACCAGAATTGTGCGGAAGCATGGTTATGGTGGGGATGCCCGGTTGCCTTGGCATTGAGAGTGATGATGATGCGCTGAGGGTGAGGACCATGTTGAGGAAGGATTTCAAGGTGGAGGTGCCGATATACTACAATTCAAGAAGGGTGGAAGTACAAGAGATGTCAAATGATAAGAATGGCGATCCAGTGACAGGGTATGTGAGGATCTCGCACCAGGTCTACAATGTCAGCGAGGAGTACGAGAGGCTGAGAGATGCTGTCAATAAGCTTGTCGCTGAGGGGTTCACCAGCAGCAAATTGCGACCTTCTGAGAAGGTACTTTCTCGTTGAAATTGACGTCGCTTTAATAATTTCTTTTTCTTTGTTGTTTAACCCTAACATGAATCATGACTGATTGCCTTGGTTAATATAATATTTTTCAATTTTATATAATTTTCCAGCAACTTCTTAGATGTTCTCTGTTTGTATGCTAGGTATAGTAGCCTATTTTAAGTAGGTTGTTCTAACTTGGGTTAAATGGTTTGGAGAAACTGCCTGCATTGTTTTCACAATCAAAACATTGATATGCAAAGGCATGAAACGACTTGCACCGCTATTAACTTCAATGGGTTCAGACGGGTTGAAGAACCCACTTTGTACAGCCTTAATTATAAGGCATGCTCCTACAAGGATATTAGTTCATTTACGTGTATATGCTATCAGGATCTACCGATCTACACATTCACTATTTGCAGATTACACAACCTTTAGTATAGCTGATGTTGATGATCAATGGGTGCAAAGCTACTGCCCAAAATGTTGTTTGACATGGCAACAAAATAGTTAACTGACGTATTTAGGGGTGTAAACGGGTCGGGTTCGGGCGGGTAGTAGGTCATCCCGTACCCTACCCTATTATTTTTTCTTCGGGTACGGGTACGGGCACGGGTAGTAAAAATCGGGTAGGGTACGGGTAACGGGTAGCATTTTCTACGAACGGGTAAAAATCGGGTTCCGGGTAGTGTGCGGACGGGTATAATACAAACAACGGGTACTTCATCGGGTAGTGAACGAAATACCTGTGATCAAAACATGCGATGAAAACAGTCCAATCATCACACTAGTACATCACATAATACCAATATGGATGGTGCTTTATGCAGGAAATGAGTTGTGTGCGACCTGATTACATGTCCAGTCAAGAAGACATAAATGAAAAGATGAGAGGGATTCTGGTTGATTGGCTCATTGAGGTCCATTACAAGTTTAAGACGCTCTTTTTTACTGTGAACATAAAAGATTCTTGGAAAAACAAGTGGTTCACCTTCACGAGCGACATAATCACCAGGTACCGCCATGAAAACAGAATGTATAAATAAGCTTGATCCCACACCACACTTAATGAATACAAAATCAGCACCATTCTATAAATGCGCAATGGTATACTGAACAGGCATAGAGGGCCAAACACCAAATCAATGTATACTAAAGCATGAGCAGTTAAACATATAACGAGTTGCCATTAGAAATAGCTTACAAAGGTTACGGTTTTCTGTCGACGCACTATATTGAAAAAAATGCAATGGCCATAAACAACAAGGTGACAACGACCGCAGAAATTCAAAAAACACAACTAGCAGTATTTATCTCAAATGATGGAAACTAGTACATATGGGACATAGCTAAACACAGGTAGTGCAGTATCATAGCCATGCATTGCATGTGCCATAACTCATGTTCACCAACTTATACAATCAGTAAAGCAAGACATGGAACATGCTAAATGAATAGGAATTTGACAGATTAAGCAGTCGAACAAAATTAGCAGAGCAAGTAAATTTGCAAACGGGAGAAACAAAGTCGTCAAAGCATATACGTCAGAGCGGAAGCATCCAAAGATGCCGGTGGTCCACGGCTCGTCGGCGGGCGCCTGGTAGCTCTCCGGTAGCACCTGCCCGCACTACTCGGAGGTGTAAGCCACCAGAGCTGCAGGAGTGTACCGCGTGGGCTGGGGCGGCCGGGCACGCGGCATGGGCTGGGGGCACACAGGGACGTCCCTGGAGGCTGGGGGCAAGGCGCGCGGGCATGCGGCGGCTGGGGACGACTACCGGGCAAAGCGGCGGTCGGGGTGACCGCGTGAAGCGGCGGCGGTACCAGGCAATTTGGGCGCTGCGTAGGTGCGCCGCTGGGAGGAGGAGGAGGGATGCGGATGAGGTATGAGGGAACGAGGGGATGACCTAGTGTCCTTAGCCGCAAATCACAATGCAGCTGCCAGCATGGGCCTTAATGCCTTGTGGTTGTGGGCTGTCCGGCTCGGCTGTGGGTTGTGGGCTGTGGCAATTCGGGTACCCGGATAGTGAGAATTATCCGGGTACCCGTACCCTACCCGTACCCGCCGGGTATTGCCGATCCCGTACCCTACCCGTACCCGATTCTAATCTACCCGGGTACTACCCGTACCCGTACCCGTACCCGGCGGGTAGTGTAAAATAGTTTTCCATTAGGGTAATTTTGCATCCGGGTACGTGTATGGGTCGGGTATTACCCGACCCATTTACACCCCTAGACGTATTCAGTATGCATCAAGAAAATTTGATTTGAAATAAACTACATGAACAATGGCTGCCAGCATTTCAATATTGTTTTACCATGTATTTATGGAGAGAATTGAACTTGGAAGGTCAAGTCAATATGTAGTAGAAGTCCTTTTCCCTTCATCCATGTTTGGTATCCAAACTACTACAATTCACACACTATGTTGACAAAGTTCCCTGGGCACAAATTTTGAACTCTCAGTCTCTCACTGAGATTCATTGCCACTAACTTTCCTATATTTTATTTTTACATCTCACTAATTATCTGTCTTGTGCAAGAACATGGCATTCTACAGAGTCACAGTTTACCTGTCTCTGAACTTTGAAGTTTTGTGTACTTGTATACCAATAGAACACGAAAATGTTTGTCAGAAAATGGTTCTACACATGCTTGAGACCTAGCATATTCTTGTGACATGCTAAAGTCTTCTAGTAAATCAAAAAGTGCCAAAGAGATGCTATAGCACCACAAGTGTCACATTTCTATGAAGGCTTTACATGAGTTACAACATCCTTTAGTTTTCCAACATTTTAACTTGTAAATACAGAACGTTTGGCTGATTTCTTTGTCGATTAGTGTCGTGTGCAGAAACAAAATAAAGAGGACATTTTGAAACTTTTAACAGGTGTGGTTGTGTGTCAACTAGTGGCTTGAATTGCCTGTCTGAAAGAGGGTTGATTTTTCAAAATGCTAGTGAGATTCGAATGGTCTCCCACTAGTGAGAATTGATTACTAGAGTTGTTACGGATATGAAAATTATCTGTGCATGCTGGATTACTTTACTGCTTGTAGTGATTTGTTCCAGGAAAATAGCAACAAGTGTTAATCCAGCACTACAATTGTTTGTGCTTTTGCGAATGCCTTTAGATATGCCAAGTTGCCAATGTTTTTTGTCACTGATTTTGAGATTCTGTATTCTACTCAAGTTAGGACTATGGAATCATTTGCCATATTTACCGTGCAACTTTGCTAGTACATACAGAGTAGGGAGCTGTGTTCAGAAGCAAACTAGCCCTTTCCTTTATTGTTTGTTTATCCATTATGAATTTGTAATCATGGAAGTTTTTCCGACGGTGAAAGGTTTAAAGTTGGAATTTCCCATTTAAAAGCAGCTGCTCATGAAGACTGTTATAACCTAAATATCTGATCTCTTGAATAGACTGTTGAAGATATCTTCTTTTCCCGGTTTCCCTTTACTGTATTAAACTCCAGAATGGTTAGTGAGGACTGAGGAAATCAGAGTATTGTATATATTGCACTCTATATTCTTGTATGCGCTTCACAAGTTCTATTGGATTCACTATCCATGAGTAATGATGTTATTAAACTATCGACATTGCACTGTATAATTACAGGCAAACTTAATATAGATTCGGCAACGAAATTGTTTTTTTTCCAAGGACATAAATCTTGTGAGGTCATCAGGATGTGAAGAGTTCCATAGTTGACAAACATGGTCCATGGATGTCCAAGTTTCACACGGCTGGTATTTCGATGCCGTTGTAATTAGCATTTTCATGATTTCTGATTAGCAATTATGCTGGCAACTAAACTTTTGGCAGGGGTTCTTGAAATGCGCTAGTGATCAAAGTACTTGATGAATGCTCATTCTAATCTTATTTCTAACATATTATGTTATGATGTATTTCTCATAACTATGGTTGCAGCAAGAAACGTTGGCATGATGACATTACGGTCAGCCATCACCCCATTTGAAGATGTTGTGGCCGACTACTTAGGTGTGGATCGTGCCACAGCCAGGGCTGCACTCAGATCTAGTTCTTCCCTCCCATAGCCCCATGGCATCGCCAGTTGATGTAGTGTACTTTCAGGAACTGAGGTGTTGTAAACTTGTATCTGCATTCCGTGACAATAATGCCCACTGGCATGTCTTCCCTGTTCCCCTCATTTTTGAGCTGTAATGTAAGAATAATTTGAATATAAGGAGAATGCATGTTGATCGGTTTCAAGTTCTGGGGCATACTCCGTATATTAAACCCCGGAAGGATTCCTGGCCTCCTTGCGTGGCACGCCATTTCTTGTCAACTTGTTTGCTCCATGTTGCGCCGTGTCACCCGTTTGCCTTGTCATTTATACGGTTTAAATATTTTTGTTGGCTCTGTTGGCTACTAACGTGCTGTAGGAAGGGCTTCTCGGTGCGAAGGTCAATCCGGCTTCGAGTCTCAGTTGTGTGTGCGCGTCTCAGCTTGTCGATTTTTGCGGTCATGTGTTGGGCCGGATTTTTTGTGGAAAAGTCCACGAAATGTAGAAATTACGTGTAGGTCCTTTTTTGCGAAAAGCCCCTTAAAAACCAGAATTCGCCTATTTTGGGAAAAGGCCTCTGAAAATTTTTAAATTTATATGCAGATCCTTTTTTTTTAAAAGGCCCTTGAAAATTCGCCATTTTGTAAAAAAGCCTCCCAAATTTTTTTAAAATTATGTAAAAGACCCCCCAAAATCTAGAATTCACCCTTTTTTAAGAAGAGGCCCTAAAAAATTTTGAGAATAAAATTTTGAAAATTACATACATTTTCCTTTCCCAAAGAAAACCCCCCAAAACGGAAAAGACTCCCAAAACTTTGGAAAATTACATATAAATTCCTTTGCCCGAAAAAAAACACCCAAAAAATTTGAGCTTCGCAAGCTTTTTTTGTAAAAAACCTCCCAAAATTTTTAAAATTATGGGAAGACCTTCGAAAATTATTCTATTGATTCGTGGGCGTGTTGCGGCTGGCGCAGTGTGCACCACGCCCACAAGTCTAGGTTATTTCAAACGCTGCAATTTGTGCTATTCGTCCAGGGCGTTTGGACTGTGTTCTGTGGCAAGTCACTATTTGATTCTGGTAAGTTTCCTTCCTTTCGTCAACTATGCAAAACTGCAAATGGACATTATTATGAGTGGCATTGTAAATCTCGTAGATAGAGCAAGGGATAAAGGATGATGTGATACGAAGCTATTTTCTTCAGACAGAGCAAGGGATAACGGATGATGTGATACGAAGCTATTTTCTTCACAATTAACAATATTCTTATGTAAATTTAAGAAAAATGTAATGGATGACATCCCTAAAAAATGAAAAAAAAATCATAGAACGGATGAAATTGATTTCCTGGCTATTTGAGCTGTTCATACGTACTCGCATGATACAACGTAAAAGTTCGGGGGCACAAAACATGCATAGTTTGTGAAACAACCTTTTTGAGTGGAAGTTTATTATCGGGATCTAAATGTGTAAATCTGGACTTTGTGTATATTGCAATAGTTTATGATCATATTAGTGCACACAGTGATAACATAGATGTAATATCACAATAATACACTGTGGAAATATAATAAAAGACTATATTTATTAGATAAAAGATAGATAAATAACCTTAAGGTCGATTTTACAATTATTAGGCCTCACAAGGCTTTATCACTAAGAAAAACAGGAGAGGAACGAAATCCTTCAGTGGAAAAACCTATTAACATGTCATAAGCATTTGAAAAGGTTCGACTCCTTAGCATCTCGCCTCCTCTTGGAACTCATTCTTTAAAGCATGTATAGACTCCTCTTCAACTGATGGATTTATTATAACAAGGGTGAGTACATAAAACACTCAACAATTTGTGCACAGAACGCAAGTCTATTATAATTACACGCAATGCTTATTCCAAAAGAATGGCCGATAAGGCTATTTTTAGTAAAACAACATTTTTAGTTGAATATCATAAATAGATTAAAGCAACAGTAAACAAATAACAATAATAATAAATTTCTCAAATAATTCTCAAGATGAAACTAGCGCACAGTCTAAACCAAGTTTTATTACTTTCATTGACACATAACCCCCCTTTTCAAGTTTAGTTTTACAAAATCTAACTCTTGTATGTAATTCCCGAGCATTATCTATAACCGAGGACACTGCTATTTGACTAGGTTGTACACTCTGTAGAGTTTATACACTTTACCCATAAGATATGATCGATCTCACTGCTATTTGGCTAGGTTGTACACTCTGCAAAAGTTATACACTTTACCTACAAGATATGATCGATCTTATAATGTCAGCCATAATACGTACCCATCAACGTACGACTAAGAAGATCATAACAAAACCTTTCAAAAAAAATCCATCCGAACATAGACACTCCCGATAAGCCTGATCTCACGATCCCTCCATCACACAGGGTAGAAGAATAAGAGGGACTTATCGTTGGATTAGGAATAATCATTGTTCAAGAAGTTGAGCCACTGCAACACACACTTTCTCTAACCGCACACACAGCTTGGTTATCCTCCTAAGATATCATATGTTAAGACTCAATAACTTACTGAGTTAGGTCTGTCCCAGTCTAAACATGTGGTTGTATTATTTAGCCCAGTTCAATGGCTTATAAGATTAAGTCATTAATTGACCGAGGCAAAACTTCCAAATAAATCTCAAAAACCAATATTAAGTGATCCATATAGAATCTCCACCACAATATCACATAGACCCACCATTATGGCACACAGTCTCTTGCCACTTGTCTCAATCAGTTGATTATCATGCAATACATGCCATCAACAATATTAATATCATTGTGTGGCAACACATGACATAATTTTTTCAAAAGATATTTTATAGACTATAGTCAAGTTTGAATCTGCACCGTCAAAAGATATCAGTTATTCTGTATGGCTAGGCAAACTAAGCATGTCTAACCAATCTATATTGGCATTATAATAGCAACCAACTAATAAACATACATTCTAAGGTTGACAAATGAATATAACATAGCAAATGAAAGGTAGGTATAATTCAACGGATTAAATAACTAATTCCTAAAATATTTGAAAACATATATAATTCGAAATAATATTCAATATATTAAAATAATATAGCATTTGTAAAACTAGATTCAATATGGTCAAAGCACAAGTTGCCTTGGAACAACCCCTGATCTTGATCTTAAATCAACTCTTCGCATTCAAACGCTCCTGACACTTTAGCGTCTAAGCGAAACGAACAGTAAAAAATGAAATAAATACAAAATAAATTCTAAAAACAAAATAAAATACTCTAGAATGCAGAGCTTGAATTTATATGAATTTAAAAACTTGAACGGGCTAATTGGAGCTCGTATGAAGGAGAACAGACTCTCGAAAGATTCACTAAACAATTAAATCCTGGAAAAAGAGAGAAAATAAAATATTCTTGGAATATTCCCTCTTGAGAGATTGACAAGTGGGCCTTAGTTGATTTTATTTTTCTAATCATTTTTTTGGATTTTCTAAAAACATTTGTGGTTGACATGTGGGCCACTGATCCATAAACCAACTCGGTGGCTAAAGGCTTCATTCCATGATGGATCTTGCTCACCGGTTGACTCGCTAACATGTGGGCCCCATGCATCAAAGACTCGACTTATGGACCTTTGGATCATGCCAACTGAGAGATCATGACATGGCGATCTTGGTGACCTAGACCAATGGCAAATCCAGGATTTTCAGAATGGGTGTTCGGATTTCACTAGGCACATGGGGTCCATCCTTGATGTCGCGGCCACAGGGGGTTCCCTTGCCATGCCAGCGCGCCGCCGCGCCAAGCACCACAGCCTGCCCTTAGGATGGTGCTGCCTTTGCCGATCGCTTGCCTTGACGGCCTGCCTCCCGGTGGACCTGCTCTCTCCTCCAGTTTGTTCATCTCTGCATCAATATTTCTAAGAATATGTAAATCAAGTCATTATATGTCATACCATGTAAAGCCCTCCAATTTATTAATGAAACTACAAAACAATTCAATACAAGGTTTAGCTGTATGTCCCTAGCAACTAAAGGATCATTTTCTAAGAACATTTGATCCACTGCCATCCATCAAAAACACCAATCCTCTTAATCATAGGCATTCTAAACTCTATTACATGTCCATCCCCAAAACACTTGAAGTGATTTATCCCATTCTTCTTATTAAGATGGGTGACGACAGCATCTAGGTGTTCCATACAAGAGAATGCACACCATTGCAATTGGGGGAAATTAACATCAATGCATCTAGGTGTCCCCATATTACTGCAATTGGGGGGAAGTTAACATGAATGTTGTAAGTACAACATCCATTAGGTTGATCCATTAAGTTGGTTTTGGTGATTAATGATAAATCCTAATACGAGACTAATGTTTAGGTAATCACTATTTTCGTCTCATCCAGGATGATTGGTGATCATTGACAAATCTAATTTTTAATAAGACTAACATATTTATTGAGCTTATGTTTAGTAGCCTCACATTTGGATTGAAAATGGAAAACCCAAGGTATGCATTGTATCAATGTTCATTATTTTATTGCATACTTAAGATTTAAGTTGAAGTATGAATTTCTGCACTACTTTAACCAAAAACTATGTATCATGTTTCCCAATCCATATATTACATGGATGCACACATTTAGGGGAACTTTACACTCTAACTTAATGTTTCATTGCATTGATCTATTTCTCATTACCACATATAAATGATCAAGACATTGAAACTAAATCTTTGAGTATATATTTAACAAGCCTAGTTGTAGTATACTTATGGTATCGTAGGATATGCTCCAAAGCAGTAAAATTGAATATGTGCATTTTGGTTCAAAGTCAACTATATGTATGCACATATACTTGTGGAGTTTATTCTATAGTTGATGGTTTAGAATAATGATCATTTCCATACATTCCACATATTATGGATCATTACTTTCCATCAACATGAGTATATGAAAACTCGTGTAGTTGTTATATACTCATATCAATTTAAATGAACATTTAAATTGAGGTCGTTTATCTCTTAATCATCAAAGAATGTTCATCATGTGTTGATGGTATTCTTGTGAACGATTAAGGATAATCGATAGTTCTTGAGTATAACGAAGCATTAGTTGCATCAATATACTTAAGACACAAATACAATTATTCATTAAAATTGATTTAGGTTGTGCTCAATCATTATGGAGTCATCCATTATGTGTTAATGGAGTGCAATAGATGATTGTGGCAACCATGTGTGTTGGACTAACGCTTTCAAATGAGTTGTGAAAGTAGGATTTAATCCAAGTGGTTAAGAAGATGAAGAAACAGAACAAGGACGACATCATGAAGTGATGAATATCAAGAGGAGATCCCGATGAGAAGAAAAGAAAAGAAGGTTCATCAAGAGGAGATGAACAAGATGTTGTGAGAGCCGGGTGATGATCCGGTAAAAGAGAAGTAGAGCTGGGTGATGATCTTGAAGAGAAGATGATCGTAAATCATGATGACTTCAAGAGAGAGCAAAGTGACAATCCCGGGGAAATGAGGTATGATTGAAGATCATAAAGACCCCAAAGGGGATTGATCGCATGCGGCGTCAAAGGTAACTAGATAGTTTCTTGTTATAGACGTGCCGTACTATTAAGAGGGATGCAACGTGGATGATTTAGAAGTATCTCTGTGCTCAAGTGTTATCTATTCTTAAATAGATGAGAGACACAATACACATCACGTACACCTGGAATGTTTGTCTTTTTGTTTAGATCGGATGTTCTGATCTGTGGATCGGATGTTCTGATCCATCGGTAAGTCCGGTGGTTTGTTGGTGAGAGTCTAGGACCTCTCTGTGTTGATCGGAACTTCTGATCAGGGGATCGGAAGGTCCGATCCCTCGGAAAGTCTGAGGGTAAGTTGTCTAAGTCTCAGGTGCTCCTCTGTGAGGATCGAAAGTTCCGATCGGTGTGATCGGATAGTTCGATTAAGACTTAGAAACTTTTTCGAGCTGGTTCTAGTAAGGGTGCCTGTCTGTGAGGATCGGGTGTTCTGATCTTTGGATCGGATGTTTCGATGAGGTCTTGGATGATTCTCCTAGAGTTCTCTGTTTTGGGTACTCTCTGGGCAAATCGGAAGTTCCGATGTTGGATCGGATGTTCCGATCTAGACTTAGAAACTTTTTGAAAAGTTTATGCAAATGTGCTTCTCTGCCCAGATCGGAAGTTTCGATACATCGGAAGTTCCAATCTTAGTTCCGATTTGTATATTGGATTGAGTTTGTTCTGGAGTTTTTGCCTGATCGGAAGTTCCGATGTGTGTAAAACGGCTAGTTTTCTTGCTCCAACGGCTAGTCTTTGGGTGTGGGGTATAAATACCCCCTTGGCCGGTTAGGAGAAGTGGTTGAGGATATTGTTGAAGGGTTAAACAAGAGGTTGAGCTAGTGGAGTAGAGAGAATACCTTGTGATGCATTTGTTGCTCCTTGGTCATCTTATTAGCTAGAGAGAGCTCTAATCACAAGTGTTGTGATTGGGAATGGATTGAGTATCCTCCTTGTCTCCTTCTCTTTTGATCTTTGTGATCCCTCTTTGAGTGAGATGTGGGAAGTGAGAGTTAGTGCTAAGAGTGTTAGATTGAGATATATCTTGAGCACTAGAGGTCATCTCCAAGACCATCCATTCGTTGGATTTGTTACTCTTGGAGTTTGAGGACTCCTAGACGGCTAGGCGTTGCTCATGAGCAACCAAAGTGTGTGGTGTGCCGTGATAAGTTTGTTGAAGGTTCGATTTCGCCTCCGAAAGGGAAGAAATCAAGAAGTGAAGCCACATCTCAAGTATGACTAAGATTGGCGAGGAATAGGGTTGGAAAAGACCCGGCTTAAGTGTGACTGAGCCTCCTCAACGAAGACGTAGGAACCTCAGTGGAGGAAGTCCAAACTTCGGTAAACAAATAGTTGTGTCAATTCTTTACATGTGCTTATTGCTTTACTTTGCTGTCTTGTATTGAATTGATCAATCTAGGGTTGATTCTCTCACTAGCTAGTTTTACTTCAAGTTGTTGATATTTGCATGTGCTAGCTTCGAGTAGAAATCAATTTGTGTGTAGGCATAATTCGTTTTGCAATTCTCTAGACTCTGTTCTAATCGGATAATCCGACCTCACATCGGATAGTCCGATTGGACCGAAACATCCGACCCTATATCGGAAGTTCCGATCTATTTTTCGCTGCATTATTTTAAAAAATTGTAAATCACCTATTCACCCCCCCTCTAAGCGTCCATCCTTGATCCTTTCAAATGCACACTATTGCAGTGTTGCTCCTCCCAAAGCAACAGCAATCCAAGCAAGCTAATATCAGGGTGCTTTTTTTGTTTTGAAGTCATAAGAAATTAAGCTTCAAAGACAGAGCAAATCTAGAGCTGACCCCTAGTCGGCTAGTCCCCACAACTTCTCCAAGCTCCACCAAGACGACATGACAGTTACTACCCCCACCGCACTCGCCCTAAGAAGCAAGAACAAAACCATACCGAGGGGAAAGCTACACGCAACGAAGCTGTCTCACCTGCTTCTCGTACGAGAAAGGGCGTTCACAAGGAAGTTCCTCAACGTCTGGCAGAGGCGCCTCATGCCACGCACCCAACAGTAGATCTGGAATCCGGCGCCACTTCCCGGCTACCCTACTATGCTGCCTTGCACCGCCGCCAGATAAGAGAAGCTAAGAAGGGAAAGGGAGAGAGCAGAGGGATGGGAGATGAGAGTTGCTGACTTGCTGCCCTTCTGTGCTGTTTTGGTGATTGGAGCTGGGCGCATGGTGCAAATGAAGGTGGGTCGGGCTGCGATTAGTGTATCGCGATTGGAGTTGGGTTGGACTGGCCAAAACGTTCAATTACACATTTTCACCCTACTTTCTTGTATATA
This sequence comes from Rhipidocladum racemiflorum, assembly GCA_036346355.1. Taxonomy (NCBI): domain Eukaryota; kingdom Viridiplantae; phylum Streptophyta; class Magnoliopsida; order Poales; family Poaceae; genus Rhipidocladum; species Rhipidocladum racemiflorum. The sequence continues at coordinate 54,787,599 of CM070584.1, forward strand.
CAACTAATATAAATACTAAATACTGAGTTTTTTGCCAAAAAATTTGGATGTACATCTGTACAGTCATGTCCCTATATCGGATCCACCCTTGACGTAGACGTCGTGAGCAACAGCGACTGGTAGCAACAGCGGTGACCTACAAGCATGCTCCCAGTGAAAGAACGCACGAATAAGGTAGAACGAGATGCAGCGAATACAATGATGTAGACCAAAAGCTCGAAGACTCACCGGCGGTGAAGAGATTTGATTTGCAATCCCACGGCGCGCTATTGAAGAACCCCAAAATTCGGCTAAATGGCCGCATCCCAAGGCGATTGAGGTTAGGGTTTGGGTTGAGATGGCTACGGTGGTCCTAGTGCTCCCTTTTATAGTGCCTCGGCTCCGTGTGGCTCAAGAAATAGAATCCATGTCCATGGTGGATACGACGCTCGCACAGTCTAGCTCAGACACGGGGACGATGACCCTAACAGCTGGGTCCCACTTGTTAGTGGCTCACACGGGCACGAGTTGGGTTGGCAGGCATGGCTAGCTGGACATTGGCCACTTCGGCCAGATGGGTTGGGTTTTGGCCCAAAAGCAAAACCTAGATTTTATTTAGTTTTCTTATTTTAGAAAATACCAAAAAAGCAAATGGACTCCAGATAAATAGCCAATAGACTAAGAAAATTTCCAAAAATTTTCCAAATAAATAGCCAATAGACTAAGAAAAATTCCAAAAAAAATTCTATAAAATATCTTAGAGCATATATAATCCAAATAAAATAGATTTAACAATTGTTCATTGGAGCATTAATCATATTAAATCTTTTTGAATGAAGGGAATTCTAATTTAAGTTTTAATTAGCAAAAAAATTATGAATTTTTTTGGAAAGGCTAAAATACTTAAAATAATTTTAAAGTGCAACAATTAGGATGCTACGAAGCAATAACTTGCCTCCATGTTCTCAAGGCTGTTGATTTTCCGAATATTCCATGGGTTTTCTTGGTTTCAGACCAAAAGGAACAAGGAAGCTCTTCATTTCAGACAAAAAGGGACAAAAAGGGACAAGAAAATATTTCAGTGAGGAACCACTGGTAGCAAATCCTCTGTTGGTCAATATCCATTCAATTGCCAACCACTGAAGTACCTTAAATAAATATCTCTGCATCAACACATCAGCTATCACCAAGTCACCAACCTGTTGTTTTCTCCTTCGATTTTCTTAACACCGTTCCTCCCCTTCCATCCTTTCTCTACTTTGTATAATCACGAACCCTTTCCATTACTTCTTCGGAACAGCCTCTTTCGTACTGTGTCTAGTTTGCACCAAAGAATTTTGTCCTTGATCTGTAGGTCTGGTTGCATCTGAGCCCACAAATCAGTGGAACAGCAGTGAGCAAACTTTATTCTAGTCTTCGCCTCTTCGGCCGTTCGCTTTCTAGACAGTGCCATACGACTAACATCTTCAGCTGGACTGGTGTGTCCTATTCATCTTCCGCTCTTTCCCCTCGAGTTCTCCACTAGCTTTCCCTTCGCTCTCTCTGATAGTCTCTGGTTTGGGAAGCTAACAGCGCAAACAAGGTATTAGTTCACGAGCCCAGCTAATACCTAGCCGCTTAATCACTTGCCATCACTCTACAGTGCAGATATTTGAGCTATTAGCCATTTTGGGGTTCCTAATCTTGTTCTTATGTACTAGTAAGCAGCCTTGCACATCTCTGCTGTGATGCTCACTATCAGCCATACCATATTAGGAGTTCTTGATTCTCTCTCTGCCCGTTGTTTTGCATGTATCTTTTTTTCTCTCTTTCTTTTCTTGATATGCTGCTAAGGATCATTAGATGTTCGATTTCATGGCTCCGTTATTACCATACAATCGGATTGCAGAATACATCTATACCGTGTAGTTGGGGGTTTTACCTGATTTCGATCAAAATCTGTTTAATCGTGTTCAATTTCTTGTGATAAGCTACTGCTACACGGTTTTTGTTTAAAGTCTTTGCGGATCTTCCTAATTGGGGATTACTTTCCTTAGGGAGTTCTGGGGCCATGGGGCAGAAGCATCCTTTGTTGGTCACTTGCTTCTGGATCCTGTCATGTGCCTTGCTGCTTCATGCATCCTCTGATGGATTGCTAAGAATCAACCTGAGCAAGAAGAGACTGGACAAGGAAACTTTGACTGCTGCAAAATTGGCAAGGCAGGAGAGCCGCCATCTGAGGTCTGATGGCTCTCGCCACTATCTTGGCGTTTCAAGTGATGACATAGTTCCTTTGGACAACTACCTGGACACCCAGTACTTTGGAGAGATTGGCATGGGCACGCCACCGCAGAACTTCACTGTGATATTCGACACTGGAAGCTCCAACTTGTGGGTTCCGTCGTCAAAATGTTATTTTTCAGTAAGTTTATTACCTAACTGACATACTATCTCCGCTCTTTTTTTATCATTATTTTTTTGAGCTATATGCCAGTAATAATGATACAAAAGTATTTTTGATGACCAATCTAGTGATACCATTTCTAAGTGGCAAATCCAAATATTTTGTTGATATTAAGGGTTAAAAAGTTTTAAAAGGTTGACTCCATGCATTTAAAAATGAATGGAGGGAGTATGATACTATGGTGCATGTTTTGAGTTCTGGAAAATAGATACGGAAGATTTGATGCTTTGATGCCTATGTGTTCCAGATAGCATGCTACTTGCACCACAGATACAAGTCAACCAGGTCAAGTACTTACAAAAAGAACGGTACGACAAAAATACAGAGTACTTCGCTTTTGTTCAGTTTCGGTCCTTTAGCAAGTCAGAAATCTCTCTCTTAAATACTTCTGGTTATTCAAATTGTCCAGGAGAAACTTGCACCATTACCTACGGCTCTGGGTCAATTGCTGGCTTCTTCAGCGAGGACAGTGTGTTAGTTGGCGACCTTGTTGTAAAAAATCAGGTGGATTTTTGAACAAATATCTTCAGTATAAAGCATTTATATGCATGAGTACTAATGCTGTAGTTCCATTGTTCTTTCAGAAGTTCATTGAGACAACCCGTGAAACAAGTCTTACTTTTATCATTGGAAAGTTTGATGGTATACTTGGCCTTGGATTTCCCGAGATCTCTGTGGGAGGAGCACCCCCAATTTGGTACATATTCAAGCCTTTTAATAGACAATCATTTTGTCACAACCTTAGCAATGATGTTGCTTGAATACCCTTTCTATGTCGCATGCAATGAACAGGCAGAGCATGAAAGAGCAGAAACTGATTGCGAAGGACATCTTCTCATTCTGGCTTAACCGTGATCCTGATGCATCCACGGGAGGTGAGCTCGTCTTTGGGGGTGTAGACCCAAAGCACTACAAGGGGAGCCATACATATGTTCCTGTTACTCGCAAAGGTTACTGGCAGTTTGACATGGGGGATCTTCTTATTGGTGGCCACTCAACTGGCTTCTGTGCTGGTGGTTGCGCTGCTATTGTTGACTCAGGGACTTCACTGCTCGCTGGCCCAACAGTACGTGTTCTTGAATCCCCGAAGTGGTAAAATGCACATCTGGTTTCCAAATTTAGAACTTAAAAAGTTTGCATCTTTGTTGCTTCCAGACCATAGTGGCTCAAGTGAATCATGCAATTGGGGCTGAGGGGATTATTAGTACAGAATGCAAAGAAGTAGTGAGAGAGTATGGAGAGATGATCATTGAGTTGCTCATAGCACAGGTTTGTCACTTGCTGGTTTCCCCTTCTGTTATCTGAACAATGGGCACAATTTTTGTTGTGATGCATATGTTTTTACATTGCTTTTGAATTCTCTAACTGACTATAGAACATCTTTTTTGTTATTGAGCAGACAAGTCCGCAGAAAGTGTGCACTCAGATCGGTCTCTGTGTATTTGATGGTACACATTCTGTCAGGTTAGCTTAATATATGCTTGAAGTTGTAATTCTCATTTTACTACCTGTGTATTTTCTTCTTTCTTGACAGACTTGTTTCTCGAATAACTATGCAGTAACCAAATTGAATCTGTTCTTGAGAAAGAAAAACGGGGTTCTGATCTTTTCTGTACTGCTTGTGAGATGGCTGTTGTCTGGATACAGAATCAACTCCAAGAAAACCAAACGAAAGAGCTCATTTTGCATTATGCTAATCAGGTTAGTACCGCCTTACTTATGTCACACCAGTCATTTCTGATTGAGAAATGATGAAGAATGTGACAAAATTCCAATTCCAATGTGCAACGCAGCTCTGTGAGCGTCTCCCGAGCCCCAATGGTGAATCAACTGTCGATTGTCATCAGATCTCAAAGATGCCGAATCTTTCATTCACCATAGCTAACAAGATTTTCACCTTAACACCGGAGCAGGTGAGTCCCTAGTTACACCTGGCTCATGCTTGAACTTATAGTGATGCTATTATTTTCGGAAATGCAATCTCATTTCCTTAAGCTATAGATGTTGGTTGGGGGGAGACTTGTCAGTCAACTTAATCATCCTATTTCTGTGCTAATGTTAAACTATATATCTAAAAACAATGGGTGGGATTAAAGGTATCTCCTTCACTTTAGAGGGCTATAAAATCCCACAATAATCTTTAAATCGGAAAAAGGCAAAAAAACCTAGAAATTCTCTCACTAATCGACAGAAAAAGAAAAGATCTTTATGCGTCCATTTGATGGCCTACCTAAATCATAACGGTGAGGATCTTTCTTATAAAAAAAGAGAGCTATTGTATTTGTCCCAAGTCAGATCAGGTGTACAAGGTTATCTTGTGTACAGCAATAATGACCCTGTAGGTATACAAAGAGTTCGAAGTAGTCAAGTAGACTCTAACAGTCTAACTGTTATCTCCTATGTGTTCTGACCCTTTAAGCGTTGAAAGAATAATGCCCAAAGAAACAGATCCCGGAAACCTGCACCTAGAGAAGGCATAAAGCGTGAACATATGCAGCAAGAATAATGGGGAAATACGGATTTAGCAAGAGATTTTAAATGCAAGCGAGGTATGCAAGCGTGCGGCCGGGGACACACGCAACGAGCCGCGATGAGCAGCTCATTTGTTTGAACGAGTGCATGCATCACTGAAGCCTGTAGGTGTTGTTTTGTTCTTTGATCTCATATCGTGAAGAACTAATACTGATAGAAAATGAAATTGAGGTCAACGAGAAGCCGAGAAGTTGTAGTCGTGACTCGTGTTGGAGGAGGGAGTTTTGACACAGTATGTCCGGCCAAGACGAGATATTCTGGACCAGATGAATACCATGGCGGCAGGGGCCGAGCCAGGTTCATGCCTCGGGCCGGGCCACACCTTCTTGAGCCAAGTCATAATTTTATTGAATTTTTTAACACAATCTGCATAGATTTATCGTGATAGACCTTAGGCCCAGACCCCGGTGGCCCGAGGCCTACCTCCGCCCCTGCATGGCGGCATGAGATGACCGAGTTGGTCTAGCCATAACCATTTGCAAGGTTAATGTTACCACCTTGACACCGAGGAGAGAAGCCCAGTAACGCTCCACCAACTAACGATCGAATGGATCATGGTTTGATTGAAAAGCTTCTCGCGTCCCCTGTTTTTCTCTTTCAAAAATTGCTCTTCTGTATGAGTAGAGAAAGAAGGCATTCATCCTATTTTTCTACATGCCATAAAGAGCATATACAGTCCAAAAATCTGATCTGAAAATAGGAGATCAATACATGGCAGTTCTCTCAACAATGCTGCAGGCCTACAGTAGTTGATCTTTTTAAATCTGTGCAATTTGTTGATCAGCCCACCTACTTATAATGTCATATTCTGTTTACCGTGCTTTTAACAATTGTTTCTACTAATCCGTTGAGGAAGAATGGACAATTTACTTATTTACACATAATCTCCATCTGTGTTTCCATATGAAACCGGGGCATTTGTTGCCCTTTCTGATCAAAAAAAAAAAAAAACACATAATCTCCATCAGAACAACAATGTAAACTCTAACATAGTGCACGACCTGGTTTACTTGGGGCCAGTGGCGTATTTAAGATTTTGAGTATGGGTGGTCCAACTTGGCATAAATTTTTTAAATACTGTACAAGTGCAGACTAGTTAGCAGTCGGTGCACTGCATATAATTTGCGAAGCACAATTAAAACTCAGTTTCTTAACTCTGAAATTAGAGTACTTGCCCATCATAAAGAGCTAGAAAAATTACTAGTCGAGAGTAGCAGAAACAGAAGCTACACGCCTAATTTTCTCATGACAAAAGATGCTCAAAGCAATCGATTAATTAGTAGGTGCCTACTCTGCAAACCAAAAAAATGGCTTAATGCCAACAGTAAGCAACATAACTGCTACTTCAAAAGATTAACAGAACAACAGCCCAATCGATAGATAATCTAATATCCTAACCAACTAGCAATTTATGAACTAGTATAAGAACGACAACATCTAACACATGCAGGTTACAAACGAAAACAAAACTACTGAACTACTTTATACTAGTTTAGGTGTCACTGGGTCTTAGACTGAGGATTTTTTGGGTGGGCCGTGGCCCACCGAGACCACCCTCTGGATACGCCCCTGCTTGGGACCCCTCAATAATCACCCAATTTGTTCCTTCAAATTGCGCCATCTAAGTTTCAAAGTCAGAACACGTGGCGTTAATGCTGAGTTTCATAGACCAATAAGTTCATCCAAAAGATTAAGTTGTGGAGACTAGGTGCGCAATTGCACGGACACTCCACTAGTTGTTTCTGATAATTTCCAAACTTGATCACGATGAACTCAAACAATAATAGTGCAGTCCACTTCATTCTTATTTGCCAAAAAAAGTTTACTTCATTCTTGAACACATCATACCTTGAAAGGAGAAGGGTCAAGAACCAGCTCACCAAATGCTAGTGCGGTTCACTTCATTCTTGAACCTTTTGAGGGTCGGCCAAGTTCATCTTGCTAGTTGCTACCAGCCTGCTCCTATATAAGATTTAGAAAAGTTTCATGGTGCATTATATTGGCACTACATAACGTGTAGCAGAAATTAAATAGTGATTGATTTGTTAAAAGGTATTTCTACTACTGTACTATCTATCAGAGAAGTAGTATAAATAAGTACTAGCTAATCTGATCCATTAGATCGAAAAGAATAAACGGTCCATACTGAATTTATGTACCGTAGAAGAGCTCATAACCTCACCACCCTTGTGTTGCAGTACATCGTCAAGCTGGAGCAAGCAGGCCAAACCATTTGCATCAGTGGGTTCATGGCATTCGACGTACCGCCCCCTCGCGGCCCGCTCTGGTACACAGAATATATCAATATATAAGTAGCACTCCTCATTGATTCTTCCTTTCTGCTTCCCCCCCCTGGAAAAATGCAATCTGAGACTGCGGTGTATGGGCTTGCAGGATACTTGGAGACGTCTTCATGGGCGCATACCACACTGTTTTCGACTATGGCGAGAACAGGATTGGGTTTGCTGTATCTGCATGAGCTTGGGGACCAGAGCCTTCACACACACACACCATCTCCAATCTATCAGGGCCAGTTTGTTGCAGCGGTTTTATATATATTGCAGCTTGGTATAAGTTGCAGTGTCTACTATACGCAGAAATGTGTTTGCAATGAAGCCGTGTATGGAGCTGTTGGACACGAGGCTGATGTAATGAACCAGGGAGCACGATGAGAATCAAGACTTTTCAGCTGATCTCATCGTATAGATGGTTTCAAAGTTCAAACAGCACATAGACTGTATAGTAGTACAAGTCCTTGCAGAATAAATCTTCGTGATGGATAGGACTAATTTAATAGGAATAACTTTTTTTTAAAAAAATCTATTTAACACCCTTAACTATAAAACCAGACATTTAACCCTCAAACTTATAAAACCACGGTTTTGAATGGTATTTTTGATAATTTGGATTTCACTTTTGATGGTTTTCGTCATATTGGTAACTACGTCATCGAGTTTTGATAACAATGATCCAATTCAAGGGTATTTATATCAACATTATCGATCGCTTTCACTCTTTTTCTCTCTATATTAGAAAAAATCAATGACATGGTAAACAACATAGCAAAAACCATAAAAATCATCCTAAGTAGGATTCTTGTCAGCAACACAACTCTTCCAAATCGTCCAAATCATCCTAAACTAGAATTTGGAAGAACTTTTAATTGGAATTATAGAAATTTCGCCTGGGGTTGATTTTGAGATTTTAACCGGGGGTTCGGAAAACTTTCAAATTGCAGGTTTGAGCTTTCACTTGTAAGAGTGGTGCCTGTAAGATATTCGTTAGTGGGTTTAATTTGTTAGTGGATTGAATGGTTATGTGGAGATGTTTGAAACAAGCCCAAATTTGCAGGAAAATGGTAAAGAAATGTGAGCCTGAGGCCCAATTTATCAGTTCAGGTCTACCGAATTTCAGAAATTTATTTACGTGAGAGGAGGTTGGGAGGGAACATATTTGTTAGTGCAACTGGGCTTCAAGTGCTCCGATCCTTCGCGAGATTAACAGCCGGATGGGTAATGAAGGGACATGATCAAGCTGGAGGTGTTGTAAATATTGCGGTATTAGCAATTTTATCATGATAATAATTTCAAGCAAATTAAATAATCATAAAAAATCATTGTTAAGGAAGCAAAAGCTAAAATACTGACACAAGATATTTAACAATATCAAAACATGTAAATCCATAATCAAGTATTTAAGCCAATACATAACGATAAACAGTAAAGGAGATATACAACTAGCAATAAGTTCAAATTGAATTTAGATGGTTCTCAGATGTCGAGTTACCATAGAAGGCTTTCCTTGCTATTAGGGACAAAGTATAGACTTATTTGTGACAAACTTACATCAAATTAACAATTTCAATACTTGGTAGTTTAAGAACCTAACCAATTGATCATCTAGTACATTGTAAATATGTATTTAAGGATAAACCAACTTTATGTATGCTTCTGGACAGGAAAAATAGACAATAGCATGAATGAACAGTAACATCCGACAACAGGGAGTAACCTGGACAGCGGCTAAATCTATTGAACCGAGAGCAAACTATCACATAAATATATATCACAATTCACGGTAGATATACAATTGATCTAGCTAAGTATTGCAGGGTATAATAAGCTAATTGTTGTTATCAAGTCTATGTTAACCCAAATCTTGTCTTCACAAGTGCAAGGTCCCCAAGTCAATTAAATTAATTGACCCCTTGCAATGAATAATATGAAAGTGATCACACCAGTTTGAGAATACTCACAAAGCACCAACTAAGCGTTAGTGCAGTAGGCTAGGCACATCGTTGATGCTGATCCAGAAAGCAATACGCTGTTGCAAAGCCACATAATGACCAGCGATCGATCCGGAGATACAAAGTCACAGGTCACCAGTTGAGGCAATTGAACCAATGAGCTTGAGATGCTGCTGATACCGCACATAGCCACAAAATTATAAATAATTGAATTTAGAATCAATATGCACATATTCAATTTGAGATTGCTTTGGAGTTTATCCTATACTAGCATGAGTATACTATAACTACACAAGTTTTTATATACTCAAGTGATTTGTTTCTAAGTAATGATCATTAATATGGTAAGAATGAGAGGGATCAATACTTATGAAAATTCAAGTTAAATCATGAACTTCCTCTATATATGTGCATTCATGTATATATAAAATTTGGGAAACATAATGCACATCTCGAGGTTTAAGCAATGGAAGGGTTCATTCTTTAATTTGAATCCAAAGTATACATTAAGATAAGATAATGAATACGAGTGCATACCTTGGGCTTCCATTTTTCATCCAAATGAGACTAATAAGAATAAAGCTCAATAAACGCACTAGTCTTACAATAATTAGGTTTGTCATTAAATAATAATTAAACATTAATTCAAAACCAATCACTAAAACAAAAAAGCACTGTCCAATCGGTCGTTCCGTGTCGTGTCACCCATCATACCGAGTTTTTAGGTCTGACACGGCCCATCATTCATGCCGTGTCAGCCCAGCCCAACCCGAAGATATCCATGCCGTGTCGTGCTTTGGGTTGTGCTCAGCGGACGTGACGAGGGCCAACCCAAAAAAGCACGTCTCATTGACCATATCTACTCTCACGGTCATGATTCATGAAACGTGTATATATAGATCATGTTGGAGTAGGAGTGTCTGAAGCTGCTGACTGACAAGATGCAATTTGAGCGAAAAATACTATTGCTCTTCCTGTTTTAAAAAGGAAATTAAAATAAGATTACGTGAGGCATAGTTCAACCTAGTTGAATTTGTCCCATATGCACTGTGCCTCTCCCTGGCTTTTTGTCATTTGTTTGTGATCACAATTATGACAAGCAGGCCCTGCATGCAAGGGATTTGCTAAAAATCAGTAATGATTTCTTCATAAAATCAATTGACTTTCTAACATTAGGATGTGATCATTTTTTTGCCCCAGTTAGGCTTTCAGTGTTCAGTGAGCCCTGACCATAGATTTTTATGGGCATCAGAGACTACAGGGTGGTGATCAACGCTGATGGTGCGACAAAGATGGTAAGATCGATATGCAATGCAACATGTGAGATGAGAATTCACCGTCTTCTTTCTCTTAGCCAGGAAGCTCGCCTACCTCCCCTCCACTGGCGACATAGTCGTTGACTGACGCCGACAGTGATGTCTGCCGTGTTAAGATTATTGTATATCATACCTGCTAAAGATAGAGTCCCTAGCATATATAGAAAGCTTTGTATAGATAGAAATCTGGGATTCTATCCTTATCAGGCTAGGATGTATTGCCCTGGCGTTTTAAGCCTATTTAACATGTAATCGCGGCTCCTACGGGAGTATCACGCTTCTCTATTTTCCACATGGTATCAGAGCCTCTTCCTCCCAAAAAGAAGACAAGAAAACTCTTCTAGCTTCAATGGCGATGTCTTCATCTGCTTCGGCGCCGGCAATGTCTTCATCAACCTTAGGACACCCAGTGTCAGAGAAGTTAACCAGGGAGAACTTCCTGATTTGGCGAGCTCAGATCTTGCCAGCCGTGCGTGGAGCACGGCTCATTGGTTATCTGGATGGTTCCAAGAAGATGCCATCTGAGTTCATCACCGTAGACAAAACGGTGGTTGAAAATCCAGATTACTCCCAATGGATTGCTCAGGATCAGCAAGTCCTGGGGTATCTTTTGTCAAGTTTGTCGAAGGAAGTCCTTGTTCAAGTAGCGCACCTTGAAAGTGCGTCTGCGGTCTGGACGGCAATCGGTGAGATGTTCTCATCTCAATCGAAGGCTCGAATTATCCAAATCAGATCGCAATTGTCTAGAGAACAGAAAGGGTGATGCAACTGCTACGGCATATTTCACCAAGATGAAGAGCCTTGCTGATGAGATGGCGGCGGCTGGAAAGAAGCTTGAAGATGATGATGTTGTATCCTATATTCTAGCAGGACTAGATGCTGAATATAATGCATTTGTATCATCAATCTCTGCTAAAGACAATGTCTCATTAAGCGATCTATATGCCCAGCTTCTGGCATATGAAGCTCGATTGAACCTTCAGTCTGATGAAGGGCACCAATGTAACATCCCTGAATTAATTAAACAGTAAAAATAAAATATTTAAAATAGAATTTGATTTATTAATATCTTTCTGCAAAATTTAAAAGTTTTTGTTAAAAGATAATTGAATTCCTGAAATTAGAGAAAAGAAAACGTTACAGAAGAAAATAAGAAGATAAAATAAACCAATTGCCATCTGCTAATCAAAAACAATCATTGCAAAGGATTGGATCAAAGAATTGAACTGCAACACAAATTATATTGATACATCGTAGTTCATATTTACAATACATAGGAAATACAAAAATCTTTATAAAGACATACAAGTCACAGGAGTTACAATTCATACAAATGAGTCGATTACATATGAAAATCACCATTACATAAATGATTACATTCTAAGAAGTAAATTACAAAGCTATAAGCTATGGCCTCTATGTTGTCTTGATCCGCTTCTGTAAACCTGCATATTCAATTGCATCTATATCAGTAAAAGAATGAACTAAATGTGTTAAATTAGATACAATAAATAAAAGGAAAGGAATTGCCGTCAGCCAATTAATTACTTGATCGCTCAGTGAGGTACCCTAGATTGTCAGGGGCCAATCTGGCTCCTCTCGCGATTAAGCTTTGCATCATTCGGCATTACACAAACCTGTTAAACCGTGACGCGAGTGTTCAGAAAATATCGCAAGGTAAAAATATTTTACCGCAGTAAATAGTGAAAAGGGATAGAGCCTCGGCACAGTGCCTTCAGGACAGCTCAACCCGTTTCAGAGTCCAACCGAACACTCCAGGGAAATCCCAGTCGGAACCAGGGCAAGTAGCCAACTGTTCACTTAAGCCACCAAAGCAAGTCACCAGACTACGCAAGAAAGCTCTAGATTAACCTAGCCAGCCGGCCAAGCACGTGGGTTAAGGCTAAGACCGTGCCACTTGAGCAAAGTAACCAGCCATACCTCCAGCCGAAACTGCCAGAGCAAGCCAAACCAACATCCCAGAAGACCGGCAAAGGAAGACACGCACGTCCAGGTTTTAGAAGCATGGGGAAACAGAAATTAAGCAGGGAACCAAAAGGCTCCAGAATAAGCTAAGCAAACCAAGTTATCATTATTTATGCCAACTGAGCCAGCCGACCACCAAAAGGCACAGACCAAAAATTAATGCACTGACAAGATTAGTAAATAAACAATCAATCCAGCCGCAAGGACCTTTGGACCAAGCCCTCTTTCAAACCCTGCTCACACCGCCATTACCATACTATATAAACCAGCCAAGCCTCAGCTAAGGAGACACAAAATAAACCATTGCCCAGAGCAAACTCGCATAAGATAGAAGAAGCCAGGAAAGGCAAGCTTCAAAAGTTGGCGCAAGAAACAACCAGCAGAAGCTAGGAAAGCCAAAGCCCAGGAGCAAGGAGGAGTATCAAGTTGCACAAATCTCCAGCCATTTCCCCTTTTAAGTAAGTTTCCACAAGTTCAATTTTATTAGAAGTACCATGCCATATCCAGTAAAGTATGAAAAATGATAGTAGAAGAAGAAACATAGAAGAAGTGGTCTCAGATTTAATTTGGATATTATGGGGGTTGCACTGCGCGTTCCCTAAAGCTTGTTTATGCTCCCCCGGCGCACAGCAAAGCTTAGGGCATCGCCGCGATGCCATCCAACCCATGTATCATCCTTTAATCAATTTTATTAGTTGCATCATCGACCAAAATGGAATTAAAACCGATTCCAATTAGAGGTTGCAAATAAGCGATATCATACGTCCCCACGGTATTGCCTCATTCCCTAATATGCAACAATAGCCGTAGGTATCGCCACAATACCGTTCTTCGCCATCCAACTAATTTAATCATCACAAACCCTGGTGCTCAGCCATTTTAACCAATTTATAGCTCATCAGTGCGTAGCAATCAATATTAGACTACTAAGCAACATCATAGCACCAGCAGACAACAGAAGAACGAGATTTCCAAATCTTTAGTGCACAACATAATTAGTCATTCAGTAGACTGATAACAAGCATAAAGAGATTTCACATATATTAGCTTGACCCATCTTTATCTCCAGCCCAAGCATGTAATTAGCAAAAATAAGTATTACTCCCTGTTATAGGATCAAGCAGAGCAGTAGAGTCCAAAATATATTATTCTCTTTAGCCCTTTACTGGAATCCCATTATAAAACATATGCCGAACCCTAGAATTCACCCCAATATCTGAATACATGCATTTTGTCAATCCCGTTTTCACAATAGACAAACTAGATTGAGCAGGCACGAATGGTGCTCACCAATTCAATTTTCAGACATATGCATTCTAAACCGTATAATCATCAGAACATTGATTCTTATTGTCTAGTTTAGAAGCTTATGAATCATAGTAGAACAAAGAATGGATTACTTTAGTTAGACATGAGGATAAGCGTTCCAATAATCAGAAAAACCATCATCAACCCGTATCTTCGGAAGGCCACTAGATCACGAAGAACCAGGTAACAATGCTCGTTACTGAATAATGAAGACTACTCAAAATAATCAATCACCCTAGAAACAAGTATAAGGAATAGTCCTGAATTAGATTGAAACTGTCCCTATTGTGAAATAGCAAGGCGCATGCATCACCTTTAGTCACATTCGGCAAAGACAAAAGGGAGTACAAAAAGATCGTAATGGGCAGGCCCTAGAGCAATTAAATCATGACATGGATATAGATCTTACCTTTAATTTATGAACTATCCGATAAGCAGTTTATGCGTCAATTTACCATCCCCAACACTTAGGTTTTCTAGCAAAAGGGGAAAAATTAACCAAGAAACAGAAGATGGGGAGTGAAAAATCATAGAGAACCTCAAAGGCCGGAGGTGACTCGGGAAGAACCAGAGTCTGGTGGATCGGGAGCGTGCCGCCAGGAAGCCATGTGAGCTAGCAACCGACGGCGGAAACCCTTAGGGCCAGAAGCCGGGCCCAGGAAGGTCGAGCGCACAGCGGGGAAACGCCCGAAGACCAGGGGTGATGGGATCGAACCGGCAGGACGACGGCCGGAGGCACTAGGGCACAGCACGAACGAAGAACCGGCGGGAACTAGGCAGGGAGGAGCCATATCGGCTAGAAGGGGAGGAGAGGCGTAGAGATTGGAAGAGACTGGGAGAAGTCTCTGGAAGAAGGTGGGTTCGGTTGACCAAACAAGTGGAGAAGAAAAACAAAACAAAGGAAATAAGGAGAAAAAAAAAATAAATAATAGGAAATGGAAAATAAAAAGGAGAATAAAATAATATATGTCTAGAAAAATGAGTATTCCAAATGGGTAAGAATTTTGTAAAATTGAATAAGGTTGAACTACTATAGTAAATACTCATACCATCACAATGTATATCTGTTTTTAAATATAATCACAATACATATATAGGTAAATATACATATTAAATTGTTTTATATACAATCCATAAAGCATGATCACTTGATGCTATAATAATTATCACTAACCTGCTTTATTTTTATATGTATATATATATTAGACTTTACGCATATGGAATATTTAGCCTTCCATTGACATATACTTGCGTTCGATAGAGAGAACATTATCAAGAGACCTTGATACCTTTAAGATCATCCTTAGGATACCTTCTGAGACAGATTACCATGTTCTATATAAATATTTCTATTATATCCTGCTTTGCATCTGAATCCCATTTTAAAACATAACCATACAAAAGATAAACCTTAAGGTTTGTAGTAACGATGCATGTACTTAAAGTTTAACCATGCAATTTGTAGTTACTCTCACTCCTGCTGTCTCATGTACTAAAATATATATTAGTGCAAGCAGCTACATACCCTGAAAATGAATCTTAGTTTGTTTAGTCTCACAATCTTAGCTTCCTGAATTAGTAAAATAAAATAACATGAAACATAAGGAATATGTGTCATATGTGATGCAACCCTTAAACTGTTGATCAATGATAAAAGAATATAGAAGTAACACACTTATAAGTTCACAAACCCAAATCCATACCGTGCTTGTTTCATGTATTGATTTATATTTGATTTTTCATCGATTTCCTTTTGCCCTTATTGAAAGTGTTATTTGCTACTTGTATCTTTTCCGTTATACGACGTGTAGAATCTGACGTCTCGGACTTAGTCGTCGGCGACTTCAGGATCACGTCTTCGACTCGTCACTGAAAACAATGGATAGCAAGGCAAGCACCCCTTTGAGCATTTTGAACCCAGATTTCGTAATCAACTAAAATGTTGATTAAAACTTGCTTGCATATGCTATGTTCCATAAAATTGTATTTAGTCTTGGTAGATATACCTTATCATTGATAAACTTCCTCAATTGATATTGATATGAGAACCTTGATAACCCTAGCTCGTGGATAGACACTTGATGTCAAAATGGGTATAATCGATTATTATATGCATATGCTTAGCCATGCTTTAGACTGGGAACACGAACAGATGGTTATACTGCTCGTGGAACTCAAATTGTAGATATGATGAACTCTGTTCATGGACATGTTGGAATATCGTGATTATTGAAACTATCTATTTCTGAAAACAAAACTATGAATTTGATGCGGGTGATTATTGGCAATAGCGGAAGTGCAATTACTGATGCACGTAGATAGGTGGAGATATATCGCCCGTGTCGTATAAGAACCGAGCTGATGTGTTGTTTTCAGGACAAGATAACCGTACATCCACAAGTACTGGAGTGTGACAGTCTTAACCTATTAAAATTATTTGGAACTAGCTTTTGCACATTGGTAGGCGATTGTAGCACGGGCATTAGGATATAGGTTTGCTCGAGGGAGGTGTCATCAGAGGTGTTGGCATCTGCCGTTATGTGATGTACGCCTGGCTATGAATTGGGGCTGTTGTTGTACCATTTGAGCCGCGGGCTCCTGAATACTATTGCTTCACCGTTTGTTTGCTTCCATCATAGCCAGGGGTAACGTCATTGGGCTAGTGCAAAGTTAGGTTCAGATAATCGAACGGTTCCGTTATGAACTCTCTGGCGGCACACCAAAGGAAGTGTGTCTAATATGCATTGCCACAAAGGGAGGACATATCTTGTGGGTAAAGCTGTACAAACTCTGCGAGTCTAAACCTAATCGATTAGCCGCGCTCTCGGTCATGAGCACTTGGTAAAGTCATCACATAGCTAGACATTTTCTATATTCTTATAAAACTGGATCAGATAATTTAATGGTGAGCTTACCCTTACAGATGATTCAATACTTGACATTTCGTTGGCAAGGTTGAATTCAATTTATTGTGCCTTGTGCTTGGCAAAATTAAATTGATTCTGATTATAATGGGAATGGGCGTGTTATCACTCACGAAGAAATGTGGGTATTTTGTTAGATGTTATTCACAAAGGGCCGTGAGTAATATGTTTCATTTCACTCACGAAGGGATGTGAGTCTCTTATTTTGTTTATGTTATTCTTACATATTATTTATGTATTTACATACTTGTTATTTCATTTTCTTTACAAGTTTCGCTTTCACTCTATTATTCAGTATTTATAAATTCAAATTTCGCTTTATGCAAAATAACCATAGAAACCTACTTTCTATTCACGTGCATCTATTTCAGTTTTGCAAACACTACAAGTCTTCTTGAGTGCATAACGTACTCACCCTTGCTATTATTGTTGTTTTTAGACAGGAACATCGACAATTACTCTGACGCAGGAAAACGGGATTATTAACGACGGTTCTTTCTAAGGCTTTACCTTGTCAGTTGCCTGTGGATTATGTGGCAAACTACAAGTCATCTGATTCTTTTTCTATGTTTAGTTGACCTTCTCGGTCATATTGTATCAATACTTCATTGTAATAAAATATAAAACTTTTGTATGGTTGTGATTCCAAATTGTGTTTGTGCGTGCTAGCTTGATCATGGGGTCGCACAAGATGCACATTAGAACCTTGCTTTTATGTTTGCACTGTAGCATAAAAGTGAGGGTCTTACAGTTTGGTATCAGAGCCATGCTGACTGCAGGCAAACCTTAGATAGAATGGCCGTTAGATGAAACTTAAAATTTTGAAATAGATAATTCTATAATTAGGAATGGAAGATTGCTATATATGTTATTAACCTTCTCTTGTCTCATCTTATCTTTTATAAAATCTTTCCTTTCCAATTGGAATCTCTATATATTCTTTCTTTCCATAGGAAATTATTTATATCTCTATATACTTTTTCCTTTCAATAGGACTTTCTTTCCCTCACTTCTATATTCTTACCCTCCTATAAAGAGTTCTTCTTCTTATCTATGTTCTTATTAAATATCGCTAATGAATCCTTTTGAAAATAATTTAATGGTCTATTGATTGTTAAAACACATAGGGCATCGCTGCCACCAGTTTTAGGATGTTAGTAATGTATCGCTATTCTCTCCTCTATGCAACCAAGAAAGGCTACTGCATCCACACCAACAACCTCAGGAAGACAAATGCAACACTCCGGCAACTTCTTCCATGCCGTGGAAGCTTCGGGTAGTCATCCTCAACAAGTGATGCAAGAGTTTGAAGAAACCTATTGCCAAGTAGAGTATCTTGAAAGGCAATATCATCCAAGCTACAAGTGGCCATGATGATATAGCTAAATTCTCATAATAAGATCACATAGGTTTAAGCTAGGAAAGAAACTTAGAATCACTACGTACTAGCTTAGTCTATATTCTTGTTGTGCTATCAACTTTTGTTGTTCACTTTTGTATTGCTTCTCGGGATGCACTCGTGAATGCTTAACATAAAGTTAAAAATTTCACGATGCCGCAACCCCTTAAATTGATAAAAAGTTATAAATAAGAAACTTTGAACAATAATGTCATCTTGTACTAAATAAAGGATAGTATTAGAATTTAAATTACCTCTAATAAGGTGTCTCTTCCCTCGTATAGACATTCTAAATAAAACCTTTAAGGAAAGTAATGTTGTCTAAAATAAGGTAACTTGAACTTTTAGACAAGCAATTTTGGGATAAAATATTCTCATATTACTTACCTCTTCTTTTTGTAGGACTTTCCACCTCTATATTATTCTAGTTACTAATCTTCTCTTATAAACAAAGCCAATGTCTAGCTAGAAGCATTGGGACCTCCATAATCATACCATAGCTAAGGAGATGTGCCGAGAACTATTTTACTACTTATGCAAACTCCACCGCATAGATAATAGTACCTTTTGTTCCTATACTACTTACGCAAGACAGTAAAAGCCTTCTCAGAACATAGCTACAAAGGAATTAATACTACAATCTTCGTCATCACTCCAACCATGCCTGAGCCTATGCTACTTATAGAAGAATTAAAACCAAGACTTCACTATACTGGTAACCATAGGAAAATATTTAAGCTGCAATAAGCCGTGCATTATCGATCCTACGAACTAAAAGACCTTCACCTAATAGCCTTACCCTGGAATGGAATCACAACTTCAAGCAGCAAAACTTAATGTTGTTAGTTAAATAGAAGTGTTTGAAAATAGAATAACGGTTGACAACCTAAATATTTCTTTGCATGTTAATTTTGAGTGCAAACTTTTGTGTTGTTATTCATTGTGATGAAATTACATGTAAGGATTGCTCTCATATATTAAACCTTTGAGTTGAAAATTCACGGCGAGACGATCTTGATCAATAATAACAATGTCAAATTGTATCAAATGGAAAGTAGGCCCAAATCAACTACCTCATCTCTTCTAAATTGTACAAAACTCTATTTAATAAAATTTTTAGGGAACGAAATGTTGCCTTATAACCCAATCGGATCTTGTCCTTTCTATCCTAACTATCCACCATTTCTCAATAGTTCTATTGAACCAGCATCTCAACCATAGTTACTCTGTTAGATCAATAAGTTTGACAAGCAACCTCTTGCTATTTCAAACATGTTAACCAATTGGTTTATCCAAACCTAGTGAACTCATTATGCACCAGAAGCAACTTAGGAAACAATTGGACAACAAAGTTTGTTCGTCTCAACTTTCTCCTTGAGATATCCCTATTCTTTTTGTCAATAAAAAGCATGGTAGTTTACGCTTATGCGTAAACTATCATACTCTGAATGATGTCACTATCAAATACTTCTTCCCTAGCATCGACAACTTGTTCGATCGTAATGCCATTCGAGCTTACGAACGCTTTTTGTCAACCCTGACTTCATGAGCTCGACCATCCTACCCATGATCTGGAACTAGTTGCAATTGTTCACACTCTTAAAATTTGGCATCATTACCTAAATCGATAATTGATGCAATATTTAAGCAGATCATAAGAACTGAAACAATTTACTAAATTAGACCTCAATCTCAAGCAAGTAGGGTGGTTGGAGCAAATAAAAGGTTACGGCCTTAATGGTTATCACTATCTGGTAAGGTTAATGTCGTAACTAATGCTCGAAACCATAAGCCTCATTGCAATTCCGTATCTCCTCCTCCTATTGGAATCGAGTTGATAAAAGAATTTCAGAAGCTTAATTTGGGAATAGCCAAAGAAGGAATTGCTGCCAATCCTTAAAGTGCAGCCTAATCCTAAAACCCAAATTAATGTAGCTCAACTCAAGGATGGATCAATATCCAAAAATTTGGGAAGAGCTCAAGTAGAAACTTGAATCTAAGGGGACAAAAATTCAGATAAGACATTTCTGCGTAGAAAACCTATTGAAGGCATATTGGTGATCCGACATAGCAAAGGATATTGCTAACTATGTTGCAAGATGTAACATATGTCAGCAAATTAAAGTCAAACATCAATTTACTACTAATCTTTCACAAGCCCTTTAGGTTTTGAATAGAAGTGGAATGATACTTATATGGATTTTATTACCGGCCTTCCAGGCCGTAAAAGGCATAATTCCATATTAGTTATCGCCAATCGGATAAAATAAAATTGTTTATTTTATACCGATCAAAACCATGCATCAAAATGACAAAGTTTTGAACCTTATCTAGAAAATATTGTCCATCCTCTTAGGATTTCCATGGACAATTATTTCTAATTCATAACATAACTTCGAAAAAGTTTGCAAAAATTGTTAAGGGCTAAGCTGAATCCCAGAACAACTTATCACCCTCTAATAGACAAGCAAATAAAGTAAACTAAAGTATTGGAGGACCTGTTGAAAACTTGTGTGTTATCATATAACACTAACAAGGAGAAGTTATGCTTTCATCTCCTACAAAATAGTTTTCAACCAAGCCTTCAAAATCTTGCCTTTTGAAGCATTTTACAAAAGAAAAGTACATAACCTAACCCTTTTCTTTGGTCTGAAGTAAATAAAAGTTCTTTAGATTAAATTCTATTCCGGAAATCCAAAAACAAGTGACATGATTAGAAGTCAAGTGAGAAAAACTCAATCCCAACCGAGTTGTGTCAACCATCGTTGATATGAACTCAGTAATCATGTAAACCTAAGGATTTCACAACTTCACGGAGGTTGTCATTTTCAAATCTGCAAAGAATTGTTCCTTTGACCCATTGAATGGTAACCAATTATCAAAAGATAGCTGGGATAGCAAATAAGCTAAATTGCTACCTCAACTCTCTGAATTCTGTACTATTTTTGTTATATTCAAACAAAATCTTGAGTACCCTCAGATCTTACCAAATCAGAAAATCTTTGATCTGCAAGATGATCTATCTTAGCAACGCACCCAATCTATATCCTCTTGAGAATATCCAAACCTCTTTTAACCCTGCGAATCTCGGGGACGAGATTCCTGTTAAGAGGGGTAGTCTGTAACATCCCTGAATTAATTAAACAGTAAAAATAAAATATTTAAAATAGAATTTGATTTATTAATATATTTATTAAAAATTTAAAAGTTTTTGTTAAAAGATAATTGAATTCCTGAAATTAGAGAAAAGAAAAGCGTTATGAAGAAAATAAGAAGATAAAATAAACCAATTGCCATCTGCTAATCAAAAACAATCATTGCAAAGGATTGGATCAAAGAATTGAACTGCAACACAAATTATATTGATACATCGTAGTTCATATTTACAATACATAGGAAATACAAAAATCTTTATAAAGACATACAAGTCACAGGAGTTACAATTCATACAAATGAGTCGATTACATATGAAAATCACCATTACATAAATGATTACATTCTAAGAAGTAAATTACAAAGCTATAAGCTATGGCCTCTATGTTGTCTTGATCCGCTTCTGTAAACCTGCATATTCAATTGCATCTATATCAGTAAAAGAATGAACTAAATGTGTTAAATTAGATACAATAAATAAAAAGGAAAGGAATTGCCGTCAGCCAATTAATTACTTGATCGCTCAGTGAGGTACCCTAGATTGTCCGGGGGCCAATCTGGCTCCTCTCGCGATTAAGCTTTGCATCATTCGGCATTACACAAACCTGTTAAACCGTAGACGCGAGTGTTCAGAAAATATCGCAAGGTAAAAATATTTTACCGCAGTAAATAGTGAAAAGGGATAAAGCCTCAGCACAGTGCCTTCAGGGCAGCTCAACCCGTTTCGAAGTCCAACCGAACACTCCAGGGAAATCCCAGTCGGAACCAGGGCAAGTAGCCAACTGTTCACTTAAGCCACCAAAGCAAGTCACCAGACTACGCAAGAAAGCTCTAGATTAACCTAGCCAGCCGGCCAAGCACGTGGGTTAAGGCTAAGACCGTGCCACTTGAGCAAAGTAACCAGCCATACCTCCAGCCGAAACTGCCAGAGCAAGCCAAACCAACATCCCAGAAGACCGGCAAAGGAAGACACGCACGTCCAGGTTTTAGAAGCATGGGGAAACAGAAATTAAGCAGGGAACCAAAAGGCTCCAGAATAAGCTAAGCAAACCAAGTTATCATTATTTATGCCAACTGAGCCAGCCGACCACCAAAAGGCACAGACCAAAAATTAATGCACTGACAAGATTAGTAAATAAACAATCAATCCAGCCGCAAGGACCTTTGGACCAAGCCCCTCTTTCAAACCCTGCTCACACCGCCATTACCATACTATATAAACCAGCCAAGCCTCAGCTAAGGAGACACAAAATAAACCATTGCCCAGAGCAAACTCGCATAAGATAGAAGAAGCCAGGAAAGGCAAGCTTCAAAAGTTGGCGCAAGAAACAACCAGCAGAAGCTAGGAAAGCCAAAGCCCAGGAGCAAGGAGGAGTATCAAGTTGCACAAATCTCCAGCCATTTCCCCTTTTAAGTAAGTTTCCACAAGTTCAATTTTATTAGAAGTACCATGCCATATCCAGTAAAGTATGAAAAATGATAGTAGAAGAAGAAACATAGAAGAAGTGGTCTCAGATTTAATTTGGATATTATGGGGGTTGCACTGCGCGTTCCCTAAAGCTTGTTTATGCTCCCCCGGCGCACAGCAAAGCTTAGGGCATCGCCGCGATGCCATCCAACCCATGTATCATCCTTTAATCAATTTTATTAGTTGCATCATCGACCAAAATGGAATTAAAACCGATTCCAATTAGAGGTTGCAAATAAGCGATATCATACGTCCCCACGGTATTGCCTCATTCCCTAATATGCAACAATAGCCGTAGGTATCGCCACAATACCGTTCTTCGCCATCCAACTAATTTAATCATCACAAACCCTGGTGCTCAGCCATTTTAACCAATTTATAGCTCATCAGTGCGTAGCAATCAATATTAGACTACTAAGCAACATCATAGCACCAGCAGACAACAGAAGAACGAGATTTCCAAATCTTTAGTGCACAACATAATTAGTCATTCAGTAGACTGATAACAAGCATAAAGAGATTTCACATATATTAGCTTGACCCATCTTTATCTCCAGCCCAAGCATGTAATTAGCAAAAATAAGTATTACTCCCTGTTATAGGATCAAGCAGAGCAGTAGAGTCCAAAATATATTATTCTCTTTAGCCCTTTACTGGAATCCCATTATAAAACATATGCCGAACCCTAGAATTCACCCCAATATCTGAATACATGCATTTTGTCAATCCCGTTTTCACAATAGACAAACTAGATTGAGCAGGCACGAATGGTGCTCACCAATTCAATTTTCAGACATATGCATTCTAAACCGTATAATCATCAGAACATTGATTCTTATTGTCTAGTTTAGAAGCTTATGAATCATAGTAGAACAAAGAATGGATTACTTTAGTTAGACATGAGGATAAGCGTTCAATAATCAGAAAAACCATCATCAACCCGTATCTTCGGAAGGCCACTAGATCACGAAGAACCAGGTAACAATGCTCGTTACTGAATAATGAAGACTACTCAAAATAATCAATCACCCTAGAAACAAGTATAAGGAATAGTCCTGAATTAGATTGAAACTGTCCCTATTGTGAAATAGCAAGGCGCATGCATCACCTTTAGTCACATTCGGCAAAGACAAAAGGGAGTACAAAAAGATCGTAATGGGCAGGCCCTAGAGCAATTAAATCATGACATGGATATAGATCTTACCTTTAATTTATGAACTATCCGATAAGCAGTTTATGCGTCAATTTACCATCCCCAACACTTAGGTTTTCTAGCAAAAGGGGAAAAATTAACCAAGAAACAGAAGATGGGGAGTGAAAAATCATAGAGAACCTCAAAGGCCGGAGGTGACTCGGGAAGAACCAGAGTCTGGTGGATCGGGAGCGTGCCGCCAGGAAGCCATGTGAGCTAGCAACCGACGGCGGAAACCCTTAGGGCCAGAAGCCGGGCCCAGGAAGGTCGAGCGCACAGCGGGGAAACGCCCGAAGACCAGGGGTGATGGGATCGAACCGGCAGGACGACGGCCGGAGGCACTAGGGCACAGCACGAACGAAGAACCGGCGGGAACTAGGCAGGGAGGAGCCATATCGGCTAGAAGGGGAGGAGAGGCGTAGAGATTGGAAGAGACTGGGAGAAGTCTCTGGAAGAAGGTGGGTTCGGTTGACCAAACAAGTGGAGAAGAAAAACAAAACAAAGGAAATAAGGAGAAAAAAAAATAGGAAATGGAAAATAAAAAGGAGAATAAAATAATATATGTCTAGAAAAATGAGTATTCCAAATGGGTAAGAATTTTGTAAAATTGAATAAGGTTGAACTACTATAGTAAATACTCATACCATCACAATGTATATCTGTTTTTAAATATAATCACAATACATATATAGGTAAATATACATATTAAATTGTTTTATATACAATCCATAAAGCATGATCACTTGATGCTATAATAATTATCACTAACCTGCTTTATTTTTATATGTATATATATATTAGACTTTACGCATATGGAATATTTAGCCTTCCATTGATATATACTTAGTTCGATAGACAGAACATTAACAATAGACCTTGATACTGTAAGATCATCCTTAGGATACCTTCAGACAGATTACCATGTTCTATATAAATATTTCTATTATATCCTCGCTTTGCATCCGAATCCCATTTTAAAACATAACCATACAAAAGATAAACCTTAAGGTTTGTAGTAACGATGCATGTACTTAAAGTTTAACCATGCAATTTGTAGTTACTCTCACTCCTTTGTCTCATGTACTAAAATATATATTAGTGCAAGCAGCTACATACCTGAAAATGAATCTTAGTTTGTTTAGTCTCACAATCTTAGCTTCTGAATTAAGTAAAATAAAATAACATGAAACATAAGGAATATGTGTCATATGTGATGCAACCCTTAAACTGTTGATCAATGATAAAAGAATATAGAAGTAACACACTTATAAGTTCACAAACCCAAATCCATACCCGTGCTTGTTTCATGTATTGATTTATATTTGATTTTTCATCTGATTTCCTTTTGCCCTTATTGAAAGTGTTATTTGCTACTTGTATCTTTTCCGTTATACGACGTGTAGAATCCGACGTCTCGGACTTCGTCGTCGACGACTTCAGGATCACGTCTTCGACTTCGTCACTGAAAACAATGGATAGCAAGGCAAGCACCCCCTTTGAGCATTTTGAACCCAGATTTCGTAATCAACTAAAATGTTGATTAAAACTTGCTTGCATATGCTATGTTCCATAAAATTGTATTTGGGTACTGGTAGATATACCTTATCATTGATAAACTTCCTCAATTGATATTGATATGAGAACCTTGATAACCCTAGCTCGTGGATAGACACTTGATGTCAAAATGGGTATAATCGATTATTATATGCATATGCTTAGCCATGCTTTAGATCGGGAACACGAGCAGGATGGTTATCTTTGCTCGTGGAACTCAAATTGTAGATATGATGAACTCTGTTCATGGACATGTTGGAATATCGTGATTATTGAAACTTTCTTTTTCTGAAAACAAAACTATGATTTTGATGCGGGTGATTATTGGCAATAGCCGGAAGTGCAATTAATGATGCACGTAGATAGGGGGAGATCTATCGCCCGTGTCGTATAAGAACCAGAGGCGATGTGTTGTTTTCGAGGCCAAGATAACCGTACATCCACAAATCTTTGAGTGGGACAGTCTTAACCTATTAAAATTATTTGGAACTAGCTTTGCACATTGGTAGGCGGTTGTAGCACGGGCATTCGGATATAGGTTTGCTCGAGGAGGTGTCATCACCGAGGTGTTGGCATCTGCCCGTTGTAACAGTGTCACGCTGGCTATGAATTGGGGCTGTTGTTGTACCATTTGAGCCGCGGCTCCTGAATACTATTGCTTCACCGTTTGTTTGCTTCCATCATAGCCAGGGTAACGTCATTGGGCTAGTGCAAAGTTAGGTTCGAGATAATCGAGCAGTTCCGTTATGAACTCTCTGGCGGCACACCAAAGGAAGTGTGTCTAATATGCATTGCCACAAAGGGAGGACATATCTTGTGGGTAAAGCTGTACAAACTCTGCGAGTCTAAACCTAATCGATTAGCCGCGCTCTGGTCATGAGCACTTGGTAAAGTCATCACATAGCTAGACATTTTCTATATTCTTATAAAGCTGGATCGAGATAATTTAATGGTGAGCTTACCCTTACAGATGATTCAATACTTGACATTTCGTTGGCAAGGTTGAATTCAATTTATTGTGCCTTGTGCTTGGCAAAATTAAATTGATTACGATTATAATGGGAATGGACGTGTTATCACTCACGAAGAAATTGTGGGTATTTTGTTACATGTTATTCACAAAGGGCCGTGAGTAATATGTTTCATTTCACTCACGAAGGGATGTGAGTCTCTTATTTTGTTTATGTTATTCTTACATATTATTTATGTATTTACATACTTGTTATTTCATTTTCTTTACAAGTTTCGCTTTCACTCTATTATTCAGTATTTATAAATTCAAATTTCGCTTTATGCAAAATAACCATAGAAACCTACTTTCTATTCACCTGCATCTATTTCAGGTTTTGCAAACACTACAAGTCTTCTTGATGCATAGCGTACTCACCCTTGCTATTATTGTTGTTTTTAGACAGGAACATCGACAATTACTCTGACGCAGGAAAACGGGATTATTAACGACGGTTCTTTCTAAGGCTTTACCTTGTCAGTTGCCTGTGGATTATGTGGCAAACTACAAGTCATCTGATTCTTTTTCTATGTTTAGTTGACCTTCTCGGTCATATTGTATCAATACTTCCGCTGTAATAAAATATAAAACTTTTGTATGGTTGTGATTCCAAATTGTGTTTGTGCGTGCTAGCTACTGATCATGGGACTGGCACAGTATGCACATTAGAACCTTGCTTTTATGTTTGCACTGTAGCATAAAAGTGAGGGTCTTACAACCAATCTTCAGCAAACATGGCGTCTCGTGGCAGTCGTGGACGCGGCCAAAACAGGGGACGTGGTCGCAGCAATTGGCGAGGCCGTGGAGGACGTAGCCGTGGTGATGGCTCTCGACCAACATGTCAGTTGTGTAGCAAGGAAGGGCACACAGTTCATACATGCTGGAAGAGATTTGATCGGTCATTCTCTGGAGATGAGGGAACTTCACAAAAATTAGCTGCGGCTGTGTCTTCCTATGGGGTGGACCTGGCTGGTACACCGATACCGGTGCTACCGATCACATTACAAGTGAATTGGAGAAACTCACAACTCGGGAGAAGTATCAAGGTCAAGATCAGATACATACAGCAAACGGTGCAGGTATGAGCATTCGTCATGTAGGCCAAACTATTTTTCATACTCCCACTCATCATCTTTACCTTAATGATGTCCTTCATATTCCCGAAGCTAAAAAGAACTGTCGACGATTGGAGAACGGGCTCCCGTCGAGCTTACTTGTTGAATGGGGGATCAACAGAGCCCCGTCGCACGGATCGAAGAGGGCGTTCGAGCGACGCGAGGTCGGGAGAAGGAGGCCGGAAAAAAAAAGGGGGGACGCGGTGTTTTTTATCCTGGTTCGGGCCTCTCACCGCCGAGATAATGACCCTACTCCAGTGTATTGTGTTCTATCTTTCATGTGCCCTCCTATTCTGAGATCTTGAGGGGTTTAAATACTATGACTAGAGATGCGAAAAAGTAATCGCCTCAGGGATCACGCTATGTATCCATATCCGTGATCTTGCCCTTGATTCCCGCGTTATTTGAATTTGGGTATGATTTCCCTTGATCTCGGCTGATTGGTTGCCTCCTTCCTTCCTCACAGCGCTCATTGGGCCCTCCGACCAAAACACCCGAGCGGTCGTGGCCTCCACGAGCATGCTTGCTCGTGGGGTGTGTTTGGTGCTTCCTGTGAACGGAGGCGCAAACGCGTATGCTTTCGGAGGAGAAGGAGGGATGCTCGCTTCGTTCTCCCGAGCATCTTCCTTAGTGCCGCTTGGTGGCGGGTTTAGCTTTTCACTGGGGTACCGTGGTCTTTTGCCGATAGCCAATCTGACGGCTAGCCCCCGAGAGGTTCAAGTGGGGAACCCTCGGGCTTCCTTGAGCCTAAGAAGACTTGAGGGGATTGAATTTCCTTTGGTCGTGGCTCCACGACCATTTTACGTCGGGAGACGAGCTTCTTACCCTGGCGTGCTTGCTCGCATGTGGCTGTCGTTAGTTGTTCTGCGGTTCCTTCTCCGAGAAGCCTCCCGTAATGCACGGTAGTTTCTCGGGAAGCGGCGCTTTTTCGGCCAGTGTTCTTTGCGATAGGCGGCGATTTTTATCCGCCTCTTCACTATCCTTTTAACCCTTTCTACCGGAGAGGTCGGAGTCCCATTGCGTCTCTTTGCTCGTCTTCGGCGAAAAATCTTCCAAGAGCCCTAGCGCCCAAGAACCCTTTTCGCTCTCCTTCCTTCTTCGGCCATGGCGCGCTTCAAGGTTAGCCAGATGACCGAAGGAGGCTCTGTGTGCTCACGGACGACGAGGGTACGTCGACCAGGCTCGGTCGAGTGCCGAGGATGATCTTGGCGCCGGCTTGCGGAGACGGAGATCGTCTCCTGCGAGTTGTACGCCATCAACGGGCTTCGTGCCCGAGAGCGACTTCCTCGCCTCCGTGCTTGCCTCTCATGGTGCGAGATCTCTCATCTCCACCCCAACTCCATCCTTTCCTCGCAATCTTCTCCCACCTTTGCGAGGCTTACGTGGGTGTAATGCCCACGGCTAGCCTCTTCTTTCACTTCTATTCCCCCTTCCACGGCCGGAGATGATTCCGCCGAAGCTGCGTTTATCTTCGCTTTCGGTCCCAACCGACCATACGAGTACCCCTTCGTTGCTCTGAAGGACTCGGTGTCGGGTTGGGCCGACCTCTGGTTCTACGAGGAAGAAGGCGGAGGGTCCCGATTGGTCTACTGGGGAGGGCGCTCCGCCCTCTTTGAGACCAGCCGCTTGCTGGTAACCCGAGGAAGAGCGGGTGCTCGGGGCGATCGGTGAGCTTGCCCAGATGGGGCTCATCGGTCGGGATATCGCCGGACTTTACCTTCAACCGGTGTCCCCCTGAGGCGCCGCGAGCATCCCTTCTTCGAGGTGACCGGGTGGCACGACTTCACCCGCGAGGACAACGCAGTATGTTCCTGGACCTCTTTCCCGAGCATCATTTGCTACAGTGAAGCTGCGCTATGCATCCGTATATGCCTTTTGTCTTAGTCTTCGGTTGTGACGCAGCTCAGGTGACGGTTGAGTTGACGATAGGGTCGCCGAGATGTTCGGCGCTCGAAGAGAAGGAGCCGACGCCCAATCGCCAGGTCCCCAAGAATATTTTGACCGGCGACGCCGTAAGTACATTTTCCCCCACTTCCGCTCGAGGCATGTTTTCCGAGCTCATTCCTCCCGATTTTGTTGGCGAGGAGAAGGTCGCCCTTGAGCTTGCGGTGTCGGCGCAGCAGCCGCGCCAAGCCAAGACACCCGCCAGGGGTTCCGTAAGAGGGCGGCGGTCGAGGTCGCCGAGCATCCGCCTCGCCTCCGCGCTAAGCGGTCGAGGCGCCGAGCCGACCAGGACCCTACCTCGCACCTTGAGTACGCCGCCGCGAGAGGTAAGCGAACTCGCATTTGGTTCGATGACTTCAAACGGAGGAAGCCGAGCGATGAGCCGATCGGAACAGCTCGCCGGCGGCGAGGAAGGCCGAGGAGGATGCGGATCTCCCGGACCAAGGAGGCGGAGAGGCGGATCAAGGCCCTCAGGACCAGCTCACTCGGGTGGTTGATGCCCCAGGAGGAGGAAGAAGAGGAGGAGGCCGCCTATGCTCTGGTTAGAAGGAGCGGGAGGTCGACCTCTCAAACCGCCTCGACGCCGGCTGGAAGAGGTCGACATGGACGATGTCGACCGGCGATGGCATCGCGCCAGCCGACGCCGCATGAGGAGCGCCGTGGTCATGGCCGAGGCCTACGAGGCCGCTGGCGGCAGTCGCCCGTGGCCCGGCGAGGAGGCCGAGGAGGATGGCGCCGCCGCGGCGTAAAATGCGTTCTTCATTCTCTTATTCCGCTCTTGTCTTGCGACTTTCTTGGGCTAACCCCACCTGTTTGGCGTGGGCGTGATAGCTTCGGATGTCGTTTTGGACTTCCGCCGAGATGGTGAGGAGATTATCAACTCCGCGGTGGGACGCCGAGCTCGACCGCGTCGTCGGCCGGGTGATGGCCGAGGCAGGGGAGGCCGGTGCTAGCTTTGGACTCGGTGGAGCCCGAGCTTCCTTCGGCGGGACCAGCGCTCCCTTCGGCGGCCGTGGAGCCTATCCCACCGCGGAGGAGCAGGAGCCGCAGGGGATCGAGGACCAAGACGCCTTGGCCTTGCCCCTTGCGAAGAGATGATCGCGGCGAGGCTCAAGCGCCGAGCCCCGGGAAGGGAGCTTGGTCGCCCCGACCAACAGCCCTTGGCCATGAGCCAAGGAGAGGAGGAGGAGGAGGTCGTCCCCGGCCTAGCTCCTTCGGTCCCGGCACCAGGCGCCCCGGCCACGGAGGTGCAAGGGAGAGGTGATCAGATTGATCAATCGCCTCCGGCGGCGAGCATCGATGCGCCTCCCGACTATGGAGGGACAAGAAGCGGAGGTGATCGCCCTCGATCCAATGCCTTCGGTCGGAGAGCATTGGTCGCCTCGGTGAAGAGGAACAGAGGCGGAGGTGGTTGCTAACGACCAATCGCCTCGGCCATGGAGCATGGAGTGCGGCGCTCGTGGTTGGCGTCTGACCCGTAGCGGTGGCCGACCATGGGGAAAGCGCCACGAGCCGCTTGCGTGGACGAGGATCGGCCAGGCGACCGGTTGATCGAAGGTGGTGACGCCGTTGCTCTCCGGGAGCACCGGGTGCTCAGGAGGAGCAAGACCTTGACGCGCCGGCCCGGATGACTTGGTCAATCCTTCTTCGGTGGGCGCGACCGACCGCCAACGTCAGGACAGTGGTCGGTAGGGCTCTTCGGGTAAGTTTCCATGTTTCTTCTTTTTCGCTGTGAACGATCTTCCGGAGTCCGCTCGGCTCTTTCCTTCTCCTTTCTCTTTACGCCCAAGTTTGCCGCGAAGGCTATGGAGGATATCGATGCCACCTCGGTCTCAGCAGAAGAGTACCGGTCGTACATCACATGAGCAAGACGCCAAGATCGCCGATCTTGAGCGCCGTCTCCGAGGCGTGAGGCCGACTGAAGACCGGTGGAATCGGCGAGGAGCCTCATCGCCGGGCTGGGACCAGCTCTTCCAGAGCGAGACGCCGAAGAGCACTTCAGAGCGTATGCGCCGAGCTTGACGAAGAGTGGTGAAGCAGCGGGGACCTTGGCCCAGGCTTCGGGAGCGCGAGGAAGCCCAGCTCAAGGAGGCGCGGCGCCTCCGGAAAGCGCTGGCCGAAGGTCGCGCGGCAGCGGAAGGTCCTGACCTAGAGGCGGAGGTCGACTCCCTTAAGGGCGAGCTCGCTGCCCTCCAGGCGGTCGTAGGACTTAGCTCTTTCTTTTTATTTTTATCTTGTGTAAAACCTCGTAAAAAAAAACAACGTTTTGGATTAAATGAGCATATTCGCAGGAGTTTGGTCCTTGCCTCGCTTTTTTTTGCTTGAACTCGCTTTGATATGCCCGTATGATCCAGGTTCTGCAGAAAGAAAGCAAGTTCTGCATGGAGCGTAGATACGAGCAAAGAAAACAAGTTCTGCGTAGATCAAATATCATAGACACGAGCAAAGGATCCTTGGTAAGGAGGGACGGAACGTTCCTATCATACGTAGCCCCACGCCATGGACAAAGGTCGTGTCCTCACTGTTGTGAGCACGAGTTTGTTCATGGGAGTTTTTAAGGGTCGCTTTGGTCGTAACGATTTTTGAATTACTCGAATAGATCGGTTGTGTTTGAGTGAATTTGTGAGCACAGAGCGACGAGCTTTAAACCAACAATACGTAGAGCCACCATACCAGTGGTCACCGAGCCGGGCTTAGAGTGGATGCTCGCGCCGAGCCATGCATACAAATAAGAGCTACTGTGGAAAGTGGACGATTGGGCGAGCATCCGGCCGGGGCCAAGGGAGATGGCGTGCACATATTTGTTGGATAAGTTCGTCAGTAGTCTTTGGGTAGACAGCGATGCTCGTTCGACAAAGCGAGGACGAAACTTCGAGAAAGAGGGAAAATGATTTATTGGAAAGAACGCAAGGGCGCGAGATAGGAGTACTCGTCTAAACGTAGAATTTACGCTTGATTGATCGATGTTCCAGTCTTTGGTGAGCTCGACCATCCGGCATCGCGAGGCGAACAAATTTCCGGGCGCTAGTAGACATGGCCGTGTAGGGTCCTTCCCACCTTGGGGTCAGCTTGTTGGCCTTCGACAGTCTTGAACTCTTCGTAAGACCATGTCGCCGACTTGTAGGGCCCTAGGTCGGACTACCTTGGCTGCATGCCTACGAAGAGCTTGTAGGTAAATTGCAGGCCAGAGCAACGCCTGCTCGTGTCGCCGGCGAGGTCCAGTCGACGAGGCGCTCAACCTCTTGATCGATGGAATCGATCGGTTGCACCCTTGGGGAACCCAAAGACGATTTCGGGCAGCGTAATGGCCTCCGCACCGCAGACGAAGTTGGAAAGGCGTCTACTTTGTGGCTCGACTTGTCGTGGTGCGGATAGACCAAAGAACGGCGGAAGCTCCTCCACCCATCTTTGCTTGTCTGGTTGAGGGTCTTAAAGACTCTCTTTTATGCCCTGGACTAGCTGCCCATTTGCTCGCTTTCATTTGCTCAGTTACTCTGTGGATGTGCCACGAGGCGAAACAGAGACCTTGGTCCCGAGCCTCCTCACAGTAACTTTGGAACAGTTCCTTTGGTGAATCGGGTCCCATTGTCTGTGATAAGACGGTTGGGTATCCCGAACCGGTTACCACGTTGTCTGCGGAGGAACCTCTTGGCGCTGGGCCGAGATGGTCGAGACGGCTCGGCCTCTATCCACTTAGTGAAAGTTTCGATGGCCACGAGCAAATACTTGCAGCCTTCGACCTCGGGAAAGGGTCCAAGGACGTCGAGCCCTGTGTCGAGAATGGCCACGAAAGCGGTATGGTTTGTAGGGCATATGCTTAGGTTGAGCGGGTTTTGCGAGCATGGAATCCGGCATGCTCGGCGGTCGTTACGATTGACCGCGTCCGTCAAAGGCCGTCGGCCAAGAGTAACCCAATCGGAAGGCTTTGCTCACAAGCTGCTTCGAAGACGAATGAGCTCGCACATTCCTTCGTGGATATCACGAAGAAGTGCATCGCCTTCCTTCCCGGGAGACGCATTTGGAAAGGATTCCTAATGCGCTTTTCCAGATAGGTCGCCTTCGATCACCAGATCGAGAAGATCGCCTTGTTAGCCGGAACGCTCGGCTTCTTCCTCGGGCAATGTCCCATGCGCAAGGTATTGGATGAATGGCGTCATCCAATTTGCGCTTTGCTCGAGGAATGAGACCCTACCGCCAGGTCTCTGGTGCCTCCTCTTGAGAGGGAATGGAGGGCTTATGTAGGTGCTCGACGAGCACCACGCCGAGCGGCGGTTTGGGAGGAACCGACCTTAGACATTTGGTCGGCCAGGGAATTATCCTTCCTGGGATGTAGATTACTTCAAATTCTTGAAGTATTTCTCCATCTTCCTTACTTCGCCAGTCTGCAGCGCCATTGAGGTATCGAACACCGATACTCCTTGTTGACTGGTTCACGACCAACCGTGAATCGCCCTTCACAAAGTGAGCCGTTGGACTCCTAGCGATTTGCATGCTCAAGTCCGGCCAAAAGGCCTTCAGATTCGCCGCGTTGTTAGTCGCAGCGAAATGTAGTTGGATGGCGATTGTAGCTGCTCTCCGTCTGGAGACCAAGATGACGCCACTTCGAGCGCCAGTATGCTCGGGATCCGTCAAAATACAATGTCCAGAGTTTCCCCTCGAATCATTGGTCCCGCTGGTGGTGGTGCCGAGCCGACCGATTCTCGCCACGAAATCAGCCAGGACTTGTGATTTTATCGCCGTAAGGGCCGAGAATACCAGCTCGAACTCGGCGAGTTCCATTGCCCACTTGGCTATGCGACCACCGGGCGCCTGATTTTTCAGGATTTCCTGAGTGGGAAGCCGGTCGGCACTACGATCTTGTGTGCTTGAAAGTAGTGACGCAACTTCCGGAGGCCATCAAGAATGAGTACAGTAGTTTCGGACCTCGGGTAACGCTCCTTTGGTCCATGAAGTACTTTCACGACGTAATAGATAGGTCCTGGTACCATCTCTTTCATCGCTAACACCGAGCTCACCGCTGCGTGGGTTCGCCAGGTATAATAGCAATTCTTCCAGTGGGTGTGACGAGGACGGGCGGCTTGGAGAGGTACTGCTTTAGCTCTTTGAACGCCGCTGATCGGCTTCCTCCGTCCATGTGAAGCCATCATGTTTGCGGAGGGCTTTAAAGAAAGGTAGTCCTCGCTCCCGGTCGGGAGACGAACCGGCTTAAAGGCGGCCATCCTCCCGATCGAGCTTGTACTTCCTTTACGCATGTGGGCGACCTCATGTTCTCAATGGCTTCGATCTTCTGCAGGTTAGCCCTAACGCCATGTGGCCCGACCATGTAGCCGAGCACCTTGCTGCCTTTACGCCGAATACGCATTTTTCTCGGATTTAGCTTTATTCGATGCTTATTGAGGTTCTGAAAGTTTCTTCTAAGTCAAAGAACGTGACCTGAAGTACTCTTGCTCTTGACAACTATGTCGCCGACATATACCTCCAAATTTCGACCTATTTGGTCTGTGAAAGTCTTCTGCATGAGGCGTTGAAAGGTTGCTCGCATTTCTCGCACCGAAAGACATGGTCGTATAGCGAGAAGGTACCGAGCAGGGTGATGAAGGAAGTCTTTCCTCGCGTCTTCGCGACAGTCGATTCGATGATAGCCTGAATAGGCGTCTAGGAAGCTCATGGTTCAGGACCCGCCGTCGCGTCCACCAATTGGTCTATGCGAGGCAGCGGATAGTTGTCTTTTGGGCACGCTGCGTTCAAACCCGTGTGGTCGACGCATTACGCGCCACTTGCCTCCTTTCTTCCCGACCAGGATCGGATTGGCTAGCCACTCTGAGTGCTCAATCTCTCCGATGAAGCCACTTTTAGGAGTTTATCAAGTTCCTCCTGATGATTGCTTGTTTTTCCGGGAAAAGCGTCTAAGTTTCGTCTCACTGGTTTTTTGTCGAAAGTTGAGCTACTTCGTGTGCTCGACCACCTCCTTGGGACCCGGGCATGTCGGATGGTTCCCGAGGCGAACACATCCGACCTTGCTCGGAGGAAAGTGACGAGCTCGAGTTCCTATTTGGGATCTAGGAAGATCCCAAATGAACGATTTGGCCGGTTCCGACTCGCTGAGCGGAACAGCCTTGGTCTCTCCTCCAGGTTGGAGGGCAAGTTTAGGCCGGAATGCTTCGGCTCTTGGTCGTGGGCGAGCGGGCAATCGACCGACCATATCCAGCGCTCTTTAAATGCGCAATTGAGTGCGGACTTGTGGTTCCCTTTGACGGTTATGACTCCGCTTGGTCCGGAATCTTTAGGCACCGATACGCTGCGTGATGCGAGGCGGCCATGAACTTGGCCAAGGCCGCCTGCCGAGGATGGCGTTGTAGGCCGACTCAAGTCTACCACCTCGAAGGTGATTAGCTCCGCTCTGAAGTTACTTGGGCCGCGAAACTTACGGGCAAGACGACCTGCCCCAGAGAGGTTTGATCGAGGTGCCCGGACTATCCCAAGAAGGGCACGGCCACACTCTTGATTTTGGAACGAGGAATCGTGCATCTCGTCCAATACCTTGGTCGCAATAAGGTCCAAAGAGCTCCTGAGTCTATGAGGACCCGACCGACGACAGATTGCCGATGGTGGGGTTCACGACCATCGGAAGTCTCTGGGTTTGGTCATCCCTAAGGGACAATCGTCTCTGGAGAATGTGAGGGATACCTCCGACCATTTCACCGGCCGCACCGGAGGCTTACCCTGGGTAACATGGTGCACTTCCTTGCAGCCTCCTTTAAGTCCCGCGGGACTTGTAGTGAGGAGCCCCAAGATGACCGCTATGTGATTCCTTGGTTCTTGATATTCCATTTCATCCTCACTTTCCTCGGCGGGCTGTTTTCCTTTGTCGTTTTCACCTGCTCGGAAAGGCGTCGGCATGGGACCCCTCGCCACAGAAATCGCTTCCAGCGGTAGGTCCACGTTCGGCAATTCCGTAGGTCGTGCCCGCGGCGCTGGTGAAGTGGATGAGAGGTCGCCCCGTCGGTCCGCTTGGTCGCCTCGTCGGTCCGCTTGGTCGCTTCGCCCTCGAGGCCTGGGTGGTTGTCCTCTTCCTCGAGCATTAGCCCACTGGCCAGCTGGTGGCCGAAGCGTTGCCCGGCCGTTGTTGTTCCACCGCGGCTACCATGGCGGGCGAGGG
This sequence comes from Rhipidocladum racemiflorum, assembly GCA_036346355.1. Lineage (NCBI taxonomy): Eukaryota > Viridiplantae > Streptophyta > Magnoliopsida > Poales > Poaceae > Rhipidocladum > Rhipidocladum racemiflorum. The sequence continues at coordinate 54,824,326 of CM070584.1, forward strand.
TTGCTTTTTCTTCTTCTTCTTGATCTTCTTGTCTCTGCACTCGAACCCTTTTTGCTAGCCGAGGTCTCTAGACCAGCCGAGGCGGCTTTTCCTTCATCCAAAGATTTTCTTCCATTGGACGGCTTCATCTGCGTTGGCGTATCGATCGGCCATTCGGAAGAGCTCGTTTCGCCGTTAGATCCGGGTGGATCTCTGTGTCTGTGTGAAGCGACGCCTCGCACCCCGAACTTGAAAGCTCGGACGACAGCCTCGTCCGATATGTTCGGATCGAGTTCCGGACTGGATGAACCTCTCGACGAATTGTCGCAGGTTTCGTCCGTCGTATCAGATTAAGCGCTCAGGTCGCGCTCTTTTCGGCGGATGTAGCGACTCCGGAAATTCGCTCGCGGCGCTTGAGCTGCCTCAGGACCGTATGGATCCTTCCTTTGATTGAAAAGCCACGTCACGAGCAGCTCCGGCCCAGACCGTCGGCAGTAATTTGCCATTACCCCTCTACGCCTTCCGTGGCGAGGATGGCGGTAGTGTATATCGAGAGGAATTCGTCCGGGTTCTGGGTCCCGTTGAATCTCTCGACGTGGCCGGGCTTGAATCTGTTCGGCCATGCGACGTCTCGGAGGGAGCTCGTGAAGGCCCGGCAGCCGAAGCTCGGGGTTTCGCGACGAAACCCTCGGTCACGGCGGCCTCCACGCGGGTCTTCCACCCAACGCCCCGTGCGCGGGCCGAGTCGGGAGAAGACCTCATGCGTCGGTCGTGCCGATGACCGCATGGTCGCGGAGCGCTCAGAGCGCTCGTAATCTGGGCGACAGGAGATATCGCCCGAGGTTGCTCTGCGGATCGCTCCGGCCTTTCGGATCGGGTCGGCGACCTGGGGCGATCTCCGAGCATGGCTCCGAGATTCACCTCTGTGCGAACGCGCGGGGGAGCGTTTGTGATGGTCCCGGGAAACACTCCGGGCATCCCGGCCACGGGGAGGATCCGAGACTTTTAGCTCGGCGGCAAGCCTCTCCAAATCTTCGGCTACGACCCTGCCCATGGCCTCTAAGTCTACTTGCTCGGGGAAACTGCGCAGGTCGCGCACGACCGCCGCCAAGGCCTGTAGCTGCCTCGCTTCGTGAATCAAGCGGCGGCGAAGCTTTGACGGCGCTCCGAGTGCGATCGGAGTTCGTACCCGAGAGTTCCTTTCCGTGGAGGCGCACTCTCCTTTGCCTGGCGGCGAATGCTCGCATAGCGTCTTTCCCAAAGACGCCTCCAAGTGGCGCCTGGCCGCCTCATAGTGGTCGTGCCTGGCGGCGTCGAGGATCCTCTCCGGGCTCGCGTGGCTCCCGGCCATGTTGACTCGACGAGAGCGAGACGAAAGCGATGGGGACATCATTGTATCCCCTTGGGACGCTGGTCTCTCGGCCGAGCTCTAGGTCGCCTGGGTATGTCCAGGCCATCGTAGAGCTCGTTGCAGTCATCCTCGGGGTCTCCGAGGGTAATGTCCGGGGAATGGAGGATCTGCCCTCGCATTCCCGTGTCCGAGGAAAAGCTCCTGCACTCGCAGTGATCGATAGGATCGGCCACCCTGGCACGTTGTCGGGCGCGTAGTACACGTCGTCATCCTCAACGTGGTCAAAGACACAAAGGTCCCGAGTGTCTCCCGAGTTTGGCATCCTCGAGGATCTTGATCCGCACGGAATCAAACTGCCGCCCCCACTGACGGGCGCCACTGTCGGCGATTGGAGAAGCGGGCTCCGCCGAGCTTACTTGTTGAATGGGGATCAACAGAGCCCCGCCGCACGGATCGAAGAGGGCGCTCGAGCGACGCGAGGCCGGAGAAGGAGGCCGGAAAAAGGGGGACGCGGTGTTTTATCCTGGTTCGGCCTCTCACCGCGAGATAATGACCCTACTCCAGTGTATTGTGTTCTATCTTTCATGTGCCCTCCTCACATACAGATCTTGAGGGGTTTAAATACTATGACTAGAGATGCGAAAAAGTAATCGCCTCAGGGATCACGCTATGTATCCATATCCGTGATGCTGCCCTTGATTCCCGCGTTATTTGAATTTCTGTATGATTTCCTTGATCTCCGGCTGATTGGTTGCCTCCTTCCTTCCTCACGGCGCTGGCTGAGCCCTCCGACCAAAACACCCGAGCAGTCGTGGCCTCCACGAGCATGCTTGCTCGTGGGGTGTGTTTGGTGCTTCATGAACGGAGGCGCAAACGCGTATGCTCGGAGGAGAAGGAGGGATGCTCGTTTCGTTCTCCCGAGCATCTTCCCTTAGTGCCGCTTGGTCGGCGGGTTTAGCTTTTCACGGGGGTACCGTGGTCTTTTGCCAGATAGCCAATCCCCGACAAGAACCTAGTCTCTGTTCATCGTCTTGCTACAGACAACAATGCCTTCCTTGAGTTTTATCCTGATTTTTTCTGTGTCAAGGACCAAGCAACGAAGAAAATCTTGCTCCAAGGTAAATCTCGAGGGGGCCTGTATCCGATTCCTCTGAAGTCAGGCGCACATCAAATTCAAGCCCTTGCAGTCACCAAGTCCTCTTCCTCAAGATGGCATAATCGTTTTGGTCACCCGTCTTTTACCACTGTTAGCAAGGTTCTTAGAGAAAATAATATCCCTTTTGTTGATGAGTCAAATAAGGATAGTGTCTGTGATGCCTGTCAAAAGGCTAAAAGTCACCAACTACCATACTCTAGGTGCATAGTAGATCTTCTATTCCTTTGGAACTTGTTTTCTCCGATGTTTGGGGAAAAGCACCCAAGTCTGTTGGAGGTATCAATATTATGTTAGTTTCATTGACGATTTCAAAGAAATTCACATGGATTTACCTCTTGAAAAAGAAGTCCGATGTGTTCCAAGTTTTTATGAATTTTCAGCAACTTGTTGAGAGGCAGTTTAGTCGAAAAATTCTTACTATGCAGACTGATTGGGGTGGTGAGTACCAACGATTGAATTCTTTTTTCCAGAAAATTGGTATTGCTCATCATGTCTCTTGCCCCCATACTCACCAGCAAAATGGTACTGCAGAACGTAAGCATCGTCATATTGTTGAAGTTGGGTTAGCTTTGCTTGCTCATGCGTCCATGCCTCTGAAATTTTGGGATGAGGCTTTTCTTACAGCTACCTATCTCATTAATCGTATTCCTAGCCAAGTGATTGATCTCTCAACTCCCTTGGAACGTCTATTCCATGAGAAACCCAACTATACCTTCCTTCGTGTTTTTGGCTGTGCCTGCTGGCCGAATCTTAGACCATATAATGATCACAAACTCCAGTTTCGCTCCAAACAATGTGCTTTTATAGGCTATAGTAATCAACATAAGGGATATAAGTGCCTAGATATCTCCACTGGTCGTGTCTATATCTCCAGAGATGTGATTTTTGATGAATCCATCTTTCCTTTTTCCAACCTCCATCCCAATGCTGGTGCACGTCTTAGTGCTGAACTCCTTCCACGATCTCATTAAATTCAGGGAGTATGCAAAATAGTGGTTTTACTATGACTAATGCTTCTAATGCTATTGTTGGATCTTTTAATAATTCGGTTACACAAGGAGAAGCCGATTCTAGCAGATCAACTTCAAGCATTGCGAGTGAGGCAGCACATGGCGATGACCAGCTTTCAATTGCTGTCGAGGCAGAACATGGCGATAACCACACTTCACGTGCTGGCGAGGCAGAACATGGCGGCAACCAACATTCAAATGCTAGAACTGAAGCAACTTCTCCTGGAAGATATGATACACTAGCTTCCCCAGCTCACCTGATGGACTCGACAGCAAGTATGTCTGCATTGGTGGGACTTCCGGCAACTGAGACACAGATTGGTTTTCCTATGGGAGCTCCACACACTGGTAACTCATCTACGTCTGAAGCTGCGCCGGTAAGCAATCGCCCTTGCACAAGGTTACAAAACAATATTAGCAAGCCTCTCATCAGGACTGATGGTACTATCAGGTGTGGTCTATTGAGCTCCACAAAAGAACCCAAAAGCCTAGAGGATGCCCTGGAGAATTGAAAGCATCTAGGCCCCCTAATAATTTGTTTAAATTATTTGTTGGGTTTTGGTGCTTGATGATCAACTAAATCAGTCTTATCAGATTTCTTCAGAAAAGAGGATCAAGATTAAGGTTTCATTATTCTTAGTCCTTTAGCTCATAAGTCTTTTCAAGTCTTTTTAGATAAGTCTTTTCGGGTTTCAACTGTACTATAAAGAGGGACTATGCACAAGTTCAATTCTTGGTTCCTAGGATTTCTGTTTAAAATCTATTTGGGGCTTAAGTTAAATCATTTCAGATTCCTTTAATAAACCTTGTTTGAGTTCATATCCTTTTCAAATCAAACTCTAATCGAACTCAAACCGAGCGCTTTCCCATTTACAACGGACCAAGTTTTTGGGTCTCATTGCGGTTGTGTTTTCCTTGAAAATCTCTCAAGTGCTTTTAAGCTACAACGGACCAAAAGCTTCCATTTACAATGCACCACCTTTTGGGTTCGTTGTAAACATTAAACTTCTTGGTTTCTCGTGTTCAATCCAATTCCTTTGTTGATGTATAACCAGTAAGCTCTCCTTCTGCGACGGACCAAGTTTTTGGGTCCGTTGTAAACTTGTTCTTAAAACTCTCCCAACGGACCAGCATTTGCTCAAAGCATGTGTACGACGGACCAACTTTCTTGGTCCGACGTAAATGCCTTTTTCGCTGGTTTGGGTCCGTAGTTCTTTGAGCCTCTTGCATATTTTTGTCAAACCTTGTCAGATACAATCATTTCGTGTTGTCACTTCAGTCTGACATTGGCAAACGGCTACCTGTTGCAAATAACGGCTATTTGCTTCCTGTAGCCTATTTAAACAGTTCAGAGGCTCTTCCAAAATAGAACTTTTGCCATCTCTTGACATCTAGCATCCGAAAGCCAAAATTCCAAAAAAAAAAAAGAGATCAAGCTCCATTCTGAAAAACAAAATCCTACACTCTTACAGCTCCCAGTAAAGTCTAGTTTCAGTTGTTTCTAGTGAACCAAGAGACAGGGCTTGTGGATGGTCTATTACTCTTGGAACTAGCTGTTCCTAGGCAGTTTGTCGGTGATTTTAGTGCGACTGTCCAACTGTGTTTGTGGAAGGCCACTATTATTGTGAAGAGGTTTTGACTCACCTCACCAAAGTGGTAAAAGAGTTACAATAGTGAAAAATCCAAGATCTGCCTCTGTGAGTTACTTGGAGGAGCAATACTTCGAGGAAGTGCTCTAACGGGGACGAGGGAGATTTCTCTCTGAACCTCGGTGAAAAATCTCTTGTCTCTGTGTGATAGTTTGTCTTTTCTTGTTCTCACTATTGCTTAAGTTGTTCTTAGTCCTGCTGGTGCTTATTCTATGTGTTTGCTTAGATCTTATCTTTAAACTGCTTAGTCTGTCTGGTTTAATTTGTTTAAAATTGCCTATTCACCCCCTCTAGGCCTTACCGAGTCCTTTCAAGTGGTATCGTGAGCAGGTTTTACCCTGTTCAAGCTTAATCACTTGGGTAATGGCCGAGGAAATGGGTCTGCCATCAAGTTAGTGTAGGAAGGGTTCCTGTTTTCGATGGCTCAAATTATGCTTATTGGAAAATTCGCATGAGATGTTATCTTGAGGTCGCCGGGCTATGACGTTTGGAGAGTGACAGAAAAACCTTTACCTCCACGCGTCATACCGATGGACAGTCCTCTTCCTCGTAACCCACTCTGGAGAAATTAAAAACATGCAATATGATGCTCAGGCTAGAAATGCTATATTCTCCTGTCTTAGCATAGAAGTTTTTGATAGAGTGAGTAATTTGTCTATCGCTTATGATATTTGGACCACTCTACAAGAAATTCATGAAGGTACCTCACGATGTGAAAGAAGAAAAATATTTTGTTGTTAGAGAAAAGTTTGATCGATTCAAAATGCTTCCTCAGAAAATGCCAATGATATGTTTTCTAGACTTAATCCTATTGTCAATGAACTTAAAGGTCTTGGTACTAAGGTTGATGATGTGGAAGTTTGCAGGAAAATGATAAGGGTGCTGCCACGTGCTTATCACAGCTTGATAACTTATCTATCAAACAAAGGAGATCTAAAAAATTGACACCTACTCGAGTTACTAGGAAAGATTTCTCAGACACGAACTTACTTTGGTCAAGAAGATGCACCCAAGAAGAAATCTATTGCTCTCAAAGCCAAGGATAAGGTGGAAGAGTCATCGAAAGTGAAGAAGATGATGCTTCAAGCTGTAATGAAGACGAAGATGTCGTGAAACCGGCCTTGCTTATGAGATCCGCAAACAAAATCATGAGAAGAGTTAATGCCAGAGACAGAGGGAAGGTATATAATCATTTTTCAAAGAAAAACCCTTTTCGAATATTACCTGCTTTGAATGCAATGAAAAGGGACACATAGCTGCATCGATGTCCAAACAAGAGCAAGAAGAAGGGCAAGGGCAAGGGCAAAAATGAAGAAACCGAAGAAAATGCCTACAATAAATACAAAAAGTTTCATCACAGAAAGAAGTTCTCCAAGAAACATTGGAGAAAGGGAAAGAAGGAGGCACATATTGGTGAATGGGTCTCAGATGAAGAAAGTTCAAGTGATGAATCCTCTTCTTCCTCCCCTGATGATGAAGATGGTTCAAGGTCTAAGGGGTTACCGGATCGGGCGTTGGATGAATCTACTCCACCCTCACCTTCTCTGTCTGTTTGTCTTATGGCAAGAGGTGATGAGGACAAGGTAAATGATTCTCCTTCTTATGATGAGCTAGTGGAGATCATTAAAGAGCTTAATGATGCCTTGTGTGCTAAAACTTCTAAGGATAAATCTCTTAAGAAAACTATTGCCAGATTAAATGATGATAATGACTTGCTTGTCTCTAAGGTCAAGATTCTTGAATCTAAGTATGAAGAAGTGAAAAACAAGTTTTACTGTTTAGAGACTAGTCATAATGAGCTCAATGTTGTTCATGATAATCTCACTCTTACTCATAATGATCTTGTCATCAATCATGATTTACTTACAGCTGCTCATGATTTCTTGAATGCAACTCATGTATTACTTATTAAGACTCATGATGACTTGCTTGTCAAACATTGTGAACTAGAAATGAGTAAGGAATTAACTACAAGCAAATCAAAGAATGTTTCCACTCATGATAAATCTATTACCTGTGATTTGACTTGTGATGAAATTCATATTGCTAGCTCTTCCTGCATGCTTAATGACAGTCATAGAAATGACTTGTGTACTGAAAGTCTCATGTTGGAAAATCAAGAACTAAGGTCAAAAGTTGCTAAATTTGACAAAGGTCTTGAAAAATGCTTTCTCGGAAGTGTCACTCTTGATAAAATTCTTGGAGAGCAAAAAGTCACCTTGGGCAAAAGAGGCATTGGATATAAAACAGATAATATGCCCAAGAAGGATTATTTGCCAAAATCCAAGATAAATTTTGTCAAGAAAAGCACTAAGTGCTGCTACTGTCATAGATTTGACCACAGTTCAAATGTATGCATGTATGCAAGCACGCCAGAAACAAAGGCCAAAAGAAACTGCATGGTTGATGCTCACTACATGTTGTTTAAAGATTTCAGGGGAAAAATGAATGTGAAATTTGTCGGCCCCTCTAATCTTGATAGAAAGCTTAAAGCTGTTTGGGTGCCCAAATCTTTGCTTATTAATCCTTTTGGCCCCAAAATTGTTGAAACTAACATCCATGGACCCAAAAGCATTTGGGTACCTAAAATCAAGAAATGATTCTGTTTATTCAGGTGAACTACAAGAGTGGTGGTCATCACTGGGTAATTGACAGTGGATGCACTCAACACATGACCGGCTCATCAAGAATGTTCACCTCAGTTGAAAAAGAAAGTAATTCAAGTCACAAAATTACTTTTGGTGATAATAGTAGAAGAAAGGTAAAGGGAAATGGTAAGATTGCCATCTCTAATGATTATTCAATTGATAATGTGCTTCTTGTTGATTCCTGAATTTCAATCTTTTATCGGTTGCTCAAATTGTGTGATCTTGGTTTCCATTGTTCCTTTTCTCTTGATGGAGTAACTGTTTTTGACAAAAATGAAAAGCTTATCTTCAAAGGTTTTAGATTTCAAAATCTTTATCTAGTTGATTTCAACTCTAACTCCTCATGCATCTCGACTTGTCTGTTGGCAAAAGCCTCTCTTGGTTGGCTTTGGCATAGACGTCTTGGGCATGTAGGCATGTCTAATTTGAAGAAGCTTTTTAAAAATGAGTTAGTGGTGGGCTTGAAAGATGTAAAATTCGAAAAGGATAGATTGTGCAAAGGCTTGTCAAGCCGGTAAGCAAGTTGCAAATTCTCATCCTACTAAAAATATCTTGTCCACCACTAGACCTCTAGAGTCTGCATATGGATGTGTTTGGCCCAACCTCTTATGCCAGTCTAGGTGGTAACTCATACTGTTTAGTCATTGTGGATGACTTCTCTCGGTTCACTTGGGTATTCTTTTTACCTAATAAAAGTGAAGTTGGAAAAATCTTTAAAAATTTTGCAAAAAGGGCTCAAAATGAATTTGATTGCCCCATCAAGAAAATCAGGATTGAAAATGGAACTGAGTTTGTTAATACTAATGTCATTGATTTTTGTGTTGAGCTAGGAATAAAACATGAGCTGTCAGCTACTTATACTCCTCAACAAAATGGTGTAGTAGAAAGAAAAAACAGAACACTTATTGAAATGGCAAGAACCATGTTGGATGAATATGGAACACTGTGACGCTTTTTGGGTGAAGCAATCAACATGACTTGTCATGCAATCAATAGACTCTATCTACATCGACTACTCAAGAAAACCTCTTACGAGCCGCTGGTTGGAAGAAAACCAAATGTTACTTACTTTCGTGTGTTCGGTGCAAGGTCTACATCTACAAAAGAGAACACACCTAGGTAAATTTCAGAAAAGGTGTGACTCAGTATTATGCTAGGTTATTCTTCCAAATCTAAAGCCTATAGAGTTTTTAATAATTCAACTGGTTTGGTTGAAGAAACCTATGATGTAAAATTCGATGAATCTAATGGCTCACAAGGTGAGCATGAGAATTTAATGATGCAGTGAAGATGCCTTGATGGAAGCAATGAAGAAAATGGAAGTTGGTGAAGTAAAACCTAGAGAAGATAATGATGAGAAACCAACAACTTCCATGATGCCTCAAAATGGATCACTACAAGAAGAAGATGAGAAGAATCAAGAAGGATTAAACTTGATTAAGAGTCATCATACTATTGCCAAAGACCACCCCGTGGATCAAATAATTGGGGATTTAGTAAGGGTGTTCAAACTCGATCTAGACAAGCTTCCTTTTGTGAACATTACTCTTTTGTTTCTTGTGTTGAACCCGTAACTATAGATGAAGCTTTGGATGATCTTGATCGGATTATTGCCATGGAAGAAGAGCTTAATAGCTTCAAGAGAAATAAAGTATGGGATTTGGTGGAACGTCCAAAAGATCAAAATGTCATAGGAACAAAGTGGGTTTTCAGAAACAAGCAAGATGAAAATGGAATTGTCACTCGAAACAAAGCAAGATTAGTGGCACAAGGTTTTACTCAAGTAGAAGGACTGGATTATGGAGAAACTTATGCTCCTTTTGATCGACTTGAAGCTATACGTTTCCTTCTAGCTTTTGCATTTCATTTTAATATAACTTTATTTCAAATGGATGTAAAGAGTGCTTTTCTTAATGGAATCATTGAAGAAACTGCTTTTGTTGAGCAACCTCCTGGTTTTGAAGACTTAAAATATCCAAATCATGTATTTAAGTTATCTAAGGCTCTCTATGGTTTAAAACAAGCCCCAAGGGCATGGTATGAGAGACTTAGGAAATTTCTACTAGAAAAGAATTTCAAAATTGGGAAAGTTGACCCAACACTCTTTTAAAAGACTTCAATGGTGCATTAATGATTTGCCAAATCTATGTTGATGATATAATCTTTGGTTGTACTAATCACTCTCTTTGCAAGGAATTCAGTGATTTGATGGCAAAGGAATTCGAGATGTCAATGATAGGGGAACTTACATTCTTCCTTGGATTTCAAATCAAGCAATTAAAAAGGGGAACTTTCATATCACAAGAAAATACATCAAAGATCTCCTTAAACGCTTCAAATTGGATGAATGCAAGCCACTCAAGACACCTATGGCAACAAACACACATCTTGATCAAGATATAGGAGGTAAGTCTGTTGACCAAAAACTCTTTAGATCCATGATTGGATCTTTACTCTACTTGACAGCATCTAGGCCTGATATCATGTTTAGTGTCTGTATGTGTGCTAGATTTCAGTCTGCTTCCTAAAGAAGTACATCTTAGTGCCGTAAAAAGAATTTTTAGATATTTAAAGCACACTTCAACTATAGGCTTGTGGTACCTAAGGGTGCTTCTTTCAATCTAATTGGCTACTCAGATTCTGATTATGCTGGATGCAAAATAGATCGAAAAAGCACCTCTGGAGGTTGTCACCTGCTTGGAAGGTCTTTAGTATCTTGGTGCTCTAAAAAGCAAAACTCAGAGCAATCGCTTCATCGCCGAGGCTGAATATGTGGTCACGGCAGCTTGTTGTGCTCAGATTTTATTCATCAAACAAACCTTTCTTGATTACGGCATTAAGTTTGAAAATGTACCTCTTCTCTGTGATAATGAAAGTGCAGTGAAAATAGCAAACAATCCGGTCCAAAGACTCACGAACTAAGCATATTGAGATCCGACATCACTTCATCAGAGATCATGTTGGCAAAAAGGACATTATGCTTAGTTATGTTAGAACTGATGACCAATTGGCTGATATTTTCACCAAACCTTTAGATGAAGCCAGATTTTCAAGACTGAGAAATGAATTGAATATTATTGATCTTTCAAATGTTGTTTAAAGCTTGACTTCTTATTTGAACTATTTGCCTGTTGATTTACCTTGCAAGTTTTTCGGAGTTTTAACATTAAGGGGGAGTCAAGAATGTTTCCCAATACATCTCTTGTCACCTACTTATGTTAACAAAAATAAGTAGTGCTGATGCAAGTAAATTGTTTTTAAAAATAAAAAATTTATTATTTCAACTACTTAAAAAAAAAAAAATAGCTAGCCTCTCAGCACATGAGTTCTCTTTATCAAGCTTGAATTTGTCTATAATCCTGCTTAAAAGAGTGGAACTCATACAAATTAAGAATTCTAAAAGTTCTTCAATTTCCTTTTTGCAAGTTCACAACGGACTCAGTGACAACAGTGGGTTTTCCATCTACGACAGACCACTCTTGCTCAGAACACATTCACGACAGACTAAAGAAAGTCAGTCCGTTGTAAATGTCCTTCTTGCAAAACTGGTCCGGCGTAAATAGAAAACTTACTGTTTTCCTCAAATGAGTCCTGTGTGCTCTTGCAATTGCCAGTTAAGTGAGGAAGTTGTCTTTTCACTGTCAACCAAACTCTTAAAGTCACTCTCACTTCCGCTGCGATTACTATTACTCGAATAGTAACTTTTGGTCTATCTCCTCCCAACACTCCCTTGTCCTCAAAATCCATCTCAGAAAATTACCACTCTCCTCTCTACTTCCTCTCGAGCAACATTCCTTTCTCCATCGAAGCAAACCCTAGCAGGGTGTCAGCGACGGTGCTCCAGTTTGCTCGGAGAAGTGTGTTCAGGAAGTGGTAAGCTTTCTCTTCTGTTTTGATCAAATCTTAGTCCTAGAAATCTTTGTCTTAAGGTCTTTCCTCTTATCTCTGTAGACTTAGTCTGTTGCGTCAGTTCTTGCGCCGATCTGAGGTCTGAAAGACAGAGTGAGTCTGTTAGGTGTTTGACGAAATGCCTAGGAGAAAAGACACAGATAAAAGAAGTTTGATGGATAGACTTGGTGAGATAGTGTCAAAGAAGAAACATAAATCCACCCAGTCTTCACAAGGGACAGTACATCTAGAGGATACTCGCACCCTGGCTTGGTTACAAAGGTCACAACATCAAAGCCTCCTAGAAAAGATAAGCAACTCAGATGTCGATCCAGCTTTATGAGTCTGAATCTGATGATGCTGATTATGAGCCAAGTAGGGATCTCAGTTCTGAAGAAGAGAACCTAAGTCCTGAGATTGATATGTTAAGTGGAAATGAGCTAGCTACACTTGGAGGAAAAAGGCTGAGGTCAATCAGGCTAGTAAATGAAAAAAAGTTGGTTTCCTTTTGATAAACCCCCACTAGATGAGAAGTTCATCACACTTCTTCAGAAAAACATCTTTTTGGGATATAAGAATAGACATGACAAAAAGGGAATGAAGATGCCTTGAGCAAACATCAGTTTGTTGATTGGAATCAAATTTGCTCCATAACTAGATCATACCACATACTTGATTGTGTTAGATCTACCCCAGGATTGCTGGAAATGGTGTCAGGTAACATTTCCTCATGGAATGAAGATAGAATCCTAGAATTCTATTCATCTTTGCTGGTAAACAAAAGAAGACACTATATTCTGTTTTCAATCGATGGAAAAATCAGAAAAGTAAGAGCACCACACTTTGAATCAGCAATTGGAGCTGCAGGACCTCAAGTTAACAGAACAAGGATTCATGACAAAATGTTTCTGGAAATAGATGGAGACAAATTGGAGATATGCACGATCTTCAGCTTTCGGCTCATATTTATAGAGATATCACAGAAGAAAACTTCAATGCAAATCGAGCTAGTTGTTTGTCCGGAGAAGCTAAAACATCGCTCTTGATCTTAAGGCACACAGTTTTTCCAAAATGCGGATATAAGGAAGGTGTCACTCAGTGTTAGCTTGGTCGCTTCACCTAATCCTCTCCAAGCAACCCATTGATCGATAGATTACATTTTTGGAGAAATGGAAGAAGCAATCTATAGAAGAATGGGAGTCCAACGCCTTTTGCTCAGCAAATATCCAGAATGCTGCTAGCCCAAGGGATAATCTCACAGCAAGAAAGTAGTAGATCTTTTACCTGTAAACCAAAGAAATACAGGTTGCTTAAACTACCCACTGAAGTTGCTGCCCAAGTACCCAGAGTACTGCCTGCATCAAATGATCCAAGTGATCATGAGGGAGACAGTGATGACAAATGACTCATGATGGAGATGATCAACCTGTTTCAAGCCATCACAGTTCAGATCATCACAGCATTAGTCATCATACTCCAAGACTCAATACTCCTAGCTATCATAGCCATCCTCCTGTTACTCAGTATTTTGCACCTCCTCAGCCTGAAAACCTTGAGGAAACAGAAATTCTTGGAGGAAGTTCTCAGAAAACTTTGCAACAACTGATGCACAAGATGAAGCAACTCAGATTTTCCTCGATTCTCAATCCAATCATGAAACAGATGTTGCACTCAGCCAAGGTGGAAATTTCAGTCATAGTCACATTTCACCAGTTTCAAGACATCGCCCCCTACATCCAGCATAACATTCAGTTATGGGTTTTCCTTCTCGACATGATGAAAATGTCAAGGAGATGAACTTGGAGAAATTGATAAGCTAAGAGAGCTTCTTTGCTGCATCAAGGTTTGTTCAAGATCAGAATTCAGACCTGCATGCACATGATCATGAAGCGAGAGGCTCTAGAGTTCCTCAAAAATTTTCAGTACCACAAAGACTTCCATCACTCTGCTCATGAAAATATAGGAGAAAATCCAGATGATAGACAACATCATGCTTGGAATGAGGAACAGCCTGCTTGGTTCAACCTTTTTGAAACAAGATACAATTCAAAATTGAAGGATGTCCAAGAAAAATTTGCTGAAGAACAGAGGTTAGCTGCGTTAAGGCTGCATCGAGCACATGGTCGCTCTTCACAATATCATGATCAAGTTCAGAAAACTCATGAGTTGTTGAGTAAGATATATCAAGAACAGGGCAGATTAAAGGATGAAACTTCAAAGAATTTTGATATGCTAAAGAGCAATCAATGGGATTTGAGGACTTGGCTCACCCAAGTAAACACCAATCAAAACTTGCTCAAAGACAGGCTTTATGACCTCAATACCAAGCTGAATACTCAAGATACCAAGTTTCATCAGTTTGCTGATTTCTCAGAAAGGATGTTTAAGACCAATGATGACACAATTCATGGTGTAGAACACACTCTTCGAGGCTATATTGATCACTTTGATGCTTCAATAACAAATTTGGTATCAAATCAAGAACAGCTTGGTGACATCATCTTTGATCGAGACAAATCCAATTCTTGACTCGATTCATGATCTTCAAGAAAACTTTGAATCGACGATTGAGTCTCAGCCAGGAGATCCAGATTATCCAAGTTGGCATGATCAAATTATGGTTTCAGCAGCACAACAATCAGAACAAACTACTCCAGCTCAGTCTTCTCCAAAGCATAGTGTCAGTCAAAGAGCTTCGACCTTGTTCAAAAGAACTTTCTCCAGGCGCAAGAAGTGATATTCTTTTTGGAGAGTTGATGCCAAAGGGGGAGAAATTAGTCTAGAGAGTAGTAGAAGTAAATGTGTGAACTTGTGTTTGCTTAACTTTGGTGCATTGGAAGTCACATGTTGAAATCTGTTGAAGTCTGTTGCTTCTTTATGCTTATTTTTTGGAATGTTGCTTCTTCTGCCTGTTTAGACTACTTGCTGAGTTTCTCTTAATCATAATTACTCCATTGTGTGTGCTTAAAATCTTTGAAAAATAGTTCTTGTTAAATTTAAGCACGGTTTTAGGGGGAGCTCATTCCTTTAAATTATACTTTTGTTCATCGGACTAACATTCTTTTGCGAGAAGAAGGAAAGTTTTTATCTGAAATCAAGAAGGTTGTCATCAATCACCAAAAGGGGAGATTGAAAGCATCTAGGCCCCTAATAATTTGTTTAAATTATTTGTTGGGTTTTGGTGCTTGATGATCAACTAAATCAGTCTTATCAGATTTCTTCAGAAAAGAGGATCAAGATTAAGGTTTCATTATTCTTAGTCCTTTAGCTCATAAGTCTTTTCAAGTCTTTTTAGATAAGTCTTTTCGGTTTCAATCAGTACTATAAAGAGGGACTATGCACAAGTTCAATTCTTGGTTCCTAGGATTTACATTTAAAATCTATTTGGGGCTTAAGTTAAATCATTTCAGATTCCTTTAATAAACCTTGTTTGAGTTCATATCCTTTTCAAATCAAACTCTAACCGAACTCAAACAGGCGTTTCCCATTTACAACGGACCAAGTTTTTGGAGTGCATTGCGGTTGTGTTTTCCTTGAAAATCTCTCAAGTGCTTTTAAGCTACAACGGACCAAAAGCTTCCATTTACAACAGACCACCTTTTTGGGTTCGTTGTAAACATTAAACTTTCTGGTTTAGTGTTCAATCCAATTCCTTTGTTGATGTATAACCAAGAAGCTCTCCTTCTGACGGACCAAGTTTTTGGGTCCGTTGTAAACTTGTTCTTAAAACTCTCCCAACGGACCAGCATTTGCTCAAAGCATGTGTAATGACGGACCAACTTTCTTGGTCCGACGTAAATGCCTTTTTCACCATTTGGTTTGGGTCCGTAGTTCTTTGAGCCTCTTGCATATTTTTGTCAAACCTTGTCAGATACAATCATTTCGTGTTGTCACTTCAGTCTGACATTGGCAAACGGCTACCTGTTGCAAATAACGGCTATTTGCTTCCTGTAGCCTATTTAAACAGTTCAGAGGCTCTTCCAAAATAGAACTTTTGCCATCTCTTGACATCTAGCATCCGAAAGCCAAAATTCCAAAAAAAAAAAAGAGATCAAGCTCCATTCTGAAAAACAAAATCCTACACTCTTACAGCTCCCAGTAAAGTCTAGTTTCAGTTGTTTCTAGTGAACCAAGAGACAGGGCTTGTGGATGGTCTATTACTCTTGGAACTAGCTGTTCCTAGACGGTTTGCTGGTGATTTTAGTGCGACCTGTCCAACTGTGTTTGTGGAAGGCCACTATTATTGTGAAGAGGTTTTGACTCACCTCACCAAAGTGGTAAAAAGAGTTACAATAGTGAAAAATCCAAGATCTGCCTCTGTGAGTTCTTGGAGGAGCAATACTTCTGAGGAAGTGCTCTAACGGGGACGTAGGAGATTTCTCTCTGAACCTCGGTGAAAAATCTCTTGTCTCTGTGTGATAGTTTGTCTTTTTCTTGTTCTCACTATTGCTTAAGTTGTTCTTAGTCTGTTGGTGCTTATTCTATGTGTTTGCTTAGATCTTATCTTTAAACTGTTTAGTCTGTCTGGTTTAATTTGTTTAAAATTGCCTATTCACCCCCCCCTCTAGGCCTTACCGATCCTTTCAAGAATACAGCTTGGAAAAAGGCTATGGATGAGGAGTATACAGCACTCACAAAGAACAATACCTGGCACTTGGTTCCTTATGAGAAAGGGAAGAATATAATTGACTGCAAGTGGGTTTATAAGATCAAAGAAAAGGCTGATGGTACCATTGATAGATACAAAGCTAGACTAGTAGCAAAAGGTTTTAAACAGAGATATGGCATTGATTATGAGGATACCTTTAGTCCTGTTGTTAAACCTGCTACTATTCGTCTTATTTTGTCTCTTGCAGTTACAAGAGGATGGAGCATGCGCCAGCTAGATGTTCAGAACGCGTTTCTTCATGGTGTTCTGGAGGAAGAAGTGTATATGAAACAACCACCTGGGTATGAAGATAAGTCCGTTCCAAATTATGTATGCAAATTAGACAAAGCCATATATGGGTTAAAACAGGCACCCAGAGCTTGGTATTCTCGTCTTTATGATAAACTGCATCAACTGCGTTTTAAAGCCTCCAAGGCAGACACATCACTGTTCTTTTTCAGACAAAGAGACATTGTCATATATTTTTTGGTATATGTTGATGATATCATTGTGGTGAGTTCGTATGATCAAGCTATTTCCGCCTTACTTCAAGATTTACGGTCAGTTTTTGCTCTTAAAGATTTGGGACAACTTCATTATTTTCTGGGCATTGAAGTTACTCGTACTCAAGAAGGCTTGATTTTATCTCAAGGGAAATATGCAACTGAACTGGTCACGCGTGCGGGGTTAAAAAATTGCAAGGCGACAAGTACACCACTTTCAGTTTCTGAGAAACTCTCAGTGTCTGTTGGAGATCCTTTAGGAGGAGAAGATGCAACGAGATATAGAAGTATTGTAGGTGGTCTACAGTACCTAACATTGACTCGTCCTGATATTGCTTTTGCCGTAAATAAAGCATGCCAGTACTTACATACTCCAACTACAATTCATTGGGCAGCAGTGAAACGGATTATCAGATATATCAATGGCACATTGGATGTTGGCCTGAAAATTGTCAAATCTGACTCAAATGTGATCGGTGCTTTTTCTGATGCTGACTGGGCAGGATGCGTTGATGATAGAAGATCCACCGGTGGATATGCGGTTTTCTTAGGCTCTAATCTTGTGTCATGGAGTGCAAGGAAACAAGCAACTGTCTCAAGATCAAGCACAGAGGCGGAATATAAGGCATTGGCTAATGTAACAGCCGAGGTTATTTGGATTCAAACCTTGCTTAGTGAACTTGGCGTCTCAGCCAAAGGCAGCCATATTATGGTGTGACAACATTGGAGCCACATACCTTTCTGCTAATCCCGTTTTTCATGCTAGAACAAAGCATATTGAGGTGGACTATCACTTTGTAAGAGAAAGAGTTGCTCAAAGGATGTTAGACATCAGGTTTATTCCTTCTGGAGACCAACTCGCAGATGGCTTTACCAAGGCTCTATCAACATGCAAGTTACAGGACTTCAAAAACAATCTTAACTTATGTAAGTTATGATTGAGGGGGAGTGTTAAGATTATTGTATATCATACCTGCTAAAGATAGAGTCCCTAGCATATATAGAAAGCTTTGTATAGATAGAAATCTGGGATTCTATCCTTATCAGGCTAGGATGTATTGCCCTGGCGTTTTAAGCCTATTTAACATGTAATCGCGGCTCCTACGGGAGTATCACGCTTCTCTATTTTCCACATGCCGCCTGTCCGGCGAGGAGAGGCATGACGCCCTGGCGTCCCTGCAGCTCGTCTCGAGCTTGGAGGCTCATGAGCTCCCCACGCTAGTGCTCACCATGCAAGCGATGCGGTTTGACAGCAGAGGTTGATGAGCTCCCCGCACAAGTGCACCACGACAGTCGAAATGGGAAGCTAATGAGCTCCCAAGCTTGGGGACTCAAAAGCTCCCTGCAATGGTGCACCATGGAAGCCGAAATGGAGTGGGGCATCCTTCGAAAGGTGACGTCGGAACTACCACTGGTACTAAGAAAAATTAGACACATGGTAAAAATATATCTTAAAGTAGATAAATATTCTTTTCTCATCTAATATATATCATGTGTCCTTATTTCTAGAGGGATGCTATATATGTTACATGGCACCTGGTGCCATAAAAAGAGGGGGAGGCCTCCAGGTGCACGGGACCCAATTCCACAGAGATGTCTGCAGAAGTAAAGAACCGAACAAATGAGAACACTACCCACGGCAGTGGAATAAAGTCAACCTGATGTTGAGAAAATCTCTGAAGTGAGCCATCGTGCAGATGGTAATATCCCTAAAGTGCTCCATCCTAAAGATAATAACTCTAGTGTATATTTGCGCACATAATCCAATGCTAGGAAGTTAAAACACCTAGACCTCCATCGTTTGTGGGAAATCACGAGGAGCTGGAAGAAATTAATGAAGAGATATCCCTGAAGTGATGCAGGAGAATGGTATAAATGAAAGACTACAATTGTCGACATATATTTTGCCTCTAAAATTGCTAAAAAGCTAGATCCAGAATCAAAATTCATGGCAAAAGTGCCAGAAGCACTAAAGTTGGATCAAATGAAAAAGAAGCAATTGAGGCAGCGCTCGCTTAACAAGAGGAAAGTTTTGATCACATTGACCGAACACCTCCTAAAGTGTTCCTGTAGGATCAAATGGATTTTTCATCTGAATGAGAAATGAAAATATATAGGTGGTGAGATATAAAGCGAGGCTTCTAGCACAAGGGTTCACGCAGAGACCCGCATAGATTAAGATGAAACCTATTCTACTGTAATGAGTGTAATAACATTCTGATATTTAATATCAATGGCAATAGGTTTAAATTTAATAATGCAGTTGATGGAGGTAGTGACAACATATTTATACGGGTCACTAGATACATATATTTATATGAGAGTCCCTGAAGGAGTCAAAATTCTGGATCCTAATAATCGCAACATGTATAGCGTCAAACTGAAGAGATTGATATACGGTTTAAAACAGTCGGGGGAGAATGTGGTATAACCAACTTAATGAGTTCCTCCTAAAGAAGGGATACTCACATATTGATTGTCCCTATGTGTTCATAAAGAAATCCCATAATGAATTCTGTTTTTTCTCAGTATATGTCAATAAACTGAATATCATCGAAACCACAAATGAAATAAAGGAAGCAAGTTATTACCTTACGATGGAGTTTGAGATGAAAGATTTGGGTAAAATCAAATATTGCTTAAGCCTACAACTAGAACATTTTCTAGAATTTTTTTTTGTACACCAGTTTGCCTATACCAAGAAGGTATTGAAAAGATTTAATATGGTTAAATCTAATCCTTTAAAGACCCCATGGTTGTTAGATCCCTTGAAGTGGATAAAGACCCTTTCGGACCAAGGAGGGAATATAAGAAAGTCTTAGAGAACATGAAGTCACATACTAATGTACCTTATGAATTACACAAGGCCTGATATTGCATTCGCAGTAAATTTGCTAGCAAAACACAATGTAGTCCCAACCAAAAGACATTGGGCTAGTGTCACGACTTTACTCATATATATCCAGGTATTCAAGATCTTGGATTGATTTTCCAAAAGAATCAAGACTTAACTATATATGGTGGGATATATGAATGTGGTTATCTGTCTAATCCCCACAATGCCTAATCTAATACTGGTTTTGTGTTTTTCTGAGGTGGTTCAACTATTTCTTAGCGGTCTTTTAAGCATACATTGGTAGCTACTTCTACCAACCACTCAGGGATTGTAGATTTACATGAAGCCTCATGTGAGTATGTTTGGCTGAGATGCGTGATTAACCATATCTAGAAGTCATGTGGTCTTAACACTGTTGAGACCCCCACCATTATTTATGAAGATAATGCTGTTTGCGTTGCACAAATGCAAATATGTTATGTAAAGAGCAATATCACGAAGCATATTGTCTCAAAACTTTTCTATCCTCATGAACTCCAGAAAAGTGGTGAGGTAAAGATATTACAAACTAAGTCATGTGAAAATCTGGCATATTTGTTCACTAAGTTCTTGTCAAAATCTATTTTTCAAAGATGTGTTAATGGCATTGGAATGAGATAACTTAGACATTTGCAGAGTTCATGAGGAGTAAATATCTGAACCATGACCCTTTTTGCATGATCCTAAAGATCGCTTGTTTTATATCCTGAAGATTATAAATTGTACTCTTTTTTCCTTAGTGAGTTTTCGTGAAGTTTCTCACATGAAGGTTTTTAATGAGGCAATTAGTGTAACACGGAGTGCGAGTACAATGTACTCTTTTCTCCATCTCTTTTTTTCCATTAGGTTTTTGGAAGGGGTTTTTAATTAGACATATTTATTACACGGTATTCACCCAAAGGGGAGTGTTATGATAAAGATAGAATTCATTCTAAGTTTGGAAGGACTTTAATTATCTAATGATGGGCGAATCTGAATATATCTACAGTTGGCTTTGCTATATATTAGGCACCCTCTTGTACTGCAAAATCAATTTAATAAAAAGAGAGAAGTATGCCCCCCTTACTTCGGGTGTGTTCCTACTTTTATTCATGTAATTTTGTTGGTGTGCTTCTGATTGGTGTGGGTGAACAACTACGTTTTGCAACAGTAACTGTGGTTCAACACAACAAATTGGTTGTGCGGCACCTGGCTGCAACCTGCAGCACCACACAAAAACTGAACTCCTACGGTTTGGGCCAGGGTTCGTCGCACTGACCGCCTCGCTGCGGTTTGGGCTGTATGCGACGAGTTTGAAACTTAGGAACTAGCTAGAATATTCGATAGGAATAATCTCTCAAGTCCTAAGAGATTCCCGGGGCTCAGCGCCACGT
Organism: Rhipidocladum racemiflorum; assembly: GCA_036346355.1. Lineage (NCBI taxonomy): Eukaryota > Viridiplantae > Streptophyta > Magnoliopsida > Poales > Poaceae > Rhipidocladum > Rhipidocladum racemiflorum. Next base: position 54,845,406 of record CM070584.1, read on the forward strand.
CACTGAAATTGTGAAAACGCCGCTTGCAAATTCTAAAATTATGTCTAAACCTTCTGTTGGCTCTTTTGCAAAAAAAAAAAAAAAATCCTCATAGTTACGCAAATTCACACTAGCTTCGGACCACGTATTTCCGATTAAGTCCTCCTTGAATTCAATAATTACGCACAACCACTCTCACCGGATCTTTGAAAAAAAAACTTGTGTTTACACATATTCACATCCAACTATAGGCCAAACCTTTTTGTATTTTATTAAAAAAAATTAATGTAGTGTAGCGTACGACTCTCTCTAGTTATATTGATTTATGCTAATTATCTGTGTTTTAAACGTGGTATATATACACTGTCAATACAGTTAAAAGAACTGAACTCCTAATGTACATGAGTCAATGCCGAGTAAAGGGTACCATACCGGAGCAAGAATCGCTGGCCGGCACCGTACGTAGACCGTAGTTGCCATTGCCGTCACGGCACTAGAGCCTAGCGCAAACTCGTTGACTCAAGATGACCGACCTTCCATGTCGACGGCGTCAATATTTCCCGCGGGAGAAGACGCGCGTATGCCACTGCCGTCACGCGAGAGCCGCATGCCTTCGGTCGCCACCGTCAATACGGCGCGACGGCCGCCGCATCCTCTAAAAGTCAAGTCTCTGTCCCGGCCGGCCATCCATGATGCTTCTCTCTCTCTCTCTCTCTCTCTCTCTCTCCCTGCTCATTGGATGACTCAGCTCAAGTGGGACCCACGTTGGTCATGGTTCTTCATGGGCTGGTTTGGTCGGCCCATTCCATTTGCATCCCAACGACGATGCAACAGTTTGTAGCGAAATTTAGCAGGAAACCTCAGACAAGACAGGTATTAATCCTTTAATTTGATACCTCTCAGCTGCTACATGATTCTACCTCTCAAGAGAACAACTGTGTGTATATGCTTATATGATTCATCTGCTGTTCAGCTGTACATAATACAAGAAGTATGTAACTATGTATACATCTCATGTAGTCATGTGTGGGTATAAATGCACTCATAATGCTTACAAAATACTAATTAATGGCGCAGCGCACCAGATCGATCAGTGAGCTGCTGTCTCATCCCCTCAAGTAGTAGACGTGGTGCATGACTGCGTCGCTAACCGAGGCGACCCGCCGGACGTCGCATGTGCTCCGGCCGTCGGGGCCGCCGAGGCGGCACCAGCACCACCGTTACCGTCTCCCGCGACGCCGACGCTGCCATGGGGAGTAGGCTGAGCCTGATGATGGGCTCCTCCTCCTGCCATGACCGACGAGATGGCGGCCGCCAACGCCGTGGTGAAGTTCGGGTCGGCCGCAATCGCCGCGGTCATCGTCTCCATCACGGACTGCTGCCGCGCGTCCTGCAGCCCGGGCGGGAGCATCGTCGACGCCCTCTGCGGGAGGTACATCGCCAGCTGCGGCGGCACCGCGAACGGCATCGCCGGGGTCGCTGCAGGGTGGACTGCCGGCGGGCGGTGGAGCGAGTGCAGCAGGCCGCTTGCGCCGGCGCCGGCGCCTGCAGGCGCCTGCGTGAGGTCAAGGGTGATGGTGGGGAACGGCGCGGAGGCGGAGAGCGTGGCCATGGTGGAGGCGTAAGGGAGGGACTGGTGGAACAGCGCCGCGGGGTGGCCGAGGAGGGCGCCGTCGCGGCTGGTGGCCGGGCCCGAGAGGAGCATGGCCGCGGCGGCGGAGGTGGTGTTCGCCATGGCAGTGGCCGCCGGCGGCAGCTGGTGGTTGTGGTTGCCCTCGTATGTCGTGATCAGGACGGTCTTGTCCTGGGAGCACCGTTGCACCTGCATGCACATATATACACGGTTAAGTTGCACACATATAAGTTCGATTAATTAGCATAGTCACGTACACATGCTCACACGCGCGCGCACGGATAAACTTGCATTGCACGTAATTAAGCATGCACACATGCATGGCATGCAGCATGCAAGCACGCGAGCCACGGCATGGGCTTTCATTTGCTTCGTTCAGAACTGCGTGGAGTGTTTGGTGAGCAACCGGCATCTTTGCACGGAAAACAATGGAAACGTTTTGCGTTGCAACATTACATACAGTTCGATATGTGTGCGTATTGCTTTGGTATACAGCAGGACAGATGGAGAAACAGATGGTACAGTATTTTGACTTTGTATAAGTATATGTGAGAAAGCAACTTACATATTTTTTTAATTGTTTTAGAAGATAAGAGATAGGAGTAATATTTTGTGTGGATTGTAATTAATGAATAAATACAAATGGTTGAGTGAAAATAAATAGGGGTATAATAGAAAATGCTCATTAGATCTACATTCAAATCTTATATTTCTAAATAAGACCATTCAAGCTATAGGACTTATGAGTGCTACTACCCAACGTTATACCGTTGGAAATGCTACCAACGGTATAGCAAGGTTTTATATATTTTTAACGAGTTTTAAGCAAACGTTTGAAAAGTTTTATGTTTCAATAAGTTTCACTTGACATATCACAACCACGCTTAACCTCCTATGATGAATACAAGAGTTCAAAGTCAATATGATGATTTCATTTCTTGCTTAGTACGTAGCAAGCTAGATGTTGCAATTAGTGTATAGTTGAGAAATAAATAATCGAAGTTTTTCTGTTAATATGTAATATTGGAATGATGGAGTGCACTAATTATCGAATTTTGCAAATCACCCAATATATATGAAAACTAAATTGAAAGAGGAGAATTGCTAAACGGCACTCGAGTGTTTTTTGGTTTATGAGTACTCAATTTTTTGTCTATTAGATATTATTTTGTGATCACGTTGTTTTTTTTTTTTATCATTTTGACTTTATCAATATTAAATTTGTGATCCACGTTTTTGTGACAACTCATATTCCCTTGAGACACTACGTTTAGCAAGAAATTATCATGCCTGGCTGCCCTGAGTGCATGCATCCGCCGTAAGTAATGCATGTGTTGATTTTTATCATGAGTTCCATGCATGCATGAAAATAAGTGGTCTAATAGATGGAGTTCAAAAAAAAAAGTGGTCCAATAGATGGTTTACTGAACTACAAGGCTAAATATTGCGAGTTCAAATAATTCACTAGGTTAAATCTTTGCCGAGTCTTACACTAGCGAGTTCAAATAATCCACTAGGTTAAATCTTTGTCGAGTCTTACACTAGATCAACACCCGTTTCGTTGGTTTCTATTTCTAGTTCACGCCCTTAACTAGAGTACACACTCAGTCTCTTAACAAGCAAATTCGTAGTATGTAGGTAGTAGGTAGGTACCTGCTTCCTCACGGGGCATCCCATAGCCATCGTGCAGCGATAGTAAGCTCTCGGGCATGGGTTACCCTTTGCCATCTTCTGCCCGTACTTCCTCCATTGGCATCCATCACTGATCTGGAGTTCGGCAAGGTGAAAGGTAATTAAGTAGCGTCACGTTTAGAAATTTAATTTCAAGCTGTGTAAAATGTTATTAAGCTACACTTTTCAGAGTACTTTACGCATCTACAGTACTATGAGAAATGACGGTCACTGTTTAATTTTCTTTTGGTACGTTTAACTTATTAAACAATTAAACTGCAGGCAATGTTCAAACAAAATGCCGCCGTATCGATCTCTAGCTAGTTGCACTACTAAATCCAATAAACATACTCCCTAACATAATCCCTTGCTTCCTCCGTCTAAATTTATAACACGTATATTTTAGTAATTTTATCCATAAATATAAGGCGTATTTCATATTCCAATACGAAATTAGTGTGACGTTCCTCTCTGTATCCCTAATAAATATCCATATTTACCCTATATCTCTACGTGTATCGGTGTATGTATTAAATATAATACTTAATGATAATAATTAGGAATAATCTAATCATTTTCAACGTCTTCTTAAGAAACAATACATCTTATAAACTTGGAGGTGGAGGGAGGAAGTACTTAATAATTGCGTACCATTGGCGCTTCGGATCGTGCACGCACGGATACTCTCGGTTTCCGGCACGGCAGCTGCTCCGACGACGCCTGCTCGCCGCCCTCCCTTCCCAGCGCTGTCTCATCTTGAGCTATCCTCCTCTTGCCGCCGCCGAAGGGCACAACGCTCCGGCCGTCAACGTCGTTGCCTGCATTGCTCAGAGACGGGGAGGCATCGCCCGTACCGGCGCCGGCCTCGTCGTCCACGCCGGTGTCGGAGGCCCCGTCGGCGTCGGCCTGCTGCGCTGTGGAAGACGCGCGCGGCTCCAGGAACTGCTGCGTCGTCGTCGACGGGTTCGGTGCGCCCTTGGTTAGGTGGGTCTGCATCGATCGAGGTTTGGTACGATCGAGAAGTACGCCTTGTTCGTTAGTCAAAGAGGAAAGCGAGCAAGCAATTAAAAGTGACTGCATGAGATTAGCACATGCTAACTACAACCCCTACTACAGTTATAAAGTAGCTAGCTGATCTGATGACTGGTGTTAGTACAAGTGTGTCACTGTACGGACGTACGCACGCACTCCCTCTACAAAAGCAAACTGAAACGAGATCTAAGAACTGAAGACTTTTGGAACATTGTTCACACGATTATTGTCCTAGTACTCCTGTTTTCTAAACAATCATTAATTGTAAGCGAACCAAAACAAAGTTGGTCAAGAAGAAACTTCTCGGAGAAAACCCTGAAAGTTTGGGAGGAAATAATGTAATAAATCGAGTTAGATCAATCCATCCTCTACCCATGCTCCCATGCTTCTATACTATCCAATTTGATTATATTCCCCACATATTTTTACAAATTTAATCATTAGATTAGTAGCCCAAGGCATTGACAAGGCCATGTGTAGAAAAGACTTGTTGATCTGCAGAATCTTACATGGACATGCGTGCATGCACGTTAGCAATGATCCGTACATTATTGTGCGGATCTTGATCGTGCAGCATATATACAAATCGACCCAACTGTGGTAACCAGATAATCATAGTAGTTTCTACAGCATATAGGGTATGTGGAAAAATAACCAAATTAGAAAAATGGTATGCCGTAGTCTGGATTGAAATGGACTAGGGGAAAAGCAACAACACCATAAATTGTCGAATAAATTGATCTCCTCATATAAGTGATTTTCAAAGACGAACAGAGAAGCTGGCTAGGCAAAGAATTGTTGAAGCGAAAAACAAAGGCGCCCAGCTTGAAAATGAAGGAAAGATTTCCTTACAAAAAAGAACGAAATTAAACCAAGGAAGGATGCAAGCAAGATCTAGATCAAAACCGATCCCTAGACAAGAAGAGGGAAGATCACGCATGCATGTGTTTGATCGATCATGGCATGCAGGAGTAGTAGTACTATTCACCTGAGTCGACGTCAGTGGCGATCGGTTGTTCATGATCAGATCAGGATGGCGATGCGGGTGGTGCTGCTGCTGCGTGACCTGGAGCAGCTGGTGGTACAGCGCGCCGTAGCTCCGGGTGAGCTCCTCCAGCATGCCCCGCAGCCGCCGGTTCTCCTCCACCACCCGCCGGAGCTCCGCATCCACCGCCGCTGCAGCCTCCATCTACGTACATACCACATACACCTCAGGTCGACACATAGAAGTACATGTCCAATTGTCAATGAACGTACAGAGCGCACACATCAAGCACTAATAGTAATTAAGATCTACTTAAGCAGCAAGCAAAAAGAGGAGAAAAAAAAAGATACACAGAAACCTAGCGACAAAATTAACCAACTTTATGATCCTTCGTCGTCCCTTCCTCGCCGACGGCGGCCGTTGCCCCACCAACCGCGGCGCCCGTGGTGTTGGTGGTCAGCAAGTCCAGCCCGATCTGCACCACGCAAGAACCACGCATCAAATTGGACGCCGCCCTATCAATTACAACTTTCAGCTGCTACCCGCGAGCTCAGTCGACGATCGAGATGCAGACGGCGACTTACGTTGACGTCGTCACGGCCACCATGCTCCACCCCACGGCCGCAGCCGTCCTGCCGTCGGGCAGCGGCATCGCCGCTGGCCAAGAAGAAGTTCACCTCCTTGATCCGCCCGCCCTCCTCGTCGTGCCGCCGGGTGAAGGCTGCTCCGCTGATGCTCAGCGACAGATGGCCGGGCTCCATGGTGACCTCCTCCTCCTCCTCCTCCTCGCGACGACGGTGTTGTTGCTGATGCTTTGGCCACAACTCCATGTAAAAGTTGCACCGCTCCAAAAGCAAGCTATGATGGGCTTTATCAATTAGGGGTCAAAGGTGGACAAAAGCCAAGCAGCCGAGCTGAGGACTCAGAACTTGGACCTTGGACTGAAGTGAAACAAATAAATAATAACTTGGGGTAGAATGGGAAATTAAATAAGGGTGTGAACCAATGGGAAGGCGAGAAGGACAGAGAGGATCGGTGGGCCAGGCCCTGTCAGCGCTGCGTCAGCATGGCAGGTGGGCGCGTCCGGCCGGCCGCATTGGGTGCAGCCGTTGCATGACGTGGGGGAACGAGGGGTAAAATCGGTAATTGTGTGTGACCACGAACGTGACAGAGGGGCCATTAGGTCAATGAGGTCAATTTTAGTTGGGAAATAAAAATGATATATGCCTCGCCGTAATAAAATTAGTCGTCAATTCGTGCGTCTGCACCAATAAACAAATTTGACGTGCGTGATGTAGTTTTTATTTTCTAATCCTGAAGTATCAAAATTTGTTAATAGAAATATTGTTTTGACTCAAAAATCGATATATATGTTAGCTCATGCTCCACCTGTCATAGAAAGCACGTACTCAAATATTCTAGATTAATTATATAGATACCATTAATTTCCAGAGAATTTAATTTGACTTGCAAGATTAATTATATGCCTGCATTTAATTATGTTAGTTTTTAAATTTATTTATGAAAGATTATTTTTTGTTTTTAAACTTAATTTTAATTTTGAAACTAAGTGAAAATTTGAAATTATATGGTTTAAATTTGATTTTACTTGCATATATATTTGGGTTTCTTTTGTTTGAAGTTTTGCATATATATTTTACGACAGAGAGGGGGGGCAGAGCTAAGGGAGTTTGAGAGAAGGTGCAAGAAGATGCTCTCTCTCGCCCGTCTCCCTCAGCTCTTTCTCACCCTTCTCTCTCTCTCTCTCTCTATATCTCTATCTGTCTCTCTCTCGTGCGTGCACACCCGTCTCTCTCAATATCTCTCTCTTGTCTCTCTCTCACACTCTCTCTCTCATTGCCCCCCTCTCGCTCGTGTTTAGCACATCCCCCTAGCTCTATGTACCTATTCAAGAATAAATAAATTTTAGTTCTTTTCCCATAATATTTGTGTTCACTGCCTCAGCTCCGTGTGTCTCCGGTTCTTTTCCTCTCGTCACAATAGTGCAAATGGGCCGAGCCTAGGCCGGCACGGCACAGCACGGCATGGTGGGGATGATGGGCCGTCATGGCATGATGGTTCAAGCATGAAGCACGATGGGCCCGTGACGGGCCGATCCGGCACGGTCGACACCCACCTCTTGTTCTATCCAAACTCTTTTATTTGAATTGTATGTTAAATCTATACTAATCCAATCCATAAATTAGGCTACTTTTGGCGAATAGATGGTCAACTAGTTTTCTTTTTCTCTTATTATTGGGGGAGTTTCTAGCCTTTTATTCTTAGATTAATATGGAAGCTTCTAGGAAAGCCTCCAATTATTAAAGATATAGATATAGATAGATGGTCAAGATGTTTTCTTTTCTTCGATTAGCGTGTAACTTTCTAGCAATTTTTTTCTCTGATTAATGTGAGAATTTCTAGCCTTTATTTCTAGATTAACGTGGAGGCTTCTAGAAGATCCTTCCATTAGTAAATATATAGATCAGTGAACTCAAAAGAGGATGAATCGAAAACAACTCAACAAAGGGTTTACATAGAGAATTTATCCTAAAATGAGGATATTTTAGACTGTTGGAATTGCCGTAAAGGAACAGACTGCACCCATCTTATTTGGTTGAAGAGCTTTCACACATTTTTGTGTTTTTTTTCTTCTAAACCATGTTGCGAAAATACATGTATGCATGCATAAAGTGATAAAACAACATAATTTAAGTGAAATAATGGGATCAACATGATTACAGGAGGTACTTGCCTTGCTCGTTGAATTCTTGAGTGATGTCGAGGTCAATGGTGAAATTTTCCAGAGCGCCGGTATCTACACTCAATTCATTAGAGATAAACAATAAGAAGCAAATATATTCAAACAAAGTCCAAATTCAAATATTTTTTCAGAAATATAAATTTCATGATTTTAGAAAAAAAATTAGAAACTAGTTTCAATTAATTTGGAGTTAATTTACAAAAATTATTTGCATTTGAATTTTAAATATGCTAAAATTCTCAAAAATGGAAAAGGAGGTGATGCCGAAGACGCCTTTTGGAAATTTTACACTTTCCAAAAGAGAAAGAGTATTTCCCCTTTTGACTGAAAGCCTATTTCTCATTTTTGACATTTTTTACTTAATGTATAGTGGTTGACATGAGGGGTCCATTTGTCAGTGTTTTATTATTTTTTGTAAATAACTGACATGTGGGGCCCATATGTCAGTGATTCAATGTATTAAATAACAATTCGGAGTAATAGCTTTGGGATAATCCTTACCGAAATGTCCCTTTTTCGGGCAATTGAAGCACTTGACGCTATTTGGTCCTCTCTTCATCTTCTTGTTGTGCTCAATGCCGGTTTGCCACATGTTTGAGATGTGGACTTGATCTCCACTGTAACATCCTCAAATTTATAAAAGTTTAAAATCCAATATTAAAAATGTGAAATCATTTCCTTGCTTTATTTTATGATTTTTGTGCATTTGTTGATGTGTTGGTTGATTTAAATGAATGATTGAATTGGTTATTGGAATGAAAGAGAATATAGAAAAGAGAAAAGAGATAATGATGGAATGGTAGAAATAAGAAATTACCATGGTAAATTTTGTAACCAACCTTGTTCAACTCTGGAATGCACCCCTAGCTGGTCAAAAGACCATGTGCATGCATTTATTGATAAAGGAAACAAATTTAAACAATAAACCTAATTGCTGCCTAGACCTATGTCAGATTTTTAGAGAAAGTTGTAGAGCAATATAGGCCTTGGAATTTTTACCATAAGACCTCAGTCATATCACCTTCACCCTCAAAAAGTTTCAAAAATTAATAAGCATTTTTGCTATGAGTTAGCATTTATTTTAGGCAGATTTGAAATTCTGCATAAAACAGTAAAAGAATTTTAGAAAAATAAATAATGCGACTTTAATGTTGAAATTTTTATGGTAGGTCCATTGTATAGAAACACACCTTCAGTAAAAATTTCAAAAATAAATATGTTTATTTAATCCATAAACCAATGCAGAAATCGAAATAGAATTACAGTGCAGCCGACATTGTCAGATTTATTATAAATAAATGGTAAATAATTTTAACTCCAAAATTTTACTGAAGCTAGTAGACTTAACTATAAACTTGGTAAAAAAGTTTCGAAAAATCTGGTGGCAACTTGACCCATGCATTAATTCTTTTTCTGCGCTGTCCATGGAAGCAACTGGAGTTCTTCTCCTTGCCCTTACGTGTGGGTCCACGCGTCCAGTGACGCGCGTGCCGGCACCGCTGCCGACAGGGACCCAGAGGGTTCCTAGCCCACGCGTCATGACTGCCTTTGCCCCTTCATCACCAAATGAACCACTGACATGTGGGACCCGACCCCACATGTCAGGGCCTTCTTCTTCCTTCCCCTTCTCTATTTCTCTGTCTCTCTCGCTCTCTGTTGTCGGCAAAAATCGACCAAACCGCCTCGGTCCCTTGTCGTGACCCCGCCGCAATCTCGCAAGCCTCGAGACCACCTTGACACCTCGCTGCCAACTCGATTGGCCACCTCTACTTGCCCATGCCACTGCCGAGTCCCAGCCGACCGCCATTGCCGCCCCAACCAACTCCGTTCCTATTTGCCTTCCGCGCCTATTTAAGCAAGGAAATAGGAGCGTTAACCCTAGGTGAACTCAAGAAACATACCCATTCACTCTCATACACCCAAAACCGGCCGAGCCGAGCCCTTCTTCTCCGCAACCGGCGAGACCCGATTTGGGGGAAGTACCAAATTCGCACGACTCGGTAAGAGAACGTCCAAATTAATTGGTCCTAGAGTATCCCTGGTTACTCACGAAGCATTTGCGCGATTTGTTTCAGCTTGAAGCACTCCGAGTTGTTCCCGCACCGTGCAATCTCTTCCGCCGTCGCCGCCGCACGGTGAGAATACCACCCGGCCACCCATTCTTCGGTTTAAGTATATGGATAGTATCCTCATAGCCCACTAGAGCTTTTGTACATGATCATTCGGCTCCGGATGAACCGTAGCACCGCCACACCTTGCGCCGCCGTGGAGCGCCGCCGTCCAGCGCCGAGAGCCCAATTCCTCCGAACACCACCCATGTCCAAGTTGTCCCCTAGGTTCGCCATGATCCTGTGAAGCTAGTGCTACCGACCGAAGTCGATCGACGCCGCCGGGAAGTCGCCGGCGAGCTCGGCTAGAGCCTCCCCTGTTTGGAGCCACTGCTATGCGGGCCATCCATGTCAGCCGCGCGTACCCGCGCGTGTACGCATGCATGGGACACTGCCCTGCGGGCCTTGGCTGTCAGCGGCAGCCACCGGATTCAAAACCCAGCCCGCGCAAACGTTAGAAATACGCTTTCCTTTAAGGAAAACGTATTTTTCCTTTTTCTGGAATTTCTTTGAACCGAATGACTTCAAATTGCTATATCTTTTGAACCATAGTTCCAAATGAGATGAAACAAATTTCTAAATTCATATTAAATCATCTAGTTTCATAATATGTAAAAATATTTGAAACTTGTTTAGCAATTTAAACTTGAATTTAAATTTAAAGAGTGAAATTTGGATATGTAGCATATAGAGATTTTGCAAATAAAGTCCAATTTGAGTGAAACCAACTTTGCTGGAATCCTTAGGTCAAATACTACTCAAATATGAAATTAGATTTGGATTTGGAGCTAGTTTGTGGAAATTTCATATTAGGACTTTATTTAATGCATAAATTTAATATGATTGCAATAACTTGATCAAAAATCATCCAACATGAATGAAACTTGTTTCTTTGTGCTCATTACACTAATTAGGATCAGATGGTAAAATGAAAGTTAAGATGCACCATGTTCTTTCATTAAATATGATTAGGGTTACTTTATATGCTAATTCATATTAGTACAATTAATCATACACCCTGCAAATGAACTTTGTTAAATATAATCCTACAATCTTAGCTTCCTGAATTCGTAAATTAAAATGAAATATTACATAAAGAAAGGTAATTATGTTGTATGTCATTAAGCTTTTACCTTAGGCCCAAAATCTTATAACTTGCTTAATGCATGAATTGATTAAGTGATTACCATCATTGATTGATTTGAATTGATTTCATTTGAATCTTTCAACTGCTATCCTTGTTGTTTATGTATTTGCATCTTTTATCGATATTGAAGTATTCTTTTTGCCATGTTCTTAATCGACGTATAGACGCTGAGATTACCGACTACGCTATCGACGACACAGATCCAGCTTACACCGCCGAGGAGCAAGGCAAGCACCCCCTTGATCATTTCGATCCCAGATTTCATAATCCACTAAAATGTGATTAAGAATCTTCCTGCATGCATATGTTTTGATAAATCCTTATTTTGTGATACTTGGTAGTTATAACCTAATGTTGATATATTGTCTTAATCATATCAACATAAACCCCATGATAACCATAGGAATGGATACTCAATTAAAAGATGGGCTATAACGAATATTAATTGCATCTGCTTAGCAATGCTTAGAATGATACGATGACATCTATACCCACATACACACTTCTTTATGAAATCTTTTATGGTTTATTTAAGCAGTAAAGGATACTGGTAGTTTGATAAAAATGAAAATAAAACTACTGTTTTGACGTGGGTGATTATTGGCAATAGCCGGTTGTACATGTTTTAACGTGTACGTAGATAGGGTGGAGTATCGCCCATGTCACAATAAGGACCGAGCTTATGTGTTGTTTTCAGGCCAAGATAACCGTACATCCACAAATCTTGAAATGGGACAGTCTTAACCTATTAAATTAGTTGAATATTAGCTTTGCACATTGGTAGGCGGTTGTAGCACGGGCATTAGGGTATTGGTTTGCTCGAGGAGGTGCCATCACCGAGGTGTTGGCATCTGCCGTTGTAACGGTGTACGCCTGGCTATGAATTGGGGCTGTTGTTATACCATTTGAGCCGCGGGCTCTGAATACTATTGCTTCACCGTTTGTTTGCTTCCATCATAGTCAGGGGTAACGTCATTGGGCTAGTGCAAAGTTAAGGTTCAAGTAATCGAACAGTTTCGTTATGAACTCCTCGCGGGCATACCAAAGGAAGTGTGTCTTATAGCTTGCAAAAAGGGAGAACATATCTTGTGGGTAAAGCAGTACAAACTCTGCAGAGTCTAAACCTAATCGATTAGCCGCGCTCGCGGTCATGAGCACTTGGTAAAGTCATCACATAGTTAGCTGTTTCTGTTTTCAAAAATCTTTGATAAAATGATTTGGAAAGTGGTTTACAACCTTTAATGACACTTATTGTTACATTTGTTCATATAAGACCATGGAGGGTCTTTTTCGTTAATTTACTCGCAAAGGGCCGTGAGTAGATTGTTATATTTCATCTTACTACTTGTTATTTGAATTACTTATTAAACTGTTTTAAGTTTCTAGTTATGCTTTCCATTACTATTCAGTATTTACAATTCAAATTTTCCGCTTTATGCAAAACAACCGTAGAAACCCACTTTCTATTTCAGCCTGCATATATTCCAGGAATTGCATACACTACAAAGTCTTGCGAGTACCAATGTACTCAACTTGCTTCAACAATGTTTTTAGGTAATGAGCAAGATTACGATAATGACGGAAATGAATATGAGGAACCTGCGAATTTTAGCGACGACTGATCTTTCTAGGTTCATCTCAGCAGTTGCCTGTGGAGTTATGGAATAGTTGGCATACTATGAGACATGGTTTTAGTTTCCTGCTACTTTTGGTATTGTAACAACACTATAAAACTTGTGATGTAATAAAAGTGTGTATCTGTGTGGCTGTAATATCCAAATTGTGTTTGTGCGTGCCAGCCACTGATCATGGGAATGGCACAGGAAGCACTTAAGAGCCTCATATTTATGTTACTTAGTGACATAAAAATGTGGGTCTCACATCCACTTAGTTAGGGCACACGGATGCGAGATGTCCCTTACTGTTGCATCCAAAGCACCTCATGATCTTTGAGGGTCTTGTATGGTGCTTTAGCTTGCTCTTCTCCCTCTTAGAGTTGTAGCCGATCCCTCTCTTGTCTTTAGGTGCACATTGCTTGCTCAAAATCTTGTCGAGAGTGCTTTTCCTTTGTAGCACTTCTGTAAGTCACTTCTCAATTGAGTGACTTGGGCCTTGAGCTCATTGTTCTCCTCTACAAAATTAGTCTCTAAAGACATAGAGGAACTAGAAACAACTTTATTAGAGCAACAAGGACTATCAACTAAATCTTCACTAGAAGTGGACATGCTATTATTAGATGATGTTGGATCGATATACACTAATATAGCAATCAGAATGGGGGGGGTGAATGACTCCATGAAAGCTAAAACAAATTTGTACTGATTCTCAAAACACTCCTAAACAAATTATGAAAAATTGCTTTAGTTTCCACAGAAAATAGATTGATATGCATTCACTAAAATAGTAATTACCAAAGATCCCACCATTTGATTGATGTGAAATTTGTACTAAAGAAACTAGATTCAATTTTAAAACTAACTCAACAAGAATCAGCTCAATAGGATCTACGGATCTAGAGTTATGACCTTCGCAAGTTGACTATACCAAATATAACGGAAATTGATCAAACCCTAATTATGAGATTAATCAAGATCTGCGAGGAATCAACCAATCAAACTTTTTAGATCAATCAATTGATGCCCTAGAAAGGTTTTCAATGGATCAAACAAAAAGTATCACGGTGAAATAGTGAATCAATCTATAATCCAGAACAGGCATGCAAACGAGGAACGAGATTACCAACACATCAATTTGCAAAACTTGATCTTTATTGCTTGGATGCGTTCACAAGATGCCTCTGAAGCATCTGTAACACCCCGACATTTAGTATGCCTGAATGCTACCAAACATAGACTAAGCAACCTCTAAATACCACAAATACAAGTAAATTACAGCAAAGGCACGAATGCTAAAAACCGAAATTTCGGCAGCATCTCCTTTGTTTTAACATGAGTTGAAGGAACAACAATAGCATAGCAATATATGGCAATATATGAGGCATCTAAAATAGCGATAATTAAAGGCATGACAACAATATAAGTCTAATTCCAAGCATTCAATGTCTCCATGAGCCAAACGAACAATAAGACTCTCATATCGCAAAACTAAACCATAAAGCAATAAGCATAACACTTAATTTATTATCAAGACCCAATTGAATGACTGTGGGAACAAATAAGTGAAGCTACATGTAGAAGTGTGACTATTTCCCCTCCCCGCATGCCGATTTCATGCTACCTAAAACAACAAGAAAGCACAAGCGTGAGTTCAACACTCAGCAAGTATATTGCAATGGTACAGAAGAACAATTACATGGCTACAACAACTCACATCATGTCTATCATCTTATTCATGTTCACATATCATTATCATCATCATCATGTATGCAATGTGATGCGATGCACATGTCTCCTGGAAACTCATACCGGTATGGTTGAGTACACACCCGTAGGTGTGCACCCTCTCCTCCCTTCCATCCCGAAGATGGAGGGTGCCTACTCCTCGCTTCCATTCACCGCGGTGGATAGAATAATGATGTAGGACTTACTCAATGGCATCCCGGAGTAGTCATAACTTTCTCACCGACCTTACCGGACTAGTTATGACTTTCTCACCGACCCGGCCATGTATCATGCCATATATGCAAACATGCCAACATCATAGATAACTTGTACAATAACACATGGCATCACAACATAATAAACCATATTCATCATATCAAGGGGCAAACATTAAAGCATGGCATGTGAACATATCCTATATCCAATTTCAACTCAACAAAACTAGCAATCTACAACTCGCTACCCATTCCAATACACTAGCCTCAACCACGGGCGACGGATTGGCGAGAAGTAGAGGGCACTCCCGGGGTCACACCACCTGCACATAGGCACCACACACTCAAAATCATGCCCACAAAACAATACGCAAACACTCTTCTACCCCGACTTCGCAAACTACTCGCAAAACCCAAAAACAGAGGTTCTGTCCCGTCGGGACAGCAGACTTCCAAAAGGTATAACTCGGGTTCTAAGACTCCAAATCGATTAAACGAGTATATCTTCGCGTAGCTTAGGAAATTTCCTAACTTTTTATAAGTATATGGAAAAACTGATTCGGACTCTAAAGTGGTTTAATCTACAGAATACCGTGATCTGTTCCAATCACGTCACAGTTTTTAACACGATCGGTAAAACGAGCATAACTTTCAAACGGCTGGGCGGAATTGGACATTATTTATACCCACTGAAAGTTATTGAAATTACATACAACTTCCTCAACATGCGGTCGACCAAATTCCGACTCTAAATTGGCGAAAACCCAAACCCTAGGTCGACTGCTCAATCTGCCCGAAACAGAGAACGTGGCAACTCTAGTTTTCTCCCAAATCTACCCATGGATAGCACCACCACTTGATCTAAAAACATGAAATTGACCTCTAGATCAGCACCTAGATCAACCCCAAAGATCACCCATGCCTTACCTCTTCCCGACGAACGACGAACGCCGAGATCCTTCCTCCCGGGCTCCCCGATCGTCCTCCTCCCGCCGGAATCGCCGGATCTCCTCGTCGCGGGGCTTCCCGTTGGATGGGACCGTGGGATGGCGATGTGGGAAGGCCTCCTCGGGCAGCAAGGGGGTGGAGAGGTGAGGGAAGGGGTGCAAGGGCCTAGGGAGGTGGCGGCTAGGAGAGGTGGAGGCAATGGGGTGGAGGGGAAAAGTGGGGGGCGGCTAGGGTTCCTAGGGGGAGGCGCAAGGGGGCATGGGGCTGGCGCAAGCAGCCCCCCTTGCTGTCCTACTCCCCCTCATGGGCCAAAGGCTCCCCCTTTTGGCCCAGGTGGGATTCCCCCTAAAGCCCAACTCGCCCCGAAAAGGCCCAATCTCCCGAATTTGGCCCGAAAACGCGATTAAACTCCATAACGTAAAGTTTTAACATCTGATTTCACATTTTATAATGTTTTGACCTCAACATTCACATTTTATAAGATTACGACACTCCGTGGTGTCACAATACCCCCCCTCCTTCAACAGGATTCGACCTCGAATCCAAGACACACTAAAACGCAACCCAGCAAAGCAAAGGATAGCTAGGTTTCACATCACATACCTGAGGCGAAAAGCTCGGGATACTTCTCGCGCATGCGAGACTTTAGCTCCCAAGTCGCTTCTCCCTCAGTCTGATGAGACCACAGGACTTTGACAAACTTGAGTGTCCTGTTCTTCATCACTCGCTCCGAAGTCCCCAGAATTTTCACAGGACGGGACTCGAAGGTGAGGTCCTGCTCAAGCACTAATGGTTCCAACGGAACCACTAACTCCGGATCATGCAAGTATTTCCTCAACATCGAGACAAGGAACACATTATGGACTCCTTGCATGGACGCCGGTAGCTCCAGATGATAGGCCAGCTTACCAACTCGGGCGATGATAGGAAATGGCCCAACATACCTCGGACTGAGCTTCCCCTTGGTGCCAAATCGAACCACACCCTTAGTGGGAGATACTCGCAAGAGTACGCTATCACCCACCTCGAACTCCAAATCTCGCCTCCTCACATCAGCATAGCTTTTCTGTCTGCTCTGCGCTGCAAGAAGGTTCTGCCGTACCTCCGCCATGCGATCAACAGTTTGCTGAACCCAATCCGGTCCAAGAACTGCTCTCTCACCCACAACATCCCAACAAAGCGGCGATCTGCACTTCCGGCCATACAGTACCTCATAAGGAGCAGCCCGGATGCTGGAATGATAGCTGTTATTATAGGCAAACTCTGCTAGAGACAAATGATCTTCCCAGCTACCTTTCTAAGCCATCACACAAGCCCTGAGCATGTCCTCCAAGGTCTGAATGGTAGGCTCAGACTGCCCATCGGTCTGAGGGTGAAAAGCGGTACTAAGGCGAAGCTGTGTACCCAAAGCACTCTGCAAGCTCTCCCAAAATTTGGAGACAAACTTTGCATCCCAATCAGAAATAATCGTCTTGGGCACACCATGCAATCTCACAACCTCCCGCACATAGATGGGAGCCAACTCGATCGCTGAATGGGTAGTGCAGATAGGAATGAAATGCACGGACTTGCTGAGACGGTCCACCACAACCCAAACAGCATCCTTCCCTCGTGGAATACGAGGTAGGCCAACCACGAAATCCATGGAAATGTCATCCCAAGGCCACACATGAATCTCTAATGGCTGCAACAAACCAGCGAGACGCTTATGCTCAGCCTTGATCTTCTGACAAATCCCACAAGATGCCACATAATTGGCAATATCAACTCTCATCCTTTTCCACAAGAAGTTCTTTTTCAGATCCCTGTACATCTTGGTCTCCCCAGGATGAACCGTGTACGGGGTGCGATGAGCCTCTTTCAGAATATCCTCTTTCACTTGGGATTTCTGTGGTACGCACAGACGACCCTGAAACCTCAAAGCTCCCGCATCATCAACGGTAAAGTCTCCAGCCTTGCCATCCTCAAGGCATTTCCTCACCTGCTGGAGCAAACGATCATGCTGCTGTGCCTCCCGCACATGCTCGGGAATCGCTGACTCAAGAATTAATTGAGTTTCAGCTTGCACGGTCCCCGCAAAGCAGTGGGAAACTCCCAATCGCTCAAAGTTAGCAACAAGACAATCAATAACAGGGGGCATTGTCTTGCGACTGAGAGCGTCAGCCACCACATTTGCCTTGCCCGGATGATACTGGATAGTGAGGTCATAATCCTTTATCAATTCTAGCCACCTCCTCTGCCTCAAGTTCAAATCTTTCTGAGTAAAAATGTACTTGAGGCTCTTGTGATCAGTGAAGATATCACAAGACTCGCCATACAGATAGTGCCTCCAAATCTTCAATGCAAACACCACAGCGGCTAGCTCAAGATCATGAGTGGGATAGTTCTGCTCATGCTTTTTCAACTGCCTCGATGCATAAGCAATCACCTTGCCCTCTTGCATGAGCACACAACCAAGTCCCAAACGAGAGGCATCAGAATAAACAGTGAAGCGCTTCCCAGGCACGGGAAGGGTAAGAACAGGAGCAGTCACTAACTTCTCCTTCAAAGTGCAGAAACTGTGCTCACACTCTGCAGTCCACTGGAATTTCACCACCTTCTGAGTCAGCTGCGAAAGTGGTTTGGCAATAATAGAGAAATCCTGCACAAAACGCCGATAGTAGCCAGCCAACCCAAGGAAACTACGCACCTCTTTGACATTGGAAGGCCTCTTCCAATCCAAAACTGCTGAGACTTTGCTCGGATCTACAAATATGCCCTCTGGATTGATGATGTGGCCAAGAAATCCACTTCTGAAATCCAGAACTCGCACTTTTTCAGCTTAGCAAAGAACTGATTCTCCCTCAAGGTACTCAGCACAAGCCTCAAATGCCGCTCATGCTCCTCTTCTGATTTAGAGTAAACCAGAATGTCATCGATGAACACTACCACAAACTCATCAAGGTACTTGTGTAGCATACTGTTCATCGCCTCCATAAAGACAGCAGGAGCATTAGTTAGTCTAAAATACATAACTTTAAATTCATAATGCCCATACCTAGTGGAGAAAGCAGTCTTCTCAATGTCCTGCTCCCTCACGCGAATCTGATTGTACCCCGACTGAAGATCAATCTTGGAGAACACCTTTGCTCCCTTCAGTTGGTCAAATAGATCCTCAATGCAAGGCAAAGGATACTTGTTCTTGACTGTCACTTGATTAAGAGCACGATAATCAATGCACATACGCCAACTTCCATCCTTCTTCGAAACGAAGAGGACGGGTGCTCCCCAAGGTGACACACTGCGCCGAATAAAACCCTTGGCCAACAGATCCTCCAACTGGTTTTTCAACTCGTCTTGAAAAGGACGAGTCAAGCGGTATGGAGAGATAGAAATAGGTCGAGTGCCAGGAACAAGATCAATACGAAACTCCACATTCCTCACAGGAGGTAAACCAGGCAACTCGTAAGGGAACACATCAACAAACTCCTTCACTACAGGAATCTCCTCAATGGAAATTGAAGAAGATGGCTTTTCTGACATAGCCATGAGGAAACCCAACTGCCTCAAATGGCGACCAGAAAACAGACTAGCCAAAGCAAAGATGGAACTGGAAGGTATACCACCCTGAAAGGTCAACTCTACCCACAGCGGGCCTGCAAGGTAACCGCCTTCGAAGCAATGAGATCTTGGCACGATCGATGCAACCAGTCCATGCCCAAAATGACATCAAAAGGAGCCAACTGTATCACCATAAGATTGATAAAGAAAACCTCATCATCAATGGCAATGGTGCAACCCGGGCAAACCAAAGAACTAGCAAGTAGCAATCAAACCCCCAGGAGAACTGATTATCACAGACTCAGAAATCCGCTGAACTCCCAACTTAGCTCTACTAGCAAACTCAGACGACACAAAGGAATAGGATGCTCCGGAATCAAACAGAACAAAGGCATCAACTGAATCCACAAGCAAAGTACCTGAAACCACCTCTGGATGCCCAGCTGACTCGGCGGTCGGCAAGGCGTACACTCAGGGTGGCGCCGGGACAGTGGGAGCCCCGACTCCCGGCTGATGCCCCAACAAAGCTGGGGGCGGAGGAGGTAACTGAGGAGGAGCCGACGGCTGCGGGCACGATGAGGCTCTTTGGTGGCGCCACGCAAAGGCGGTGAGGAGTAGGAGCCGCCATCATGTGCACCGATCCTCTGGAAGACGCCCGGAGTGGGAGGAGAAGGCACCGTCTCCCACTTGATGATACTACCGGGATTCATCCGTGACTCGCCCCATGTGGCCAGGCTTGCCACGGTGGTTGCAACTCCGGACCAACCACACTCAAGCACGGTGCTCACCACCGCACTTGAAATAAATCATGCCTGCCAGGGCACGGGGCGCAACACCGCTCGCGAGGAAGGCAGTGGGCGGCCTCATCTTAGCCCCTGAGGAGGAGCCCTGTCCCCCCTTGAACTTCTTGAAGGTGGGTCGCTGAGAAGACCCACCTCCTCCACCAAAGGTCCTCTTCTGGCCTCCGCTGGGCGCGAGAACCCTGAACCACCGGGTTTTGCTTATCCCGGAGAGCTCCAACTCGAGCTCCATGCGCCGCTGCTCCATCACGGAGCGAAGTCACGAGGACGATCGCCCCCATGACAACTCTGAACTCCTGGTTGAGGCCTCTACGGAACCTCCTCGCCTTCTCCTGTCGTCATTTGCCACAGTGCACAAAGCGCACCACATTATTGAACTCGGCCTCATACTCGCCTTGACCTCTTTCCTGGGAAAGAGTCGCCGAGTATGCTCCATCCTCTCAAGGAAAGACTGCAGGTAGAACTTGGCTCGAAAGCGAGCCATAAAGTCCTCTCGGTGGCCAGGCCCAAGATCGGGGCTCTAGCGGCCAGAACCCCTCCCACCAGGATATCGGCTTGGCCCTTGGTGAAAGGCCACAAAGCGAGCCCCTCCGGACCGAGGTCAACTCTAAGACCTCAAGCTGCCGCTCCATGTACCGCAGCCAATCTGCGGATGGACCGGCGTGCCCGCTTCCGTCAAAGGTGTCAAGGCGGAGGGACATCCACTCCAGGAGACTCATCCTCGGCTCGACACGGCGACAAGCGGGGCGGCTGCAGAGGAAACACAACGGCGAGGGCTGCCCATAGCTGGCGCGCAGCTCCTGAACCTCCCTTTGCAGAGCCTGAACTAAGTCCGTATTGGCGGCGGGTACCTCAGCTCCTGACTGTGCCGCCGGGAGCTCCTCCTGTGCTAGCCCATGGGCATTGAGCGAAGCGCTACCCTCTGCTACAGACTCAGCAACTCCCTGAGAACCCCGCCCCTGGCCTCCACGGCCACGACGACCACGGCCTCTACCCCTCGGCATGGCTGCTACAGTCAGACAACCATCCAATCACATAAACATAAGCACAGCATCATATAATCAAGAACAAAGATCAAACATCATCATAAACATAGTCTTCATCAAATAAGCAAGCGCAATGCAATGATGAACCAAAACCCCAACCTACTGTGCAACCAAGTGTGTCAAAATTTTAAATTACTTATTCCACTTTTGCAAGTTTTAATGTTGCTATCCTATAACAAAATTTTAGTTAAAACCTAAGCCATGTTTCTAAATTATTCCACATCACATTTTAGTTGTAACCTAAGGTATGACACTAAAAATACATATTCCAAGGACCTACAACCTCGCTCTGATACCAACTGTAACACCCCGGCATTTAATATGCCCGAATGCTACCAAACATAGATCAAGCAACCTCTAAATACCACAAATACAAGTAAATTACAAGAAAGGCACGAATGCTAAAAACTAAAATTTCGGCAGCATCTCCTTTGTTTTAACATGAGTTGAAGGAACAACAATAGCATAGCAATATATGGCAATATAAGAGGCATTTAAAATAGCAATAATTAAAGGCATGACAGTCATATAAGTCTAATTCCAAGCATTCAATGTCTCCATGAGCCAAACGAACAATAAGACTTTCATATTGCAAAGCTAAATCATAAATCAATAAACATCACACTTAATTTATTATCAAGACCCAATTGAATGACTGTAGGAACAAATGAGTGAAGCTACGTGTAGAAGTGTGACTATTTCCCTTCCCCGCATGCCGATCTCATGGTACCTAAAACAACAAGAAAGCACAAGCGTGAGTTCAACACTCAGCAAGTATATTGCAATGGTACGAAAGAACAATTACATGGCTACAACAACTCACATCATGTCTATCATCTTATTCATGATCACATAACAATATCATCATCATCATGTATGCAATGCGATGCGATGCACATGTCTCCTGGAAACTCATACCGGTATGGTTGAGTACACACCCGTCGGTGTGCACCCTCTCCCCCTTCCATCCCGAAGATGGAGGGTGCCTACTCCTCGCTTCCATTCACCGCGGTGGATGGAATTACGATGTAGGTCTTACTCAATGGCACCCCGGACTAGTCATAACTTTCTCACCGACCTTCCCGTACTAGTTATGACTTTCTCACCGACCCGGCCATGCATCATGCCATGTATGCAAACATGCCAACATCATAGATAACTTGTACATTAACACATGCCAACATCATAGATAACTTGCACATTAACACATGGCATCATAACATAATAAACATGTTCATCATATCAATGGCAAACATTAAAGCATGGCATGTGAATATATCATAAATTCAACTTCAATCTCAACCAATCTAGCAAACTACAACCCGCTACCCATTCCAATACACTTGCCTCAACCACGGGCGACGGATTGGCGAGAAGTAGAGGGCACCCCCGGGGTCACACCACCTGCACATAGGCACCACACACTCAAAATCATGCCCACAAAACAAAACGCAAACACTCTTCTACCCCGACTTCGCAAACTACTCGCACAATCCAAAAATAGAGGTTCTGTCCCGTCGGGACAACAGACTTGCAACGAGCATAACTCGGGATCTAAGACTCCGAATCGATTAAACGAGTATATCTTCGTGTAGTTTAGGAAATTTCCTAACTTTTTATAAGTATATGGAAAAACTGATTCGGACTCTAAAGTGGTTTAATCTACAGAATACCGTGATCTGTTCCAATCACATCACAGTTTTTAACACGTTCGGTAAAACGAGCATAACTTTCAAACGGCTGGGCGTAATTGGACGTTCTTTATGCCCACTGAAAGGTATTGAAATTACCTACAACTTCTACAATAGGCGGCCGACCAAATTCTGACTCTAAATTGGCGAAAACCCAAACCCTAGGTCGACTGCTCATGCTGCCCGAAACAGAGAACGTGGCAAACTCTAGATTCCATCTAATCTACCCAATTACAGCACCACTAATTGATCTAAAAACATGATATTAACCCTTAGAGCAGATCCTAGACTAACCCCAATGATTCCTGTGGCCATACCTTCGCCCGACGAACGAAAACCCAACGGATCTCCTCCCGGTTCGCGCAATCTCCTTCCTCGCTCCAAATCCACCGGATCTCCTCATCGCGGAGCGCTCCAAAGGATGGATCTTCGGGTTGGTGAGGTGGAGAACTCCCCTAGGGGCAGCAAGGGAGGTGGAGAGGTCGTGGTGGGGTGGTGGCGCAATGGGGAGAGGTGATGGGGGCACGGCAAGGGCAAGGGAGGGGTGGCGGCTGGTTTGGGGAGAGGAGGGAGTGGGGAGGTGGCTAGGGTAGGGGTGGGGCGCAAACTAGGGCAGGGGGAGGCTCCCCAAGCATCCCATGCTGGCCTCCCACTCCCACATGGGCCCAAACACCCTCCCACTAAAGCCCACGACTCTTTTCCTTCGGCCCAAACTTCCCCGGAAAGGCCCAAACTCCCGAAATCGGCCCGGAAACGCAATTAAACTTCATAGCGTATAGTTTTAACCTCAACATTCTCATTTTATAAGGTTACAACACTCCGTGGTGTCACAGCTCGAGGACAGCAGTGGTGGTCATAGGAGTCATAACTGGCTTCCCGTCAGACATGTCGAAGCGCTTCAGGAGGTCTCAAGTATACTTGCCTTGATGCAAGAATGTACCCTCCCGAGTCTACTTGATCTGGAAGCCAATTAAGTCAAATACTCATCACAAACAAGGATGGACCTACACATGGTCCTTCAGACCGTCAAAGTAACTAGTTTCGCTAAGAACCGTTTATGGTAATACTGATATCACAAATGGTTCTAAAATAGAACCATCTATGATGTGTCCGTATCACATCACAGGTGGTTTTAACCACAAACCGCCTATGATGTGATATGTACACATCACAGACAGTTTTAGAATAGAACCGTCTGAGATCCTAATGCCATGAGGAGACTTTAAGTTCTGCCAAACCTTAGCACCCAACTCATTTTCAAAATCCCCAAACCCTAGCCCTCTGGCGTCCTCATGACCTTCTCCCTCCCCAAGCCCTCCCCCTCAAGTGCAAGCCCCTCCCCACCCTCCTCCTCCCCAAACCGCCTCCCTGTCCCTTGCTACTTTTGTCTGCTCGTTGGTTCGCCTGGAACGGGGAAGACACTGCTCACGCATGCCGTCGCAAGGGAGGTCGTGGCCCGCGTGACTCCAAGTGGCTCCCCCACCAAGAAGGGCAAGTCGAAGGCTATCGGGGCTCGCCCCGCTCTGACGCTATCTGAGGCAGCCGCGGCCGCCGTCGTGCTTGCGCTCTTCACGTCAAGATCTTCTGCATCTTCCTCGTCGTGCCCCGCCACTAATTCGCCCAAAGCAGTTGTTGATTCTTCCCACTACCTCTGCTTGTTAGTTAGGAGTTTTTGGTTTAGCTTCATAGTGATGAATTTATGTATGCTATGGTGAAATTGTATGCTTTCTACTGTTTTAGAATTTGATAACTTGGTTTGCTTGTCTAAATAGCTGTTAATCCAAAGCAGAAATGCTGGTGATATGTAGATTTTCTAGAGACCATCCTTTCCGTTGTTATGCAATTGCGCATGTAGATTTCCAAATTTGCCATGAGTTGGATGCTTCGTATTTTAGCTAAGTGTCCAAGTTTGCCAAAATTTGTAGCATCCAAGTCATAGTAAATTTAGAGATTTGAAGGACGTACCATTTGTTTTGCAGTGCTGAACCAGTGTGGATTTTATGCCTATCATAGATGGTCCTTGGCTAGAACCGTCTGTAATTACAGATTATCACAAACGGTTTGTGGCTAGAACCATCTGTGATAACCTCTTATCACAGATGGTTCGTGGTGAGAACCGTCTGTGATGTGTATTTCATAGACATTTCACAAACCATTTGTGATGTGCAACAATTATCACTGACACATGGTTACAGATGGTTCGAAAAATCATTTGTGATGACAGTTTCCAACTGTCTGTAATATCCTTTTCTGTTGTAGTGCATGCGATTGCACGGTTATATACTATACTGCGTTTATTTATTTCTAAGCATAGTTATATTTGTTATAAATGATAATTATGTTTATGATGCAAATACAGTTGTATTCCTTGCACTATTATTGCAGCTCTTATATCTACACATGTTTAATCTATACTGTTATAATCTTGGATCTATTATAATTGATGGTGTAATTTTTTTTTTGATTAATGTGTAGTTTCTAATCCTTGAAGGCGAATGTGTGAGACCCTTACTTCACGATGTCACAACCCTTGAAATTAATAAGAAGTTATAATTAAGAAATCTTGAATAGAACATTATCTTCTACTAAATAAAAGGTAGACTTAGAATTTAATTATTTCCCTATATCTATCTCTTCCCTTCTAATATAGGAATCCTAGTTAAATAAACCTTAAAGAATGGAATATTATCTGGAATAATGTAACAACTTTTAAACAGAAGGTAGATCTGGAATTTAAAATATTCCCGTATAACTTACCTCTTCTTTCTGGAGGACTTCTCACCTGTATATTATTCTAGTTACTAATCTTCTATAATTCTTATAGACAAAGTTAATATCTAATAAGAAGCATTGTGACCTCCATAATCATACTGTAGCTGAGAAATTGTGCCAAAAATTATTTTACCACATATATAAACTCCGCCACATCAATAATAATGCCCTTCTTTATTCCCATGCTATTCACGCTAGACAACAAAAGCCTTCTCAGAACATAGCTCCAGAAAAGATTAATACCCCGTCATATTGGCAACCATAGAAAATACTTAAGCTAGTTACTACCTAACTTTTTCCGCAAGCAACAACTACTCTAGTCTCTGAAACCAAGAATTAAATGTGATCAGGTCAAATAAAAATGGTTAAGAATAGGATAATAGTTAGAAACATTAAATTTCTCTATAAATTTACTTTGAATATGTATCCACTTGTATTGTTACATTTTGTTGTAAAGTACTATGTACTAATTTGCGGATTGCTCTCGTGGATGCTAAACTGTTAGATTGAAAATTCACGACGAGACAATCTTAAGAAATAATAACAATGTTAATTATAACGAATGAAAAGTATACACGAACTAAATCATTCTTTATAGCCATATCGTCTCTTCTAAATTGTAGAAACTTTAAATAATAAAATTTTAGCGATCGGAATGTTGCCTTGTAACCCCAAAAAAAAAATCTTATCTAAACAACCTTATTATCCTTGTTGCAAAATGCCTGTGACACGATCCCTCAGCAAAATACTTGAAGGAAAGGCCATACAAAACTCTCAACCTCTCCACAAACCACAAGAAACCAACCTAGAAAAACCATTACCAGTATCCCAAACCAGAACTCAAACACTCGCTATGATAGAACAAAATTGTCAAAATCCCACCCTTCATCGCCAGCAGATGGAGCAGAACACTGCCAATGTGGACACGACCCTCGCCAAAAGAAGAAATTATTCAGATCAAAAGGCCACTCTTACATCTTATTCGGAGCCTAAAAACTGCTCCTTGAAATGTTGTCAACCAAATCAAATGGAAGATCACGCATGTATTCGATGTGGAGAGATATGACATACTACTAATGAACATGCAATCAATTGCTCTAGCTATGAAGGAAATCATTCTCTGGAAAAATGTCCCATGAAAAATATCACTTGTTACCTTTGTGAAGGTCGAGATCATTGCCCATCTCAATGCCCCCTTGATCCAATAATCACCACTGCAGTTCAACTTCAGCAAGAGAACCTTCGAGCCTTAGTTGCTCAAAAGTTAACACATAGAAAAGAAGCTGCACAAGAAATGCCAGTAAGAGAATTGGAGAATCAGCATTTCTACCCTGTCAATCATCATCAAGAAAGCAGTATGTGGCCATCGCCAACAGCCTGTTTCTTATATGATAAAGGTCACTGGGCAAGAAATTGTCCTAAGCAACAACGAGTTAAGATTCAGAAAAACAAAAGCATAGAACACTCTTTTGTACCCAGCAAAGCGTCACGAAAGGTGCATAAGTGCTATGCCTGTCGCAAGAAATGTCATATTGCTAAGCAATGCCCCCAAGGAAACCAAACCTCCCCTAACACCATAGTCTTGCCAGAAATCACTATAGTCAAAATAATAACCCTGAGAATAGGAAAAACAAAATCTGAAGCAATTTTCCCAAAGAATCGAGAAATGAAGAGGCGTTTGATCATAGACGCTTGTCCCAAGAAGAATTTCGCGCAACTCTATACTTAATCTCAACCGTCATTCGTTCATCCTTCCAACAAAATCAATGGACAATTCTTAGGTCCTCAAAACCAGGTAACCAATATTATCTGCTTCTGCTGTGGTAAACATGGGCATTATGCCAATAAATGCCCAAGGAAGAAGCAAAATCCACCTCGTCCTCAACCCCGTGAAGTTATACCGCAACTGCAAGGATGACTTCAAGAATCTGAAGGCCAAGCCCCTAGATCTGCATCTACCCTAACTCAAGACATCACTAACAAAATGCCAGGTACATCCCTCATAAATACAGTCTCTACCAGAATTTAACTTAAAAATTTAAATCATCTTGTCTCTTTAGATTTACTTTAAATCAACCATGCACTAGTAATTGAATTTTATGATCATTCGTAAGGCCTGAATTTATACTTACTAATTTGATAACCTATTCTTCCAGAATAATCATATAAATCACTTTAATTATTCAAAATCCGCTCACCCTTTTAACCCTGTGAATCTCAGGGACAAGATTCCTGTTAAGGGGGATAGTCTGTAACATCTTGAACTTGTCAAAAATGGAAGAAAATGAAATTTGAAATTTTAAAAAATAGAATTGAATAAATTTTTTAATTAGAATCAAAATATTTAATTCAACACATTATCTTTTCTCCATCTCTTGAATTCTTGTAGAGAGTAATCGTCATAATTAAAGCCTTTTAAATTGAGCAAACTATGAAAATAAAATTTAACTTGGCTATGTTCTGAATTATCATATTTCCTAAATTCTTAAATCTTTTATTGATTGGAAAAATCATTTAAAATTGAATTAGTGAAAAGATGAAAGTAAAAAGGTAAAAGTAAAATTTCAATAAAAACCTCCAAAGATGATACTAATAAGTGAAATTTCTAGAATAAAATGATGACTAGTAATCATGACTTCATTAATGAAAAAGAAATTTGATTAATACTTGTTTGACTATGAATAGTGGAAAAATAATATTTAATTCTTAGAATACTTTGGAACCATATAATGCGGTGTGAACATATTAATTAAAGTAGTCAAAAGTAGTGTGAACACATTAATTACGGATAAGAAGATTAATTTTGGCAATTTGACTATGAATAGTACATTAGCAAATGAAATAAACCAATTATCATTCCTGATCAGAAACATTCATTACATGAGACTGAATTACAACATACTAAGTAAATTGATACATCACGATTTACATTTTATAGCAAAAAGGAAATACTTGAATTTTATAATGGCACACAACAATTATATTAATTACAACACATACAATTATTTGATTACATGTCAGATCACAAATTACATAAATAATTACATCTCAGGAATAGATTACAAGATTATAAGCTACAACTTCTGTGTTGGCTTGATCTGCATTGGTGGACCTGCATAATCAATTGCAAGTGCATAAGAATAAGAGTGAAATCAATGCATTGAATTAAGAAAAATAATTAAAAGAAGAATTGCCGTCAGACCCATATAAAATATTATCGTGCACTGATATACCAAGTTTCTTCCGGGGCTGAATCGGCACCTCTCAAGATTTTGGGTGTCATCACTCGGCAATATAAAAAACTTTTGAATTTATTCCGTAGACATGCGTATATTAAAAATATCGCATGGTAGAAAAATAAGTCTCCATAATACTTAGAGATAAACATGGAGCACTATGCATTAGGATAACCCAACCAGGGTCTTATCCAGAGTAAAGCTTAGGGCTTAAGCTATCCATTTCCAAGCATAGTACACCAAGCCACCCCTCCAGCCGGAACATCCAGAGAAAAGACTCAGTTAGCTAAGCACATGGGCCAACACCAAAACCATTGCACTGACAAGTTATTGAATGTGCAATCAAAGACCAAGCCACATAAGCAAAGTCACAAGACCAAGAGCAGTGCATTGACTAGATCATTATTATGTGCATTCAATCTAGCTGCAAAGAACAAACATCCATTCAAACCCTATAGCACTACCATTTCCATGGCTATAAAATCCACCCAAACTCACATATCACCATCACAACATCCTCACAACTCCTTTCTTCCCCTTCAATCTTGCCTTTCATTCACCACATCCAAGTAAGTACCCACAAGTCCTTTCCAGTAGAGTTCATGAGACTAGGAGTAATGCAAGAATAGATAGCTAAATCCGATTGGCCTCAGTTTAGATGCATAACAAAAATTACGAGGTTTACGTCATACATCCTCTCTGATTTGCAAATACTCCCCCGGCATAATGCAAATCAGGGTCATTGCCATGATGTCATCCAACTCGTAAAATGGTTAGTGCACGAATCATCACCGACCAAAGAAAAATAGTTCACCCTTAGGACATGGTATCAGATCATCATTTACCATGTAAATAAATCATTAGAAAGCCATTGTCATCATGCTTTACCTAAGCATTCAAAGACTTTCAAGCACAACCTAGTATCAATTCCTTTATCATCTACTAAGCTCCTCTATTCTTGTGAGACCCTCACTTTTATGCTACAGTGCAAACATAAAAGCAAGGTTCTAATGTGCATACTGTACCATTCCCATGATCAGTGGCTGGCACGCACAAAACACAATTTGGAATCACAACCATACAAAAGTTTCATATTTTATTACAGCGGAAGTAATGATACAATATGACCGACAAGGTCGACTGAACATAGCCAAAAGAATCAGATGTCTTGTAGTTTGCCACATAATCCAAAGGCAACTGACAAGGTAAAGCCTTAGAAAGAACTGTCGTTAATAATCCCGTTTTCCTGCGTTGGAGTACTTGTCGAGATATCCTGTCTAAAAACAACAATGATAGCAAGGGTGAGTACGTTGCGTGCTCAAGAAGACTTGTAGTGTTTGCAAAACCTGAATTATATGCAAGCTGAATAGAAAGTGGGTTTCTACGGTTGTTTTTGCATAAAGCGAAGTTTTGAATTGTAAATACTGAATAGTAATGGAAAGCATAAACTGAATTTAAAACAGTTTGATAAGTAATCAAGATATCAAGTAATAAAAAGAATAATAACATTTTACTCACGGCCCTTTTGTGAGTAAAATAACGAACAAGACCCTCCATGGTCTTACAAAAGAAAATACGACGACAAGTGATATTTAACAGTCGTGAAACATTTTCCAAAGTCTTTTACCAAGGTTTTCAAAAATAGAAAACAACTAACTATGTGATGACTTTACCAAGTGCTCATGACCGCGAGCGCGGCTAATCGATTAGGTTTAGACTCTGCAGAGTTTGTACAGCTTTACCCACAAGATATGTTCTCCCGTTGTGGCAGTACATTAGCACACTTCCTTTGGTGTGCCGCCAGAGAGTTCATAACGAAACTGTTCGTTACTTGGACCTTAACTTTGCACTAGCCCAATGACGTTACTCCTGACTATGATGGAAGCAAACAAACAGTGAAGCAATAGTATTCAGGAGCCCGCGGCTCAAATGGTACAACAACAGCCCCAAATTCATAGCCAGGCGTACACCGTTACAACGGCAGATGCCAACACCTCGGTGATGACACCTCCCTCGAGCAAACCAATATTCGGAATGCCCGTGCTACAACTGCCTACCAATGTGCAAAGCTAATTCCCAAATAATTTAATAAGTTAAGATTGTCCCATTTCAAGATACTTGTGGATGTACGGTTATCTTGGCACGAAAACAACACATTAGCTCGGTCCTTATTGTGACATGGGCGATACTCCACCCTATCTACGTACACGTTAAAACATGTACAACCGGCTATTGCCAATAATCACCCACGTCGAAACAGTAGTTTTATTTTCATTTTTAACAAACTACCAATATCCTTTACTGCTTAAATAAACCATAAAAGATTTCATAAAGAAAAGTGTGTGGGTGTAAAATGTTTCCGACATTAATCTAAAGCAGTGCTAAGCTTATGCAGATTAATAAGCGATTATACCCATTTCAAAGAACTTAACCATTCCTATGGTTTTCATGGATCGTATGTCAACATGATTAAGGGAATCCATCAATTTGGGTTATAACTACCAAGTAACGTAAAATAAGGATTTATCGAAATATAAGCATGCAGGAAGATTCTTAATCACATTTTAGTTGATTATGAAATCTGGGTTCAAAATGCTCAAAGGGGGTGCTTGCCTTGCTATCCGTTATTTTCAGTGACGGAGTCGAAGACGTAATCTTGCAGTTGTCGACGACGAAGTCCGAGACGTCGGATTCTACACGTCGTATAACGGAAAAGAATAACAAATAGCAAATAACATTTTCAATAAGGGCGAAAGGAAATCAAATGGAAAAACCAAATATAAAACATTACATAAAACAAGCATGGTTGCAGTTAAGGTTTTGTGATCGCATAAGCAATTGTATTATTTCCTTCGTTTATAGTCTTTATTACTGATTTAAGGGTTTGAAGGTCGCATTGCACATAACATCTATTCCTTATGATTCATTCTATTTTATTTTACGAATTTAGGAAGCTAAGATTGTAAGATTAACTATATTAAAATTCATTTTCAGGGTATGCAGCTGTTTGTACTGATACCAATCGGTACATAGGACCGTAGGGATGAGAATAGCTATAAATTGCAGGGTTAAGCTTTGACATATGCGTTGACACTATAGATATTGGGGTTTAACTCTTGCATGGTTAAACTTAAGTACATGCGTTCATATTCCAGACTTTAGGGTTTACCCTCTGCAGGATCATGTCTTTAATAGGATTCAGATGCAAAGTATGATATAATATAAATGATTTTATATGAGATGAGATAATAGTGCCTTAAGGAGTATTCTAGGGACGATTCTATAGATAGTATGGTTTATTGGTCAATATTTATCAAGTAAAAGTATGTGTTAATTAAGGACTACATGAATATTATGATTAGAATTAAATTCATAGTTAAAATATGCGAACCAGAGTCAAATCCAACTATTTTTGTAATTATTAAATGGTCTTTTTACTATGAATCTCCTACGGTAGGTTCTGTATGCATTACTGCTTACATGTGTATATTGATGTTATCAGAATTTGATTAGCATGGTTGTTTACTAACTTAATTTAAATTTCATTAGCTATACAAAATTTCTGCATATTTGGATTGCTTAATTTCCTAGAAGCATATATCATTTATCTCTATCGTTATACATATATTTATATATATATAGACACATATTTTCTTTAACCCTTTTCCATTTCTTTCCCTACTCTTTTCTTTTCCTCATCTCTTTCGACCGACCGAAGCCTCTCCTCCTTCTAGTGCCTTCCTCCAGCTTTTCCCCATTCTCCCGATACTTCTCCTTTCTTTTTGCCCCTTCTCGATCCCGCCGATCGGCTCGGCGCTGCTGCTCGCTGGTTCCTCCGCTGGATCCTCCACTTGAGCGGCGCCGCCTCAGACCTCAAGCGTCGCCGGTCGCCTCTGCCCTAACCTCACCGACTGCTGGCCCTCACGGATGGTTCGTGCGCCCAGGTCTACGCCGTCCTTGTGCGAGGTACTCTCTTCTCTTCTCTTCTATCTTCCTCACTCTCTACTCAATCTATCCTCTTTTCTCTTTTGCCCTCTTTTGCCCTAGGTCGGTTTCAGTACTGCGGCTTCGAGGGTTTCCGCCCATTCTAGTAGCTCCGTCGTGGCTAGGGTTCACCCCTCCCTTCCATGAGCTAAGTACTCTTCTTTCCTTTGAATCTTTATCTCAGTAGTCTAGTTGATCTGCTAATTTTTTGCTTTCTAGGAATAGGTAGTGTGTATATATTGATATTGCTTGCCTGGAGTGCAAATTTTCCCATATGAAACATTGTCTGGATGCACAAAGCTATGATATGCTATTTCATAGTATACTTAATCTTGTGTTAGGTCTTTTATGAACGTATAGATGAGAGTGTTAATTGAATCAATATATATAGTTTTCACTCGCAATGGATGCTTAAGTGACTGGGCGTGTTAATCAGATATGCACTACTAAATTAATGAATGGCTAACATGTCTTTTAGTGTTGGATCCTACTGAGCTTCCGAGGACAAAACGTATTAGACACTATTGGTCTGCTTGATGTGTGAAATCCTAAAACAGGGAGTAATGTTTATGTTTGCTAATTATATGCTTATGCTTGGAATAGAGAAGGGACAAGGTTGCTTGACTGGAACACGTAGGATACATTCAAGCTTGATTTTGCCTTAACTGAATGATTGATTTGTGCTATGCACCGATGTATTATAATTCGGTTATACGTATAGTTTGCTTACCTGATTTGGTTACTTATCAGGATCAGTAATGATTCTAAAATATGGACTTAAGGCATGTTCATGGTGGCTTTGTTTTGTTTACATGGCAGACGATGATTTTGATGCCACTAATCGCTAAATGGCCAGCATTATATACTGACGGATCAGGATATGGAAATACCTGTGAGAGGTTTCACAGTACTTTGTTTTGAGGGTAGATTAGCTTAGTAGATGATAAATTGATTGATACTAAGCTATACTTGAAAGTCTTTGAATGCTTAGGTAAAGCATAATGACAGAGGCTTCCTAATGACTTGTTTACATGGTAAATGATAGATTGATACCATGTCGGCTATAACTCATGGGTCTATGATGATTCATGTATTTTCAAATTTACGGGTTGGATGGCACATGACGAAGCCCTAGGCTTGCTTGTGCGCCGGGGGAGCACAAATAGCTTTAGGGAACGCACGGAGCAACCCCCAAGACATCTAAATAATCTGAGACCAATCTTTATTTGCCAAATATCTCGTATGTAGTTGATTTTGCTATTGTTATAACCATGCTTTGATATAAATGATTTGAAGGATTGAATCATTACCTCTGATGGAAAGTGAAATGGAGAGAAAATAAAATTGCTTCTAGTGACCGGATTGATCTCCTATCTTGGTGCTTGATTCTTGATCTAAAATTGGCCTTGTGAGAGGGCTACGCTTCTAAGCTTTGCTTTGGGGATTTGCCTCAAAGAATGCGACTATAATCCTCCTGGGATTCATTTCCGCATGGGAGTGTTGCATTGGAATGGTTGGCTTTGTGATATCTCGAATGAGACTTGGTTGGTTTATATATAGTATGGTAAAGGCGGTGTGAGCAGGGTTTGAATGATGGCTTGGTCCAATGGTCTTTGCGGCTGGGATGATTGCACATAATAAATGGCTTAGTCGGTGCACTTGATTTTAATCCCAGTCTCAACCTTGACCATTTGGTAGTTCAGGGAGTTCGGTGAGAGAGAGTGTGTCTTTGGAGGTTTCAATTTGGGACTTCCTTATCTTCTGCCGACTTGGCTTGAGTATACTCTGGGGTGTTTCGGTTGAATCTAGAAAGGGGCGGTGCTGTCGTAAGGGCACAGTGCTGTAGCCTTATCTCTGTCTCACTATAATTTCACTGTTTTACTGTGGTAAAATATTTTTACTACACGATATTTCTAAACATTCGCGTCTACGACTTAATCAGGTTTGTTATTGCCGAATGATGCAATCCTAATCGCGAGAGGAGCCAGATTGGCCCCCGGACAATCTAGGGTACCTCACTGAGCGATCTAACTTAGCTGACGGCAATTATTTCTCTTTCCATTTAATATATCCAATTTAATGCATTTATTTTATTCTTTTTCTCACATGTGTATCATTGGATATGCAGGTTTACAAATGCAGATCAAGACAGCACAGGAGCTGTAGTTTAGGATCTTGTAATTTATTTTCTTATGATGTAATTTATAATCGGACTTGTAATCGAACAGTCTTATGTGATGTAATTAATATAGTGGTTGTATATATTTTTTTTATTTATAAAAATTCTTGTACTTCCTTTTTATTGTAAATGTAAATTACAATGTAACATATAACTGAGTGTTGTAATCTATTTTCATGTAATGAATATTTTCTGATCATGAATGATAATGGTTCACCTTATTTGTTAATGTATCTTTCATAGTCAAAATCTATTACACTTAACGATTCTAGATAATTCTACCAATTTCAATATTCTCCCTACTACTCATATTAACTAATCTCTTTCTTTTCTAAATTCCAAAACTCATTTCTAATCAAGAAATAATTCTCTAAATGCACACAAAATCATGAAACGCAATAAGAAAATGATTTCACAATTTTAATATTTAATTTTATTTGTTTATTAAAGTCAGAGATGTTACAATTCTGCATTAACCTCAGTGCAATCAAATCTCTATTGGTCTCAGTTAGTGGTTGCAAATAACGGCATCGTACATCCCCGCGGTATTGTCCCACTCCCCAACGTGCGACAAAAACCGCAGGTATCGCCACGATACTGTTATTCGCCATCCAACTAAGTTAATCATCCCAAAACATGGCAATTAACCAATCTATGTAAGCAAACTATACATGTAACCGATTCATGATGCATCAACGCATAACAATCATTATGGATTACTTAGTAGTATCACAGCACCACAGCCTACTAGGAAATTTAGGAAACTCCCAAATCCTCAGTACTTAGCATAGATCATCATTCAGTAAAGGCAGAAGTAGAGGGATCGGCAGTAGACGAGCGACAACTATGAAGCCATCCAGCCCGTGGACTCACAAAGAAGAAAATTATTCATCACAAACCAAAAAGGGGAAATAATCCCACTACTTGGCCTAGCATCAATTTAATTCATCATCTACTAAGCCAATTGATCCATAAATAACCCTCAGTAAAGCATCCCACAACTAATCACTCGAGCACATCATAGATAAATCAAGCATCATATATCAAGATCAATTGGACAAGAAAATCAATAAACCATTCCGGCAATCATCATGGGTTTCAAGTAACATGCTTAAAAATTAATCATCAACACATTCATCACTTTCCATTCAAACACAGTTCATGCTAATCAATTCATTCCAATAATCAGTAAGAGCAGAGTGGGTAGGAAGATAAGAAAAGGGAGAAGGTTAGAGCTAGGGTTACCAAACCCTAGCTGAGCCAGGGGTGGCGCGCAGAGGGAGAGGAGTTGGATCAGGTTGAGGCCCAGTAGAGGGAGGAGAGCCCAGTTGACGGCGAATCAACCGCGAGAGGCGGCCTGGCGGCACGGGCCGACGGGTGCGCAGGAGGCCCAAGCGGAGCACCGGCGTTTGGGGGGTCGAAGAGTAGACAGCGGCCGGCAATGGGACACTAGAGGGGCAATCGAAGAGGCCGGCGTTGACGCCGACGGCGAGCCGATAGAGCTAGGAGGTCGGCCGAATCGATAGGGGAAGTCAGAGGAAGAAGCTAGCGAAGATTGGGGAAAAGAAAGAAGGAGGATGGGATAAGGTTGGGCAGCCGACTGAGAAAGAAAGAAAGAAAGAAAAAGAGAGAGAGAAAGAACATGAGAAGATAAAATAATAGAAGAGAGAGAGAGAGAGAGAGAGAGAAGGAAATGGCTAATTTTTCCAATAAGCGTAAAATAATTAAAATCAATCAGTAATTTCAATTCGTTAACCTATTCAACTAAAAGCATGACAAAATGAGAACTGCATAAGTTTTAAATTTTATAGAATAAATCCTAAATACACAAATATTAAATCTATTTATTAATTTTTTTACTTCAAATTTGGTTAAGTCCATCTCGATAAACTCATTGTTAAAATTCCTTTGAAAATGAG
The DNA here is from genome assembly GCA_036346355.1 of Rhipidocladum racemiflorum. Classification (NCBI taxonomy): domain Eukaryota; kingdom Viridiplantae; phylum Streptophyta; class Magnoliopsida; order Poales; family Poaceae; genus Rhipidocladum; species Rhipidocladum racemiflorum. The sequence continues at coordinate 54,882,396 of CM070584.1, forward strand.
TTATCAACTTTATTAATATCCAAATCACTTAATCTTACAAAATATAAAACACTTAACTTAATTAAAACTAGATAACTTTACTTGCCATTTGAAAAGCAAATTTAGACAGTCCTAAACCATTTTCTAATGTAAGTCTGTCTTGCTCTGTAGAAACATTTCTATCATAACATGCTTTGCATCTGAATCCTATTAAAAATATAACTCTGTGAGATATAAATCCTAAAGACTGTAATACAGATGCATGTACTTAAGTAATAAGAAATTAGTCATTAATTGTTAATATCTGACATTTACTTAAGTTAATCCTGCAATTTATACTTGCTTTCCCTGTTACTTTGTGTACAAATAATATAAACAATTTTGGCTTCTTGAATTCAAAATTAAATATATTTAAATTTATAATCTTAGCTTCTTGAATTCGTAAAATAAAATAGAACAATTCATAAAGAATAGATGTTGCGTGTTGTTCAACCCAAACCATTAATAACAGTAAAGACTGCAACCCTCAAACTGCTAATCAGTAATAAAAGATTGTAACGTAAAAGTAACACACTCGCATATAAGATCACGAAATCCTAACTACAACCATACTTGTTTTATGAAATGATTTGATTTTCCATCTGATTTCCTTTTGCCCTTATTGAAAAGTGTTATTTGCTATTTGCTTGGTTTCTCGATAAACGACGTGTAGAATCCGACGTCCCGGACTTCATCGTCGACAACTTCAAGATTACGTCTTCGACTTCATCGCTAAAGACAACAAATAGCAAGGCAAGCACCCCTTGATTATTTTGATCCCAGTTTTATAATCACTTTAAAATGTGAACAATAATTTGCCTGCATGCTTTGTATTCTATAAAATTGCGTATTTACATTTTCTGGTAGTTAATCCCTTTATTGATGGATTTCCTTGATCACTATTGAAATGTGATCCGTGACAACCATAGGAATGGTAAAGTTCATAATATTGGACTGGGTATAATCGCTTTATTAATTTGCATATGCTTAGCACTACTCTAGAAAAGTGTTGGTGACGTTTACACCCACACCCACCTTTCTTAATGAATCTTCTAATTGTTATTTATAACAGTAAAGGATACTGATATTTTAATAAAAATAAAAATAAAACTATGCTTTGACGTGGGTGATTATTGGCAACAGCCGGTGGTACAAGTTTTAACTTGTACGTAGACATGGGGAGATTATCGCCCATGTCACATTAAGGATCGAACGTAGCGTTGCATGATCCAAATATAACCGTACAATCACAAGTGCTGGGATGGGGGCAACCTTAACTTATTAAGTTATTTGAAACTAGCTTTGCACATTGGAAGGCTGAAGTAGCACAAGCTGTAAATCGGGTGTTTGCTTGTTCGAGGCTGCCACATGGACTTGTGGGTAAATGCATACCTGTGCAATGGTGTACGCCTGGCTATGGGAAGAAGCAACTACTATTTTACTTGAGCCAATGGCTCCACATTATTCTTACTTCATTATTATTTTGCTTCTACCATAGCAAGGGTTTAACGTCACCAGGCTGGTGCAAATCTAGGTTTGAATAATCGAACGGTTTCGTTATGAACTCTCTGCGGGCACACCAAAGGAAGTGTGTCTAATAATGTTTGCACAAAGGGGGAACATATCTTGTGGGGAAAGCTGTACAACTCTGCAGAGTGTAAAACTAATCGATTAGCCATATCCACGGTCATGGATAACTTGGAGAACTGACACTAGTTAGTTGTTTTCTATTTTATAAAACTTGGACAGAAGACATGGAAATAAGATTCTTTTATCTTTCAACTGATCATCATTTTATATTCTCAAGAAGGGCTGTGAGTTTCCTCACGGAGAACTGTGAGTAGCTTACTTCTTTATATTCCCTACTTGTTATTTTAATTACCGTCAAAATTGCTTTATTTCTATTTTTGCTTTTAGTTTACTATTCAGTGACATCTCAAATTCAGCTTTATGCAAATAACCATATTAGCCTCCGTTTGATTCAGCTTGCATATATTTTAGGATGCAAACACTACAAGTCTTGCTAAGTACGCAATGTACTCACCCTTGCTACTATTGTTGTTTTTAGGCAGGAAACTTCGACAATTACTTTGACGCAGGAAAATGGGATTGTTAAACGATGGTTCTTTCTAAGGTTTACCTTGTCAGTTGCCTGCGGGTTATGTGGCAAACTACAAGACATTTATTTCTTTTGCTATATTTAGTCGACTTCATCGGTCATATTGTATCAATACTTCCGCTGTAATAAAATATGAAACTTTTGTATGGTTGTGATTTCAAATTGTGTTTGTGCTTGCTAGCTACTGATTATAGGACTAGCACAGTATGCGCATTAGAACCTTTCTTTTATGTTGCACTGTAGCATAAAAGGGAGGGTCTCACAACACGGCAGCGAGTGTGCGCGCGTGAGGGTGAATGACAAGGAGGGCCCACATGTCATTGGGACTGAGCAAAGCCGAGCGGGGAGGGCCTCACCAGCGGGGAACGGCGGTGGGCGGAGCTCGGTCGATGGTCAAGTTAGCTCGAGGGAGTAGAAGGAAGTCTGGAGCATGGGTCCACGGTGGTCAGCGATGATCCGAGGAGGTTGGCGGTGAGGCTGGGTGGTGCTCTGTGGGGGTGGTCGGTTGGAAAGGTAGAAGAAGGCATTAGAACTTAATAGAATGTGGGGAAAGAATCAGTGTGGTGTATGGAGTCCATCCCATTACCTAGTTTGATTGGGGAAGGGTTGTCGAGCTATGGTGTCAGGTCACTGGAGCTGAAGAGGATGAGCTTTGGTACAGAGACTTTAGGGGCGGCGAAATCTGAAATCGACGTATGCACAGGCTTCAAGGGTGCAAGGGATTGCCTAAAATCCAATGAATCGAAATGACTCTTACTGTGTCATCCCACTTTAGATTTTTTCCCCTCTTTCAGGTTCTCACCAGCAACGAAGAAGATAGCTACACAGAAGGCCTAGTTTAGCAGTGGTGGGAGTTCAAGGTGGTGTTTGAGTCATGTGGGAGGAATCATTACCGCTTGGCTAGCTTTTATAGCAACAGGAAGCGGTTCGGCTGGAAGGAGGACAAGACCGATTGGCTATCAAGCGGTGCACGAATTTCTTCAGCGAGACAGGGCATGGAGGCACTGACAGGATAGGAATGGGCAGAGTCATAGAAGGAGATGGGTAGGTGTCTCGGTTCATGCGAAGAGCGGTGCCAACTGAGTGGAAAAACTGTGAGAAAGGGCGGTCGGTGCTCCGGCGTCTCCTGGCTCACACGGGAAGGAGAGAAAAGAGGAAGGGAGAAGAGCCCGATGGGTGGTCTGGACCCATGTGGCGGTACGAGGATGAGAGAAAGAGGCCTTTCAGCACTGGCCGGTGGGGTCACTAGTAAGAGAAAGAAAAGAGCTCAAACTCATCTACTTCTTTTCAGACAACGACAATGGAGCAGTAAATTCGCCAATCATTTCTTTTCAAACTTTCTTGAAAAATTTAATTTAAGGTTATGTGATGGTTATCTACCTTATGTAAAAATTTTACATGAACAAATCCAATAGATTATTTTATAAAAATCTGACAAGTGGGCTTGCACAGATTTTTATTTTCTGAAAATGATTTATTTGAGAGATCAAATAAAAGTATAATATTTTTATAAATTTATTCAGTGGTTATAATAATATTAGTAATATCATGTAAAAATTCCAAAAAAAATTCTAGAGTATTTATTTTTTAATAAATCTTTTCACGCATTTCTCAAATTTTTATATTTCCAATACTTGAATTTTTACGGGCAGTAAAGTTAAGTATTAATTTTTAGTATTTTTACCACATTTATAAATTTATGTGAGGAGTGTTTGGTAAAATTATCAACTTCAGGTAATGTTAGAATTATTTTATATAAATATGTCATGAGGCCATTTTCAATTAAAATTTATTGTTTTTGAACTCTTATTTTCACATAAAGGCTTTCACACTTCTTTTAACTGAGATAAAGTAATTCCAGAACTTTTTTACTTGTGTGTGAATTTTTATTACTATTTTACTTTTACTTTACTACTTTTTATCTTTTACCATTATATATATTATTTTTCAAGACTAATTCCAAAATAAGAAATAAAAGCCACAAAATCATATTTAATCACACTCATATTTTGAAATTTTTATTTTTATTTTTTCTAACTTTTTAGGATGTTACAGAATGTGATGGCTTTTTTCTCTTAATATAATAGATAGAAGATTCCTTTCCTATTTCATCCTTCCTTTCGCCCCCTAGTAGTCGTCCACGTTCACCTCGCATCACCTCAAGGTTCAAACTCAAGCATTGAAATCTTGAAACAGACCGATAAATATCTGCCCTTCGAAAATACACCTAAATATTACAGAACCTGGACCTGACTACCCCATGTACTACGTACGTATACTACGAGTCGTACGTGGAGTCTACACGCCAATCTGTTGTTATCATACGTAATTCTCAGGCAATTTACACACGGTACAAGGACTTCCAATGATTCTTCGACTACTATTCATCACTGATGCAACATCCTAACCAAGCTGGTCCACAGGGTAAATGACATGTTCTTTTCTTGTGATGGTCCTTGTTGTTTTCTACAAAGAGAGGTGTGTGTCTCCATCCTTTCTTGGTGTTTTGAATGACTTGGTTCTTCGAGAAGGTACATTTAGTCTTCACCTACTCTATGGTTTACATATTGGATAACATAATATATATTTCAGTGTTAGCAATATTGGTCTTCACCTACTCTATGGTTTACATATTGGATAACATAATATATATTTCAGTGTTAGCAATATTGAGCAAGGTGAGCTGATTGCCTGATTGAGTGGTGGCTCAAATATGTCGACATCTCACGTGGAAATCTAAATATATTCCGTTGTGCCGGTTAAATAAAGTGGGAAAAGTACAATTTTGCGGAGTACAACATACACGGCGCCAGAAGGGAAATGAACTGGTGGAAATTCTATAGCATTTTTAAGAAAGGACAAAATATATTCTGCACATGATCCTTTAATTTTGGCTGAAATATTTTGGGTAACAATGAGTAATAACTTGTTTGTATCATGAGAGATTACAACTATTTTTGCCACATGCAGAGCTGGCATTGATTCATGAATGTATAGAACTAAGGCCCCGTTTAGCAACTAGGAACCGGATCGTTAATTTCTACTAGTTTCTGAAAGAAACCTAACCAAATGGGCTAAAGCTCGGAACGATTCTCCTTAGATTGTTTCTTCTTTTTCCACACCGTGGCTGAATCGGTCTCAATCCAGCTCCACCCGATTCACAGAATCCAACCTGAAACGTTTCTACCAAGAATCTGAAACCGTTTCCGTTTCTACTAGAATCTAGTCGTACTAAACAGGGCCTAAATCTAGTGCACGACATATAATGCTAAATTAGGTCAAACATTATGGCGAGGAAAGACCAAAGCTACCCAAATTCCCAAAGGTTAACGTGATGAAGGCCACGACGACAGAAAACTAAAACATTTCACTTGAATGCAGCCGTTGGGCAACAGTGTTAACATGGTGCCCTTTCCCATTCAAGGCAGTTTGACGTTTCCCAACACCCGAGGGCGCACGTTGCATGGTACGACAAATATGGAACTAGCATCTTGTATATGAAAACCCATGTACTTCATCTGCGCATGTTGCTTAGTTTACGTTATCCTGCTGCGGTCGATGTGGAAAGGTGTGGAAATCAGGACAAGAACGTAGAAGAAGCTCGAGAGAGAGAGAGAGAGAGAGAGAGAGAGAGAGAGAGAGAGAGAGAGAGAGAGAGAGAGAGAGAAGACCTTAGCCTAACCTAGCCACTGATTGTCAACATGTTACCAATACATGAACGAAACGAAAGGCTAACCAAATCACGATCTTATGGGACTCATGAGACTTTAATATGTGTAAACCATGCGTAGCTTGCTTCTACAAGAAAGGCGCCGTCCTGATTTGCATGTGAACAGCAGCAACAACTTGTCTACACTGTCTCTTTTCTTAATTTAATTTATAATGGGATATTGGCCCTTCTATTCCTCCATCCGATCGGGCAAGATTGACTGTTTTGGCCTTGTTGATGTCTCTTCCTGGTGGTAGTCCTTGTGTTACAATTTCCCAAGGCATATTTGTAAGAGGTTAGGTTGCACTACCTTTTCTGCCTTGCTTCTTTTGTCCAGATTGAGTGTGAAAAAAACTTTGATATAGCTAGAACGATACAACCATTGATAGATTTATACGACGATGACAGACCGGTACCTCTCGTATCTGTGAGAACAAATATTGATGGATTCTAAGGCAAAAATCCAATTTCATCCACAATTAATCAATTGGGTGTGTTCTTTACTTGTGGTTGGTCACAGTTTTTGGCGTTTCATAGCATTTTGATCTGTAGCTAACATTGTGCTCTTGAGGTATGAGGACAACATGGTGTTCAAAATCAAAGTGATAGTTGAACACCATATTACCTTCATACCTCAAGAGCACAATGTCACCTTTAGAAATGCAATGAAACAGCAAAAACTGTGACCAGCCAGCAGTAAAGATCACGCCTGATTGACTCATCTCAAGATCCATTCGCCAAAATTTGCTAAGAGGGATGAAAACGATAGCCTTCCGGCTATTCACGTTCGCTTAAATGATGTAGAAACAGTGGTATACAACTAGCAATAATTTCTCTAGTTGATATAGAAGTTCTTAGATGTCGGGTTGCCTTAATTAAAAGACCTCCTCACCACTAGGGGCATGATCATAGACTAATTTATGACAACCTTACCAATCAGATTTACAAGCAACATATTTTTATACTTGACTATTACTTATAACCCAATCAATTGATTACCTTAGATCATATATATATGAATCAAATTCAAGCAATGCCTACTGATCAACAATTATTGCCGACAATAGAAGGAATAGAAAAAGAACAGCAATATAATCAGGAATGATAGCAAGTAGCATGAACATTTATATTAGCCATTAATCAAATTCAAGTAAGCAATTGACCTATATAAATATACAAGTATATAGCAGATTCTGAGAGCTAAAAATTGTTGTCACAAATTGCCTCTTTATAGCCCATTCTTCATAGAACAAAGTCACTCTAGCATGCAAGTTCCCGCAAGACATTCAATTATCTAGCCTCTTTACAACCACAATCAAATTAAAATGATGGACAGTTGAGTATACTCATAACACACCGACTGACTGTCTGTGCAAACGGTGAGTGTTTCAGAGATACAAAGCCACAATCACCGAGTGAAGCAATTCACCAAGTGGTCGAAGGAGATGACTTTGTCGAGCAAGAACAACAGGCCTCGAAGGACCACATCCGAGCCAATCCACCACCACCAGTCGAAAAGGCAATCACAGACGGTTCAAAAATAGGCATCTAATATAGGTCTCAAAGGACCACAGCCGAGCCAATCCATCACCATCGGTTAAAATTTTTCCACAAAATCATAGCCCCAAGAGACTCTCGCACGGATCGATTAATCTTGACGGATCGAGGTGTGGAATGGAAAAGAAGTCAACAGCGGAGGAGGGAGACAAACCGGTGCTTGTAGATGAGAACACCAATGCCGAGCACGTAGAAGGCCTTGACTACGACAAAGAGGTTGTTGTAGTGGTGGATGATGACGCAGATGAAATCGAGCGCTACCATGCCGATGACCATAGCAAGGAAGGCCTTCACCTTGGGCAAGGGTGATGGTTCAGCCGCAGCGAAGGTGGAGGGGCGACGCGAGAAAGGGTGAGGTGAGGGGGCGGTGTGGGAGAGGGGGAGGTAGAGGGGGTGGCACGGCCGTGCGGGAGGTAGAGGGGCGCGAGGGAGGTGGAGACCTAGGTGGATGTGCTCAAGGCTACGCATTGGTGGAAGGGGGAGGACAATGAACCCTTTTATACTAGCTGATAAATGTTATCACAGATGGTTTTCTGGAAAAAAAAAACTTCTGTGATATATAGTCATATCACAGACGGTTCATGGCACGAAACGTCTGTGATATTAGCTTATCACAAATAGTTCTTACTATATCCTATAACTTTGATGGTTCACAGTAAAAATCGCCTTTGATTAGCTTTAACACATACGATTTTCGAAAACCATCTGTGATAAGGTGTCTAATAAAGGCCTTTCTGTAGTAGTGGTTGGTATATGTGTGGTGATCTTTGTATAACTTTTACCAGTAATAAACATAAAATTTACCTATATTCGCCATATAAACATGGCATTGATATATTGGTTGTGAAAAATAATTCCAAACCATTAAAATCTATAACATTTTTGTAACATCTCAAATTTCCTACAAATTAATTGTTGAGTTGCCAAACAAATTCTACATTTACCATGAAATTTTAGGATTTCTGCATTTAATAAAATGCTTTAAACCCTTTATAGCTGCTATTTTGAATTTTTAAAAATTAATTTGAGACCATGAAAGGTCTAAAAATATTTTATTTAGGTCCTAAATAATCTAAAGTGCCTCTCCAAAACTTTTATGAATTTTAGAGTTGGGATGACATTTTTGCAAAAACAAACTGTGCATCTTATATTAAAAATAGTGGCAATAAAAAGAATTTATGAGAAAACTCTATAACTTAAAAATTTCTGGAAAAATTACACCAACATAAGTACTACATTTGGTGCATCTACACAAAAATGTTTAGAATTTTGGTAGCCACGTAGCTATGCCTAAATATTTGGGCAGTATTTGTGGTCCAAAACCAAATTTCAAATCTCCCTCCTCTCTCTCACTGACAGCCTGGGCCCGCATGTCAGCCCCCTTGTCCATCTCACTAATAAGTCGACCCCACCTGTCAGCTGCATATCACTCTCCCGAGCCACCTTCCCCGCGAAAATGCCCCAACGCAAAAGCCGTCTTCTTCTCTCTTCTTTTCCCCACCATTGATAGCCCTAGCCCACATACAAACCTTCTTCTCCATGGGGCTTATGCCCATGGCTGCGCAAAGATTTCCTATCTGCGCCACCTGGTCATGTCACCCGCCTGCCTACTCACCCCATCCCATCAACTCAAGCGCCCTACCTAATGCCATCACAGCATCGCCTACGATACACTATCGTGCATAAGAAAATGGGACATCACGCTCACGGTCTAGAGGAAGACGACAAAGAGAATCACCATGCCCCTCCTACTTACGCACCCCAACCTTGTCAATCTTCTTCACCTCGCAACACAAAACTTATTTTGCCCAATTGCAGCACCTCTTTCCTCAATGAGCCACCCAAAACACAAGTGCCACCCTCGATCTCAAGAGTGTGCCCCATCGTGCTCCATCGAAGCTATGACCTATCTCCGGTGAGCTCTGGACTTAAGGTCCACGTCATTTTGTTCCTTGTTACCTTTTCTTCATAACACCACAACCAATTTCATTGATCATGCAGTGTAGCATCGGCACGGTCTTCTTCCCCAAATCTGATCGCCACTGTTGCCCAAGCAATTTCTCTGTCTCTGTCTCTCTCTGTCTCTCTCTCTCTCTCTCTCTCTCGCGATTCCCACCTTTGAACATGTCCTTTAGAGCCTCACCATGATGTGTTGAAGCTAATGGTGCCCTCCATTCTTTCTAGCATTCATTGAGGTACGATGTTGCTATGAAGCTTGCTAGCATCACCACTATTCTTAGGTGACCCGCTACTCAGGACCTCCCTCACCATCAAGATTTCCTACGTGACCGTGGTGAGCCCCTAGTCCTAACACACCCCTCGGTTTTGCCTTGCTGGTAGACTTTCTTAGTCGCCATCGTTTCTCTATTTTGTGCCATTGCGTTTTATGTCGTTGGTAGGTCTCCAATGACCATTGGGCCCCGAGTTGATCCTCATAGCTTCACTTTCAGCCCCTTGATTATAATGCGATGACCCGATTGGCTCCAAACCCTCTCTTTCACTTACTTACTCACTGATTCGAGGGTTTTCACTGCCCAACACTGTCGCGTTGCCACCTGCATCCACCTATCTAACCACTGTGACCACCCAAAGCTTTTCCATGACTCCCTCCTTCAGTTTTTGGTCTCACCCATGCCTTTTTGCCACTGCCTCGCCATCAGCGAGCTCGAGTGTGAGCTTGGCCATGGCACTTAGCGCGCTCTCTCTCTATTTCTATCTCACTAGCGAAGAGGATTAAAAACTTATGAGTCCATGACATGTGGGCCATTTAGGATTAAATAGTATAATATATATATATATTCCAAAACGGTATTTAGGTATGAGTCACTGATATGTGGACCACATCTGTCAGTCTTTTTCAAAAACTAAGAAAATCCTGACATGTAGACCCCACTTGTCAGTCTCTCTAAAAGAAAAATCATTTTTCTTTAAAGTGAGAAATGTGCTTTCAAACCAACTGAGTGTAAGACCCTCCCTTTTATGATACAATATATCATAAAAAAGGTTCTAATATGCATTCAGTACTAGCTCCATACTCAGTAGCTAGTACGCACAACCATAAATTGAGATCAAAACTATACATAATATTTTATTACATTTTACAGCGGAAGTAGTTCTTGTATAATATTCTTACAAACCAAAATTAACTTGCAGTGGAAATATTTTTATCTTGTATTATGCCTTTAAACCCATTATTCCCAAAGGCAACTGACAAGGTAAGCTTAGAAAAGCTCATCATTATTATCCCTGTTTCCTGCGTCAGGATAAGATTCATCGGGGAAATCTGATTCTTCACCTAAATTAACAATAATAGCAATTTGAGTACATTACGTACTAGCAAGATTTTTGCAAAACCTATAATACATGCAGACTATATTAAAGAAAAATCTACTACAGTTATTTTGCATAAAGCTGACTTGAATTGTAAATACTGAATAATAAATTGAAAGCATAACTTTGTAAAGCAATTTGACAGGTATATAAAATAGGAAGTATCAGTATCATCATAACCATAACAACTCACAATTCCTCCGTGAATGTGAGCAACATATCGTACCATTTCCCTGCCAACACATGGCATAAAACCAATATTTGCCAACACATGGTATATTATCTGAAACAACTATTCAACACTTTTCCAGTATTTTCAAATCCAACCCATTTTATGAAAATATGAAAACATCTAACTAGTGTCGGTTCACCAAGTCTCCCATGACCGCGTGTGTGGTTTTTGAAAAGTTTTAACTCTACAGAGGTGTACTTCTTTACCCACAAGAAATGATCAATTCTTTATGCCCAACTATTTACACACTTCCTTATGTGTGCAGCATATGATCATAACAGAATTGTTACATTACCTAGCCCTAACTTTGCACCAGCCCAGTGACGACAAACACCTGCTATGGCAGCAGAAACACACACCCATGACATATCAATCCATTTCTTTCATTCACACAATAATATAGGCAGTCTATCCCTGCCACACCTGTTTCTTCCCATAGCAAGGCGTACACCGTTGCATTGGTATGTGTTTGACTCACACCTCTGTGTGGACACTCCTATGAGCAACCTCTATCTAGCAGCCCGTACTACTACGGCCTTCCAATGTCCATAGTAAGTTCTAAGTAATTTAATAAGTTAAGACTGTCCCATACCAGTACTTATGGTTGTAAGGTTATCTTAGATCATGCAACACTACGTTTGGTCATTAATCCGACCCGGACGAGAAATATCCCCCTATCTACGTGCAAGTCTATTACTCGCACAACTGGCTATTGCTAATAGCTCGCCTGCGTCGAAACAATAGTTTTATTTTTACCAAAATATCAGTGACCATAAGTATTCCAACATGTTCAAAATTTATGTCCATCATATCTAATATTTAAATTCATTGCAAACAGTATAATTGTGAGACCCTCCCTTTTATGATACGGTATATCATAAAAGAAAGGTTCTAAAGTGCATTCTGTGCTAATCATACGCACTTTCACAAATTGAAATCACAGTCATACGCAAGTTGCATAATTTAATACAACGGAAGTCATTTTGCATGCAATATTACATAAACCAAAAGTAAACCTAGAAGTGAAAATTTTCATCTTGTAGTATGCCATTAAACCCAGTATTCCCATAGGCAACGGTCAAGGTGAATCCTAGTAAAGATCATCATTATTAACTCCATTTCCTGCGTCAAAATATGATTCATCGGGAATATCGAATTCTTCCACTAAAAACAACATAGATGGTTGAGTACGAAAGTGTCGATGTTCATGACCCAGTGGTCCCTTAATCGAGCTTACAAATATGATACGGGTTGCCTTTTGTCTATAAAACAATATTGAAAGAGACAGAAAAATGATGAAACTTATGTGGGTGTTTGTTTACAGAGTACATATTTCTTTACACCAAGAAAACTCTATACTAGTACACCTTTACACAACTTGTTCTGATTGTGCTCAAACTCTTCTCTTGAATCTTTGCGGGAGTAACTTATTTATAGCGTTGAAGGGATGGCAGTTGTCATCTTCGGAGAAGTGTCTCCCCATCAAATGGCGTCTTTTGGTCAAAAAGCTGTCTTCTCAAAAATTGAACGAGCAAGGCAAGAACCTCCTTTGATCATATTGATCCTACTATTTCACTTAATTTATGTTGTTTTACAAATTTATGTATGCTCTACTTTCAGTAAATTGGCAATATATTGGGTAACGGTCGATAAACCTACTTGTTGCATGGAACTTTATTGATAAATACACAACATTACTATTGAAATCCATAAGATATGGTTAGATAATAATTGATTTCAATCTTGGGTATACTTGACTATACATACATATGCGCGGCCATGCTTTTAGTTTTGGGAAGAACAAATGAAAGGTTGAAACATTTGTTCAAAAATAAAATTTTCAACATGACGGACCAAAGGGGGTACCTACGTTATTTTGGTATATACTCAAAATTAAAAACTAAGTTTTGACACGGACGAGTTTTCATATAATATGTGTGGGCCCCCGGATCGACTATCCGGAGTCCTCTGTGTATTTCTGTACTAGTCCCAGATCAGTAGCTAGTACACACAGTCAAAAGTGATGAATCAACAACCATATCACGAATACATATAACTAAATAAGAATAATACCAAATAAAAGCAAAGACCTTATGGTCAAGGTTTACCATTACGTCCTGAACAGGCTGAACGACTTGAACACTGCAGCGGAAGACGAAAACGCCAATGCGACCCATCCAAATGCCCACAGGCAATCGAGTGGAGAACGCACCCTAGTCGATGGAAATCTTGAACAGCTTCTTTCACTTCTGAGAGAGGATTAGAATGTAGCACGTGAGTACATAAAGTACTCAGCAAGTTTGGGAGATTATGCACAATGTAGGCTATCCAAAGATGGCTTAATATGGTTCTTTTGCATAAAGCCAAGTTTCATCAAATCATACTTGTTAATAAATTTCACAAAGCATATTTGAGCAATTCTTTTTAATAATTGAATTACGTAATATTGTAGTGAAGGTTCTAACCACCACTCACTAATATACAGGCTCTATCCGCCACATCTCAACAAAATCAGGGTTCAATCCAATCACATGGCTATGTCCACCATGGTTCACAAAATCAGGTTCTTTCCACCTACCTAGCTTTGACCGCCAAAAGCACACCCGAGAGTTCTAACCGCTCCCGGATCCCAAAACAAAACATTGTTTAGTTTGAAATCAAAACCCAAAGTCTACCAGTATGAAAGCATTCAGCAAGCTTCGCCTTTGACCGTAGGCACGGCTATTCGAATAGTTTTAACTCTGCAGAGGTTGTACAGCTTTACCCACAAGACATGATATTCCCTTGATGCCAAGCTATTAGCACATTTCCTTGGGTGTGCCGGCAGGGATATCATGATAAGGCCTTTACAATGTATACGCCTAACCTGACTCACCCGCTGAGGTTTCACCGCTGTTAGGGTTATTTCCACCCAGTACAGAAGCCCCCTCTTGCGCCGTGTGAGAAAAACAACATCAACAACAACAACAATGCCTCTTTCCGGCTCTCACACAACCACCGAGTGGTGAGTCTAAGTTAGGTTTCTACAAATTATTCAGCCAGGTCGTGCCCACTTTGACATGTGGTTGTACGGTTATGCTTAGAATGGAGACAGTCATAAGCGTCGGTCCTTAATTGACTTGGGGCGGTACTTGCACAAAAGAACCAAGGCTTGGTCCGCTTCCACCCGACATTCCATGCCGCCCAAGTCGAAATCATTTTTCATTTTATTTTTATTTTGTAAACCATTGGCAATACTCCTTGCCTATAACTTCCAATACAAGTTTTCAAGAGATAATTGAAAGTCCCACCCATAGGTGAATATTGACCGACAACGAGACTAAGCATTTCTACCGTACTATTCTATTCCACCAATAGTTTATTTTTATAAAATACAAATACCCGGGTTTGATTACAATCCTTATAATCAACTGCGTATTCTCCAATAATCCCTCTATTGCCATAACTCTACAATCATAAGAATAATCCAATTCGATATAGTATCCACCAAGTAGGAAGTACATCATGGTACTATTATAACTTCAAAATCTTATGGAACTACAATCATATTTGTATAGGAAATCTTTCCCTTGAACTCGAACTTGTATTATTGATTTATCCACCAATCATACGGCGATCAATCTTATCATCCACTAAGAATATTTCACAAGGTCATCTACTAAACCACCGAGAATACTTCACGATATCACACCTCTAAACATCTAGAATACAATCCACCGATATTACTTCATAATGGCATATGACTAATCCTTCACATCATCACCTCTAGATCATCAACTTTAATCCATCAAGAATACGGAATATTATCATTGACTAAACCCCCAAATATTCTGGATCATTCACTATTCTCCATAAATGATTAGTACATATCTATATCTTCATAACCATCTATTTCATAATCAATCTGTTAAGAATAAACCCAAACAAACACTAATAATCCAACTAACTCTGATTCTCACCTCCTACTAGTTTATCAACCCAAGAATCCAAGTCGACATATTATTTACTTGCAATGATCCGTTCAATCCACCCTGAATACTTTACAATCCCATACATCTTCCAAAATCTCCCACGACTATATTGTTTAAATTGAGAACTACTATCACTGTCCATCTCCTTAGTATTTCAACGATCATCATTCAAAGCTCAATTTCATATTAACAACCCCCACATTATCACTACTACTCACCCATCTCCAATTACATTCCATACTATGGGTTCTATTCAAACTATCCTCCAAATAGCCATTTTCCTAATCGAAGGGTATTTTATTAAAAACATTTATTATGGTGGATCACTGTTCTAGGGCGACAAAGGGTTACGGATAACAATTTCAAAGAGGTATAATCAACAGGTATAACTAACAACCTAACGTTTGACATCATCATTTTATATACATAGCAATGCAATTTGTAAAACAATTTTAAATCAGTTCGCAAACATAGGAGCAAAGTGCATCAAGGAGACTTGCCTCGGTCACAGCAAGAAGGTGGAACTCTCTGAAGTCCGGCGGCGGGGTCGGCGGAAGCGTCGACTACGCGCAAAACGAGACAACAAATAAATAACAGAAAATAAATAAAATCCAAAAATTACAAAATTAGTACTGGCAGGTAGATCTTGATTTTAGATGAATTTAGAAACTTGAACGGAATCAATCGGAGTTCGGACGCAAAAGATATAAGCGTTCGAAGTTGGAAAATGATGGAAAATCAAGGAGAAAGAAAAAGTTACTGTTTGCTACAGTAACTCGCGAGAGGATTGGTTCCAGAAGTGAACCGAAATTGCAGAGCCCTCTTTTGCTTCCAAAAAAATGGATTTTTGTCCCATTTTTGAACGGATTTGGATCAAACAAAAGCCTAGAACCTCTAGAGAACATCCTTAGCAACATCTAGGAGGAAGGAATTGAACCAAACCTTGCCGGATTGGGAGAAATCGACGACGAACGGCGTTTCGGCCGAAAGCACCAAAACTCGAAATTCGTCGCCAACGGTTGATGGAACCTAAAAACGATTGAAGGATTAGAGACTAGACTCATCCACGGTCCCAAAGAACCAAGTGGCAAGAAGAATGACTCACCGGAGAAGAATCTACAAGCATGAACTTGAAGAACACCGAAAAGGTGTGACACACCGTCGGTTTTCTTGATCTCACGGGCAAATGCGTGGAGTAGAGGGAAAGGGGAGCACACTCCCGGAAAGGGGATACTTATACGGAGTGGATGGAGGTGGTGGTGCGGCGTTTGGACGAGAAACGGACGAGTTAATGGCAAGTAAGTGGATTTTAGTTTTTCTTGAATGAGGCCATTTCCGGCGAGCTTGATGGCGCACCGAGGTGGGGAATAGCAAGAGCTCGTCGTTGCGGATCCACCGGAACCGACCGTTCGCGTTTTGGAGTTGAATTGAGGGAGTTATGGGTGTTGGAATCAAGCCCTAGCCATTGTTGCACTTGCAAGCTTCTCTGTTCTTTGGCTTGGCTGGAGGTTGAAGATGACCACTATTCCCTTGCCACGTGGCAACGTCTCATTGGTCCGCCTTTACGCAAATGATTCGCCCTAGAGAAAAATTAGGAAAAATGGTCTAAAAATTCCGGAAAAATTCCTAAAACCATTTTAGAATATTTGGGACCCAATAAAATTGGTTTGGTTGAATTTGGATGATTTTTGTGGAATTGGATATTCGGGCGCGGATCGCAGGCATTAAACAAAAGCCGCGCGAGATAAAATAGGAACGGAGGTCCAAAAATTCGGGGAATGATTCCTAAAATCATTTTGGAATATTTGGAACATTTTAGAAGTGGTTTGGAGATTGTTGGAGCATTTTTGGACTCGGGTGAATTTTCGGGTACCGGCGGGACTGGAAAACCCGATTTTTCGACCGGGAGGGAATTAATTCCCGATTTTGGATAGGAATGGATGCCAGGTTAATATAAACACCAACGAAACTCCAAATTTTGAATTTACTTTATTTAAATTAGGTTTTTCTCCAGAAAGCGAAAACTAGGGTGTTACAATATGTGAAGTGCAAGGGATGGATTTGCATGTAGCATAGGGGTAATCCTTGTCCATGTCGATTAAGGACCAAATGCACTGTTGTATAATCCAAGATATTCGTGTAACTATAAGTGCTACTATGGGGTGGCTCTAACTTACTAAGTTATCTAGGACTAGTTTTGCACATTGGAAGACCGGAGTAATATGGGCATTCCGGTAGGTTTACTCGATGTGGTTTTCTCACATAGGTATTGGGGTTAAAGCTTGCCGATACAGTGGTGTATGCATTGCTATGGGGGAAACGATTATGATAGAGTAAACTGTCATTGATATTATGTTTGTGAGAATTTTGTTTATACCGCCATAGCAAGGGTCAAACATTACTAGGCTGGTGCAAAGTTAGGACTAGGTCATGATCTCTTAGTCACACGACAAAGGTAGTCTGTAATGGCTGACAATATTAGTTGGCCATGTCTTGTGGGTAAAGTTGTACTACTCTGTAGAGTATAAATCTTTTTGAAAAACCGTACTTGCAGTCATGAGAGACTTGATGCACGACACTAGTTATATTTTGCATTTTAACAAAAAGAGTTGAATTGGAAAACTGGTGAGTAGTCTTTTTTCAGGTGTATGCCAAGTGTGGCAGAGAATGGATCGTTGCTCACAATCATAGAGAATTGTGAGTTGCTCATATTTATGCTATATACTTATTATTTAGATACTTGTCGATCAATTGTTCTTTACAAATTTCGTTTACGATGTAATACTTGTTATTGTTGACTAAATCTTGCTTTATGCAAAAGAACATGGTAAGATAGTCATTTTCTTTGATATAGCTAAGCATATATTTATAATTGTGATAC
Source organism: Rhipidocladum racemiflorum (assembly GCA_036346355.1). Classification (NCBI taxonomy): domain Eukaryota; kingdom Viridiplantae; phylum Streptophyta; class Magnoliopsida; order Poales; family Poaceae; genus Rhipidocladum; species Rhipidocladum racemiflorum. The sequence continues at coordinate 54,900,213 of CM070584.1, forward strand.
ACTACAAGTCTTGATAAGTACAAATGTATTCATCCGTATTTGTTGATACTTATTCAGATAATGAGAAAGAAGACCGTCATTCGGTTACCTTTACTTTTGACAACGATGACGTATAGAGTCACGGCCGCACTCTGGCCTTTCTTATGAGTTTTTATTATGGATTTTCAATTGTTAGTTAGTAAGTTAAACTTTGAGGCAGTTGCTTACAATGCTCTTTATGATTCCAACCGATATATCGTATAATATTCTATCTAAGCTTTTTCCGTTATCGTATCGAGACGATATACTCGTATCCAGATGATATACAATATCTGTCTAAAATTAAATTCCTAATAGTGTTGGGACGTGACAGCACGTGCCACCGGAAGAAGCTAGCTAGCGACAGTACAACGAACGAGATCGACTTTGCCGTCGTACCGTACGTCGCTGAGGGGGAGAAACAGCCACACACGCGCGACGTTAATAAATTGGTTGTCGCGATACGCATGACCACACGTACGTACATATAAATATATGAGGTAAATCTATTTGGATATTCCCTTTCCCACTAGTGTTTGAGATAGTGGCAACGAGAAGAAGCTACCCGTGGTCTCTCCCGAATTCAATTCCCGTCTCCTTCCTTCTGCCTATAGCTGCGATTAGCTTCTCTCCATTCGTCTGGGGCCAAAAGTTTCCACGAACACGACGTGTTAGAGAGAGAGAGAGAGAGAGAGAGAGAGAGAGAGATGGCCGGGCTTCGTGAGTGAGTGATGAACGACGACCTCGGACCTACCTTGCTAGCTACGGCGATTGTCCATGCTGTGCACACATACGTAACGCGGCGGGGCCCGCGCTGCGACTAGCCGGCCCGGAGCTACGGAGGATGTCGATCGATCGGCCGCCCGGCCTGGTCCCCCGTGTCAACGTACGTGCGTCGACGTCGCCGCCGAGTCGCGCCACGTACGCCACCTGCGTACGTACGCTGCCCGGCCGGACGGACCCTGACACCGATCGATCGTCCGCCAGCCCGCTCGCCCGTCTCAGAGAAGTCTCGGCGACCTTTCGTTGATTAATCCCTCCTTGACTTGCTTGTCCCTAGGTAGGTAGGTATGGTCTTGTTCCTTTATGCTCGATGAACGGCGCCGGGCAAATTACCGCACGTATCCATGTGTAAAACGTCTTATGTATGCGTGCATGTTATGCTATGCATGACGCATAGAATACGTACGGATGAGCAAAGCCGTGTTGAATCCTTCGACGAACAACGAGACCGGGAAGATGAGCCAGAGATCGATCGATCGATGGATGTGCATGAATAGATAGGAGACGACGTCAGCATTTGGAAATATATATGCTGAACTAGCTAGAGTAACGATTGAGCAAGTAACTAGCATGTACTGTTGGCTTATTTAGTAATGGAAGCAACCAGAAGATGATCCAAATGCGTCGTCCTCTCCTCTCGTCAGATATTTACATTAGCTAGCTAGTGTGTCTTGTCAGCAAAGGCAAAAGCTAGCAACCAGTGCAACTAGATCTACCAGTAGGGTTTTGAAGCCTTGAGCCCTTGACCATAAGTGACCCTCGATTGCTTAGTGGCCCAGCTCCGCGGTGCCCAGAATCCGATATGCAGTACGATTTCATGATTTGGCATCTAATTAAGTCCTCTCATTGCAAACTTTGCACATCAATAGAGTCTCCAGGATACTACTGACCGTTGATTTCTATGGTAATATAGTCTTACACGTCACTATAAATTATATGTTACGAAATTATATTTCATGATAACTAATATCATGCGGCTGATCTTCTAACACCCCAAATTCCTACAAATTAACAATTGAGTTACCAAAATATTCTCCTGTATTACCATGAATTTTCAGAATTCTCTACAGTAAAAAAGTAATTTTACACTTCCTAGCTGCTGTTTATGAATTTCAAAAATTAATTCGAAACTGTGCAAGGTATGAACATATTTTATTTAGGATCTAAATAGTTTGAGGTGCCTCTCCAAAAGTTTTATGAATTTTGGAGTTGGGATGTTATTTTTGCAAAAATAAAAGACAATAAAAGAATTTGTGATTTGTGTGAAAAATCTAGGACTACTAACATTATAGAAACTTTATACAAACATCAGAACTACGTTAGGTACATTAAAAAATTCATAATTTTTGGAGCCATGTATCTATGCATAAACATTCAAGCAAGAATTATGGTCAAAACAAATATTTCAAATCCTCTCTCCTCTCTCTCTCTAATAACATGCGCACATCAGTCCTCCCAGCGGCTTTCTGCAGCCATCCATCTCTCTCGCGTGAAAACGTGTTGTGCCTGCCATGTATGCTTTCTCTCTGCTCCCTTCTTCCTCGCCGATGACAACTCAGGCCCATCGGCAGGTCGTCGTCTCAATGGGGCTCTTTGCCATGGCCAAAGCTTTTCCTGTTCTGCCTCGTCACTTCGCCCACTTGTAGGCTATTCCATCCCATCACCTCAAGCTCTCTACTTGACACCACAGTCGTGCCACTACGAGTTGCTGCCATGCGTGTGAAATTGGGTCATCGTAAGCGCTGCCGAGAGGAAGACGATGAAAGGAATCACCATCCCCCTCCTACTTAAAGCTCCCCCACCTTGCCATTCCTCCTAAGCGTGCAAAGGCGAACACATTTTTCCTGGTTGTAGCCCTTCTTACTCACCGAGTCACTGAAACGCAGGTGCCACTTTCGAGCTTCAAAGCATGCTCCATCGTTCACATCGAAGTTGCACCCTATTCGTAGTGAGCTCTGACATTGATGTTCACGTCACCTTGCGCCCTGTGAGGTGCCGAAGCTAATGGTGCCTTCCGATCTTTGACATAGCCATATATGTACATAATTATGATACACTATAAGTCTTACTGAGTATAAATATACTCACTCTTACTTTTTGATAGTCAGAGGAGGAAAGAATCGCCGCCCTCAATGATTCTTACTTTTCCGCAAGAATAGGGGAATACGACAATGATCTTTTCTAAGGCTTAATTTAGTCAATTGATTGTGGATTTTTTTTTCTTAAGGCATACCGCTGGACTTTAATATTTTATTACTTTTTTCATTGCGTTTAGCTAGTGTTATTTCCACTCAACCAATGGCCATCTGGTTGTAAGAACAGTGTACCTTTTGTATAGAAGACATATGATTTAATATCTATACCATATTGAGTATGGATGTGATGATAATATTATTAATGTATGTACTAGTCACTGATCACGTACTAGTAGGTATACACATAAGACACTCTTAAGTATTCCACGTCCAGGATGAGGTCTGGACATCAGATCTAGACATAATTTATTTATGAATTGATAGCCAAACCAAAAGTAATGTTTGTCCAGGCATTTCTATTACGACTACTCTGTATATGTTTGCAATATGGGGGAGCATGTGGAGGAAGAGTGACTATCACATACATGATCCAGGCTTTTGGTGTGTAAACAAACAAGCAGCTAAATTTCATTAGCTACTGAAAACGCTCTAAGACAGGTCTCTAGGATTGCTCATTGTTGGGGGCCTAAAACAAGCTACTTTCTGTAGCGTGGACTCATAGACTACTGATCACCTGGACCGTACTATTCTACTTTCTGTAGCGTGGGCTCATGGACTACTGATCACCTGGACCGTACTATTCTAATCTGACCGCTAGCTTGAGCCCACCAGCCGTCTGCCGTCATAAGAACCTGTCCGGCCCACGGCACAGATGTGAGTGTTTACAGTACCCAACTTAGCTTATCCTTTCCACTGTATAGGAAACCAGGGCAAAATTTTAGAAGCTATCTAAGCCACTCTCATTTTTATTTTATTACCCCCTCCCGCACATAAGAATATCGTTTTGGACATCTATACAGTCCTCAAGATACAATTTTTACTACTAATTTTTATTGCAATAGATTTATACATCACAATAAAATTAACTCTTATGAAAGTATTTTTCGAGATAAATATATACATGCTATTTTCATGTGTTACATCTAAATATTGAAAAAGATATCGATAGCCAAAGTTTAGAAAGCTTAATTGCACATACCGCAAAATGAAATTCTTTAGTGACGGGAGGGAGGAGAAGCTAAGCTACTATTTGCATATATAGTAAATTTCATAAAACTACAAATTTATTATACAAACTATCAAAAAACTGCAGGTTTCAGCTCCTATTTCATAGAACTACAAATTTCAAGATAACTTGTGTGACAAAACAATATGTTTTAGAATTTACCGTTTATTGTAACAGGTATGATAATATGGGCTTATATGGCAGCCTCACACGTCCACATTGCCCGTTTCACTCGCGCGTGAGTCTGCCATGTGAGTCCATATTGTCAGCCATTTTACAAGAAACGGTAAATTTTAAAATATATTGTTTTCTGATAGTTTATAAAAAATTTTATAGTTTTGTAAAATTTACCCTTGTGTTTATCTTACCTCCTACAAATTATTGGACCTTGTAATATTTTCCAAGGAAGGACGCGTTACCTAGACAGCCTAGTACACACATCGAAAGATGTCACTCATCTTAGCACCAAAAGCAAATGCCAACCAGATGACTTGTCTAGGAGCCAATTTTGCCTTGATTGTAGCGTGACCGAACCAACAAATTGAACCGCCTCGATGCTTTTGATCAGTATAACATTAAAATTAGCATTACCGCGTGGTACATGCAGATATTACTGCAGGGATAGCACCCTGTTTTGGACAGGATCGAAGCTCTCAAGGCAAACATGTGGCGCATGCCCCAATCAGAACTAATAAAAAAAAACATTGTGTTCGCGCCAAAAACGTGAAGGGGGTTTTAGGCCTCGAACACACAAGACAAACACCGGGTTTGCAGAGCGTGCCAGTCGATTTGACCTGAAATCGACAAGGTAGAATTTGTAATTTGATCGAAGCCGATAAACAAGGATCTATCGGCTTTTCGCTAGTCGGCAAGAACCGATTAGGAGATAACTAGATCAACTGGTTACAGTTGATCCGGATACAAGGTAAAATCGGCTTCGGGAAGGCGATGCGCAACAAAACGAAGCAAATCAAACCTGGGTGAAATCGGCTAAAATCAACAATCGGCGATGCGCAACTATGTTGATTCCGTCGACTTGCAGAGAGATCTATGAGGCTAAAACAATGTAAAAGAAAAACTTGTAAAAGTAGATGTGTGTGTTGTTGGATTGATTGCCTGCCGCTTGACACCCACCTCCTTTTATAACACGCCTGGCCGATCCGAGTTGTACATGGATACGGTGCGTTTATCCGTATCGGCCTATTATCCGATTCCCTTTCCTTTTAGAAACGGATTCCTTTTCCGATTCGCTTGATAATTTCTTTCCATGCGAACGCGCTTCCTTTCGTCTCCTGATCGATTTCAATACACGCCGAATTCGGATGCAAACACATACAATTGCTTTTATCTCGATTCAAACCCATTTTGCCATTTACCGAATTTTGGCGCAAACATATGCCCCCCAATTTTTGGAAAGATAACTTGATACTTTTCAAAAATTGCAATCGGCTTGTCGTCGGAAATTCTTGGTAACTTCCCATTAAATGGCGCCAGTAATAATCTCCTGCATTTTTAATGCAGCAATCGTTCGCCCGCCGCCTTCTTTCATCGCGGTATAAATATGGGGTCCCCCACGGTCATTTTCATGCTTGCGTGCTCGCTCATCTTGAAATCGGCTTTTCTTCACGTCAATCCCCTCTTCCTGTTGCATCGGCTGAAATGGACGCCTCCTGTACTTATTCCGATCCCGGTAGTGACCATCGCATTTCTTAGGTCCAATAGGAACTTTAGAGACCAATACTGTCATTGATGATGAGATTCCTAGACTCCCATTGTCGGCTCCCCGACCACAATATAGAAGAATGGGGTAAGAGTTTTAGGTCTTGGCCGACGGCTCTTAAAGGTTGGAGATCTTGGTTTATTAGAGTGTCGGCCCAAAAGAGGGTAGAATGGGAGAGGATGGGTATTGCCGAAAGCCTTCCCTATCTCTAGCCGCCTGAGCCTAATGAACCTTTGGTAGCCGCGGCTGCTATTTTTGGTCGGACTCTTTCAATGCCTTTCTTTTTCCGATTGGTCCTATCGGCCCAACTCTCTTAGATACACCGAATTATGTCGCCTCCGACCGATGGGAATCGGATATCGGCTTCGGTGGAAAACCCAGATATAAGTTGTCCCGTAAGAAAGGGAGGGTTGGTTCAAGTATATCCAAAATAACAACAAGGTAACCGGTCCGTGATCGGACGAGGAACATGTTGCTTTCCTCAACCTATGGTTAGACCGATTTCTCTTTTGTGGTGCTTCCTTAGGCCCAACTCAGTCTACCAATATATAGCCGAGTTAGCTTGGTGGAGGGTCGTCGGCTAGCTTTAGGGAAGTCATTCTTGGGGCCATTTATCACATGATGCACATCATTCGCGATCGGCTTTTTACTCCAGAATCTACCGCTATGTCGTTGGTAATATCGGGGGTCCTTTATGGTTCATTCAAATTTGGCTCTACTGTGTTTTCGGCCGTCTCATTATCCCCGATCCTTCAGAAGAATCGGTCTTTCCTTTAGAGGATTATCCTGAGGATGCTACCCCTAGGTTCCAAGCTAGCCGATCCCCAGGTGAAAAGTTCATCATGTATTCTGTCAGCGTATTAAACGCTGGGGTACCCACGCAGCCGCCTTAAGTACTCTCGCCCAGAGGACAGGTGGCGTTCAGGCCACTCCTCAGGGCGACCAGCAAAGGTGCTCGCCCAGGGGACAGGTGGCGTTCAGGCCACTCCTCAGGGCGACCAGCAAAGGTGCTCGCCAGGACAGTGGCGTTCAGCCACTCCTCAGGCGACTCAGCAAAGGTGCTCGCCAAGAGGGCAGTGGCGTTCAGGCCACTCCTCGGGCGTAGTTCCCAAGAATCAACCCCGTAACTGTGCTCTGCATGGCGAAGGGTCAAGGATATTTAATGCGAGACGTGCGCATTAAATGCGAGATATGTAGGCGGCAGATGGCGGCGTGTCTTCCCAGCGCGCATTAATGATGGGTGGCCCGAATCGACATCCCTCTCTCTGGCGGAGACTGCAGGGGTGATGTGACAGCGGGACCCAAGGCGAAGTCTAAGTCGGCTAGGACAGGCATTAAATGTGATGTAAGAGAGTGTGACGGGTGCATTAAATGCAATCAGTAGTAGCGTGTCGACGCTTGCTTTACGCAAGCTTGTAAGCCCCATGCGCCTTGAACCGGCCAGTATAAAAGGGAGCTAGGGTGCATGGGAGAAGGGTTGTTGCTTGGTTGGCGGAACCTTAGAAGGTCGTCTTCCCGACCTTGTAAGAACCTTGAATTGAGAAGAATCCCCAAGCGGGACTAGGGTCATTACTCCTTTTGGAGGGCCCGAACACGGGTAAACTCGACCGCCTTCTTGCTTGCTCCCAACATCCGTTCTTCCTGTCTCGAGCGGTTACCACAAAAGCCCAGTCCGAATCTCTCAAGCACCCAATCTTAGGGTGCCTGTTGGCCGATGGCCAAGCGGTGGCGCGCCAGTAGGGGCTTAGTGGTTAGATCGTTCCGCTTCTTCCATTCCTTTTGAGGAGTTAGCAAGAATCAAGATCATCCGGTATGGCGGAGTCTCATCGCCAGCGTAGCGCCCTCCCGAGGAAAGCGGCGCCCGGCCGATCTCGGCTCCGGTAAGGGAGTCGGGTCACCGGTCCTTCTACTGGCGGGAGGCGCGAAGTCACATCCAAGCCCGGAGTTCACCGGCCCCAAGGCGCTTGTCGTTGGGGAAGATACCCCAATGCAAAGCCTTCATGCAGCCCGATTGCTCTGGATCATCCTCCGGCCCAACTGACGGCGACACCTCAGCCACCCCTTGGCTCGGGACATTGCCCGCCTAGTGGACTCGGCCAAGAAGAAGTTCTTTGTGGCGATTCAGCCGGGGCTTCCGTCCTCCGCCAAGGAGTTCGTATGGTGGATGCACAGGCTTCGATCGCTCTTTGGCGACCTCTCCCGGCCGCAGGAGCCGGGATAAAGGGAAGGAGTATCGGCCGCAGCCCTCTCGCAACAGGGGGACGTGCACAAGCTTCAGATCTTCCCGCGGTACTCCCATGCCGGAGGAGAACCGCTTAGATTTAAGGGCACGCCTGGCCGAGGGGCGGCTCCATGGGAGATGATCTCGGCCAAGTTCTTCTGAGGCGCCATCCGCAGCCGACGCCCGAACTCCTCGGCTGTCGGCCAAGGGAGCTTCCTTCCGACTGGGAGAGTGTAGACTGCACTCCTCGACCCCATCTCAGGGTCGTGGCTGGTGGGCGACACTACTCCCCATATAATGTTGGGTGCCAGCGCTTTCCCTCCGCTCACGCCACGCGGCGTGGCCAGAGAGATTTCGTCCCGCGCCCATCGAGAAGTATGACGGCACCACCAACCCTGAAGAATTCCTGCAGATTTATACGACGGTGGTGCGTGCTGCCGGGGGGTCAGATAGAGTTATGGCCAACTACTTCCCGATGTCGCCGACAGTTCGCCCGCTCTGGGCTGAACCTTCCTCGGGAGTTCGGTACACTCGTGGGAGGAATCAGGCGATATTTTTGTAGCCAACTTTCAGGGCTCCTACGCTCAACCGGGTGTGGAGGACGACCTCCACGCTTTGGAGCAGACGGAGGGGGAGTCCCTGAGGGGGTTTATTCGGCGGTTTAGCCATTGCCGCAATACGATCCCCCGGATCTCTGAGCAGTCGGTCATCATTGCGTTCCGGAGAGGGGTTAGGGATCAGAAGATGCGGGAGAAGATGGCTACCCGCACTGTCGCTACCACTTCCGAGCTTTTCTCCCTGGCTCACAAGTGTGCCCGGCAATGAGGCTCGGAAGGGTGCAGCAGGCCCTCAAACCCTCGACGAAGCCGAGCGCCGAAGTCCTCCGACCGCAAAAGAAGAAGAAGCGCAAGGAGGCCGTCGCCGAGAGGTTTTGGTGGCCGATCCAAGCCAAGCCTCGGCGCGCGACGATCAGAGCGAAGGAGAGATCGCCGGGACGGCGAGACAATCGAATGGATCGCCGTTCTCCCCGCCGTGAAGACGACAGGGGCAAGCCATACTGCCCCATCCACCGCACAAAGGGGCACGACTTGGAAGATAGCCAGGTTGTGTCCAAGTTGGTGGAAAAGCGGCTCAGAAAGCGCCGCGAAAAGGATCGCGAAGATGATGACGACGAAGATGACACCCCACCGGCTTTCCAACAAGCCGAGCACACGGTGGCGTACATTCATGGGGGCTCGCCACCTACTCTTCCAACTCGCAAAGATAAGCGAGCCGAGACAGTGTGTGCCACCATGCGAGCCGGGGCGACGAGTCACTTTGAAGTGGTCGGATCAATCGATCACTTTCGATCGGGCCGACCACCCGGCGAACACTTCAGGCCCAAACCATCTCCCGATCGTGGTCGCCCCTACGGTCGAGAATGCGAAGCTTGGGCGAGTACTCGTTGATGGAGGAAGTGCCATCAACCTGCTGTCGGTCGGGGCGTATCAAGCACTCCAAATACCTTATGAAGAACTGCTACCGCACCGCTTTTTTATGGAATTGCCCCCGGGATGGGCCTAATGCCCACAGGACAAGTCCAGCTGCCCGTCACGCTCGAGCGCTGAAAACTTCCGGACGGAACTCATCAACTTCGAGGTCGCCGACTTCGACCTCCCTTACAATGCCTCGCTTAGCCAGCGCTAGTCAAATTTATGGCGATTACGCATCATGCTTATTTGTCGATGAAGATCCCTGGCCAGAGGGCCCAATTGTGGTAAAGGTGGACAAGCTCAAGCCTTGCGCCTCGGTAAGCAAGTGCAAGACTTCGGCTGGAGCCGCTGCTCGGGCGCTGCGTGGCACGTAAGACCCCTCGAGCGCTCCCGGCCAAGGCCCGCGCTTCACCCGATCCCTCGGGTGAGGTGAAGGTGGTCCCGTGGGTGAGGAAGGCTCGGGCAAGGTGTGAGAATCGTGGCACGATCTCGGCGCCAAATAGGAAGACGCGCTGTCACCTTCCTCCGGTCTAATCTAGATGTGTTCGCTCGGGAACCATCTCGAAATGACCGGGTCCCTAGGGAGGTGATCGAGCACCGATTAACGCCGCTCGAGCGCACTCCCCCGGCAGAAGGTCCGGAGGCAGGCGCCAGAGCGACAAGAGGCCATTCGGGAAGAAGTGGAGAAGCTATTGCAAGCCGGAGTTGTGCGGGAAGCCGCCTACCCTGAGTGGCTGGCTAACCCCGTACTCGTGAAGAAGTCCAATGGGAAGTGGCGAATGTGTATAGACTTCACCGACCTCAATAAAGCCTGCCCTAAGGACCCTTACCCTCTGCCAAGGATTGACCTCGTTGTCGATTCCACGGCAGGATGTGAAGCTCTATGTTTCCTAGACGCCTACTCAGGATATCATCAGATTAGAATGGCGCAGGAAGACGAAGAAAAGACGGCCTTTGTAACCCCTTTTGGTGTGTACTGTTATGTTCGAATGCCCTTTGGGTTGAAGAATGCCGGATCCACATACCAGCGAGCCATGCATATTGTATTCAAGTCACAAATTGGGAAGAACTCGGAGGTATATGTTGATGACTTGGTGATAAAAGCTAAGGCCGCTGATGGGTTGGTTGAAGATCCGAGGAGACTTTCTCCCACCTCCCAGACTATCGCTAAAGTGAATCCCGAGAAGTGCGTGTTCGGTGTCATCTGGAAAGCCGCTTGGCTTCCTGGTCTCCACCGGGATCAAGCCAACCTGCATAAGATTGAAGCAATAGAACGAATGAAGCCACTGTCCGGCTTAAGCGACTTGTGCTTAGCTGGTCGCCTCAGCCTCCTCTACGGTTCATAGTCCTACTGGGAGAAAAGTCTCCCATTGTTCAAGCCGATGAAGAAGACTAATTCCTTCGAGTGGACTCCGGAGGCCCAGCAGGCATTTGAAGATCTGAAAAGTATCTCTCCTCGCCTCTGGCCGGTCGCCTCGAGCCTGGTGAGCCGCTTCTCCTTTATGTAGCGGCAAGCCCTCGGCGGTGAGTGCAAAGACTAGTAGCAGAGCGAGAGGGTGTGCAATGCCGGCCGGTCTATTATGTGAGCAAGGTGCCGCATGATGCTGAAACTAGGTATCCTCAGGCCCAGAAAATGGTGTATCTTTGTCTTTGGTGGCATCAAGAAAGGCTGCGACATTATTTCCAAGGAAGGAGATCACCGTGGTCTCTCGTATCCTCTGCGGAGATCCTTCACAACCGTGAAGTGAAGGTCGACGCCAAGTGGTCTGTCGAGCTGGGAATTTGGCTTCAAATTTGCCCGTGACCGCTATCAAGAGTCAAAGGTGGCGGACTTCATTGTTGAATGGACTCGGCAGATGGGGAAGATAAGGAAGTCCCCGTGCCCACGCCTTGACGCTCTTCTTTGATGGATCCTTCAGGCTCGAAGGCGCTGGGTTTGGTTCCTCTGGTCTCCCGACCGGGACCCTCAAATATATAGTCGCCTGGACTTTAAAGCTACCAACAATGTTATGGAATACGAAGGATTGCTGGTGGGCTCATTGCCGCAGCTATCGGCATACTGGCGCCACAGATTAAAGCGATTCTTTCTTTGGTCATCAACCAAGCAAGGAAGGACTTCACCGCTTCCGATCCCGTCATGGCAGCTTACCTCAAGTGAGGTTAGAAAGATGGAGAGACACTTCAAGGGCTAGGGTATACGCACATACCTGGCGCGACAATTATTTAGCGGACGAGCTCGCTCACCGCCTCGACAAGAGCCCCTGTTCGGCCGGAGTCTTTGAAGAAAGGCTTCCGCGACCGCCCATCTCAGCCCCGTCTGCGGTGGGGAGGATGGTGATGCCGCTTCAGCCCTCACTTCGGATGGGAAGGCGACGCCGCTTATCGCAACCCCGCTTCGGTGGGGACGATGATGGCGCCGCCCGACCCACGCTGCAGGAGGAAAAGTGGCACCGGTGGAAACGCTGGCTAAGCGGAGTACCCGGACGATCACTCTGTGGTCGCCGTGCTTGACCGGAAGGCACATGGATGGATCCGATCCTGGCCTACCTGCGGGATCAAGTATGCCTGACGATGATGCGCCACCGAGAAGATAGCGCGAAAGGCCAAGCGCTACACCCTGGTAGATGGGGACTGTACGCCGGGTGGAAACGGAGTTCTTCAAGTGCATCACTCGGGAAGAGGGAAGCATTTTGCTTTCGATATCCATGGAGGCGCAGCGGAGCCATTTTTCCAATCGAACCTGGTGGGAAAAGCTTTCGCCACGGGTTCTATTGGCCAACCGCCCTCCAGGATGCTTGCGAGCCGGGTGAGGAGGTGCGAGGCGTGCGGTTCCACGCCAAGCAAATCCACCAACCAGCCCAAGCTCGCAAACCATCCCGCCTCATGGCCCTTCGCGTCTGGGGCCGGATATCCCGGTCCGCTCGCTGGCCAGGAGGCTACACTCATCCTGCTCGTCGCCATTGACAAGTTCACCAAGTGGGTGGAAGCCGGGCCGTGAGAACCATTACCGCCGCAGCTCGCGGTCAAGTTCATGCGAGGGATCTTCGCCCGCTTCGGTCGCCAACCGTATCATCACCGACAATGGCGCTTGCTCACCGCCGCTCGGACTTTTGCGAAGAAATGGGCACGAAGGTCTGCTTTGCCTCCGTTGCCCATCCAAGAAGCAACGGCCAAGTTGAGCGAGCCAATGCAATCGTGCCGAAGGGCCTCAAGACTCGGGCGTTTGATCGGCTTCACCAACGCGCTCACGGTGGGTTGAAGAACTCCGGCGATCTTTGTGGTCACCCGACCACTCCCGGCCAAGCACGGAGAGACTCCATTCTTTCTCGTTTACGGAGCGTAGGCTCGTCCTCCCTTCGCAATTGACATTCGGTCGCCAAGGCCGCTGCGTTCGCAGAAGAAGATCAGGAAGAGATGCGCCAAGACGACGCCAATCTCCTGGAAGAAGCTCGGATCGCGCCCCTGGGCCGCTTCGCAGACGCTAAAGCCTCAGGAGGTACCACGCCACCCGGGTCAGTGAGAGAACACTGGCAGTGGGCGACCTGGTCTTGCGAAAGATTCAGTCGCAGGCTGGGTTGCACAAACTGTCTCCCCAGTGGGAGGGCCCCTTTAAGGTGGTCTCAGTCTCTCGACCCGGGGCGGTCAGGTTGGCCACTGAGGGCGGGGAGGAACTAGCGAACTCACAGAATATAGAGAACCTGCGCAAGTTCTACCCTTGAACGGTTGTAAGTTTCAGGTTTTGTTCCTCGTGCCGGTCGAATCATGCCTGTGGCCGCTCGACTAACTGGGAATACCGTTGTTCAGAAATTAAGTATTAAGTTCTGTTATTTCTAGCAGTTACTTCATGCCTTTCTGGTTCTGTGCTTTGTGGCAAAGTGTTCGGGCGATCACTCTAGTCCGCTCAGTCCTGCGAGCGCCCAGTGGCAAAGGCGGGACCACTATGTAAGTGCGGCGAACAGGATTGGGCAATTGGGCGGCTGGTTTGAACTCAGCTCCCGACACGGTCATGACACTTCGGGTGTCCCCGTGGGGGCTGGCGATTTAAACACTGCTATCAAAAGCCTACGTCCTGTCACGTCTTACATCAGAACCGCCCCGCGGAGGCCACAAGGGTACGTGTTGTTTGCAGGACTGTAAGGCAACGAGAAAAGAATCGCCCGGACACAAGGGATACTTTACTCCCTTCTTTTTTCCTTCTAAGCCTTAAGCCGGGCAGTAGCACTCAAGTTAATGCTGGCGGTCAGTAAGGTGGAAGGCTAAGAAGACAAGTTAAACATTGCTGAATAAGTCTAAAAAGTGTCATGTCTATTCCATGAAAGTGCTTTACAAAAGTTGTTGCAGGCCAGCAAGTTAAGAGGGCAAAAAAGGGAGAAGGGTCTAGGTTATCCTATCCTTCTTCCTCCTCGTCCGCCACTGCACTGCCGCCATGGGTCTTCCGCGAGGGGCCCGACGCCCAGCCGCCAATGCTTACCTCTTCTCGCCAAGGCCCTCCACCAGTGGTTGGCTATCTCCACCGAGCAAATGACGCTGGTCAAGAATGTCGCACCCGCGCCTCCGCCTCCGCCCAGTCTCCTTCAATCCCCTGGACGGCAGCCAGAGGATCAAAGTTGGCGTCCTTGGACGCGCAGCACGCCAAAACGAACTTCGCAGTAGCAGCTGCTACTGCGCGTCCCTCCTGGGTGGACCGGTCGGCCAGGGCGGCGGGAAGCCGGGCGGTGAAGTCCGCAATCCGACTGAGGCGTATGGCGAGGCGACGGCCTTCGCTCAGCGGGCGCTTGCCGCACCAACCCCACGGAGCGAGGCCGCCCCATCCGGTCCAAAGGCGTACCTCAAGATCTCGCAGAGTGTTCGCCTCGGATCGATGCGGTGTCCGCCGCGCCGAGTTCTTCCATGAGCTTCGGCAAACGCGAGCGCCCTCGCTTCCCGCTTCCCCACCAGCCCCGCCTCGCTTTCCATCCGGTCATAAATCAGCCACCTCTGCCGAGGCGGCCGATCTCGATGTGGCGTCGGCCACCGTTGCTCGCCGACGTAAGGCGGTGGGTGTGGGGAGTAGAGCCGCCAAGGGCGGCCGGTGCATCCAAGGCCGAAGGAACGGAGTCGCGGGAGGATCCGGAGTGGGCTGTGGGTCCCAGCGCCTGGCCGCAGAGCTGGCCATTGGGTCGGCCAGATGCCGATCGCCGGCTTCTTCTTGTCTCGGGCGGATCACCGCCGCCCGTCCGGCTACCTCAGCCTCGGCCGCCGCCCACAGGAGCGGGCCGGGGTCGGCACGGTGCCCTGGAACAAGCAAAAGCAAGCAAAGGTAAGGCTCCATTCGAAGATTAAAAAGTTTTACCGCTTTCTTTTGTGTGCATCAAGAATTCAGTACTGGCCGAGGCCTCGAAACCGAGGCACTTTGAGTGAGAACCAGCCTCGAGGCACCGGCGCCTTCGGTGGCGTGAGGATGCCGCCGGTGGTCCGCCATCGCGTGGCTGGCGGGTCGCCGCTAGCGGTGTCGGTGGCGGCGAAGCGATGCTGCTACGGTGGGTCCGCCATCGCGATCGGGCGGTCGGCCACTAGCGGTGCGGTGGCGGCGAGGATGCTGCGCCGGTGGGTCCGCCATCGCGATCTTGGCGGTCGGCCACTAGCGGTGCCGGTGGCGGCGGAGGATGCCGCGCCGGTGGGTCCGCCATCGCAAGGCGGGCGGTCGCTACTAGCGGTGCCGGTGGCGGCGAGGATGCCGCGCCGGTGGGTCCGCCATCGCGATGCCGGCGGGTCCACTAGCGGTGCTGGCGGCGGAGACGCCGGCCGGCCGGCCTGGCTGCCGGTAGCGCCGGCGGGTCACCGCCGGGCGGTGGCGGTGGCGATGGAGGAAGCGCGCGCCGGGCTGCCGGGCGGCGCCAACAACGGGCTGGTGCGGTGATGGCGAGGCGGAAGTTGCCGCGCCGTTGATGAAGAGCCTCGCACCAAGAGGAAGTCCCGAGGGCGGGGCCTGGAAGGTCCGGGCCGGCCGACGGCCGGCCCCGATAGCCGTGGTTACCGGACGTTCGATGGGGCGATGTCGTCGGCAGACGCTTGTTCCTCCCCTGGTCGCCACCGTAGGAGTGCCGCGGATTATCGTGGGCCCTTGATGGACGATGA
This sequence comes from Rhipidocladum racemiflorum, assembly GCA_036346355.1. Taxonomy (NCBI): domain Eukaryota; kingdom Viridiplantae; phylum Streptophyta; class Magnoliopsida; order Poales; family Poaceae; genus Rhipidocladum; species Rhipidocladum racemiflorum. The sequence continues at coordinate 54,915,805 of CM070584.1, forward strand.
TGGGCGCCCCCATGGCGCCCATCTTAGGCATCGCTTGACGATCTCCGCCGATCTGCAGGTCGCATGTCGCAGAGTGGAAGCGCAGCCTCGGGAAGGGTGGAACGCCGCCGATCGCCCGGCCGCCATCCAGAAGCGTCTGCGCGGCGCCCAGCCTTTCCGCTGGCACGACACAAGAAAAAGAAGAAGAAGGCGATGTTAAAAAAAAAAAAAAAAAAAAAAAAAAGGGGGAATGATGATGAAGAAGGAAGGCGTAAGAGCTTACCTCCTTGAACCGTCCGAGTCCCGCTGCTTCACGCCAGTAGTGCCAAGTCGGGCGGTGCGGCGGCGCAAAGGGCTAATCCTCCGACACGAAGTCCCGAGAACCATGCCTCCGGCCAGCCTATCCGTTAGCCGATCAACCCGAGCCAACATTGCAAGTAGCTCGGGTGTGTCGGCGACGGAGATACCTGGGCCGATTTGTCGCCCACCGCTTGGGTGGAAGCCCTGTGGCTTCAATGCCGCTGCCGTCTTCAACGCATACAACCATTCGTGGCGCCACATTTTCCACCTGGATCGGTTCTCCATTGGAATGTAGCGCGCAATTCCCCGCCTCTAAGTCGCAGATGGCGGCACCGGAGATGCCGGAGCCCTGGCCGACGCGGAGCGAAGAAGTAGCGGAAAAGGAGAAGATTGGGCATTACCCCTATAAACATCTCACGTATGGGCGAAGACGAGAGGAGCACAATGGAGTTAGGCGGAAGGTGGATGTTGTGAATTTCGTAGAAGTTGAGGACGGCGATGTAGAAGTCCGAGATGGGCGGATCAAGCCCGCCATCATCGCCTGACGAAGAAGATGACTTCCTGGCTGGGCGTGGGGAGCGAACGATCCGGCCCGCATGCGGAGAGAGCGTCATGGGCGATCACCTTGGAGCATCTAGCGGCGGCGTTCTCTTCCACAGCTTGAAGGAGGGAGGACAGAGCCTGAGAGGCCATCAGAATCAGCTAAGGAAGAAGGGAAGCTAAGGCAGGAAGGAGCAGAGGCGAAAAGCGAAAAAGGGAACACCCCCCCCCGTCGCCTGCTTATTTATAAGAATTCAGGGAAGAGCCTGGCGGGAAAAAGTCGAAGAGACGCGGCAGTTCGGATGCGGGAAAATCAAAGCATTTTTCAAAGAAGTGGGCACGTCCCACGAAGCCTCGGAAACGGCCGCAGATTCACCTCTGGGCCGAAAAAGAGGCAAGTTTTTAAAGACCGCGGCGTGCGTGGGCATTTATGGCCCCACCCGGAGATTGAACCGCTCGACGAAGAAAAGAATAAAGACACTCCTGGTGGGCCCGGGGCTCTTGTCAACAGATAAACGCTGGGGTACCCACGCAGCCGCCTTAAGTACTCTCGCCCAGAGGACAGGTGGCGTTCAGGCCACTCCTCAGGGCGACCAGCAAAGGTGCTCGCCCAGGGGACAGGTGGCGTTCAGGCCACTCCTCAGGGCGACCAGCAAAGGTGCTCGCCAGTGACAGTGGCGTTCAGCCACTCCTCAGGCGACCAGCAAAGGTGCTCGCCAAGAGGACAGTGGCGTTCGTGCCACTCTCTGGGCGTAGTTCCCAAGAATCAACCCCGTAATCTGTGCTACAGGGCGAAGGGTCAAGGATATTTAATGCGAGACGTGCGCATTAAATGCAGGATATGTAGGCAGCGGTATGGCGGCGTGTCTTCCCCAGGCGCGCATTAATGATGGGTGGCCCCGAATCGACATCCCCTCTCTCCTGGCGGAGCCTGCAGGGGTGACAGACAGGCGGGACCCAAGGCGAAGTCTAAGTCGGCTAGGACAGGCATTAAATGTGATGTAAGAGAGTGTGACGGGTGCATTAAATGCACCTTGTAGTAAGCGTGTCGACGCTTGCTTTACATAAGCTTGTAAGCCCCATGCGCCCAAAATTTTGAGTATAAAAGGGAGCTAGGGTGCATGGGAGAAGGGTTGTTGCTTGGTTGGCGGAACCTTAGAAGGTCGTCTTCCCCAGCCTTGTAAGAACCTTGAATTGAGAAGAATCCCCCAAGCAGGACTAGGGTCATTACTCCTTTTGGAGGGCCCGAACCTGGGTAAACTCGACCGTCTTCTTGCTTGCTCCCAACATCCCGTTCTTCCTGTCTCTGGAGCGGTTACCACAAAAGCCCCCAGTCCGAATCTCTCAAGCACCCAATCTTAGGGTGCCTGTTGGCCGGTAAGCCGACATATTCCTCTGATGAACAGAAAATGTCTCCGGCTGGCTTCCATAAATACCTGTCTTTTTTCTTAAATCTTAGCCAGGCTTCTTTTAATCGTCGGGATTTCTTCTCATACAACCAATTATCCAGTCTCCCTTGGCCTTCTTTCCTTCGTTTGAACTCCGATAGCTCCTCAATGCCTCAGTCGACTCTTGATCTTCTTCCTTTGCTGATTTCCCCTTGTATTCTTCATGTCGGCTTGAGTACACGTAACAGAACATTTCAGCCGACTTACGAAGTTCTATCATCCTTCCGTGTGTGCACGCCAGCTTAGGTTTCGGTCAAACAATTCCTTCCTTCCAATCGCAATGTATAAAACCTCAAACAAAGTTACTAACATTATCAAGGAAATCATAATCGAACTAGCCGATGAATTCCACGTAGTGGACTCGCTTTCCTCGTGTTAAACACACGTCAGGCAAAGCCAATTCACCTCCTGGTGGCTACTGTGGCGGAATCTCTCTTGCGGGACGATCCATAAAGGATGTTATTTCCAAATTTCTTCCTGGTTTTGAAGAGCCGACGGAGGTTTCTTCGACCTGGCTCAAGTTCCGTTATACTAACTCGCCCTTAGAGGTATTTTATCTTTGGTGCTTTTGTTGTTAGGAGGATTGTCATTGGCTTGACCGCCCTTTTCCTTTTCGAGACTAGCAAAAATCGCCCCTGCATCTATGGCATCGGCCGACGAAGAATCGAACGGCAAGATCCATCGATCGCGCTTGCCGGGTTTGTCTTCTGCACGCTGGGCGTTGAGAGCCCTTCACCGTCCGGATCTTGCCACGCAGCGCACCCAAAGTGAGTATTTTTCATAAATGTTTTGGAATCATTTTCATATCGGCCCAATTCTGATTTCATCATTTTTTCAGAAAGGGAAAAGAAAAGACGCAGGTCGTAATAAAACGATCATCCAGATCCGCTACAGCGACATCTCCCACCGGATCGGCCATCGCAGTAAGTCTTACTCCAAATATGCGCCCATATTGGTTTACACTAAAATGGATGTCTTGATACTTTTGTCCTTTCAGGAGACACCCCCTTTACCGACATCTGCTGCCGAGACGCATAAAACAACGATTTCCCCATCGGCTTCTATTCCTACTGAGCCGATTGCCTCTCAGCTCCCAAGCCTGCCTGTGGTCTCCCCATCAATTCCACCGACCTCAACACCCGTGGCTCTTTCTAGTGATGATCCAATCCCAGCGCCGAAGATAAGTCCTGCAGACCTTCTTGGCTTTGATCTAGATGATCTAGATGACCCGGAGGTGATGGTCACGACGACTACCGGTGATGTTCGGGTGATTACGGATGCATCCGCTCGGGCGTACGCGTAACTTCTATGCCAGGCATGCAAAGAACGACTCAATTCCTCCTGAACGAAGTCCTCGCAACTCAAGCGGCTTTTGGCCGATACTCAACCTCTGCGAACTGCCATGGCTGCGGTTGAAGCCGATCTGCCTCCGACAACTATGAGGGCTTTGCTGGCAGTTTGTCATTTGGACAGTCAAAGGGAAGTGGTGGCGGCTGCTACGGACAGGATAGCCCAGAGAGTTGCTCAACAAGCCGACCAGGAACTCCTCAACAAACTGGTAGCCGATGCCAAGTCCAAAAAACAGCAGTTTGATGCAGACGCGACCAATGCCAAGCTACTGAGAGAACAGACCTTAAACTTGAATCGGCCAAGAAATCTTTTGAAGAACAATCGGCTAAAATTTACGATGAATCGCCGATCGTCACAACCGTGCTACTTGGCTTGGCCGCCGTTTAGCTAGCCGTGCTTAATCTGGGTGAGATTGTGGCCCAAGTGAAGACACGATCGGCTAAGTTAAAAGTTATTCCTGGTGCAAGGTTGAGGATAAGCGCCAGAGTAGACAAATGGCCCAAGAGACGATTGGCAAGGCTGCCGCGCTTTATCGGGTTTGGGAGCTCATTTGCCGGCTTCGCGTAATCTTGATTAATTTTTCGTGAGACACTAAGACCGGCCGTGTAACCGATCTACGTTTTTATGAACTATTTTGGATGATGCATAGATCGGCTGTGTAACCGATCTTTTTATTTTAAGTGGTTGCGTTTCTCCTTTTGTTTGTTATCAGGATCCGACCCAAACGCTAGGGTGATAACTTTTCAGATATTTTCCATTGATCGCTTTAGGTAGGACGAACCCGTCTAAGGATTCCAATATATATGAATTTCCGTCAATCGGTCGATTGATCTTATAAGGTCCTTCCCATGTTGGAGACCATTTGCCGAATCGATTATCTTTAGACCCGATCGGCAACACGGTTTTCCACACCAAATCGGCTTGATTAAATGACTTAAAAATCACCTTTTTATTATATGATCTGGCAACCCTCTCCTTATTCCTTTTAAGCCGATCCAGCGTGATCAGCCTTAGTTCAGCCAAATCATCTAGATTGTCCAGCATCGCCTGTTTGTATTCATCGGCTGATACCTTATCTTGCTCGTGTAGCCTTATTGAGCCGATGTTGATTTCAACGGGCAAAACGGCTTCTTGTCCGTATACCAACTGAAAAGGTGACAATTTAGTTGATCCGTGATGAGATAGCCGATAAGCCCATAAAGCTTCTGATAACGTCGAATGCCATTTCCTTGGCTCTTCCCCAATTTTTCTTTTTATCAGCTTTATCAATGTCTTGTTCGACGATTCGGCTGTCTGCTGGCCGAGCGTAGTAAGGGGAGGAGTTGAGTAATTTTATCCCAAGACTTTCCGCAAACCCTTTGAAATCGTTGGACATGAACACAGTACCCTGATCAGTAGTGATTGTTTGTGGAATCCCAAACCGATAGATGATGTGTTCATTTACAAAGTCGATCGATTCTTTACTAGTAACCTTCTTGAGTGGCACACCTCAACCCATTTTGAGAAATAATCCGTGGCTGCAAGGATGAATTTATGTCCTTTGCTGGATGACGGAAATATCTGGCCGATTATGTCTATACCCCATCCTCTAAATGGCCATGGCTTGATGATCGGATGTAAAGCCGATGCTGGTGCTGACTGTATGTTACCAAACTTTTGACACGTTTGACATCCTCTATAATATTTGAAGCAGTCTTCTAACATCGTTGGCCAAAAATATCCTGTTCGTCTCAGTATCCATTTCATCTTACGAGCCGATTGATGTGACCCACAAATGCCTTCATGAACTTCACCCATCGCCACTTTGGCTTCCTCGGTTCCCAGACATCTTAATAACAAACCTTCCATAGTCCGAAAGTACAATACGTCTTCTAGTATAACATATTTGAGTGCTTTGCGCCTGACCTTTTGCTCGGTCGGCTTGGTTGGATCTGACAAATAATCCCTTATCTCTGTTCTCCAGTCGACAGGGTGAACACATAGAACCGGCCAAACGTTTAGCTCGATTGGTCCCTGTCGGGCTTCAAATCTTGTACCCTGATGCACATTGTGCCAATCGGTTTGCTTTATCATTAGCTTCTCTGGGGATATGTTCTATGGAAAATGCAGTGAACATCTCGATGATCCGGAGGCATTGATGCAAATCGGGTTAGTGCATCATCATTGCATCGGTATTCTCCTACGACTTATTTGTACAATTAACATCGAATCTCCAAAAGCTTCGACGTCTCTCACTCCGATGCTATCTAACGATTTGTAGACCCCTTAGTAATGCTTCGTATTCTGCTTGATTATTTGAACATCGGCTATTTAGCCGATACATGAAGTCATACTCCTGCTTTCTAGGTGAAACTAATATCACACCGATGCCTTCGCCTTCTTGGCAAACAGACCCATCAAAATACAGTTGCCAAGGAGTTACACTAGTTGTTCCTACTAATGTTTCACTCCTCGTGATAAAATCGGCCACACTTGTCCTTTCACTGATTTAGCCGATTCATAGGATAACTCAAACTCTGTTAGGCGTATGCCCATTTACCAAGCCGACCACGCAGGATGGGCGCCGATAATATGTATTTAACTACATCGGTTTTGCATATTATAACGCATTTGGACGCCAAAGATATAATGTCTTAACTTGGTGCAAGCAAAGTACAATGACAAGCATAATTTTTCTACTAAGGGATACCTGGTTTCGCATCTAGAAGACGCGTCGGCTTAAGTAATATATTGCTCGTTCCTTCCTATCGGCTTCTTGTGTTAAAACTGCCCAATCGAATCACCTTCACCGATATATATAGTCTAAAAGGTATACCGTGTTTCGTGCGGTCAATCTTGGTGGACTCATCGATAACCTTTTATGTCGTCGAAGGCCTTTTGCTGATCGGCTTCCCACTTAAACTCTTGGTTATCTTTAATTTTCAGCAGCGTGTGAAGGCCGAATACGCCCCGACAAGTTTGAGATAAAACGTCGCAAGTAATTGATTTTCCCAATCAACACCGCAACTCCTTTTACTTGCTCGGTGGTTTAGTATCGGCTATGGCTTTCACTTTGGTTGGGTTTACTTCAATCCCTCCTTCATGCACCGTAAACCCAAGAAATTGTCCAGCCGATACTCCGAAAGCACATTTGAGAGGGTTCATTTTTAACCCATGTAACCTTGTGCTTTCGAACATTTTTCTCAGATCGGCTAAATGTTGCCGCCTTCTTTGGATTTTACCACTACGTCGTCAATGTATATTTCCACAAGATTGCCGATCAAATCATGGAAAATATGGTTCATAGCGCGTTGATAAGTAGCACCGCATTTTTAAACCGAAGGTCATAACTTTCCATTCATATAGCCCTAAAGCCCCTGACATCTCAAAGCCGCTTTTGGGTATATCGGCTTCGCCATGAATATCTGATTGTATCCGGCGTTCCTGGCCCAAAAGCTTATGATTTTATTCCCAGATGCAGCATCGATAAGCATATCGGCTATGGGCATCGGTACTGCCTCTTTGGCGTAGCTTTGTTAAAATCTCTAAAATCGACACATACCCTAAGTTTGCCGTTTTTCTTCTTCACAGGGACGATGTTTGAGACCCACTCAGCGTATCGGCAAGGCCGGATAAATTTCGCCTCGAGCAATCGCCCTACTTCTTCCTTTATAGCGCCATACAACGTAGGGTTAAACCGCCTAGGTACTGCTTTGAACGGCCGATATCCAGGTTTTATAGGTAGCCGATGTTCAACTAGTCGCCGGCTTAAACCTGGCATTTCATAATACTCCCACGCAAAGCAATCCTTATATTCCTTGAGTATTTCGACCAACTTTGTTTTATAATTGGGTTCTAATTTAGCACTTACAAACGTTGGTCTTTTGCTATCCCTTCCCCAATATCGATTTCTTCAAGGAAATCGCGTATGAATCCTAACCCTTTCTTTCTTCTTCAAAATCTTCAACAGCCTTCTTCGTATTCTTCCCCGACAATGACTCCTTGCCTTTTCGCAGCTTTGCTAGTGTCTCGCGCTCCATCTTCTTATCACTGCCTGGTCCGATCAAACGTATTGGGTTTAACGCTGATCGGCCTGAATCCCGATTTCTCAATACAGATAAAATCGCAATTGTCCAAGGCTTTTCCCGATATGCATTCACCTCTTCGTGTGGCCAATTGGTGTCGTGGCTAGCCATGGCGATATGAGCCGATGTGTTACCGGGTACGACTTCTCTTGTATCATCGTTCCACCGCACCAGCCGGTGCATAGTTGATGGTATACAACAGCTTAGCATGGATCCAATCCCGCCAAGGAGTACGCTGTAATTGCCTTTAGCTTCAATCACAAAAACGCAATCGGCAAAGTTTTATTACCGATCGCCGCTTCGACACCATTACGCCTTTAGCCTCGATTGGGTCTCCGGTGAAGTCATTTAGCACCATGTTGGTCTTGATTAAGTCTTCATCGGCTTTTCCCAATTTTCTGAAAGTACTTAACGGCATCGATTGACTGTCGCTTCGCCATCGACCAACATGCGGGATATTGGTCGCCATTAATGTATCCTTTTAGATACAATGGTTTCAAATGCCGATGCATGTCTTGTGGTTTTTCAAACACAGGCCTGGGTGCTCCGAGGCACAATTGGGCGAACACTTCTTCACCGATTCTTCGTTCTGAACTCGGCAGTAAAGTGAATACCATGTTTATATCCATTGGTGGCGATCATCTCGGATCATCGGAGAACCGGATTGAACCGATTGATCTGAATCACCATCGATCTGTTCCTTCTTTCTCCACTCCTTTTTCAAAATCGGCACCGGTCTTAACTTATTAAACGTCCGATCCTCTCACTCTCCTTTTCGGCTTCCCTTTCTTCTTGTGTTTTTAATCGCTGAAGCCTCCTGCATTGCGACTTCTTTGAGACCCGAAGGGCACCATCTAGGTTTGGGTTCTATCGGCTTTCTTATCTTTCCAGCTAAATTGCCCATTTCATTGCCGATTCCATCCTTCTTGCGTTAGCCGATAATTCCTGATTTTGGGAGGATTCGCTTTGTTCGATGTTGACAACCTTTCATAGATCGGCCTTCGCTTCCTTACTTCGGACGATCGTGTATCGGTCTGGACAACCCGTCTTTTCTGATTGGTTTGGCCGACATGTAGATGAGTGTTGCATAGGACAAGATACAAGCTGTTAGTAAGGTCATCCTCTCTCCCAAAGAAATCGCCAAAAGGACATTGTCGATGTTTCTCTTCTTCCGTAATCGGCCGATGTGGCATATCTGGCCGCCGACGTTCGTCCCTCCTTTGCCCTGATCGATGAAAACACTGGTGTTGTTGAGGGTTATACCTTCGACTTATCCTTTCATATTTCCCCAGGAGTTGTGAGAAGGTCGGCTTTGGTTTGAAATCGGCTCTTCTTGGAGCCCTCTCAGCTCGATACCATTTACCGACCTCTAAGTCCCCTCTTGGTTTCACCGTTCTTGAGTTTTGTCCATTTTTATCGGCTTCTATTTGTATAGAACCGACAGTGATCTGCACTGTCTCGCCTCGTGATACAATTCCCTTAGTTGGCTTATCCTCTTCCGCAGGCCTCTTTTCTTTTCGTGAACATTGAACCATGTTGACCTGAAAAGGGCCCATATCTATCTGCATAGCCGATTCTTCCGCAAACTTCAACCTGCCATCGGTGATGGCCGATTGGATCTGTTGTCGAAAAATATTGCAATCGTTAGTGTTATGAGAGAACGAATGATGCCATTTGCAATACCTTCGCTTTTTAATTTCTTCGGCCGATGGTATGATGTGCCCTTACAGTAACCTTATGAGTTTTTCTTGTAGTAATAAATCAAATATTTTGTCACACTTTGACACATCATACGAGTACTTGACTTCCGCTTTATTCTTTGTCGGCCTAAGCAGAGAGCATACGAGTGGTTTTTTGGAACCTTTGGCCCACTCGGCTATGTTCACTTCTGCTTCGTCGTCAGAGGTGTCGCCCGAATCGTAATCTACCATGTTTACTTTGGCCTTTTCATTGCCGCTTGTCCTAAACCTATCTTTAAACCCTTTGCTTTCTGCATATCGGCTTTCATGTGCCGATACGCGATGGAGTAGGTGGCCTAAGTCGGGAACTCCTGGCCTGACAACTTTTCTTTTAATGGAGGGATTAACCCTTGGAACGCTAGGTCGGCCAATTGATCGTCGGGTAATGTTACACTGTAGCACCCTATTCCGTACGCCGAAATCTCTTGATATAATCAGAGACCGATTCGCCAGATTGCTTCGGACTGAACTAAGATCGTAAATCCTAAGCTCCATAGTTCTAAAAGAAGTACTCATGGAATCGGCTTTCTAAATCGTTCCATATATGAACTGAATTAGGTGGTAGATTTGTGAACCAAGTGAATGCAAAGGCGATAATGATAAAGGAAACAACCTAATTTTTAACCCATCGGATTGTGCCGCCTCCCCACATTGAGCCATGAACCGTCCGATATGCTCAATTGTGGTAATAGAATCATCCTCGAGAATTTAGCAAAGTCCGGTATCCTAAAGTTGTGGGGTACGGCATTCGGTCTATGTAATCGAGTACGGCTTCTGTAGCCGATCACTCTCCCTCCGGGTTGTAAACCGAACTGTTCTCTCAAAACATTGGCAATTTGTTACGCCCAATTAACATTGTCGGCTTGTGGTGCAGGACACGGCCAATTCTCATTGTTTGCGTCGCCCCGAGTGCAAACTCGGGTCTTTGTCCAATTCAGTACCTCGGGAGGTCTTGGTGTCGCGTCATAATTGTGATTAAAACCTAATGCATCGGGTATGGGTGCGAAAGGTTCGACGTATGGCACCACCCTATATGGTGCTTGTTTCATGGTTGTGGCCCTCGTGGACTGTGGAACTCGTCCCATTTCGATCGGTGATAAGCCGATAACCCGTTGTTATTGGAGGGCGACTTGATTGATTTGATGCGCCTATCTTGGCTCCATCCGTGTGCCCATGGTAGTGTGTGAACCCATCTCTCTGATGCTTGGTTTCAAAGCAGAGGTTGAGCCGGCATCATGATAGGTGCTTGAGCCGACACGCTTACCGTGTTGGTGTTGGGTGCTATGGAATATCTTGGAGTGCGTAGGGATGATTTGTGGTGGATCTAGCAGGCTTCCAGACGCGGCTAATTCTTGAGCAATTGTTTTCACACTATTTTCTATCATCGGCTTTAAAGTAGATACTAGAGCCGATGATTGGTTAATCAATGCGTGATGGATGATTGCTCGATCATACTTGATAAATCAGCTTGAGCGGAGTGCGTATCGGCTTACCGATTCGGATGTTGAATCTCCGATAGGATTGATGCTTGGGAGTGCAATCTTTTGAGTAACGCCACGGCGTGTTTTCCGGAAGCATCGTAGCATCATTTCCTCGGAGCTGCCTTCGATCTTGAGTTCTTTCCGTTGCTTTCGAGGTTAAATCGGCCATCCGGGGCGCGATTATGGCATCGGTGTTGATATCGGCGGGATCGCGGGCTTGTCGGTTGGCGACATTCTTTTGGGTCCCACCGTCGTGTTAAAATATGTTCGCGCCAAAACGTGAAGGGGTTTTAGGCCTCGAACACACAAGACAAACACCGGTTTGCAGAGCGTGCGGTCGATTTGACCTGAAATCGACAAGGTAGAATTTGTAATTTGATCAAGCCGATAAACAAGGATCTATCGGCTTTTCGCTAGTCGGCAAGAACCGATTAGGAGATAACTAGATCAACTGGTTCTGATTGATCCGATACAAGGTAAAATCGGCCGGAAGGCGATGCGCAACAAAACGAAGCAAATCAAACCTGGGTGAAATCGGCTAAAATCAACAATCGGCGATGCGCAACTATGTTGATTCCGTCGACTTGCAGAGAGATCTATGAGGCTAAAACAATGTAAAAGAAAAACTTGTAAAAGTAGATGTGTGTGTTGTTGGATTGATTGCCTGCCGCTTGACACCCACCTCCTTTTATAACACGCCTGGCCGATCCGAGTTGTACATGGATACGGTGCGTTTATCCGTATCGGCCTATTATCTGATTCCCTTTCCTTTTAGAAACGGATTCCTTTTCCGATTCGTTTGATAATTTCTTTCCATGCGAACGCTTCCTTTTCGTCTCGGACTGATTTCAATACACGCCGAATTCAGATGCAAACACATACAATTGCTTTTATCCGATTCAAACCCATTTTGCCATGTACCGAATTTTGGCGCAAACACATTGATAAGATCAAATCTGCACATGTACATGTACCCTAGCCATATTTAACATTTAACCTTAACTGTTCAGCAGACCCCGGCCGGATTCATCTGATTAGGTTAGAAATTATTATCCTTTTGTTACATCTGGGAGGTTTGAGAGCTCCTCTGTTCCTTTAAATTACGAATAGGTTCTGCAAAATTACGAGTAGGTCTCTGCAATTTTGCGTAAAAGTCACTCTGTTCCTTTAAATTACGAATAGGTTCCTGCAAAATTACGAAAAGATCATTCGCGATTTTTTGTGAGGGCAAGAAAAACTTTTCCGAATCGCGTTTGGGTCCCTCGCTCGTTACTTTACGGAAAAAACCTCGCGTTAAATACAAATTACAAACGAGCCCTTTTCTACTTTTTTTGAGATAGAGGTTAGGTCCAAAAATATAACAAACATGCCTCCAGTTTTTACATCCAGGTCTTTTCCCCGTTTCCCCCCAAAAAATATTTTCGTCAACAGAAATATGTATACTTTTTTTTTCAACGCGATCTCTAATATTTATTAAGCCTCCAAAAATTTTAAAAATACATCTAGATCTATTTTTCCTCCCGAAAAAACATAAAATTATTTTTCGTTTAAACGCGCAGCGTGCGCCACGTTTATTGGCCTAATTTAAACTAAAATCTCGAACCATTCAGCTTCAACTGGATAGACCAGGATGGTGGCCCGACCAAAACAAGGCGTTAACCGTTCGAAGTACAATGAACGGACCAACGGAATCATCCACTGCAGTTAAAACGTTGTTTACGAGCCACTTTCCAACGGTGGCAGGCTGCAACTTGCAGCGGTTAGTACTAGCTACCTACCTACCACCTCAGACTCACGGAAGGCAGGAGAGGAATCATTCATGGCCAGGCCCAGGCATAATTGCTGTCAGCTTGCCCCTTATCGTACGGGCTGTTTCGGAATCTTTTTCTTTTTTAAACAAAAATTTCCGTATGAAAAGAATTCCTGCTGGGAGCCATGCATATACAGACGGGAGTGTATATGTATCATCCGGATGTTTTTGTCCTAAAAATCATCCATACTTTGGACCGTACGATTAAAACACATATATATAGGATCAATCCACCTCGAATTCAGGGTGATGTGTATCGATCTGAAAGCAAATCCAATGGCCCAGAATTTGGATGATAATTGCTAAAGAAAACATCCGGATGAAACTTATCAAAACCCTATACGGAAATCGGATTAACTGTGGGGCATACGGGTACATGTACGTACGTAGCCATTGATAAGGGTTTTGTTTGAAGCAGCATGCATTGTAACATGCCTTCCTTCCGGGGAGCTTCGTGGCCTTTGGATGAAGATTTGAGTGGCTAGCTTGGATATAGAAGGGCGAGAAATTCGATCAGAATTTTACCGTGAGATGTTGAACGTATCTCAATTTCTCAATTCCTCGTGTGGTGTGATCTGTACCGCTAAATTAATTTTGATCCAGCGGCCTCGAGAGGCGCCAGGCATGCCGTTAGTGTCGTTGTATTACGGCAGAGGATTATATAGGATTCCCATTCATAAACAAGCAATGCTCTGAACCCCATGTCGTATCTTGTGCAAATTGTATATAATGGAAGTGCCTACTTTCGTGAAAGGTCACGTGATAGTGCAAGATAAAGTACGGATTTGATGGTTACCATTTACCATTCCCTAAAAGTCATATACATTTCTAACCGTCTAATTAATTTACCACGAGATCCACACGTCAAGTTACGAAACCCTAGGATTGATCTAATATGGTAACCCAGCGATAGGTTCGTTAGCCGACAGACGGTAACGGACCGATCGTGGTGAGAAACAAATCGCTCCTTTAGAGCAAGTATAACAAGGTGACATAAGCGGGCTATAAGAGCTGCCACATCATATTTTTGCTTTGTTGGAAGAAAGAGAAGAGAAAAGAGAGAAGAAGTGGGCTATTGTTCAATAGCCAGCTTTAAGCTGGCTATAGCACAGATTCCAAAGAAGATGAGAGGATGGATGGGTGGACCATTTATTAATGTATAGATTGTTTCTACAGCTAATTTATTATATGGGTGAGTTTTTAGACGGCTGTGTATGATATGGCAACCACATATAGCCAGCAGTAAGCTATATTATTAGCCTTGCTCTTAGGCGACTCCTAAGGATAATAAAAAGTATCTTTAAATATGAGCAGGTACTTTTATTTGTTGTCGAAAGAATAGAAGGCTCCCTGCATGTGTTCTCAAAATGAGTACTTTTATGCGAACTCCCGCGGTGTAGGGCAGCGATTAGCCGATCAGCCGTCGCGTTCAAAATTTTGCCAGTCTGCATGCGGCATGATCGATCGATCGATGCATGGTGTCGATCAGGACTCCATGATTAGGGTGCGGTGGATGCCGGCAAGCCGGACATGTGATGCGTTGCGCTTGCGCGCCACAAAAAGTTCTACACCGGTATGATCGATCCAGTGCCGCGCGCGCGGGGCGGCGAAGACGACGAATTTCCGTGGTCCGTGGCGCCCAATCATGCGCCCCATTGTTGCATTTGCATACACCCCTAATGGTCTCTCTCTCTCTCTCTCTCTCTCGCAAGGGCCGGCAGCACGTGCAGCCACTGTTCACAGCATAACATGGCTGCGCACCTCGCTTGTCTCCCGGATCTTGCCTCCCTACCGTCTCCTCCCTCCAATCACCTCACATCGTCATGCATGCTACTGATCATTTCCTCCTCATCTTCATCGGAGTATAAAATATATATACACGCTAGCTACACCATGGTCTGTTGCTACCTCCATTCTCTTATCTATATCATTGTCTCTGCCGCCATCCTACCGCTCCTTACATATAAGTACACCGAGCGAGCTACGTATTTGCCTGTTGATTTGGATCTGTCAGTGCTGGCTAGCCTCCTTCTGCCCCTGTGCTCGTGTCGTGCGTGCGTTTATATGGCCGGTTCCTGGGTGCGCACCATCACGTCGCCGTTCCGGAAAGCCTGCACCATCTTCGGCCCGCCGCACAAGGACGGCAAGAAGACGCAGCGGCCTGACTCAGGTTAGCCTGCTCATCGTCGATCCATCCATCCATCTGGCAATCAATTCCCATGCGAGTTCATTGACAACTGAAACTGATGATTGTTGATTGCGTTTTTGCAGCAATGATGCAGCACATCGTCGACGCCGAGAGGTCGAAGCTGCACGGGGAGGTGATGGCGTGCGCGTACGAGGACGTGCAGGTCATGTGGTCCATGCTCGACAAGGCCAGGATCGAGGATTTCAATGGCGGCTAGCTAGCCAGCTCATGGCCAACATTGATGTGCATCTGCTTGCTGGGATCAAGGATAGATGGACATCCGGCCGGCTTCCGATTCCATTTTCCAAACGAGCATGAATGCAACAGAGTATATAGAAAAATCCCTTTACCACCAATCCCACTTGTTTAATTCTGGGGCTTGAGTTTGTTCTTATGGATTTCCTCGAATCATCATGCATGCTGCCCTCAAAGTTTCATGTTTTGTATGTACGTAAGTAGCTTGCTTGCTTGGAGATGCCTGTTCAAGAATTTGAATCCCCATTGGCACTCTTTTGGTTAAGGTGCTTAATTGGAGAGATGTATTTTACAACCACAACATTCGAATCTTGACAGTTGCATTCCTCACTCCCTGCCTATCTTGTTTTGTTCCCTCAAATTAATTGTGATTGGTGGTATCTCTAGCTAGCTGACAATCTTCAAGATCTGTGGTTCTTGAAGTATCTGACCAGCTAAGTTGCTTCCGCCATATTATTTGGCAGAAGCATGCATATAAAGCCGCCTGTTGATATCTTAGCATCCAAGATCATTTACACTTATCTGAAGATTCACAAGTTTTTACTGCCTAAGGCTGTCGGCCATGGTTCTCTCTTCTAGTTCCTACATCGAAATAGAGTAATCAGGAGTCAGGATAGGAATAAATTACGTACCTGCAGAGTCATTGTAGGCCATTCGTTTCAAGTGATACAAGAGGTTTTCAACATTATCCTCACTTCCTCTGGACGTTCTACATTCCTTCCTTTTTCATGTACACAAAGTTTGACAAGAACAACCAAATGTCCGACCCATGGATTCTATCCAACATTGCACCATACTCTACTCTGGTTTCATGCTTCACCAACGAATAGATCATCCAACTGGCTAGTTAGATTCCCTTGGCCTTGATCTCCTACACCCTCCTCTCGAGAGGAGACCCACATGGAAAACTAGCCTAGCTAGCTATAAGACCCTGTTTGGTCGAGGCTAGCTTTAGCTTTTTGGCTTTGCAAGCTACTCCCTCCAGTTTGATAATAGATGTCGTTTTGGATATAGTGATGGTCAAACTTTTAAAACTTTAACTATCGATATATTTTTAAATATTTAAATTGGATATATGAAAATTATATGTGTAGACTTGTGTCGAGAAGTACTTTCATAATATTATAATTTTATTGAGTTTTATAAATATATTATAATAAAAATTAGCGGTCAAAGTTGTGTTTTGAAGACCGTGTCGATGTCCAAAACGACATCTATTATCAAACTGGAGGGAGTACTTTTAATGCTGGCTCTAGAAGAAGCTAAAGCCCAAAAAAAACTCGACGTGTTTTGTCCAAATTAGTTTGAACTCTTAGTAAGCATCAAATACTTTAAGAGAGGTTTCTAGAAGATACTAGGCAAGGTTCAAAATCCCTGCAAAATTTTGGAAATCTCGGAAGAGATTTTGTATTTCAGCCAGGGACAAGATCCTAAACCCCGGCCGGATAAAAAAATTCAACTTGCTACAGTAACCTAACATTTCGGTTTGGACCCAATTTGACCGGATTTTGACCCGATGTGCACCGTGGACGAAATTGATACATGTATATGCCTCTGCTGACGAGCAGAACCATTTGGCAGTGACTTATTCGTAGCAACTTGTGGATCGTCAGTGCGGCTCCAGCTAGCCTGGCTCTAGTGCGCACATGCTTCCTATCCAAATGATCTCCTGTCACTATCTAATCGCATACCCACGCGCCCCGCCAAACACTACTACAGATCTGGCTTTCCATACCGGCACATCAGTACCGATTGAATTTGAACCGGTACTGATAGTGACATCAATACCGGTTCATTAGCTACAGGGCTGTAGTGGGCTTTCGGTACCGGTTGGTAACACGAACCGGTACTGATGCCCTCACATTAGTACCGGTTCGTGACACGAACCGGTACTGAAGGCACGGGGCATCAGTACCGGTTGGTAACACGAACCGGTACTAATGAAAGTGCATCAGTACCGGTTCGTGTCACGAACCGGTACTAATGCCTTGTTTCAGGAAAGTTTAAAAGGAATGCATATTCTATGTATATCAGTACGCGATGCTGGGTGGGTTGGTTAGAAGGATGAGGCTGGAGTCACGAGGTTGCGGGATCGAGTCCCGCTTCTCCCATACATTCTCGACATATTTTAAAACATTTCTAGTACTATCAGTACCGGTTGGTGGAACCGGTACTGATGTTCAATGGGCATCAGTCCCGGATGGCTGGTACCGATTCAAAAACCGGTACTGATGGCAGTTGTCAACCGGGACTGATAGTCAGTTTTGTAGTAGTGAAATAAACAATGTCTTCGAAGTAAGTTGCTGGTGTTCTCCATCAACTCGTCGGCTGGGAGTGACTAAATTACACATGCAGGGCTGGTTCAATCGCAAGATCGGGTACCTTTTAATTTCAATGTCGGGTGTTTGTTCGTACAGTATAAAGTATACAATCAAGCTCTGAATTTAACTATGAAGACACATGTAAGTAATTGATCGAAATGTGAAAGTCACAAAAGTCTATCCAGTGAATCGCAAGCTTACAACTCAAGGCGTTTACCATGTCCGAGACTGAAGTAGGATAATTAACATTAGCAGTCAGCGGCTATTCAGGTCCAACTCGAACAAGCCACATTCTAACAAAGCTACTATTTTATACTACACACTTGGTAAGCTTCAAGGATACAAGGTCTACGTTACAAACATGGCACAGGATACTTACTTTGTTCTCTTGTTTATTCCCTCTGCATTATTGGCTAATGTACGATTGAGAATAAAGATTACATTAATTACGAGAGTATCAATGTGATGTGCCATAAGCAATTGAATAAACAAACACATTGGCACAGTTCTGGCATGTAGGATGTATCCCATAAATAAGCCATCAAAGTATCAAGCACCCCCACAGTGTTTCATGAGAATATTAGTGATGTATTAGGATCATCTATAAAAAATTTCAAAATTTTCTAACATGGTTTGAACCATTTTTCATTTGGTTTCAATTTTACCATTTTGTCTTAGTAGCACTGTCCGAATTTTTGAAAACGATTGAGATATATGTATGTAATCTGTAATTTTTGGAAACGAGGTCATCACAATCTGAGAATCGATTGTGATGATGGGGTCATCATAATCGGTTCTAGCTCGGGATAGTCCAGCCAAAGTGAAATTTGGGTGCGAGCGGATTCCAATTTCAAAATAATTATGGTGAGAAATTATATTATATTTATACACACACTTGTGCTCACTAGTACTCATCTCCTCCACTTGCTCCTCTCCCTCTCACTTGCACGGTATATATATATATATACACACACACACACGTACATCTCTCTCTCTCTCTCTCTCTCTCTCTCTCTCTCGCCGAGGTGAAGGCGGTTAGGCAATGGGATGGAAGGATTATTTCATGAGAGGTGTGGATCTTGGTTTTTGCGTTTCTTGAGTTTGAAAGAAATCGCTGCATGGAGTACTTCAGTAGTAATTTATTCATGTTTCTACTTTAAGTTGTAGGAATATTTCATGAAGAGCAGGTGTGTATCGGTAAGGAACTTCAGGAAGAACATGTATGTACTTTGATGTATTGTGATTTCTTCTTGTCCAAATTAATTTTATTTCTTTATTTGCCCATTACATCCTGTATTAATTTCCCAATCATTTCCAAATTCATGGTAATGGCAAATGGGCATAGCTGCAAAGCCGAGGAGGTGGTATAGACCATGTACAATGCGGATATGGAATTTGGATTCATTATTAGCTCTATAAAATGTTGTCAAGTATATTCCATAAACACGTGCACAATATTTTGTCAAGTGTGTCACTGTCTTTTAATTGGATGAATGGGTAGATGGATGCATGTGTACTGACTATTAAGTATGTCTGTGTTCTATATTGTAAACGAATGTGATATGTGCATTATAAAGTGTTTGTGTTCTATATATGTTGTGAATGTGATATGTATACTGTAAACCAATTAACAATAGTAAAATGAGGTCATCACAATCGGTTCTTTGCTAGAACCAACTGTGATGAGGGGGTCGGAACCGATTGTGATGACTGATTATCACTATCGCGCAAGAACCGACTGTGATAGAGTCTTTTCATCACTGTCTAAAGACTTTGTGTTGTCACTAAAACCGACTGTGATGACGAAAAGAAACTGATTGTGATATATATATATATATATATATATATATATATATATATATATATATATATATATATATATATATTCCTGTAGTAGTGCTTGTTCCACTTCCTCCCGCTCAGATTCCTCCAGAAGACGTTTCACGCGCGTGCTGCAAAAGAGAAATCATCTTGTATAAAGCATCGATTGGATGAGAAATTGTTTTATTTTCTATTGCGAGCTTTCTTCTAGTCCTCCAGTGCCCAGCATATATATTTCTGCCAATCCAAGCCAGACTAAATTCTTTCATGTTAGCATCTCCAACCATTGCCAACTAAAGTCCCCCATGGAGTATATAAGGTGAACAAAACGCATGTTGGTCATGGAAAACCGACCTTTAATTTTAACACTAGTCCGATTAAGAAGACAATGTCAAGGCTTGGGTATTAGCTGCTCCAGTCACAACATGGAACACCCTGTAATCGCAGAAGCCTGCACCCTCCCTTGGAGGCCATCCATGTGACCATGTGTGACCTCTCATCGATCGAGCTCCCCATCACGCCAAGCATCTTGCGTTGCGCCCCATAAAGTTGCACGAACATTTCATATCTCATACACGCTTGAGATCTTGGATTATATATACCAACAGTACAGTCATCACAAGCACGCATGCTACAGCTGACCCGGACAAGGACAGACACATAACATTCATATAATGAAAGACAACTGATCAGAATGCATGAAGCATTCTTGTTCAAGCAAACCTAATAACGACATGGAAGATAAACTATTCTGCTCATGGACAAGAAGGCACATGAACGAGAGAACACTAGGATAAATAGGACCATGCATATAAGAGATCGATAGACATGCACGTAGCAGGCCATGCATGCATGCACTTCGCAGATCTCCTCCTTACATGGGAGGGAAAGAAGTGCTGCGGGGATCGGGCCAGGTGAAGCCCGCATCCAGGTTGGAAAGCTGCATCATGTCGCCCCCGGCGCTGGTGCCGGCACCGCTGCCACCGGCGGCGAAGCCACTGTATACCACAACGCCGAGGTCCCCTCCAGTCCTGGCCACGTCCATGAGCCAGCCCTGCTGGCTCGGCGCCTGATCCAACGCCGGCGCCTTCAGGTGTATGTCGCCGGCGGCGTAGGGCCCCAGAGGCAGGGACAACGTCGGCGGCAGCAGCGTCAGCCGCGGCGGCGGCGCAGGGAGGGCCTGCCCGCGGAGATGCTCGAGGCGGCCCTGGACGTTCCTGAGGGACATCTCCACCATCCAGCCGAGGCTGGTGAGCTCCTCGATGGTGAGGCCCGTGAGGCCCGGGCGGCGGCCGAGGATGGCGTCGTGCATGAGGAGCTTGGTCTCGCGCTCGCGGTTTTCGCGGTCCGACTTGTGCAGCTGCTCTCGGAGCTTGATGATGCGCTGCCGGAGGAAGCCCTCCTGGGTCATCATCTTCTTGCACTGCTCCAGCTCCGGCATGGCCTTGAAGCGTTCGAGGACGATCCTCGCTGCGGGGAAGGACGGCCACACCTCCGGCTGCGCCTCGCCCTCGCCGTACACCACCACGCACGCCTTGACGTCGCAGAGCGTGGACAGCTCTTGCGCCTTCTTCATCAGGCCCTTGCGACGCTTCTTGAACGTCGCGCGCCGGGTCGAGTCGTTGGCGATCCGCAGGAGGTTAACCTTCTTGCGAGCCATTGCCTCGAGCGGATCTGCAGCAAGCAAGAGGCTCGCTACAAGATCAAATCGAAGGGAAATGGCTGGTTTGGTGCGAGGTGAAAGCAATGGAAGGGGGGTAGTTTTATAGTGGAGGATCAGCGTGCCAAGAAACGTGATATGGAAAGGGATAACTGTTACAGATATGCATCGAAGAGATAGAGTGAATCACTGCTTGGTAATGTTTAGCTAGCTAGCAAATTTTCAAGCCGTTAACTGTGTCCATCTGTGCAGGGGCGGACGCAGAACAAAAATTGAGTGGGGGCATCTATATTATTGTAATAAGTACTGACTATTGCAACTTACAACTTTCATAATAACTTTGCCATTCAGTAAAACAAGTTAGAGGCTGAGTGAACTAACCTTTGCAATTTTTGAACAAAATGACTTTGAGACGATCGAGATACCACAATATCATAATGTAATATACATATATATATCTTCTAAATAACGATATTATCTGTAAAGAAGAAAAGTTAGTGCAAGCCATATAAACAAAGTTAATGAAGATAAATTTTAAACGTAGAAAAGGAGTAAGTTTTTAGTACATACACTGCATTTTTCCCACGACGATTTTTTGTCTTATGGAAACGATCAATGATCACCTCATTAGTGATCGTGTCTAGCATATCATTTTCTACGAAGCAAATGAGGCTATAGCTCAAAAACTTGTCCCTAATCTTGTTCCTTAAAGCATTCTTCACAGTTTTCATGGTCGAGAAACATCTCTCAACAGTTGCAGTAGCAACAGGAAGAATGACTGCTAATTTCAAAAGACGATAAACCAAAGGATATGATAGATGCTTCCTTGTATCTACCATCAGTTTAGCTAGATCACCTATATTTTCCAAGATAGCAAATCGTGTATCATGGAGTATATTATCTATGTAGAGCCCAAGTTCATGCTCAAGTGTCACCATATCCTTGTGATTGAAGTCATCAGGATAAAATCCCGATTTCCTCATGCTGATTGGGATGATAATATGCCATTCTCTTTCTTTTAACTGGATCCCGAGGAAGCTTGTCTAAATCAATTAATTGAGGCACTACAGAAATTTCTCTCAATGTAGGTTTTGATGTATTTGCACTTGAACTCCCTACAATGGTGTTGATAGCTGTTGATTTTCTTATCAAAAAATTGTCCATTATCTTCCCCTACCAAATCATAGATGGTGTATTATAATGGTGAAATTATAATGATGGTGTATTATCAACTTGATGAATGATGATTGATGACTATACCAAATCCGGGCGTGGCGCTCATCCAATCCTTGGCACTTTGGCAGACCTCCACTCCTTCTCTTCCTGCCGATTCCCCTCTTACGGCCGAGGCAGGCGGTCGCCCTCTCCCTCCACGCCGAGCGCCGCGCCACAGCTCCCACCGCTCCTTGCCGGCGCCTCCTCTTCCCGAACCGACCGACACGGTGACGCTGCCTCCCTCGCTCCCGAGTCGTGGCGCCGCCTCCCCTCTTCCGTGGCGCGGCGCCGCCGTCGCCCTGGCTCCCAGCGACACGCCGACACCGCCTCCCCTCTCCCTCCACGCCAGCGGCGCCGCTGCCCTGGCTCGTCGCGGTTGTGCCTCGTGACTCCCACCGCGGCGGCGACGCCGCCTCTTCCCGAACCGGTCGACGCCGCCACCGCCTCCCTCCACAGCTCCGCTCCCGATGGCGCCGCCTCCCCTCTTCCGGCGCGGCGCCGTCGCCACGCTCGCTCTCGAGTCCGACGAACCGCCTCCCTCCACGGCCGTGTGATCATGCGCCGTGTGATTTCGCATTTTCGCCGGGAGCCTGGATTTGGGGAGGGAGAAGATTGAAGACGCGGTCGTGTGATGCGTCCGACGTGGGAGGCTTGCGATGGAAGGAGAGGAGAAAACAGGGGGAGTGGGGGCCATACTTCAGATTTGACTGGGGGCCCACATGTCATAGGCTTGAGGGGTATAACTAAAAGTAAAAATTGACTGGGGGCCGAGGCCCCCACTCAGTACACGCTAAGTCCGCCCCTGCATCTGTGCCTTCGAAAAGGAAACAAAAAATGGTTGTGTCCATCTTGAACTTTCACGTACTAGTACTGTGTCTATCTAGATGAATGATCACACATTAACAGATGTTTTTTCTATATACAAATGGTCAGAATCAAGGTAAAAACTATTGGAAGATTTGATATTTGAACCTGCTATAGTTAGAATCCTATAGATAGAAGGATTAGATTGTAGCTATCCGTAATTGGTTGTTACTATTTACAGCATGTAATCTCCTACCTGTATACGCCACGGTGAGGGCTTTTCTCACCTTATTTAACACGTAGTCGCGACCTCCAAAGAGGTTGAAACGCTTCTGCCAAAGCTGTGAAATCCTTCATGGTAGATTTAGTTAATCAAGAATTATGAAATTTGTTCAGGATTGTAGGGGTAAAAAAAAAGAAGCGGATGACTGTGTTCTAGGATCCTACGTACCTACTAGGAGATCAGATATCGTTGTGGAAGGCTCAGTGCTCCTAGACACCCCTTTAAAGGTTATATTGCAGTTATTCTGGCTTTTAGATATATATTTCCAATTTTTTTTTGCAGTTTTTCTCTAATCTTAGATGTTCGTTTATAAATGTCCATCCATTGATTTCTAACCAGGTTAAGAAAAACATCAATCAAGAACGTAAATAATGTCATATTGCAGCTAGCGGACAAGCTGAACTTACTTATTATTTGGATACCCCAAGATATCACATTAATCCGAACAATTAAACCGATTGATCGACACATGGATATTGCGCGACTAAATGCTGTAAATTTCTTCGATCCGATAATAAATAGCTGCCATTTTATCCTGAGATCATACGTTGCAACGACCCGGTTGATCACCGGTTGCATTCAGTGACGCGCGTACGTTCACACAAAATACGCAAGCCAGGACACAATGGCCGTTCTGACGTAAAAACAAGAAGGAAAGACCGATCGACTTTGTAAACCATCCATCTGGGAGAGGACGATACTTTGTTCATTGGCTGGATTAATTATGTCCTTTATTGCAAATGCGTTAAGTTTATCGCGGTAGCTTGGTCGTGGCTAGATACAATCGCAATCCAAGCGTAAGTCGCGGACGACGTACCCTTACGATGATCTTGCAATCAGACGCTTGCATTTGTGAATTTCTAACTAATGGTAAGTTTTTTTGGGAATTTCGCCGATTTACGGGTTCTAATATATGCAATTACGATCATTCGTTCGGCAATTAAAAAATCTCAAGTTAAACTGAATTTGATAAACCCCTGCAAGTTATTTTCTAGTATTTTCACGTTTGGCGAATACCAAACGCCGGCAATGTGCGATTTTTTTCAGATCAAAAGGGCATCAGACATGCCCCAGTTCCATTGAAAGAAACCCAAGGTTCAAATCAGTTAACAGAGCAAAAGCACATTTCACATGACCCATTCACAGAACTCCCCTACAGGGAACAAAAGCACACTCAGAAAGCAGAAAAAGAGCACAGAAAACTTCTATCATTGCTTATTCGTCAAAGAAAACTGAAAGGAGCATCAGATTGCGTCAGGAAACTTGTCATCAACACTGTCAAGAATTTCATCTCCTTTCAGTTTGTTCATTCGCTTATCACGTCCAGCAAGAAAGGAGCTCGAATTTTGGCATCCAACCAATCGCAAAACTGTGTCATACGCAGCATCATCCCTTCTTTGAAGATCGGGTTCCAGTTCCTTAGAGTGAAAAGATTCTTTCGCTAGATAGTTTTCATGCTCACCCAAATCTGAGAATGGAAAATCAAGTTATTTCTAGTATAACATATACTCCAAAGTGTAGCTGAAACGACAGTGTTTAGAACCATATTTTTCTTATTGCTCAGCCAATAACGAGCTATTGATTCATAGTCATAACCAATTGAAACACCAAAAAAATCTCCAATGATGTTCCAAGTATTTCTAGCCACAATACAGTCAAAAAACAGATGATTGATGGGCCAAAGATCACTACAAAAGCTCCGGCAATGTGCGATTGAAATAAAAAAACTAGTGGTTATTTTAAAATGAGGGAAAACTTATAAAGAAATGGTAGAAAATAGCTTTTAGAAATATTTATCGCAATCGCTTTGACGTGTCAAGGTCTTATTCATTCTCGTTTATAATCGATAAAAAGGGGAAAGAACACGGCCGGTTTGATACCAAAAGCTATCCAAAAACACTGCACACCCCTTTTATGTAGCATCGTTCACAACAACACTAACACAGCTGGCCGGTAATTAAGGTATCAAAAGCTATCCAAAAACACTGCACACCCCTTTTATGTAGCATCGTTCACAACAACACTAACACAGCTGGCCGGTAATTAAGGTATCAAAAGCTATCCAAAAACACTGCACACCCCTTTTATGTAGCATCGTTCACAACAACACTAACACAGCTGGCCGGTAATTAAGGTATCAAAAGCTATCCAAAACAGGGGCGGACGCAGAACAAAAATTGAGTGGGGGCATCTATATTATTGTAATAAGTACTGACTATTGCAACTTACAACTTTCATAATAACTTTGCCATTCAGTAAAACAAGTTAGAGGCTGAGTGAACTAACCTTTGCAATTTTTGAACAAAATGACTTTGAGACGATCGAGATACCACAATATCATAATGTAATATACATATATATATCTTCTAAATAACGATATTATCTGTAAAGAAGAAAAGTTAGTGCAAGCCATATAAACAAAGTTAATGAAGATAAATTTTAAACGTAGAAAAGGAGTAAGTTTTTAGTACATACCTTGCATTTTTCCCACGACGATTTTTGTCTTATGGAAACGATCAATGATCACCTCATTAGTGATCGTGTCTAGCATATCATTTTCTACGAAGCAAATGAGGCTATAGCTCAAAAACTTGTCCCTAATCTTGTTCCTTAAAGCATTCTTCACAGTTTTCATGGTCGAGAAACATCTCTCAACAGTTGCAGTAGCAACAGGAAGAATATTGCTAATTTCAAAAGACGATAAACCAAAGGATATGATAGATGCTTCCTTGTATCTACCATCAGTTTAGCTAGATCACCTATATTTTCCAAGATAGCAAATCGTGTATCATGGAGTATATTATCTATGTAGAGCCCAAGTTCATGCTCAAGTGTCACCATATCCTTGTGATTGAAGTCATCGAGGATAAAATCCCGATTTCCTCATCTTTGATTGGGATGATAATATGCCATTCTCTTTCTTTTAATCTGGATCCCGAGGAAGCTTGTCTAAATCAATTAATTGAGGCACTACGAAATTTCTCTCAATGTAGGTTTTGATGTATTTGCACTTGAACTCCCTACAATGGTGTTGATAGTTGTTGATTTTCTTATCAAAAATTGTCCATTATCTTCCCTACCAAATCATAGATGGTGTATTATAATGGTGAAATTATAATGATGGTGTATTATCAACTTGATGAATGATGATTGATGACTATACCAAATCCCGGGCGGCGGGCGCTCATCCAATCCTTGGCACTTTGGCAGACCTCCACTCCCCTTCTCTTCTGTCGATTCCCTCTTACGGCGAGGCAGGCCGGTCGCCCTCTCCCTCCCACGGGCGACGCCGCCACAGCTCCCACCGCTCCTTGCCGGCGCCGCTCCCCTCTTCCCCGAACCGACCGACACGGTGACGCTGCCTCCCTCCGCTCCCGAGTCCCGACCGGCGCCGCCTCCTCTTCCGTGGCGCGGCCGCTGCCGTCGCCGCTGGCTCCCGGCGACACGCCGACACCGCCTCCCTCTCCCTCCACGGCGACGCGGCGCTCGCTGGCTCGTGCGGTTGTGCCTCGTGACTCCCACCGCTCATGGCCGACGCCGCCTCTTCCCGAACCGGTCGACGCGCCCGCCTCCTCCACAGCTCCGCTCCGTGGCGCCGCCTCCTCTTCCCAGCGGCCGACGCTGCCGCGGCTCTCGAAGTCCGACGAAACCGCCTCCCTCCACGGTCGTGTGATCATGCGCCGTGTGATTTGCATTTTATTTGGGAGCCTGGGATTTGGGGAGGAGAAGATTGAAGACGCGGTCGTGTGATGCGTCCGACGTGGGAGGCTTGCGATGGAAGGGAGAGGAGAAAACAGGGGAGTGGGGCCATACTTCAGATTTGACTGGGGCCCACATGTCATAGGCTTGAGGGTATAACTAAAAGTAAAATTGATCGGGGCCGAGGCCCCACTCAAGACACGCTAAGTCCGCCTGCATCTGTGCCTTCGAAAAGGAAACAAAAAATGGTTGTGTCCATCTTGAACTTTCACGTACTAGTACTGTGTCTATCTAGATGAATGATCACACATTAACAGATGTTTTTTCTATATACAAATGGTCAGAATCAAGGTAAAAACTATTGGAAGATTTGATATTTGAACCTGCTATAGTTAGAATCCTATAGATAGAAGGATTAGATTGTAGCTATCCGTAATTGGTTGTTACTATTTACAGCATGTAATCTCCTACCTGTATACGCCACGGTGAGGGCTTTTCTCACCTTATTTAACACGTAGTCGCGACCTCCAAAGAGGTTGAAACGCTTCTGCCAAAGCTGTGAAATCCTTCATGGTAGATTTAGTTAATCAAGAATTATGAAATTTGTTCAGGATTGTAGGGGTAAAAAAAAAGAAGCGGATGACTGTGTTCTAGGATCCTACGCACCTACTAGGAGACTGTATACGTTGTGGAAGGCTCAGGTGCTCCCTAGACACCCCCTTTAAAGGTTATATTGCAGTTATTCTGGCTTTTAGATATATATTTCCAATTTTTTTTTGCAGTTTTTCTCTAATCTTAGATGTTCGTTTATAAATGTCCATCCATTGATTTCTAACCAGGTTAAGAAAAACATCAATCAAGAACGTAAATAATGTCATATTGCAGCTAGCGGACAAGCTGAACTTACTTATTATTTGGATACCCCAAGATATCACATTAATCCGAACAATTAAACCGATTGATCGACACATGGATATTGCGCGACTAAATGCTGTAAATTTCTTCGATCCGATAATAAATAGCTGCCATTTTATCCTGAGATCATACGTTGCAACGACCGGTTGATCACGGTTGCATTCGATGGCGCGTCACGTTCACACAAAATACGCAAGCCAGGACACAATGGCCGTTCTGACGTAAAACAAGAGAGGAAAGACCGATCGACTTTGTAAACCATCCATCACGGGAGAGGCGAAACTTTGTTCATTGGCTGGATTAATTATGTCCTTTTATTGCAAATCGTTAAGTTTATCGCGGTAGCTTAGGCTGTGGCTAGATACAATCGCAATCCAACTGGTAAGCTGGCAGACGTACGTACCCTTCTGATGATCTTGCAACTGTACGCTTGCATTTGTGAATGTCTAACTAATGGTAAGTTTGTTTGGGAATTTCTGCCGATTTACGGGGTTCTAATATGTACGAATTACGATCATTCGTTCGGCAATTAAAAAAAAATCTCAAGTTAAACTGAATTTGATAAACCCACGCAAGTTATTTTCTAGTATTTTCCTGTTGGCGAATACCAAACGCCAAGCAATGTGCGATTTTTTTTAGATCAAAAGGGCATCAGACATGCCCCAGTTCCATTGAAAGAAACCCAAGGTTCAAATCAGTTAACAGAGCAAAAGCACATTTCACATGACCCATTCACAGAACTCCCCTACAGGGAACAAAAGCACACTCAGAAAGCAGAAAAAGAGCACAGAAAACTTCTATCATTGCTTATTCGTCAAAAAAAAAAACTGAAAGGAGCATCAGATTGCGTCAGGAAACTTGTCATCAACACTGTCAAGAATTTCATCTCCTTTCAGTTTGTTCATTCGCTTATCACGTCCAGCAAGAAAGGAGCTCGAATTTTGGCATCCAACCAATCGCAAAACTGTGTCATACGCAGCATCATCCCTTCTTTGAAGATCGGGTTCCAGTTCCTTAGAGTGAAAAGATTCTTTCGCTAGATAGTTTTCATGCTCACCCAAATCTGAGAATGGAAAATCAAGTTATTTCTAGTATAACATATACTCCAAAGTGTAGCTGAAACGGCGGTGTTTAGAACCATATTTTTCTTATTGCTCAGCAAATAACGAGATATTGATTCATAGTCATAACCAATTGAAACACCAAAAAAATCTCCAATGATGTTCCAAGTATTTCTAGCCACAATACAGTCAAAAAACAGATGATTGGCCAGTTTGACATCACTACAAAAGCTCGGCAATGTGCGATTGAAATAAAAAACTAGTGGTTATTTTAAAATGAGGAAAACTTATAAAGAAATGGTAGAAAATAGCTTTTAGAAATATTTATCGCAATCGCTTTGGCGTGTCAAGGTCTTATTCATTCTCGTTTATAATCGATAAAAAGGGGAAAGAACACGGCGGTTTGATACCAAAAGCTATCCAAAAACTTGCACACCCCTTTTATGTAGCATCGTTCACAACAACACTAACACGGTGGCCGGTAATTAAGGTATCAAAAGCTATCCAAAAACAACGCACACCCCTTTTATGTAGCATCGTTCACAACAACACTAACACACCGGCGGTAATTAAGGTATCAAAAGCTATCCAAAAACTTTGCACACCCCTTTATGTAGCATCGTTCACAACAACACTAACACAATTTGGCGGTAATTAAGGTATCAAAAGCTATCCAAAACAGTGGACGCAGAACAAAAATTGAGTGGGGGCATCTATATTATTGTAATAAGTCTTGACTATTGCAACTTACAACTTTCATAATAACTTTGCCATTCAAGAAACAAGTTAGAGGTGAGTGAACTAACCTTTGCAATTTTTGAACAAAATGACTTTGAGACGATCGAGATACCACAATATCATAATGTAATATACATATATATATCTTCTAAATAACGATATTATCTCAGAAAGAAGAAAAGTTAGTGCAAGCCATATAAACAAAGTTAATGAAGATAAATTTTAAACGTAGAAAAGGAGTAAGTTTTTAGTACATACACTGCATTTTTCCCACGGCGATTTTTGTCTTATGGAAGCGATCAATGATCACCTCATTAGTGATCGTGTCTAGCATATCATTTTCTCTGAAGCAAATGAGGCTATAGCTCAAAAACTTGTCCCTAATCTTGTTCCTTAAAGCATTCTTCACAGTTTTCATGGTCGAAACATCTCTCAACGATTGCAGAGCAACAGGAAGAATATTGCTAATTTCAAAAGACGATAAACCAAAGGATATGATAGATGCTTCCTTGTATCTACCATCAGTTTAGCTAGATCACCTATATTTTCCAAGATAGCAAATCGTGTATCATGGAGTATATTATCTATGTAGAGCCCAAGTTCATGCTCAAGTGTCACCATATCCTTGTGATTGAAGTCATCAGGATAAAATCCCGATTTCCTCATCTTTGATTGGGATGATAATATGCCATTCTCTTTCTTTTAACTGGATCCCGAGGAAGCTTGTCTAAATCAATTAATTGAGGCACTACAGAAATTTCTCTCAATGTAGGTTTTGATGTATTTGCACTTGAACTCCCTACAATGGTGTTGATAGCTGTTGATTTTCTTATCAAAAAATTGTCCATTATCTTCCCCTACCAAATCATAGATGGTGTATTATAATGGTGAAATTATAATGATGGTGTATTATCAACTTGATGAATGATGATTGATGACTATACCAAATCCCGGGCGGCGGGCGCTCATCCAATCCTTGGCACTTTGGCAGACCTCCACTCCCCTTCTCTTCCTGTCGATTCCCCCTCTTCTGGCCAGACAGGCCAGTGCGCCCTCTCCCTCCACGCCGGGCGACGCCGCCGCCCTGGCTCCCACCGCTCCTTGCCGGCGCCGCTCCCCTCTTCCCCGAACCGACCGACACGGTGACGCTGCCTCCCTCCGCTCCCGAGTCCCGACTGGCGCCGCCTCCCCTCTTCCGGCCGAGCGCGGCCGCCGCCGTCGCCCTGGCTCCCAGCGACACGCCGACACCGCCTCCCTCTCCCTCCACGCCGGCAGGCGCGCTGCCACGGCTCGTCGCGGTTGTGCCTCGTGACTCCCACCGCTCGCGGCGACGCGCTCCCCTCTTCCCGAACCGGTCGGCGCGCCCGGCCGCCTCCCTCCACAGCTCCGCTCCCGACTGGCGCCGCCTCCCCTCTTCCCCGAGCGCGGCCGACGCCGTCGCCCTGGCTCTCGAGTCCGACGAAACCGCCTCCCTCCACGGTCGTGTGATCATGCGCCCGTGTGATTTCGCATTTTATTTGGGGAGCCTGGGATTTGGGGAGGAGAAGATTGAAGACGCGGTCGTGTGATGCGTCCGACGTGGGAGGCTTGCGATGGAAGGGAGAGGAGAAAGCGAGGAGTGGGGGCCATACTTCAGATTTGACTGGGGGCCCACATGTCATAGGCTTGAGGGGTATAACTAAAAGTAAAAATTGACTGGGGGCCGAGGCCCCCACTCAGTACACGCTAAGTCCGCCCCTGCATCTGTGCCTTCGAAAAGGAAACAAAAAATGGTTGTGTCCATCTTGAACTTTCACGTACTAGTACTGTGTCTATCTAGATGAATGATCACACATTAACAGATGTTTTTTCTATATACAAATGGTCAGAATCAAGGTAAAAACTATTGGAAGATTTGATATTTGAACCTGCTATAGTTAGAATCCTATAGATAGAAGGATTAGATTGTAGCTATCCGTAATTGGTTGTTACTATTTACAGCATGTAATCTCCTACCTGTATACGCCACGGTGAGGGCTTTTCTCACCTTATTTAACACGTAGTCGCGACCTCCAAAGAGGTTGAAACGCTTCACAAAGTGTGAAATCCTTCATGGTAGATTTAGTTAATCAAGAATTATGAAATTTGTTCAGGATTGTAGGGGTAAAAAAAAAGAAGCGGATGACTGTGTTCTAGGATCCTACGTACCTACTAGGAGACTGTATACGTTGTGGAAGGCTCAGGTGCTCACTAGACACCCCCTTTAAAGGTTATATTGCGATTATTACGGCTTTTAGATATATATTTCCAATTTTTTGCGCTTTTCTCTAATCTTAGATGTTCGTTTATAAATGTCCATCCATTGATTTCTAACCAGGTTAAGAAAAACATCAATCAAGAACGTAAATAATGTCATATTGCAGCTAGCGGACAAGCTGAACTTACTTATTATTTGGATACCCCAAGATATCACATTAATCCGAACAATTAAACCGATTGATCGACACATGGATATTGCGCGACTAAATGCTGTAAATTTCTTCGATCCGATAATAAATAGCTGCCATTTTATCCACGAGATCATACGTTGCAACGACCCGGTTGATCACCGGTTGCATTCAGTGACGCGCGTACGTTCACACAAAATACGCAAGCCAGGACACAATGGCCGTTTACAGAAAACAGTAACAGGAAAGACCGATCGACTTTGTAAACCATCCATCTGGGAGAGGCCGAAACTTTGTTCATTGGCTGGATTAATTATGTCCTTTTATTGCAAATGCGTTAAGTTTATCGCGGTAGCTTGGCTGTGGCTAGATACAATCGCAATCCAAGCGTAAGTCGCGACGTCACGCATTCTTACGATGATCTTGCAATCAGACGCTTGCATTTGTGAATGTCTAACTAATGGTAAGTTTGTTTGGGAATTTCTGCCGATTTACGGGGTTCTAATATGTACGAATTACGATCATTCGTTCGGCAATTAAAAAAAAATCTCAAGTTAAACTGAATTTGATAAACCCCTGCAAGTTATTTTCTAGTATTTTCACGCTGGCGAATACCAAACGCCGGCAATGTGCGATTTTTTTTAGATCAAAAGGGCATCAGACATGCCCCAGTTCCATTGAAAGAAACCCAAGGTTCAAATCGATTAACGAGCAAAAGCACATTTCACATGACCCATTCACAGAACTCCCCTACAGGGAACAAAAGCACACTCAGAAAGCAGAAAAAGAGCACTGAAAACTTCTATCATTGCTTATTCGTCAAAAAAAAAACTGAAAGGAGCATCAGATTGCGTCAGGAAACTTGTCATCAACACTGTCAAGAATTTCATCTCCTTTCAGTTTGTTCATTCGCTTATCACGTCCAGCAAGAAAGGAGCTCGAATTTTGGCATCCAACCAATCGCAAAACTGTGTCATACGCAGCATCATCCCTTCTTTGAAGATCGGGTTCCAGTTCCTTAGAGTGAAAAGATTCTTTCGCTAGATAGTTTTCATGCTCACCCAAATCTGAGAATGGAAAATCAAGTTATTTCTAGTATAACATATACTCCAAAGTGTAGCTGAAACGACAGTGTTTAGAACCATATTTTTCTTATTGCTCAGCCAATAACGAGCTATTGATTCATAGTCATAACCAATTGAAACACCAAAAAAATCTCCAATGATGTTCCAAGTATTTCTAGCCACAATACAGTCAAAAAACAGATGATTGTGGTTTCAAAGATCACTACAAAAGCTCAGGCAATGTGCGATTGAAATAAAAAACTAGTGGTTATTTTAAAATGAGGAAAACTTATAAAGAAATGGTAGAAAATAGCTTTTAGAAATATTTATCGCAATCGCTTTGACGTGTCAAGGTCTTATTCATTCTCGTTTATAATCGATAAAAAGGGGAAAGAACACGGCCGGTTTGATACCAAAAGCTATCCAAAAACACTGCACACCCCTTTTATGTAGCATCGTTCACAACAACACTAACACAGCTGGCCGGTAATTAAGGTATCAAAAGCTATCCAAAAACACTGCACACCCCTTTTATGTAGCATCGTTCACAACAACACTAACACAGCTGGCCGGTAATTAAGGTATCAAAAGCTATCCAAAAACACTGCACACCCCTTTTATGTAGCATCGTTCACAACAACACTAACACGGTGGCCGGTAATTAAGGTATCAAAAGCTATCCAAAGCAGTGGACGCAGAACAAAAATTGAGTGGGGGCATCTATATTATTGTAATAAGTAATGCGACTATTGCAACTTACAACTTTCATAATAACTTTGCCATTCAAGTAAAACAAGTTAGATTTGAGTGAACTAACCTTTGCAATTTTTGAACAAAATGACTTTGAGACGATCGAGATACCACAATATCATAATGTAATATACATATATATATCTTCTAAATAACGATATTATCTCAGAAGAAGAAAAGTTAGTGCAAGCCATATAAACAAAGTTAATGAAGATAAATTTTAAGCGTAGAAAAGGAGTAAGTTTTTAGTACATACCTTGCATTTTTCCCACGATTTATTTTTGTCTTATGGAAGCGATCAATGATCACCTCATTAGTGATCGTGTCTAGCATATCATTTTCTCTGAAGCAAATGAGGCTATAGCTCAAAAACTTGTCCCTAATCTTGTTCCTTAAAGCATTCTTCCACAGTTTTCATGGTCGAAACATCTCTCAACGATTGCTTGAGCAACAGGAAGAATGACTGCTAATTTCAAAAGACGATAAACCAAAGGATATGATAGATGCTTCCTTGTATCTACCATCAGTTTAGCTAGATCACCTATATTTTCCAAGATAGCAAATCGTGTATCATGGAGTATATTATCTATGTAGAGCCCAAGTTCATGCTCAAGTGTCACCATATCCTTGTGATTGAAGTCATCAGGATAAAATCCCGATTTCCTCATCTTTGATTGGGATGATAATATGCCATTCTCTTTCTTTTAACTGGATCCCGAGGAAGCTTGTCTAAATCAATTAATTGAGGCACTACAGAAATTTCTCTCAATGTAGGTTTTGATGTATTTGCACTTGAACTCCCTACAATGGTGTTGATAGCTGTTGATTTTCTTATCAAAAAATTGTCCATTATCTTCCCCTACCAAATCATAGATGGTGTATTATAATGGTGAAATTATAATGATGGTGTATTATCAACTTGATGAATGATGATTGATGACTATACCAAATCCCGGGCGGCGGGCGCTCATCCAATCCTTGGCACTTTGGCAGACCTCCACTCCCCTTCTCTTCCTGTCGATTCCCCCTCTTCTGGCCAGACAGGCGGTCGCCTCTCCCTCCACGCCGGGCGACGCCGCCGCCCTGGCTCCCACCGCTCCTTGCCGGCGCCGCTCCCCTCTTCCCCGAACCGACCGACACGGTGACGCTGCCTCCCTCCGCTCCCGAGTCCCGACTGGCGCCGCCTCCCCTCTTCCGGCCGAGCGCTGCCGCTGCCGCTCTCGGCTCCCAGCCGACACGCCGACACCGCCTCCTCTCCCTCCACGCCGGCGGCGCCGCTGCTGGCTCGTGCGGTTGTGCCTCGTGACTCCCACCGCTCGCGGCCGACGCCGCTCCCCTCTTCCCCGAACCGGTCGACGCCGCCAGCCGCCTCCCTCCACAGCTCCGCTCCCGACTGGCGCCGCCTCCCCTCTTCCCCGAGCGCGGCCGACGCCGTCGCCCTGGCTCTCGAGTCCGACGAAACCGCCTCCCTCCACGGTCGTGTGATCATGCGCCCGTGTGATTTCGCATTTTCGCTGGGAGCCTGGGATTTGGGGAGGGGAGAAGATTGAAGACGCGGTCGTGTGATGCGTCCGACGTGGGAGGCTTGCGATGGAAGGGAGAGGAGAAAACAGGGGGAGTGGGGGCCATACTTCAGATTTGACTGGGGGCCCACATGTCATAGGCTTGAGGGGTATAACTAAAAGTAAAAATTGACTGGGGGCCGAGGCCCCCACTCAGTACACGCTAAGTCCGCCCCTGCATCTGTGCCTTCGAAAAGGAAACAAAAAATGGTTGTGTCCATCTTGAACTTTCACGTACTAATCTTTGTGTCTATCTAGATGAATGATCACACATTAACAGATGTTTTTTCTATATACAAATGGTCAGAATCAAGGTAAAAACTATTGGAAGATTTGATATTTGAACCTGCTATAGTTAGAATCCTATAGATAGAAGGATTAGATTGTAGCTATCCGTAATTGGTTGTTACTATTTCTGACATGTAATCTCCTACCTGTATACGCCACGGTGAGGGCTTTTCTCACCTTATTTAACACGTAGTCGCGACCTCCAAAGAGGTTGAAACGCTTCTGCCAAAGCTGTGAAATCCTTCATGGTAGATTTAGTTAATCAAGAATTATGAAATTTGTTCAGGATTGTAGGGGTAAAAAAAAAGAAGCGGATGACTGTGTTCTAGGATCCTACGTACCTACTAGGAGACTGTATACGTTGTGGAAGGCTCAGGTGCTCCCTAGACACCCCCTTTAAAGGTTATATTGCAGTTATTCTGGCTTTTAGATATATATTTCCAATTTTTTTTTGCAGTTTTTCTCTAATCTTAGATGTTCGTTTATAAATGTCCATCCATTGATTTCTAACCAGGTTAAGAAAAACATCAATCAAGAACGTAAATAATGTCATATTGCAGCTAGCGGACAAGCTGAA
The DNA here is from genome assembly GCA_036346355.1 of Rhipidocladum racemiflorum. NCBI lineage: Eukaryota > Viridiplantae > Streptophyta > Magnoliopsida > Poales > Poaceae > Rhipidocladum > Rhipidocladum racemiflorum. The sequence goes on from CM070584.1 coordinate 54,952,143, forward strand.
CTTACTTATTATTTGGATACCCCAAGATATCACATTAATCCGAACAATTAAACCGATTGATCGACACATGGATATTCTTGCGCGACTAAATTCTGTAAATTACGTAGATCCCAAAATAAATAGATGCCATTTAATCCTGAGATCAAACGTTGAAACGACCGGTTGATCACGGTTGCATTCGATGGCCGGCGTACGTTCACACAAAATACGCAAGCCAGGACACAATGGCCGTTTACAGAAAACAGTAACAGGAAAGACCGATCGACTTTGTAAACCATCCATCTGGGAGAGGCCGAAACTTTGTTCATTGGCTGGATTAATTATGTCCTTTTATTGCAAATGCGTTAAGTTTATCGCGGTAGCTTGGCTGTGGCTAGATACAATCGCAATCCAACTGGTAAGCTGGCAGACGTACGTACCCTTCTGATGATCTTGCAACTGTACGCTTGCATTTGTGAATGTCTAACTAATGGTAAGTTTGTTTGGGAATTTCTGCGATTTACGGGTTCTAATATGCAATTACGATCATTCGTTCGGCAATTAAAAAAATCTCAAGTTAAACTGAATTTGATAAACCCTGCAAGTTATTTTCTAGTATTTTCCATTGGCGAATACCAAACGCCGGCAATGTGCGATTTTTTTTAGATCAAAAGGGCATCAGACATGCCCCAGTTCCATTGAAAGAAACCCAAGGTTCAAATCAGTTAACAGAGCAAAAGCACATTTCACATGACCCATTCACAGAACTCCCCTACAGGGAACAAAAGCACACTCAGAAAGCAGAAAAAGAGCACTGAAAACTTCTATCATTGCTTATTCGTCAAAAAAAAAAAAACTGAAAGGAGCATCAGATTGCGTCAGGAAACTTGTCATCAACACTGTCAAGAATTTCATCTCCTTTCAGTTTGTTCATTCGCTTATCACGTCCAGCAAGAAAGGAGCTCGAATTTTGGCATCCAACCAATCGCAAAACTGTGTCATACGCAGCATCATCCCTTCTTTGAAGATCGGGTTCCAGTTCCTTAGAGTGAAAAGATTCTTTCGCTAGATAGTTTTCATGCTCACCCAAATCTGAGAATGGAAAATCAAGTTATTTCTAGTATAACATATACTCCAAAGTGTAGCTGAAGCAGCGGTGTTTAGAACCATATTTTTCTTATTGCTCACCAATAACGAGCTATTGATTCATAGTCATAACCAATTGAAACACCAAAAAATCTCCAATGATGTTCCAAGTATTTCTAGCCACAATACAGTCAAAAAAGCAGATGATTGAGTTTTAAAGATCACTACAAAAGCTCCGGCAATGTGCGATTGAAATAAAAAAACTAGTGGTTATTTTAAAATGAGGGAAAACTTATAAAGAAATGGTAGAAAATAGCTTTTAGAAATATTTATCGCAATCGCTTTGACGTGTCAAGGTCTTATTCATTCTCGTTTATAATCGATAAAAGGGGAAAGAACACGGCCGGTTTGATACCAAAAGCTATCCAAAAACACTGCACACCCCTTTTATGTAGCATCGTTCACAACAACACTAACACAGCTGGCCGGTAATTAATGTATCAAAAGCTATCCAAAAACCGCACACCCCTTTTATGTAGCATCGTTCACAACAACACTAACACAGTGGCGGTAATTAAGGTATCAAAAGCTATCCAAAAACACCGCACACCCCTTTTATGTAGCATCGTTCACAACAACACTAACACAGCTGGCCGGTAATTAAGGTATCAAAAGCTATCCAAAACAGGGACGCAGAACAAAAATTGAGTGGGGGCATCTATATTATTGTAATAAGTAATCTTGACTATTGCAACTTACAACTTTCATAATAACTTTGCCATTCAAGAAACAAGTTAGAGGTCGAGTGAACTAACCTTTGCAATTTTTGAACAAAATGACTTTGAGACGATCGAGATACCACAATATCATAATGTAATATACATATATATATCTTCTAAATAACGATATTATTCAGAAGAAGAAAAGTTAGTGCAAGCCATATAAACAAAGTTAATGAAGATAAATTTTAAGCGTAGAAAAGGAGTAAGTTTTTAGTACATACCTCGCATTTTTCCCACGACGATTTTTGTCTTATGGAAGCGATCAATGATCACCTCATTAGTGATCGTGTCTAGCATATCATTTTCTCTGAAGCAAATGAGGCTATAGCTCAAAAACTTGTCCCTAATCTTGTTCCTTAAAGCATTCTTCACAGTTTTCATGGTCGAAACATCTCTCAACGATTGCGAGCAACAGGAAGAATGACTGCTAATTTCAAAAGACGATAAACCAAAGGATATGATAGATGCTTCCTTGTATCTACCATCAGTTTAGCTAGATCACCTATATTTTCCAAGATAGCAAATCGTGTATCATGGAGTATATTATCTATGTAGAGCCCAAGTTCATGCTCAAGTGTCACCATATCCTTGTGATTGAAGTCATCAGGATAAAATCCCGATTTCCTCATGCTGATTGGGATGATAATATGCCATTCTCTTTCTTTTAACTGGATCCCGAGGAAGCTTGTCTAAATCAATTAATTGAGGCACTACAGAAATTTCTCTCAATGTAGGTTTTGATGTATTTGCACTTGAACTCCCTACAATGGTGTTGATATTGTTGATTTTCTTATCAAAAATTGTCCATTATCTTCCCCTACCAAATCATAGATGGTGTATTATAATGGTGAAATTATAATGATGGTGTATTATCAACTTGATGAATGATGATTGATGACTATACCAAATCCCGGGCGGCGGGCGCTCATCCAATCCTTGGCACTTTGGCAGACCTCCACTCCCCTTCTCTTCTGTCGATTCCCTCTTACGGCCGTGACAGGCGGTCGCCCTCTCCCTCCACGCAGCGACGCGCCGCCTGGCTCCCACCGCTCCTTGCCGGCGCCGCTCCCCTCTTCCCGAACTGACCGACACGGTGGCTGCCTCCCTCCGCTCCCGAGTCCCGACCGGCGCCGCCTCCCTCTTCCGGCCGAAGCCGGGCCGCCGTCGCTGGCTCCCGGGCCGACACGCCGACACCGCCTCCCTCTCCCTCCACGCCGAGGCGCCGCTGCCCTGGCTCGTGCGGTTGTGCCTCGTGACTCCACCGCTCGCGGCCGACGCTCCCCTCTTCCCCGAACCGGTCGACGCCGCCAGCCGCCTCCCTCCACAGCTCCGCTCCCGACTGGCGCCGCCTCCCCTCTTCCCCGAGCGCGGCCGACGCCGTCGCCCTGGCTCTCGAGTCCGACGAAACCGCCTCCCTCCACGGTCGTGTGATCATGCGCCCGTGTGATTTCGCATTTTCGCTGGGAGCCTGGGATTTGGGGAGGGGAGAAGATTGAAGACGCGGTCGTGTGATGCGTCCGACGTGGGAGGCTTGCGATGGAAGGGAGAGGAGAAAACAGGGGGAGTGGGGGCCATACTTCAGATTTGACTGGGGGCCCACATGTCATAGGCTTGAGGGGTATAACTAAAAGTAAAAATTGACTGGGGGCCGAGGCCCCCACTCAGTACACGCTAAGTCCGCCCCTGCATCTGTGCCTTCGAAAAGGAAACAAAAAATGGTTGTGTCCATCTTGAACTTTCACGTACTAGTACTGTGTCTATCTAGATGAATGATCACACATTAACAGATGTTTTTTCTATATACAAATGGTCAGAATCAAGGTAAAAACTATTGGAAGATTTGATATTTGAACCTGCTATAGTTAGAATCCTATAGATAGAAGGATTAGATTGTAGCTATCCGTAATTGGTTGTTACTATTTACAGCATGTAATCTCCTACCTGTATACGCCACGGTGAGGGCTTTTCTCACCTTATTTAACACGTAGTCGCGACCTCCAAAGAGGTTGAAACGCTTCTGCCAAAGCTGTGAAATCCTTCATGGTAGATTTAGTTAATCAAGAATTATGAAATTTGTTCAGGATTGTAGGGGTAAAAAAAAAGAAGCGGATGACTGTGTTCTAGGATCCTACGTACCTACTAGGAGACTGTATACGTTGTGGAAGGCTCAGGTGCTCCCTAGACACCCCCTTTAAAGGTTATATTGCAGTTATTCTGGCTTTTAGATATATATTTCCAATTTTTTTTTGCAGTTTTTCTCTAATCTTAGATGTTCGTTTATAAATGTCCATCCATTGATTTCTAACCAGGTTAAGAAAAACATCAATCAAGAACGTAAATAATGTCATATTGCAGCTAGCGGACAAGCTGAACTTACTTATTATTTGGATACCCCAAGATATCACATTAATCCGAACAATTAAACCGATTGATCGACACATGGATATTGCGCGACTAAATCTTTGTAAATTTCTTCGATCCGATAATAAATAGCTGCCATTTTATCCTGAGATCATACGTTGCAACGACCCGGTTGATCACCGGTTGCATTCAGTGACGCGCGTACGTTCACACAAAATACGCAAGCCAGGACACAATGGCCGTTTACAGAAAACAGTAACAGGAAAGACCGATCGACTTTGTAAACCATCCATCTGGGAGAGGCCGAAACTTTGTTCATTGGCTGGATTAATTATGTCCTTTTATTGCAAATGCGTTAAGTTTATCGCGGTAGCTTGGCTGTGGCTAGATACAATCGCAATCCAACTGGTAAGCTGGCAGACGTACGTACCCTTCTGATGATCTTGCAACTGTACGCTTGCATTTGTGAATGTCTAACTAATGGTAAGTTTGTTTGGGAATTTCTGCCGATTTACGGGGTTCTAATATGTACGAATTACGATCATTCGTTCGGCAATTAAAAAAAAATCTCAAGTTAAACTGAATTTGATAAACCCCTGCAAGTTATTTTCTAGTATTTTCACGCTGGCGAATACCAAACGCCAAGCAATGTGCGATTTTTTAGATCAAAAGGGCATCGACATGCCGATTCCATTGAAAGAAACCCAAGGTTCAAATCGATTAACAGAGCAAAAGCACATTTCACATGACCCATTCACAGAACTCCCCTACAGGGAACAAAAGCACACTCAGAAAGCAGAAAAAGAGCACAGAAAACTTCTATCATTGCTTATTCGTCAAAAAAAAAAACTGAAAGGAGCATCAGATTGCGTCAGGAAACTTGTCATCAACACTGTCAAGAATTTCATCTCCTTTCAGTTTGTTCATTCGCTTATCACGTCCCAGCAAGAAAGGAGCTCGAATTTTGGCATCCAACCAATCGCAAAACTGTGTCATACGCGACATCATCCCTTCTTTGAAGATCGGGTTCCAGTTCCTTAGAGTGAAAAGATTCTTTCGCTAGATAGTTTTCATGCTCACCCAAATCTGAGAATGGAAAATCAAGTTATTTCTAGTATAACATATACTCCAAAGTGTAGCTGAAGCAGCGGTGTTTAGAACCATATTTTTCTTATTGCTCAGCCAATAACGAGCTATTGATTCATAGTCATAACCAATTGAAACACCAAAAAATCTCCAATGATGTTCCAAGTATTTCTAGCCACAATCTGAGTCAAAAAAGCAGGATGATTGACAGTTGACATCACTACAAAAGCTCAGTAATGTGCGATTGAAATAAAAAACTAGTGGTTATTTTAAAATGAGGGAAAACTTATAAAGAAATGGTAGAAAATAGCTTTTAGAAATATTTATCGCAATCGCTTTGACGTGTCAAGGTCTTATTCATTCTCGTTTATAATCGATAAAAGGGGAAAGAACACGGCCGGTTTGATACCAAAAGCTATCCAAAAACACTGCACACCCCTTTTATGTAGCATCGTTCACAACAACACTAACACAGCTGGCCGGTAATTAAGGTATCAAAAGCTATCCAAAAACACTGCACACCCCTTTTATGTAGCATCGTTCACAACAACACTAACACAGCTGGCCGGTAATTAAGGTATCAAAAGCTATCCAAAAACACTGCACACCCCTTTTATGTAGCATCGTTCACAACAACACTAACACAGCTGGCCGGTAATTAAGGTATCAAAAGCTATCCAAAACAGGGGCGGACGCAGAACAAAAATTGAGTGGGGGCATCTATATTATTGTAATAAGTACTGACTATTGCAACTTACAACTTTCATAATAACTTTGCCATTCAGTAAAACAAGTTAGAGGTCGAGTGAACTAACCTTTGCAATTTTTGAACAAAATGACTTTGAGACGATCGAGATACCACAATATCATAATGTAATATACATATATATATCTTCTAAATAACGATATTATCTCAGAAGAAGAAAAGTTAGTGCAAGCCATATAAACAAAGTTAATGAAGATAAATTTTAAACGTAGAAAAGGAGTAAGTTTTTAGTACATACCTTTGCATTTTTCCCACGATTTATTTTTTGTCTTATGGAAACGATCAATGATCACCTCATTAGTGATCGTGTCTAGCATATCATTTTCTCTGAAGCAAATGAGGCTATAGCTCAAAAACTTGTCCCTAATCTTGTTCCTTAAAGCATTCTTCACAGTTTTCATGGTCGAAACATCTCTCAACAATTGCTGAGCAACAGGAAGAATATTTGCTAATTTCAAAAGACGATAAACCAAAGGATATGATAGATGCTTCCTTGTATCTACCATCAGTTTAGCTAGATCACCTATATTTTCCAAGATAGCAAATCGTGTATCATGGAGTATATTATCTATGTAGAGCCCAAGTTCATGCTCAAGTGTCACCATATCCTTGTGATTGAAGTCATCAGGATAAAATCCCGATTTCCTCATGCTGATTGGGATGATAATATGCCATTCTCTTTCTTTTAACTGGATCCCGAGGAAGCTTGTCTAAATCAATTAATTGAGGCACTACAGAAATTTCTCTCAATGTAGGTTTTGATGTATTTGCACTTGAACTCCCTACAATGGTGTTGATAGTCATGATTTTCTTATCAAAAAATTGTCCATTATCTTCCCCTACCAAATCATAGATGGTGTATTATAATGGTGAAATTATAATGATGGTGTATTATCAACTTGATGAATGATGATTGATGACTATACCAAATCCCGGGCGGCGGGCGCTCATCCAATCCTTGGCACTTTGGCAGACCTCCACTCCCCTTCTCTTCCTGTCGATTCCCCCTCTTCTGGCCAGACAGGCCAGTGCGCCCTCTCCCTCCACGCCGGGCGACGCCGCCGCCCTGGCTCCCACCGCTCCTTGCCGGCGCCGCTCCCCTCTTCCCCGAACCGACCGACACGGTGACGCTGCCTCCCTCCGCTCGAGTCCCGGCGCGCGCCTCCTCTTCCGGCGGCGCGGCCGCCGCCGTCGCCCTGGCTCCCAGCGACACGCCGACACCGCCTCCCTCTCCCTCCACGCCGGGCGACGCCGCTGCCCTGGCTCGTGCGGTTGTGCCTCGTGACTCCCACCGCTCGCGGCCGACGCCGCTCCCCTCTTCCCCGAACCGGTCGACGCCGCCAGCCGCCTCCCTCCACAGCTCCGCTCCCGACTGGCGCCGCCTCCCCTCTTCCCCGAGCGCGGCCGACGCCGTCGCCCTGGCTCTCGAGTCCGACGAAACCGCCTCCCTCCACGGTCGTGTGATCATGCGCCCGTGTGATTTAGCATTTTTTGGGAGCCTGGGATTTGGGGAGGGGAGAAGATTGAAGACGCGGTCGTGTGATGCGTCCGACGTGGGAGGCTTGCGATGGAAGGGAGAGGAGAAAACAGGGGGAGTGGGGGCCATACTTCAGATTTGACTGGGGGCCCACATGTCATAGGCTTGAGGGGTATAACTAAAAGTAAAAATTGACTGGGGGCCGAGGCCCCCACTCAGTACACGCTAAGTCCGCCCCTGCATCTGTGCCTTCGAAAAGGAAACAAAAAATGGTTGTGTCCATCTTGAACTTTCACGTACTAGTACTGTGTCTATCTAGATGAATGATCACACATTAATGATGTTTTTTCTATATACAAATGGTCAGAATCAAGGTAAAAACTATTGGAAGATTTGATATTTGAACCTGCTATAGTTAGAATCCTATAGATAGAAGGATTAGATTGTAGCTATCCGTAATTGGTTGTTACTATTTACAGCATGTAATCTCCTACCTGTATACGCCACGGTGAGGGCTTTTCTCACCTTATTTAACACGTAGTCGCGACCTCCAAAGAGGTTGAAACGCTTCTGCCAAAGCTGTGAAATCCTTCATGGTAGATTTAGTTAATCAAGAATTATGAAATTTGTTCAGGATTGTAGGGGTAAAAAAAAAGAAGCGGATGACTGTGTTCTAGGATCCTACGCACCTACTAGGAGATCAGATATCGTTGTGGAAGGCTCAGGTGCTCCCTAGACACCCCCTTTAAAGGTTATATTGCAGTTATTCTGGCTTTTAGATATATATTTCCAATTTTTTTTTGCAGTTTTTCTCTAATCTTAGATGTTCGTTTATAAATGTCCATCCATTGATTTCTAACCAGGTTAAGAAAAACATCAATCAAGAACGTAAATAATGTCATATTGCAGCTAGCGGACAAGCTGAACTTACTTATTATTTGGATACCCCAAGATATCACATTAATCCGAACAATTAAACCGATTGATCGACACATGGATATTGCGCGACTAAATCTTTGTAAATTTCTTCGATCCGATAATAAATAGCTGCCATTTTATCCTGAGATCATACGTTGCAACGACCGGTTGATCACGGTTGCATTCGATGGCGCGTACGTTCACACAAAATACGCAAGCCAGGACACAATGGCCGTTTACAGAAAACAGTAACAGGAAAGACCGATCGACTTTGTAAACCATCCATCTGGGAGAGGCCGAAACTTTGTTCATTGGCTGGATTAATTATGTCCTTTTATTGCAAATGCGTTAAGTTTATCGCGGTAGCTTGGTCGTGGCTAGATACAATCGCAATCCAAGCGTAAGCCGCAGACGACGCATTCTTCTCGATGATCTTGCAATCAGACGCTTGCATTTGTGAATGTCTAACTAATGGTAAGTTTGTTTGGGAATTTACGCGATTTACGGGGTTCTAATATGTACGAATTACGATCATTCGTTCGGCAATTAAAAAAAAATCTCAAGTTAAACTGAATTTGATAAACCCCTGCAAGTTATTTTCTAGTATTTTCACGCTGGCGAATACCAAACGCCGGCAATGTGCGATTTTTTTTAGATCAAAAGGGCATCAGACATGCCCAGCCTCCATTGAAAGAAACCCAAGGTTCAAATCGATTAACGAGCAAAAGCACATTTCACATGACCCATTCACAGAACTCCCCTACAGGGAACAAAAGCACACTCAGAAAGCAGAAAAAGAGCACTGAAAACTTCTATCATTGCTTATTCGTCAAAAAAAAAAAAACTGAAAGGAGCATCAGATTGCGTCAGGAAACTTGTCATCAACACTGTCAAGAATTTCATCTCCTTTCAGTTTGTTCATTCGCTTATCACGTCCAGCAAGAAAGGAGCTCGAATTTTGGCATCCAACCAATCGCAAAACTGTGTCATACGCAGCATCATCCCTTCTTTGAAGATCGGGTTCCAGTTCCTTAGAGTGAAAAGATTCTTTCGCTAGATAGTTTTCATGCTCACCCAAATCTGAGAATGGAAAATCAAGTTATTTCTAGTATAACATATACTCCAAAGTGTAGCTGAAACGACAGTGTTTAGAACCATATTTTTCTTATTGCTCAGCCAATAACGAGCTATTGATTCATAGTCATAACCAATTGAAACACCAAAAAAATCTCCAATGATGTTCCAAGTATTTCTAGCCACAATACAGTCAAAAAACAGATGATTGACAGTTTCAGCATCACTACAAAAGCTCCGGCAATGTGCGATTGAAATAAAAAAACTAGTGGTTATTTTAAAATGAGGGAAAACTTATAAAGAAATGGTAGAAAATAGCTTTTAGAAATATTTATCGCAATCGCTTTGACGTGTCAAGGTCTTATTCATTCTCGTTTATAATCGATAAAAAGGGGAAAGAACACGGCCGGTTTGATACCAAAAGCTATCCAAAAACACTGCACACCCCTTTTATGTAGCATCGTTCACAACAACACTAACACAGCTGGCCGGTAATTAAGGTATCAAAAGCTATCCAAAAACACTGCACACCCCTTTTATGTAGCATCGTTCACAACAACACTAACACAGCTGGCCGGTAATTAAGGTATCAAAAGCTATCCAAAAACACTGCACACCCCTTTTATGTAGCATCGTTCACAACAACACTAACACAGCTGGCCGGTAATTAAGGTATCAAAAGCTATCCAAAACAGGGGCGGACGCAGAACAAAAATTGAGTGGGGGCATCTATATTATTGTAATAAGTACTGACTATTGCAACTTACAACTTTCATAATAACTTTGCCATTCAAGAAACAAGTTAGAGGTCGAGTGAACTAACCTTTGCAATTTTTGAACAAAATGACTTTGAGACGATCGAGATACCACAATATCATAATGTAATATACATATATATATCTTCTAAATAACGATATTATCTGTAAAGAAGAAAAGTTAGTGCAAGCCATATAAACAAAGTTAATGAAGATAAATTTTAAACGTAGAAAAGGAGTAAGTTTTTAGTACATACACTGCATTTTTCCCACGACGATTTTTTGTCTTATGGAAACGATCAATGATCACCTCATTAGTGATCGTGTCTAGCATATCATTTTCTACGAAGCAAATGAGGCTATAGCTCAAAAACTTGTCCCTAATCTTGTTCCTTAAAGCATTCTTCACAGTTTTCATGGTCGAGAAACATCTCTCAACAGTTGCAGTAGCAACAGGAAGAATGACTGCTAATTTCAAAAGACGATAAACCAAAGGATATGATAGATGCTTCCTTGTATCTACCATCAGTTTAGCTAGATCACCTATATTTTCCAAGATAGCAAATCGTGTATCATGGAGTATATTATCTATGTAGAGCCCAAGTTCATGCTCAAGTGTCACCATATCCTTGTGATTGAAGTCATCGTGGATAAAATCCCGATTTCCTCATCTTGATTGGGATGATAATATGCCATTCTCTTTCTTTTAACCGGATCCCGAGGAAGCTTGTCTAAATCAATTAATTGAGGCACTACGAGAAATTTCTCTCAATGTAGGTTTTGATGTATTTGCACTTGAACTCCCTACAATGGTGTTGATAGTCATGATTTTCTTATCAAAAAATTGTCCATTATCTTCCCCTACCAAATCATAGATGGTGTATTATAATGGTGAAATTATAATGATGGTGTATTATCAACTTGATGAATGATGATTGATGACTATACCAAATCCCGGGCGGCGGGCGCTCATCCAATCCTTGGCACTTTGGCAGACCTCCACTCCCCTTCTCTTCCTGTCGATTCCCCCTCTTCTGGCCAGACAGGCCAGTGCGCCCTCTCCCTCCACGCCGGGCGACGCCGCCGCCCTGGCTCCCACCGCTCCTTGCCGGCGCCGCTCCCCTCTTCCCCGAACCGACCGACACGGTGACGCTGCCTCCCTCCGCTCCCGAGTCCCGACTGGCGCCGCCTCCCCTCTTCCGGCCGAGCGCGGCCGCCGCCGTCGCCCTGGCTCCCAGCGACACGCCGACACCGCCTCCCTCTCCCTCCACGCCGGGCGACGCCGCTGCCCTGGCTCGTGCGGTTGTGCCTCGTGACTCCCACCGCTCGCGGCGACGCCGCTCCTCTCTTCCCGAACCGGCCGACGCCGCCACCGCCTCCTCCACAGCCTCGGCCCCGATCGGGCGCCGCCTCCTCTTCCGGCGGCGCCGACGCCGGCCGCTCGGCTCTCGAGTCCGACGAAACCGCCTCCCTCCACGGTCGTGTGATCATGCGCCCGGGGGAGTTCGCCTTTTCGCTGGAGCCTGGGATTTGGGGAGGAGAAGATTGAAGACGCGGTCGTGTGATGCGTCCGACGTGGGAGGCTTGCGATGGAAGGGAGAGGAGAAAACAGGGGAGTGGGGCCATACTTCAGATTTGACTGGGGCCCACATGTCATAGGCTTGAGGGGTATAACTAAAAGTAAAATTGATCGGGGCCGAGGCCCCACTCAAGACACGCTAAGTCCGCCTGCATCTGTGCCTTGAAAAGGAAACAAAAATGGTTGTGTCCATCTTGAACTTTCACGTACTAGTACTGTGTCTATCTAGATGAATGATCACACATTAATGATGTTTTTTCTATATACAAATGGTCGTAATCAAGGTAAAAACTATTGGAAGATTTGATATTTGAACCTGCTTATAGTTAGAATCCTATAGATAGAAGGATTAGATTGTAGCTATCCGTAATTGGTTGTTACTATTTACAAAGATGTAATCTCCTACCAGATACGCCACGGTGAGGGCTTTTCTCACCTTATTTAACACGTAGTCGCGACCTCCAAAGAGGTTGAAACGCTTACGCCAAAGCCGTGAAATCCTTCATGGTAGATTTAGTTAATCAAGAATTATGAAATTTGTTCAGGATTGTAGGGGTAAAAAAAAAGAAGCGGATGACTGTGTTCTAGGATCCTACGTACCTACTAGGAGACTGTATACGTTGTGGAAGGCTCAGGTGCTCCCTAGACACCCCCTTTAAAGGTTATATTGCAGTTATTCTGGCTTTTAGATATATATTTCCAATTTTTTTTTGCAGTTTTTCTCTAATCTTAGATGTTCGTTTATAAATGTCCATCCATTGATTTCTAACCAGGTTAAGAAAAACATCAATCAAGAACGTAAATAATGTCATATTGCAGCTAGCGGACAAGCTGAACTTACTTATTATTTGGATACCCCAAGATATCACATTAATCCGAACAATTAAACCGATTGATCGACACATGGATATTGCGCGACTAAATGCTGTAAATTTCTTCGATCCGATAATAAATAGCTGCCATTTTATCCTGAGATCATACGTTGCAACGACCCGGTTGATCACCGGTTGCATTCAGTGACGCGCGTACGTTCACACAAAATACGCAAGCCAGGACACAATGGCCGTTTACAGAAAACAGTAACAGGAAAGACCGATCGACTTTGTAAACCATCCATCTGGGAGAGGCCGAAACTTTGTTCATTGGCTGGATTAATTATGTCCTTTTATTGCAAATGCGTTAAGTTTATCGCGGTAGCTTGGCTGTGGCTAGATACAATCGCAATCCAACTGGTAAGCTGGCAGACGTACGTACCCTTCTGATGATCTTGCAACTGTACGCTTGCATTTGTGAATGTCTAACTAATGGTAAGTTTGTTTGGGAATTTCTGCCGATTTACGGGGTTCTAATATGTACGAATTACGATCATTCGTTCGGCAATTAAAAAAAAATCTCAAGTTAAACTGAATTTGATAAACCCCTGCAAGTTATTTTCTAGTATTTTCACGCTGGCGAATACCAAACGCCGGCAATGTGCGATTTTTTTTAGATCAAAAGGGCATCGACATGCCCTGATTCCATTGAAAGAAACCCAAGGTTCAAATCGATTAACAGAGCAAAAGCACATTTCACATTACCCATTCACAGAACTCCCCTACAGGGAACAAAAGCACACTCAGAAAGCAGAAAAAGAGCACAGAAAACTTCTATCATTGCTTATTCGTCAAAAAAAACTGAAAGGAGCATCGACAAGGCCAGAAACTTGTCATCAACACCGCCAAGAATTTCATCTCCTTTCAGTTTGTTCATTCGCTTATCACGTCCAGCAAGAAAGGAGCTCGAATTTTGGCATCCAACCAATCGCAAAACTGTGTCATACGCAGCATCATCCCTTCTTTGAAGATCGGGTTCCAGTTCCTTAGAGTGAAAAGATTCTTTCGCTAGATAGTTTTCATGCTCACCCAAATCTGAGAATGGAAAATCAAGTTATTTCTAGTATAACATATACTCCAAAGTGTAGCTGAAACGATGTTGTTTAGAACCATATTTTTCTTATTGCTCAGCCAATAACGAGCTATTGATTCATAGTCATGACCAATTGAAACACCAAAAAAATCTCCAATGATGTTCCAAGTATTTCTAGCCACAATACAGTCAAAAAACAGATGATTGACAGCCAAAGATCACTACAAAAGCTCCTAAGCAATGTGCGATTGAAATAAAAACTAGTGGTTATATTAAAATGAGGGAAAACTTATAAAGAAATGGTAGAAAATAGCTTTTAGAAATATTTATCGCAATCGCTTTGACGTGTCAAGGTCTTATTCATTCTCGTTTATAATCGATAAAAAGGGGAAAGAACACGGCCGGTTTGATACCAAAAGCTATCCAAAAACACTGCACACCCCTTTTATGTAGCATCGTTCACAACAACACTAACACAGCTGGCCGGTAATTAAGGTATCAAAAGCTATCCAAAAACACTGCACACCCATTAAATATAGAATCGTTCACAAAAACACTAACACACCGGCCGGTAATTAAGGTATCAAAAGCTATCCAAAACATCGCACACCCCTTTTATGTAGCATCGTTCACAACAACACTAACACAGCTGGCCGGTAATTAAGGTATCAAAAGCTATCCAAAACAGGGGCGGACGCAGAACAAAAATTGAGTGGGGGCATCTATATTATTGTAATAAGTACTGACTATTGCAACTTACAACTTTCATAATAACTTTGCCATTCAGTAAAACAAGTTAGAGGCTGAGTGAACTAACCTTTGCAATTTTTGAACAAAATGACTTTGAGACGATCGAGATACCACAATATCATAATGTAATATACATATATATATCTTCTAAATAACGATATTATCTGTAAAGAAGAAAAGTTAGTGCAAGCCATATAAACAAAGTTAATGAAGATAAATTTTAAACGTAGAAAAGGAGTAAGTTTTTAGTACATACACTGCATTTTTCCCACGACGATTTTTTGTCTTATGGAAACGATCAATGATCACCTCATTAGTGATCGTGTCTAGCATATCATTTTCTACGAAGCAAATGAGGCTATAGCTCAAAAACTTGTCCCTAATCTTGTTCCTTAAAGCATTCTTCACAGTTTTCATGGTCGAGAAACATCTCTCAACAGTTGCAGTAGCAACAGGAAGAATGACTGCTAATTTCAAAAGACGATAAACCAAAGGATATGATAGATGCTTCCTTGTATCTACCATC
Source organism: Rhipidocladum racemiflorum (assembly GCA_036346355.1). Lineage (NCBI taxonomy): Eukaryota > Viridiplantae > Streptophyta > Magnoliopsida > Poales > Poaceae > Rhipidocladum > Rhipidocladum racemiflorum. The sequence goes on from CM070584.1 coordinate 54,967,187, forward strand.
AGTTTAGCTAGATCACCTATATTTTCCAAGATAGCAAATCGTGTATCATGGAGTATATTATCTATGTAGAGCCCAAGTTCATGCTCAAGTGTCACCATATCCTTGTGATTGAAGTCATCAGGATAAAATCCCGATTTCCTCATGCTGATTGGGATGATAATATGCCATTCTCTTTCTTTTAATCGATCCCGAGGAAGCTTGTCTAAATCAATTAATTGAGGCACTACGTAAATTTCTCTCAATGTAGGTTTTGATGTATTTGCACTTGAACTCCCTACAATGGTGTTGATAGCTGTTGATTTTCTTATCAAAAATTGTCCATTATCTTCCCTACCAAATCATAGATGGTGTATTATAATGGTGAAATTATAATGATGGTGTATTATCAACTTGATGAATGATGATTGATGACTATACCAAATCCCGGCGGGCGCTCATCCAATCCTTGGCACTTTGGCGCACCTCCACTCCTTCTCTTCCTCGTCGATTCCCTCTTCGCCGAGGCCGCTGGCGCCTCTCCTCCACGGGCGACGCCGCCGCCTGCTCCCACCGCTCCTTGCCGGCGCCGCCCCTCTTCCTCGAACCGACCGACACGGTGACGCCGCCTCCTCCGCCTCGAAGTCCCGACCGGGCGCCGCCTCCTCTTCCGGCCGAAGCGCCGCTTGCCGCTTCGCTCCTGGGCCGACACGCCGACACCGCCTCCTCTCCCTCCACGCCGGCGACGCCACGCTCGCTCAGGCGGTTGTGCCTCGTGGATTCACCGCTCGCGCCGACGACGCCGCTCCTCTTCCCGAACCGGCCGACGCCGCCACCGCCTCTCCACAGCCTCCGCTCCCGTGGCGCCGCCTCTCTTCCTCGAGCGGCCGACGCTGCCGCTCGGCTCTCGAGTCCGACGAAACCGCCTCCTCCACGGCCGTGTGATCATGCGCCTGTGTGATTTCGCATTTTCGGGAGCCTGGGATTTGGGGAGGAGAAGATTGAAGACGCGGGTCGTGTGATGCGTCCGACGTGGGAGGCTTGGCGATGGAAGGGAGAGGAGAAAACAGGGGAGTGGGGCCATACTTCAGATTTGACTGGGGCCCACATGTCATAGGCTTGAGGGGTATAACTAAAAGTAAAATTGATCGGGGCCGAGGCCCCACTCAAGACACGCTAAGTCCGCCTTGATCTCAGTGCCTTAAAAGGAAACAAAAAATGGTTGTGTCCATCTTGAACTTTCACGCACTTACTAATACTGTGTCTATCTAGATGAATGATCACACATTAACAGATGTTTTTTCTATATACAAATGGTCGTAATCAAGGTAAAACTATTGGAAGATTTGATATTTGAACCTGCTATAGTTAGAATCCTATAGATAGAAGGATTAGATTGTAGCTATCCGTAATTGGTTGTTACTATTTACAGCATGTAATCTCCTACCTGTATACGCCACGGTGAGGGCTTTTCTCACCTTATTTGACACGTAGTCGCGACCTCCAAAGAGGTTGAAACGCTTCTGCCAAAGCTGTGAAATCCTTCATGGTAGATTTAGTTAATCAAGAATTATGAAATTTGTTCAGGATTGTAGGGGTAAAAAGAAGCGGATGATCGTGTTCTAGGATCCTACGCACCTACTAGGAGATCAGATAATGCTAGGAAGGCTCAGGTGCTCCCTAGACACCCCCTTTAAAGGTTATATTGCAGTTATTCTGGCTTTTAGATATATATTTCCAATTTTTTTTTGCAGTTTTTCTCTAATCTTAGATGTTCGTTTATAAATGTCCATCCATTGATTTCTAACCAGGTTAAGAAAAACATCAATCAAGAACGTAAATAATGTCATATTGCAGCTAGCGGACAAGCTGAACTTACTTATTATTTGGATACCCCAAGATATCACATTAATCCGAACAATTAAACCGATTGATCGACACATGGATATTGCGCGACTAAATGCTGTAAATTTCTTCGATCCGATAATAAATAGCTGCCATTTTATCCTGAGATCATACGTTGCAACGACCCGGTTGATCACCGGTTGCATTCGATGACGCCAGACGCTCACACAAAATACGCAAGCCAGGACACAATGGCCGCTTACGTAAAAACAAGAATGTGAAAGACCGATCGACTTTGTAAACCATCCATCCGGGAGAGGCCGAAACTTTGTTCATTGGCTGGATTAATTATGTCCTTTATTGCAAATGCGTTAAGTTTATCGCGGTAGCTTGGCTGTGGCTAGATACAATCGCAATCCAATCGGTAAGTCGCGCACGACGCATTCTTCTCGATGATCTTGCAATCAGACGCTTGCATTTGTGAATGTCTAACTAATGGTAAGTTTGTTTGGGAATTTACGCCGATTTACGGGTTCTAATATGTACGAATTACGATCATTCGCTCGCAATTAAAAAAAAATCTCAAGTTAAACTGAATTTGATAAACCCCTGCAAGTTATTTTCTAGTATTTTCACGCTGGCGAATACCAAACGCCGGCAATGTGCGATTTTTTTTAGATCAAAAGGGCATCAGACATGCCCCAGTTCCATTGAAAGAAACCCAAGGTTCAAATCAGTTAACAGAGCAAAAGCACATTTCACATGACCCATTCACAGAACTCCCCTACAGGGAACAAAAGCACACTCAGAAAGCAGAAAAAGAGCACAGAAAACTTCTATCATTGCTTATTCGTCAAAAAAAAAACTGAAAGGAGCATCAGATTGCGTCAGGAAACTTGTCATCAACACTGTCAAGAATTTCATCTCCTTTCAGTTTGTTCATTCGCTTATCACGCCCAAAGAAGAAAGGAGCTCGAATTTTGGCATCCAACCAATCGCAAAATCGCGGTCATACGCAGATCATCCCTTCTTTGAAGATCGGGTTCCAGCTTCCTTAGAGTGAAAAGATTCTTTCGCTAGATAGTTTTCATGCTCACCCAAATCTGAGAATGGAAAATCAAGTTATTTCTAGTATAACATATACTCCAAAGTGTAGCTGAAACGACAGTTGTTTAGAACCATATTTTTCTTATTGCTCACCAATAACGAGCTATTGATTCATAGTCATAACCAATTGAAACACCAAAAAATCTCCAATGATGTTCCAAGTATTTCTAGCCACAATACAAATAAAAACAGATGATTGATTTCAAAGATCACTACAAAAGCTCCTAAGCAATGTGCGATTGAAATAAAAACTAGTGGTTATTTTAAAATGAGGGAAAACTTATAAAGAAATGGTAGAAAATAGCTTTTAGAAATATTTATCGCAATCGCTTTGACGTGTCAAGGTCTTATTCATTCTCGCTTATAATCGATAAAAGGGGAAAGAACATCACGGCTTTGATACCAAAAGCTATCCAAAAACACTGCACACCCCTTTTATGTAGCATCGTTCACAACAACACTAACACAGCTGGCCGGTAATTAAGGTATCAAAAGCTATCCAAAAACACTGCACACCCCTTTTATGTAGCATCGTTCACAACAACACTAACACAGCTGGCCGGTAATTAAGGTATCAAAAGCTATCCAAAAACACTGCACACCCCTTTTATGTAGCATCGTTCACAACAACACTAACACAGCTGGCCGGTAATTAAGGTATCAAAAGCTATCCAAAACAGGGGCGGACGCAGAACAAAAATTGAGTGGGGGCATCTATATTATTGTAATAAGTACTGACTATTGCAACTTACAACTTTCATAATAACTTTGCCATTCAGTAAAACAAGTTAGAGGTCGAGTGAACTAACCTTTGCAATTTTTGAACAAAATGACTTTGAGACGATCGAGATACCACAATATCATAATGTAATATACATATATATATCTTCTAAATAACGATATTATCTGTAAAGAAGAAAAGTTAGTGCAAGCCATATAAACAAAGTTAATGAAGATAAATTTTAAACGTAGAAAAGGAGTAAGTTTTTAGTACATACATCGCATTTTTCCCACGACGATTTTTTGTCTTATGGAAACGATCAATGATCACCTCATTAGTGATCGTGTCTAGCATATCATTTTCTACGAAGCAAATGAGGCTATAGCTCAAAAACTTGTCCCTAATCTTGTTCCTTAAAGCATTCTTCACAGTTTTCATGGTCGAGAAACATCTCTCAACAGCTGTGAGCAACAGGAAGAATGACTGCTAATTTCAAAAGACGATAAACCAAAGGATATGATAGATGCTTCCTTGTATCTACCATCGCTTTAGCTAGATCACCTATATTTTCCAAGATAGCAAATCGTGTATCATGGAGTATATTATCTATGTAGAGCCCAAGTTCATGCTCAAGTGTCACCATATCCTTGTGATTGAAGTCATCGTGATAAAATCCCGATTTCCTCATGCCGATTGGGATGATAATATGCCATTCTCTTTCTTTTAATCGATCCCGAGGAAGCTTGTCTAAATCAATTAATTGAGGCACTACAGAAATTTCTCTCAATGTAGGTTTTGATGTATTTGCACTTGAACTCCCTACAATGGTGTTGATAGTCTGTTGATTTTCTTATCAAAAATTGTCCATTATCTTCCCCTACCAAATCATAGATGGTGTATTATAATGGTGAAATTATAATGATGGTGTATTATCAACTTGATGAATGATGATTGATGACTATACCAAATCCCGGCGGGGCGCTCATCCAATCCTTGGCACTTTGGCGCACCTCCACTCCCTTCTCTTCCTCGTCGATTCTCTTCCGCCAGACAGTGCCGGCGCTTTCCTCTTCCACGCCGGGCGACGCCGCCGCCTGCTCCCACCGCCTCCTTGCCGGGCGCGCCTCTCTTCCTCGAACCGACCGACACGGTGACGCCGCTTCCTCCGCTTCCCGAGTCCCGACCGGGCGCCGCCTCTTCTTCCGGCCGAAGCGCCGCCGCTGCCGCTCGCTCCTGGGCCGACACGCCGACACCGCCTCCTCCTCCACGCCGGCGACGCCACGCTCGCTCGTGCGGTTGTGCCTCGTGGATTCCCACCGCCATGTCGACGCCGCCTCTCTTCCCGAACTGGTCGACGCCGCCACCGCCTCTCCACAGCTCCGGCCCCGACCGGCGCCGCCTCCTCTTCCTCGAGCGGCCGACGCTGTCGCTCGCTCGAAGTCCGATTTAAACCGCCCCTCCACGGCCGTGGTGATCATGCGCCGTGTGATTTCGCATTTTCGCCGGGAGCCTGGGATTTGGGGAGGGAGAAGATTGAAGACGCGGCCGTGATGCGTCCGACGTGGGAGGCTTGCGATGGAAGGGAGAGGAGAAAACAGGGGGAGTGGGGGCCATACTTCAGATTTGACTGGGGGCCCACATGTCATAGGCTTGAGGGTATAACTAAAAGTAAAAATTGACTGGGGGCCGAGGCCCCCACTCAGTACACGCTAAGTCCGCCTCAGACCGTGCCTTCAAAAGGAAACAAAAATGGTTGTGTCCATCTTGAACTTTCACGCACTACTAGTACTGTGGTCTATCTAGATGAATGATCACACATTAACAGATGTTTTTTCTATATACAAATGGTCGTAATCAAGGTAAAAACTATTGGAAGATTTGATATTTGAACTCGCTTATAGTTAGAATCCTATAGATAGAAGGATTAGATTGTAGCTATCCGTAATTGGTTGTTACTATTTACAAAGATGTAATCTCCTACCAGATACGCCACGGTGAGGGCTTTTCTCACCTTATTTAACACGTAGTCGCGACCTCCAAAGAGGTTGAAACGCTTCGCCAAAGCCGTGGAAATCCTTCATGGTAGATTTAGTTAATCAAGAATTATGAAATTTGTTCAGATTGTAGGGGTAAAAAGAAGCGGATGATCGTGTTCTAGGATCCTACGCACCTACTAGGAGATCAGATACGCTGTGGAAGGCTCTGTGCTCCTAGACACCCCCTTTAAAGGTTATATTGCGCTTATTCGGCTTTTAGATATATATTTCCAATTTTTTTTTGCAGCTTTTTCTCTAATCTTAGATGTTCGCTTATAAATGTCCATCCATTGATTTCTAACCAGGTTAAGAAAACATCAATCAAGAACGTAAATAATGTCATATTGCATCTAGCGGACAATCTGAACTTACTTATTATTTGGATACCCCAAGATATCACATTAATCCGAACAATTAAACCGATTGATCGACACATGGATATTGCGCGACTAAATGCTGTAAATTTCTTCGATCCGATAATAAATAGCTGCCATTTTATCCTCGAGATCATACGTTGCAACGACCGGTTGATCACCGGTTGCATTCAAGTGACGCCGCCAGACGCTCACACAAAATACGCAAGCCAGGACACAATGGCCGTTTACAGAAAACAGTAACAGTAAAGACCGATCGACTTTGTAAACCATCCATCTGGGAGAGGCCGAAACTTTGTTCATTGGCTGGATTAATTATGTCCTTTATTGCAAATGCGTTAAGTTTATCGCGGTAGCTTGGCTGTGGCTAGATACAATCGCAATCCAACTGGTAAGCTGGCAGACGTACGTACCCTTCTGATGATCTTGCAACTGTACGCTTGCATTTGTGAATGTCTAACTAATGGTAAGTTTGTTTGGGAATTTCTGCCGATTTACGGGGTTCTAATATGTACGAATTACGATCATTCGTTCGGCAATTAAAAAAAAATCTCAAGTTAAACTGAATTTGATAAACCCCTGCAAGTTATTTTCTAGTATTTTCACGCTGGCGAATACCAAACGCCGGCAATGTGCGATTTTTTTTAGATCAAAAGGGCATCAGACATGCCCCAGTTCCATTGAAAGAAACCCAAGGTTCAAATCAGTTAACAGAGCAAAAGCACATTTCACATGACCCATTCACAGAACTCCCCTACAGGGAACAAAAGCACACTCAGAAAGCAGAAAAAGAGCACTGAAAACTTCTATCATTGCTTATTCGTCAAAAAAAAAAAACTGAAAGGAGCATCAGATTGCGCCAGAAACTTGTCATCAACATCGCCAAGAATTTCATCTCCTTTCGCTTTGTTCATTCGCTTATCACGCCCAAAGAAGAAAGGAGCTCAATTTTGGCATCCAACCAATCGCAAAATCGTGTCATACGCAGCATCATCCCTTCTTTGAAGATCGGGTTCCAGTTCCTTAGAGTGAAAAGATTCTTTCGCTAGATAGTTTTCATGCTCACCCAAATCTGAGAATGGAAAATCAAGTTATTTCTAGTATAACATATACTCCAAAGTGTAGCTGAAACGACGGTTGTTTAGAACCATATTTTTCTTATTGCTCACCAATAACGAGCTATTGATTCATAGTCATAACCAATTGAAACACCAAAAATCTCCAATGATGTTCCAAGTATTTCTAGCCACAATACAAATAAAAACAGATGATTGATAGCCAAAGATCACTACAAAAGCTCCTAAGAATGTGCGATTGAAATAAAAACTAGTGGTTATTTTAAAATGAGGGAAAACTTATAAAGAAATGGTAGAAAATAGCTTTTAGAAATATTTATCGCAATCGCTTTGACGTGTCAAGGTCTTATTCATTCTCGCTTATAATCGATAAAAAGGGGAAAGAACACGCCGGTTTGATACCAAAAGCTATCCAAAAACATCGCGACACCCCTTTTATGTAGCATCGCTCACAACAACACTAACACACCGGCCGGTAATTAAGGTATCAAAAGCTATCCAAAAACACCGCACACCCCTTTATGTAGCATCGTTCACAACAACACTAACACACCGGCCGGTAATTAAGGTATCAAAAGCTATCCAAAAACATCAGACACCCCTTTTATGTAGCATCGTTCACAACAACACTAACACACCGGCCGGTAATTAAGGTATCAAAAGCTATCCAAAACAAAGGACGCAGAACAAAAATTGAGTGGGGGCATCTATATTATTGTAATAAGTAATCGACTATTGCAACTTACAACTTTCATAATAACTTTGCCATTCAAGAAACAAGTTAGAGGTCGAGTGAACTAACCTTTGCAATTTTTGAACAAAATGACTTTGAGACGATCGAGATACCACAATATCATAATGTAATATACATATATATATCTTCTAAATAACGATATTATCTGTAAAGAAGAAAAGTTAGTGCAAGCCATATAAACAAAGTTAATGAAGATAAATTTTAAACGTAGAAAAGGAGTAAGTTTTTAGTACATACACTGCATTTTTCCCACGACGATTTTTTGTCTTATGGAAACGATCAATGATCACCTCATTAGTGATCGTGTCTAGCATATCATTTTCTACGAAGCAAATGAGGCTATAGCTCAAAAACTTGTCCCTAATCTTGTTCCTTAAAGCATTCTTCACAGTTTTCATGGTCGAGAAACATCTCTCAACAGTTGCAGTAGCAACAGGAAGAATGACTGCTAATTTCAAAAGACGATAAACCAAAGGATATGATAGATGCTTCCTTGTATCTACCATCAGTTTAGCTAGATCACCTATATTTTCCAAGATAGCAAATCGTGTATCATGGAGTATATTATCTATGTAGAGCCCAAGTTCATGCTCAAGTGTCACCATATCCTTGTGATTGAAGTCATCAGGATAAAATCCCGATTTCCTCATGCTGATTGGGATGATAATATGCCATTCTCTTTCTTTTAACTGGATCCCGAGGAAGCTTGTCTAAATCAATTAATTGAGGCACTACAGAAATTTCTCTCAATGTAGGTTTTGATGTATTTGCACTTGAACTCCCTACAATGGTGTTGATAGTCGTTGATTTTCTTATCAAAAAATTGTCCATTATCTTCCCTACCAAATCATAGATGGTGTATTATAATGGTGAAATTATAATGATGGTGTATTATCAACTTGATGAATGATGATTGATGACTATACCAAATCCCGCGGGCGCCATCCAATCCTTGGCACTTTGGCGCACCTCCACTCCTTCTCTTCCTGTCCGATTCCCTCTTCGGCCAGACAGGCCGGCGCCTCTCCCTCCACGCCGGCGACGCCGCTGGCTCCCACCGGCTCCTTGCCGGCGCCGCTCCTCTTCCTCGAACCGACCGACACGGTGACGCCGCTTCCTCCGCTCCCGAGTCCCGACCGGGCGCCGCCTTCCCTCTTCCGGCCGAAGCGCCGCCGCTGCCGCTTCGGCTCCCGGCCGACACGCCGACACCGCCTTCCTCTCCTCCACGCCGGCGACGCTGCACGCTCGGCTCGTGGCGGTTGTGCCTCGTGACTCCCACCGCCGGCGCCGACGCCGCCTCCCTCTTCCTCGAACCGGCCGACGCCGCGCCGCCTCCCTCCACAGCTCCGCTCCGACCGGGCGCCGCCTCCTCTTCCGAGCGCGGCCGACGCTCGCTCGGCTCTCGAAGTCCGATGAAACCGCCTCCCTCCACGGCCGTGTGATCATGCGCCCGTGTGATTTCGCATTTTCGGGAGCCTGGGATTTGGGGAGGGGAGAAGATTGAAGACGCGGCCGTGATGCGTCCGACGTGGGAGGCTTGCGATGGAAGGGAGAGGAGAAAACAGGGGGAGTGGGGGCCATACTTCAGATTTGACTGGGGGCCCACATGTCATAGGCTTGAGGGGTATAACTAAAAGTAAAAATTGACTGGGGGCCGAGGCCCCCACTCAGTACACGCTAAGTCCGCCCCTGCATCTGTGCCTTCGAAAAGGAAACAAAAAATGGTTGTGTCCATCTTGAACTTTCACGTACTAGTACTGTGTCTATCTAGATGAATGATCACACATTAACAGATGTTTTTTCTATATACAAATGGTCAGAATCAAGGTAAAAACTATTGGAAGATTTGATATTTGAACTCGCTTATAGTTAGAATCCTATAGATAGAAGGATTAGATTGTAGCTATCCGTAATTGGTTGTTACTATTTACAAGATGTAATCTCCTACTCAGATACGCCACGGTGAGGGCTTTTCTCACCTTATTTAACACGTAGTCGCGACCTCCAAAGAGGTTGAAACGCTTCACAAAGCCGTGAAATCCTTCATGGTAGATTTAGTTAATCAAGAATTATGAAATTTGTTCAGATTGTAGGGGTAAAAAAGAAGCGGATGACTGTGTTCTAGGATCCTACGCACCTACTAGGAGATCAGATATACGTTGTGGAAGGCTCAGGTGCTCCCTAGACACCCCCTTTAAAGGTTATATTGCAGTTATTCTGGCTTTTAGATATATATTTCCAATTTTTTTTTTGCAGTTTTTCTCTAATCTTAGATGTTCGTTTATAAATGTCCATCCATTGATTTCTAACCAGGTTAAGAAAAACATCAATCAAGAACGTAAATAATGTCATATTGCAGCTAGCGGACAAGCTGAACTTACTTATTATTTGGATACCCCAAGATATCACATTAATCCGAACAATTAAACCGATTGATCGACACATGGATATTGCGCGACTAAATGCTGTAAATTTCTTCGATCCGATAATAAATAGCTGCCATTTTATCCTGAGATCATACGTTGCAACGACCCGGTTGATCACCGGTTGCATTCAGTGACGCGCGTACGTTCACACAAAATACGCAAGCCAGGACACAATGGCCGTTTACAGAAAACAGTAACAGGAAAGACCGATCGACTTTGTAAACCATCCATCTGGGAGAGGCCGAAACTTTGTTCATTGGCTGGATTAATTATGTCCTTTTATTGCAAATGCGTTAAGTTTATCGCGGTAGCTTGGCTGTGGCTAGATACAATCGCAATCCAACTGGTAAGCTGGCAGACGTACGTACCCTTCTGATGATCTTGCAACTGTACGCTTGCATTTGTGAATGTCTAACTAATGGTAAGTTTGTTTGGGAATTTCTGCCGATTTACGGGGTTCTAATATGTACGAATTACGATCATTCGTTCGGCAATTAAAAAAATCTCAAGTTAAACTGAATTTGATAAACCCCTGCAAGTTATTTTCTAGTATTTTCACGCTGGCGAATACCAAACGCCGGCAATGTGCGATTTTTTTTAGATCAAAAGGGCATCAGACATGCCCCAGTTCCATTGAAAGAAACCCAAGGTTCAAATCAGTTAACAGAGCAAAAGCACATTTCACATGACCCATTCACAGAACTCCCCTACAGGAACAAAAGCACACTCGTAAAGCGTAAAAGAGCAATCAAAACTTCTATCATTGCTTATTCACAAAGAAAAAACCGAAAGGAGCATCGATTGCGCCAGAAACTTGTCATCAACATCATCAAGAATTTCATCTCCTTTCGCTTTGTTCATTCGCTTATCACGTCCAGCAAGAAAGGAGCTCGAATTTTGGCATCCAACCAATCGCAAAACTGTGTCATACGCAGCATCATCCCTTCTTTGAAGATCGGGTTCCAGTTCCTTAGAGTGAAAAGATTCTTTCGCTAGATAGTTTTCATGCTCACCCAAATCTGAGAATGGAAAATCAAGTTATTTCTAGTATAACATATACTCCAAAGTGTAGCTGAAACGACAGTGTTTAGAACCATATTTTTCTTATTGCTCAGCCAATAACGAGCTATTGATTCATAGTCATAACCAATTGAAACACCAAAAAAATCTCCAATGATGTTCCAAGTATTTCTAGCCACAATACAAAAAAACAGATGATTGACAGCTTTCAAAGATCACTACAAAAGCTCCTAAGAATGTGCGATTGAAATAAAAAAAACTAGTGGTTATTTTAAAATGAGGGAAAACTTATAAAGAAATGGTAGAAAATAGCTTTTAGAAATATTTATCGCAATCGCTTTGACGTGTCAAGGTCTTATTCATTCTCGTTTATAATCGATAAAAAGGGGAAAGAACACGGCCGGTTTGATACCAAAAGCTATCCAAAAACATCAAGACACCCCTTTTATGTAGCATCGCTCACAACAACACTAACACACTGGCCGGTAATTAAGGTATCAAAAGCTATCCAAAACACTGCACTCCCCTTTTATGTAGCATCGTTCACAACAACACTAACACAGCTGGCCGGTAATTAAGGTATCAAAAGCTATCCAAAAACACTGCACACCCCTTTTATGTAGCATCGTTCACAACAACACTAACACAGCTGGCCGGTAATTAAGGTATCAAAAGCTATCCAAAACAGGGGCGGACGCAGAACAAAAATTGAGTGGGGGCATCTATATTATTGTAATAAGTACTGACTATTGCAACTTACAACTTTCATAATAACTTTGCCATTCAGTAAAACAAGTTAGAGGTCGAGTGAACTAACCTTTGCAATTTTTGAACAAAATGACTTTGAGACGATCGAGATACCACAATATCATAATGTAATATACATATATATATCTTCTAAATAACGATATTATCTGTAAAGAAGAAAAGTTAGTGCAAGCCATATAAACAAAGTTAATGAAGATAAATTTTAAACGTAGAAAAGGAGTAAGTTTTTAGTACATACAATCGCATTTTTCCCACGATTTATTTTTTGTCTTATGGAAACGATCAATGATCACCTCATTAGTGATCGTGTCTAGCATATCATTTTCTACGAAGCAAATGAGGCTATAGCTCAAAAACTTGTCCCTAATCTTGTTCCTTAAAGCATTCTTCACAGTTTTCATGGTCGAGAAACATCTCTCAACAGCTGGTGAGCAACAGGGAAGAATATTTGCTAATTTCAAAAGACGATAAACCAAAGGATATGATAGATGCTTCCTTGTATCTACCATCGCTTTAGCTAGATCACCTATATTTTCCAAGATAGCAAATCGTGTATCATGGAGTATATTATCTATGTAGAGCCCAAGTTCATGCTCAAGTGTCACCATATCCTTGTGATTGAAGTCATCAGGATAAAATCCCGATTTCCTCATGCTGATTGGGATGATAATATGCCATTCTCTTTCTTTTAATCGATCCCGAGGAAGCTTGTCTAAATCAATTAATTGAGGCACTACGTAAATTTCTCTCAATGTAGGTTTTGATGTATTTGCACTTGAACTCCCTACAATGGTGTTGATAGTGTTGATTTTCTTATCAAAAATTGTCCATTATCTTCCCCTACCAAATCATAGATGGTGTATTATAATGGTGAAATTATAATGATGGTGTATTATCAACTTGATGAATGATGATTGATGACTATACCAAATCCCGGCGGCGCGCCATCCAATCCTTGGCACTTTGGCACCTCCACTCCCCTTCTCTTCCTGCCGATTCCCTCTTACGCCGTGACAGCAAGGCGCCTTCTCTCCTCCACGCCGGCGACGCCGCCTGCTCCCACCGCTCCTTGCCGGCGCCGCCTCTCTTCCTCGAACCGACCGACACGGTGACGCTGCCTCCCTCCGCTCCCGAGTCCCGATCGGGCGCCGCCTCCCTCTTCCGGCCGAAGCGCCGCCGCTGCCGCTCGGCTCCGACACGCCGACACCGCCTCCTCTCCTCCACGCCGGGCGACGCCGCTGCTAGCTCAGGCGGTTGTGCCTCGTGACTCCCACCGCCATGGCCGACGCCGCCTCTCTCTTCCCGAACCGGCCGACGCCGCCACCGCCTCTCCACAGCTCCGCTCCCGACTGGCGCCGCCTCCCCTCTTCCCCGAGCGCGGCCGACGCCGTCGCCCTGGCTCTCGAGTCCGACGAAACCGCCTCCCTCCACGGTCGTGTGATCATGCGCCCGTGTGATTTCGCATTTTCGCTGGGAGCCTGGGATTTGGGGAGGGGAGAAGATTGAAGACGCGGTCGTGTGATGCGTCCGACGTGGGAGGCTTGCGATGGAAGGGAGAGGAGAAAACAGGGGGAGTGGGGGCCATACTTCAGATTTGACTGGGGGCCCACATGTCATAGGCTTGAGGGGTATAACTAAAAGTAAAAATTGACTGGGGGCCGAGGCCCCCACTCAGTACACGCTAAGTCCGCCCCTGCATCTGTGCCTTCGAAAAGGAAACAAAAAATGGTTGTGTCCATCTTGAACTTTCACGTACTAGTACTGTGTCTATCTAGATGAATGATCACACATTAACAGATGTTTTTTCTATATACAAATGGTCAGAATCAAGGTAAAAACTATTGGAAGATTTGATATTTGAACTCGCTTATAGTTAGAATCCTATAGATAGAAGGATTAGATTGTAGCTATCCGTAATTGGTTGTTACTATTTACAGCATGTAATCTCCTACCTGTATACGCCACGGTGAGGGCTTTTCTCACCTTATTTGACACGTAGTCGCGACCTCCAAAGAGGTTGAAACGCTTCTGCCAAAGCTGTGAAATCCTTCATGGTAGATTTAGTTAATCAAGAATTATGAAATTTGTTCAGGATTGTAGGGGTAAAAAAAAGAAGCGGATGACTGTGTTCTAGGATCCTACGTACCTACTAGGAGACTGTATACGTTGTGGAAGGCTCAGGTGCTCCCTAGACACCCCCTTTAAAGGTTATATTGCAGTTATTCTGGCTTTTAGATATATATTTCCAATTTTTTTGCAGTTTTTCTCTAATCTTAGATGTTCGTTTATAAATGTCCATCCATTGATTTCTAACCAGGTTAAGAAAAACATCAATCAAGAACGTAAATAATGTCATATTGCAGCTAGCGGACAAGCTGAACTTACTTATTATTTGGATACCCCAAGATATCACATTAATCCGAACAATTAAACCGATTGATCGACACATGGATATTGCGCGACTAAATGCTGTAAATTTCTTCGATCCGATAATAAATAGCTGCCATTTTATCCTGAGATCATACGTTGCAACGACCGGTTGATCACCGGTTGCATTCGATGACGCCGCGACGCTCACACAAAATACGCAAGCCAGGACACAATGGCCGCACGTAAAACAAGAATAGAAAGACCGATCGACTTTGTAAACCATCCATCTGGGAGAGGCCGAAACTTTGTTCATTGGCTGGATTAATTATGTCCTTTTATTGCAAATGCGTTAAGTTTATCGCGGTAGCTTGGCTGTGGCTAGATACAATCGCAATCCAACTGGTAAGCTGGCAGACGTACGTACCCTTCTGATGATCTTGCAACTGTACGCTTGCATTTGTGAATGTCTAACTAATGGTAAGTTTGTTTGGGAATTTCTGCCGATTTACGGGGTTCTAATATGTACGAATTACGATCATTCGTTCGGCAATTAAAAAAAAATCTCAAGTTAAACTGAATTTGATAAACCCCTGCAAGTTATTTTCTAGTATTTTCACGCTGGCGAATACCAAACGCCGGCAATGTGCGATTTTTTTTAGATCAAAAGGGCATCAGACATGCCCCAGTTCCATTGAAAGAAACCCAAGGTTCAAATCAGTTAACAGAGCAAAAGCACATTTCACATGACCCATTCACAGAACTCCCCTACAGGGAACAAAAGCACACTCAGAAAGCAGAAAAAGAGCACAGAAAACTTCTATCATTGCTTATTCGTCAAAAAAAAAAAAACTGAAAGGAGCATCAGATTGCGTCAGGAAACTTGTCATCAACACTGTCAAGAATTTCATCTCCTTTCAGTTTGTTCATTCGCTTATCACGTCCAGCAAGAAAGGAGCTCGAATTTTGGCATCCAACCAATCGCAAAACTGTGTCATACGCAGCATCATCCCTTCTTTGAAGATCGGGTTCCAGTTCCTTAGAGTGAAAAGATTCTTTCGCTAGATAGTTTTCATGCTCACCCAAATCTGAGAATGGAAAATCAAGTTATTTCTAGTATAACATATACTCCAAAGTGTAGCTGAAACGACAGTGTTTAGAACCATATTTTTCTTATTGCTCAGCCAATAACGAGCTATTGATTCATAGTCATAACCAATTGAAACACCAAAAAAATCTCCAATGATGTTCCAAGTATTTCTAGCCACAATACAGTCAAAAAACAGATGATTGACAGTTTCAGCATCACTACAAAAGCTCCGGCAATGTGCGATTGAAATAAAAAAACTAGTGGTTATTTTAAAATGAGGGAAAACTTATAAAGAAATGGTAGAAAATAGCTTTTAGAAATATTTATCGCAATCGCTTTGACGTGTCAAGGTCTTATTCATTCTCGTTTATAATCGATAAAAAGGGGAAAGAACACGGCCGGTTTGATACCAAAAGCTATCCAAAAACACTGCACACCCCTTTTATGTAGCATCGTTCACAACAACACTAACACAGCTGGCCGGTAATTAAGGTATCAAAAGCTATCCAAAAACACTGCACACCCCTTTTATGTAGCATCGTTCACAACAACACTAACACAGCTGGCCGGTAATTAAGGTATCAAAAGCTATCCAAAAACACGCACACCCCTTTTATGTAGCATCGTTCACAACAACACTAACACAGCTGGCCGGTAATTAAGGTATCAAAAGCTATCCAAAACAGGGGCGGACGCAGAACAAAAATTGAGTGGGGGCATCTATATTATTGTAATAAGTACTGACTATTGCAACTTACAACTTTCATAATAACTTTGCCATTCAAGAAACAAGTTAGAGGTGAGTGAACTAACCTTTGCAATTTTTGAACAAAATGACTTTGAGACGATCGAGATACCACAATATCATAATGTAATATACATATATATATCTTCTAAATAACGATATTATCTGTAAAGAAGAAAAGTTAGTGCAAGCCATATAAACAAAGTTAATGAAGATAAATTTTAAACGTAGAAAAGGAGTAAGTTTTTAGTACATACACTGCATTTTTCCCACGACGATTTTTTGTCTTATGGAAACGATCAATGATCACCTCATTAGTGATCGTGTCTAGCATATCATTTTCTACGAAGCAAATGAGGCTATAGCTCAAAAACTTGTCCCTAATCTTGTTCCTTAAAGCATTCTTCACAGTTTTCATGGTCGAGAAACATCTCTCAACAGTTGCAGTAGCAACAGGAAGAATGACTGCTAATTTCAAAAGACGATAAACCAAAGGATATGATAGATGCTTCCTTGTATCTACCATCAGTTTAGCTAGATCACCTATATTTTCCAAGATAGCAAATCGTGTATCATGGAGTATATTATCTATGTAGAGCCCAAGTTCATGCTCAAGTGTCACCATATCCTTGTGATTGAAGTCATCAGGATAAAATCCCGATTTCCTCATGCTGATTGGGATGATAATATGCCATTCTCTTTCTTTTAACTGGATCCCGAGGAAGCTTGTCTAAATCAATTAATTGAGGCACTACAGAAATTTCTCTCAATGTAGGTTTTGATGTATTTGCACTTGAACTCCCTACAATGGTGTTGATAGCTGTTGATTTTCTTATCAAAAAATTGTCCATTATCTTCCCCTACCAAATCATAGATGGTGTATTATAATGGTGAAATTATAATGATGGTGTATTATCAACTTGATGAATGATGATTGATGACTATACCAAATCCCGGGCGGGCGCTCATCCAATCCTTGGCACTTTGGCGCACCTCCACTCCCCTTCTCTTCCTGTCGATTCCCTCTTACGGCCGGGCAGGCGGTCGCCCCTCTCCTCACGCCGGGCGACGCCGCCCTGGCTCCCACCGCTCCTTGCCGGCGCCGCTCCTCTTCCCGAACCGACCGACACGGTGGCCGCTGCCTCCCTCCGCTCCCGAGTCGGGCGCCGCCTCCTCTTCCGGCCGAGCGGCCGCCGCCGTCGCCCTGGTTCCCAGCGACACGCCGACACCGCCTCCCTCTCCCTCCACGGCGGCGACGCTGCCTGGCTCGTCGCGGTTGTGCCTCGTGACTCCCACCGCTCGCGACGCCGCGCTCCTCTTCCTCGAACCGGTCGACGCCGCCACCGCCTCCCTCCACAGCTCCGCTCCCGGGCGCCGCCTCCTCTTCCCGAAGCGCGGCCGGCCGCCGCCTCGGCTCGAGTCCGACGAAACCGCCTCCCTCCACGGTCATGTGATCATGCGCCTGCGTGTGATTTCGCATTTTCGCTGGGAGCCTGGATTTGGGGAGGAGAAGATTGAAGACGCGGTCGTGTGATGCGTCCGACGTGGGAGGCTTGCGATGGAAGGGAGAGGAGAAAACAGGGGAGTGGGGCCATACTTCAGATTTGACTGGGGCCCACATGTCATAGGCTTGAGGGTATAACTAAGTAAAATTGATCGGGCCGAGGCCCCACTCAAGACACGCTAAGTCCGCCGATCCAAAAACATCGCACACCCTTTTATGTAGCATCGTTCACAACAACACTAACACAGCTGGCCGGTAATTAAGGTATCAAAAGCTATCCAAAAACACTGCACACCCCTTTTATGTAGCATCGTTCACAACAACACTAACACAGCTGGCCGGTAATTAAGGTATCAAAAGCTATCCAAAAACACTGCACACCCCTTTTATGTAGCATCGTTCACAACAACACTAACACAGCTGGCCGGTAATTAACCAGCACTATTCACTTCATCCTCTTATCAGCGTTGGCGCCGCCGATCCAAAACCACCCAACCCCCGAATTAGCGATAGCTAACCCTGTACTACTGCTCCAGATTGCTAGTAATCCGTACGAGTCAAGGTTTCCGCTCCCAACCTTCGTCCCCCAGCGTAACCACAACATCCCCACGAACTTGTTCTTTTCGGCCATTGCTAACATGCCACCTCCAATTATATTTACTAATATATAAATACGAGTAGATCTTAGTCTTCCGTCCTTCCTCTCCTCCATTTTAAGAAAAGTAGCGCGTCGACGTATCATCCACAAGATAAAAAGAAAATCCCAACCGTATCTCTCACTTTCCGCTCATACCCACTTCACAGGGTATGATTTGATTATTTAGTTAAAAATATATATATTTCCGTTGTAACGCATGGGCACTTGAATATATTAAAAACTCATAGAGTGTAACTAAGAAAAAGAATGGAAATATGCTAGAAATTTTCACAAAAAAAAAAAATCAACTAGCCCTTAATCTGGTTAGCGTAATTACAACCGTCATCGTATCTTTCTAACAAAAAAAAAAAGAATATGCAATAAATTCTCACGAAAATAAAAAGATTTGGACCTTAATCCGGTAGACCATAACTAAGTTAAACTATAATAGCCATTGAATTTAATTATTTAAAGAAAAGCATCTAACGGTATATTTAGCGGACTTGAGTTATAATGGCTTAGATTAAAAGAAACAGTCATGTCATGTGCAATAAAAAAAGTAAAACAAATTCAGAAGAAAAATAAAAAGAAATTAGCCATTTTATTTTCATATGAACTCGAAATTAAAATCGTATATAGCTAAAATTAAGAATAAAAATTAGCAGCTAGATTTTTATATCAGATCTACCCTAAAACTAAAACTAATACTAAAAATAAATAATAAATAAAGATAAAATTAACAGGTTATATATAAGAAAGAGTCAATACTAAGTACAATAACAAAGTTTTTGAATAAAAAAATAAAAAGAAATAAAAAATTTAACTTTCCAACAAACTACAAATTAAAACATGTACATAGCTAAAATTTGTAGTAAAAATTAGCAATTGTATTTGTTTACAAATTCTAATAGAAAACTGATATACGAAATTAAATAAAAATTAACAATAAAAATTAACATAAATTCAGAATAAATAACAAAAGAAAATTAGCCATTTGATTTTAACTCTAAATTAAAACTTGGAATTAAAGATTAAATAAAAAATAACAACAAAAGTAGCAAAAGAATAAACATAAAATGAAATTAGGGATTTTTTTAATCCCATAATAAGTGAAATATATATATTATTTTATTTAGAATTAAAACTCCAAAAATATGATAATTGAGAGAAAAATAAAATAAGGTAAGGAATTTGATTTATATATATTTATATATTAACTATTATGTAATAAAGTCAATGACGTGTTTTTTACCGTAACTAAGAAAATATAGTATAAACTAAAGATTCTCAAAAAAAAAGTATTCTAAGTCTTTATTTGTTGGATCTCCACGGAACAAAGAGATTAATTAAAAGAGTGATACATCGATAGGTCTTTACTCGGCTATACCTGTATAAGCAATGTAATATGCATTAAAAAAAGTAATGAAAGAAATAGACAAGCATTGCAATAATAAAATTAATAGATGATGATATAAATACAAAATATTATGTTATGTTATGTTTACTGTGTTGCTATGTAAACATTTTAAAAAGAAAATTTCAATTATATGCGACAAGGATTGTGAAAAGGAGTGATTATATTTTCTCCTATAATATATAACATCAAAATATCAAATAGAGTGCAATGATTTTTTTTCAAAAAGGAAATTCGTATATCTATTAATAAATTATTTAAATATGTTTTAAGAATCTTGGTCGCCCATTTTGAGTGGCCGATCGTGCTTGGCTTTCTCCGTCTTCCGTCAATCGTCCTAATTTCGCACACCCGTGTTTAATTTTTTTTTCAAATTAGACATCTTGAATCCGAATCGAATTCTGATACATATGTCCGATAGATTCTAGTAACATTTATTATACCTAAATTTTTTTACCAAATCGAATACCTTGAATCCGAATTAGAATACAAATCCTACGTCCGTGTTTAAAAAAATTACCGAATCCGACACCTTAAATCCGAATCGAAAAAAAAAATACCGAATCCGACACCTTAAATCCGAATCGGATTCTGACACCTCGATCCAAAACTTTTTACCAAATTAGATGCCCCTAATCTCTACTATATAAAGTGAGAGTTTCTTCCCACGTCACATTAATTGTCATGCTTAATTGCCCTACTTAATTGCCCTGCTTAATTGCCCTACGCAAGAAACGAAGCGTTGCTTTAATTAGCCAGCTTTTGCAAGAAACGAAGCGTTAAAGATAGATGTTTGATCTTATGAAATAATTTTTTTTTATTTTTTAATCTTTATTTTTTGTTATCAATTTTGTTTCTCGTAGCAACGCACGGGCATATAACTAGTTCGAGTTAAATTTGGACTTTCGTGTGGTGACACTGACGTAGATGCCGCCGGTTGGGCCGTCCGTTCTCTTCACGGGTTTCGTGGCTTCGTGCTCCGGCGGGCTGAAGGCGTTTATGTTCCACGGTCGCGGGAGGTTACTGTTGGGCGGCGGCATGAGCGTTTCGTTGGCCTACTTCTGCTGGGAGTGGCAGGTTTACTGTTGGGCCAAAATTGAGCGGTTTTCGCCTGGTTTCCTGCCATTTTTTTAGCCCTCCGGCCGTTTCAACCAATACGATCTTCTTCTTTCTGTAATCTGGTCAACACATGAACACACACGCCAGCCAGACAGCCTTATGATAACTCGTCGAGAGCTATGTTTTTCCTTTTAATACAAGTTGCATAAATCTTAAAGTAAATGAAGAGATAAGTAATCACCATCTACCTTTCATTCATGCTTTAATTAATAGTTATGCAATTTTTAAAAAGAAGAGCATAGAAACACCTCTCTAACTCGTCACCTCCAATCGATGGCTAGGTAAAAGATGAGCTGCGGCTGCATCATATCCATCCAATCCCCGTTCCGAATCCTCAAAACCGATCAGTCCGCGGCACGCGCGCTAGGTTGGTTGTCGATATCGCGCGACTCAACAACTCGATGGAAATCATACCGGCCGGCCGGCCAAGAAATTAGTAAACCAACGAACGGATCGGAAGATGCATATGCGCGCCACTGCAAACCTGCAATGCCTATCTATTCTAGCCGAAACAAATTCTATACAACGGTGCTGCATACCGCGGCCTGTGTAGCACCGGCCACGTGTTCCGCTGCGTCAATCTCAGTGCAAAAAATAATTACTCCCTCCATTTCTTTTTATAAGGCGTATTTGGTTTCGTTAGGACAAGACTTTGACCAACAATTACTCTATTAACACATAATTTTTATGACACAAAATTGATATTAGCAGATTTGTATTCAAAAGTACTTATATATAATTATGATTTTGTATTGCATAAATGATATATTAATGAAGTAATCGTTGGTCAAAGTCTTGTCCTAACGAAACCAAATACGCCTTATAAAAAGAAACGGAGGGAGTAAGTGTTTGCACCAAAATTCGGTATGTATTGGAATCGGTCTAAAAATAGAAGTATCGTATAGAAAGGAATCGGTAATCGGCTCGGAAAAGGAATCCGTTTCTAAAAAAAGGAAAGGAAATCGGATAAAAAGCCGATACGGATAAATACACCGTATCCATGTACAACTCGGATCGGTCAGGCGTGTTATAAAAGGGGGAGGGCGCCAAGCGAAGATAATCAATCAATTCCAACAACTACTTTTTACAGCCTTTCTTTTACATTGCTTTAGCTTCATAGATTTCTTTGCAAGTCGACGGAATCAACATAGCTGCGCATCGCCGATTGTTGATTCTAGCCGATTTCACCCAGGTTTGATTTGCTTCGCTTTGTTGCGCATCGCCTTCCCGAAGCCGATTTTACCTTGTATCCGGATCAACTGTAACCGGTTGATCTAGTTATCTCCTAATCGGTTCTTGCCGACTAGTGAAAAGCCGATAGATCCTTGTTTATCGGCTTCGATCAAATTACAAATTCTACCTTGTCGATTTCAGGTCAAATTGACTGGCACGCTCTGCAAACCCGGTGTTTGTCTTGTGTGTTCGAGGCCTAAAACCCCCTTCACGTTTTTGGCGCGAACATATTTTGGCACGCCCGGTGGGACGCAAAAAGAATGTCGTCAACCGACAAACCCGCAGTCACCGCCGATATCAACACCGATGCCATAATCGCGCCCCAGATGGCCGATTTAACCCTCGAGCAACGGAAAGAACTCAAGATCGAAGGGCAGCCTGGAGGAAATGATGCTACGATGCTTCTAAAACACGCCGTGGCGTTACTCAAAAGATTGCACTCCCAAGCATCAATCCTATCGGAGATTCAACATCTGAATCGGTAAGCCGATACGCACTCCGCTCAAGCTGATTTATCAAGTATGATCGAGCAATCATCCATCACGCATTGATTAACCAATCATCGGCTCTAGTGTCTACTTTAAAGCCGATGATAGAAAATAGTGTGAAAACGATTGCTCAAGAATTAGCCGCTGCCTGGAAGCCTGCTAGATCCACCACAAACCATCCCTACGCACTCCAAGATATTCCATAGCACCCAACACAAGAACGTGTCGGCTCAAGCACCTATCATGATGCCGGCTCAACCTACTGCTCAAACCAAGCATACAGAGAGATGGGTTCACACACTACCATGGGCACACGGATGGAGCCAAGATAGGCGCATCAAATCAATCAAGCGCGCCTCCAATAACATCGGGTTATCGGCTTATCACCGATCGAAATGGGACAGGTTCCATACCACGAGGGGCCACAACCATGAAACAAGCACCATATAGGGTGGTGCCATACGTCGAACCTTTCGCGCCCATACCCGATGCATTAGGTTTTAATCACAATTACGACGCCAGCACCAAGACCTCCCGAGGTGCGAGTTGGAAAAGGCCCGAGTTTGCACTCGGGGCAGGCGCAAACAATGAGAATTGGCCGTGTCCTGGCTGCACCACAAGCCGACAATGTTAATTGGGCGTAACAAATTGCCAATGTTTTGAGAGAGCAGTTCGGTTTACAACCCAGAGGGAGAGTGATCGGCCACAGAAGCCGCACTCGATTACATAGACCGAATGCCGTACCCCACAACTTTAGGGTACCAGACTTTGCTAAATTCTGGGATGATTCTATTACCACAATTGAGCATATCGGACGGTTCATGGCTCAATGTGGGGAGGCACAGTCCGATGGGTTAAAAATTAGGTTGTTTCCTTTATCATTATCTGGCACTGCATTCACTTGGTTCACAAATCTACCACCTAATTCAGTTCATATATGGAACGATTTAGAAAGCCGATTCCATGAGTACTTCTTTCGGAACTATGGAGCTTAGGATTTCGATCTTAGTTCGATCCGACAAGTACTGGCGAATCGGTCTCTGATTATATCAAAAGATTTCGGGCGCATTTTAATAGGTGCTACAAAGGTAACATTACCCGGAAGCGATCAATTGGCCGACCTAGCGTTCCAAGGGTTAATCCCTCCATTAAAAGAAAAGTTGTCGTGCCAGGAGTTCCCGACTTAGGCCACCTACTCCATCGCAGACGGCACATGAAAGCCGATATGCAGAGAGCAAAGGGTTTAAAGATAGGTTTAGGACAAACGGCAATGAAAAGGCCAAAGTAAACATGGTAGATTACGATTCGGGCGACACCTCTGACGACGAAGAAGAAGTGAACATAGCCGAGTGGGCCAAAGGTTCCAAAAAACCACTCGTATGCTCTCTCGCAGGCCGACAAAGAATAAAGCGGAAGTCAAGTATTCATATGATGTTTCAAAATGTGACAAAATATTTGATTTATTACTACAAGAAAAACTCATAAGGTTACTGTAAGGGCATATCATACAATCGGCCGAAGAAATTAAAAAACGAAGGTATTGCAATTGGCATCTTTCGTTCTCTCATATCACTAACGATTGAAATATTTTTCGACAACAGATCCAATCTGCCATCGCCGATGGCAGGTTAAAGTGTGCATAAGAATCGGCTATGCAGATAGATATGGGCCCTTTTCAGGTCAACATGGTTCAATGTTCACGAAAAGAAAAGAGGCTGCGGAAGAGGATAAGCCGACTAAGGGAATTGTATCACGAGACGAGACAAAGGTAGATCACCTGTCGGTTCTATACAAATAGAAGCCGATAAAAATGGACAAAACTCAAGAACGGTGAAACCAAGAGGGGACTTAGAGGTCGGTAAATGGTATCGAATGAGAAGGCTCCAAGAAGAGCCGATTTCAAACCAAAGCCGACCTTCTCACAACTCCTGGGAAATATGAAAGGATAAGTCGAAGGTATAACCCTCAACACCACCAGGGTTTTCATCGATCAGGGCAAAGGAGGGACGAACGTCGGCGCCGATGTGCCACATCGGCCGACATGAGAGGAAGAGAAACATCGGCAATGTCCTTTTTGGCGATTTCTTTGGGAGAGAGGGATGACCTTACCAACAGCTTGTATCTTGTCCTATGCAGCACTCGTCTACATGTCGGCCAAGCCAATCTGTAAAAGACAGGTTGTCCAGACCGGTACACGATCGTCCAGAAGTAAGGAGCAGAAGGCCGATCTATGAAAGGTTGTCAACATCAGAACAAGGCGAACCCTCCCAAGATCAGGAATTATCGGCTAACGCAAGAAGGATGGAATCTGACAATAAATGGGCAATTTAGTGGAAAGATAAGAAAGCCGATAGAACCCAAACCTAGATGGTGCCCTTCGGGTCTCAAAGAAGTCGCATAGCAGAAGGCTTCAGCGATTAAAAACACAAGAAGAAAGGGAAGCCGAAAAGGAGAGTGAGAGGGATCGGACGTTTAATAAGTTAAGACCGGTACCGATTTTGAAAAAGGAGTGGAGAAAGAAGGAACAGACCGATAGTGATTCAGATCAATCGGTTCAATCCAGTTCTCTGATGATCCGAGATGATACGCCACCAATGGATATAAACATGGTATTCACTTTACCTGCCGAGTTCAGAACCGAAGAATCGGTGAAGAAGTGTTCGCCAGTGTGCCTCGAGCACCAGACGCTGTGTGTTTGAAAAACCACAAGACATGCATCGGCATTTGAAACCATTGTATCTAAAAGGATACATTAATGGCCGACCAATATCCCGTATGTTGGTCGATGGCGGGGCAACGGTCAATCTGATGCCGTTAAGTACTTTCAGAAAGTTGGGAAAAGCCGACGAAGACTTAATCAAGACCAACATGGTGCTAAATGACTTCACCGGAGACCCAACTGAGGCTAAACGCGTAATGGTGTCAGAACTGATAGTCGGTAATAAAACTTTGCCGACTGCGTTTTTTGTGATTGAAGCTAAAGGCAATTACAGCGTACTCCTTGGGCGGATCGATCCATGCTAATCGTTGTATACCATCAACTATGCACCGTAAACCGTGCAGTGGAACGATGATACAGTAGAAGTCGTACCAGCCGACACATCGGCTCATATCGCCATGGCTAGCCCTGACACCAATTGGCCACACGAAGAGGCTGAATGCATATCAGGAAAAGCCTTGGACAATTGCGATTTTATCTGTGTTGAGAAATCAGGATTCAAGCCGATCAGCGTTAAACCCAATACGTTTGATCGGACAGACGAAGTGATAAGAAGATGGAGCGCAAGACAATAGCAAAACTGCAGGAAAAAGCAAGGAGCTATCGGCAGGAAGAATACGAAGAAGCTGTTGAAGATTTTGAAGAAGAAAGAAAGGGGTTAGGATTTACTTCTGCCGATTTGCTTGAAGAGATCGATATTGGGGAAGGGGATAGCAAAAGACCAACGTTTGTAAGTGCTAAATTAGAACCCAGTTATAAAGCAAAGTTGGTCGAAATACTCAAGGAATATAAGGATTGCTTTGCATGGGAGTATTATGAAATGCCAGGTTTAAGCCGACAGCTAGTTGAACATCGGCTACCTATAAAACCTGGATATCGGCCGTTCAAACAGTACCCTAGGCGGTTTAACCCTACGTTGTATGACGCTATAAAGGAAGAAGTAGGACGATTGCTAGAGGCGAAATTTATCCGGCCTTGCCGATACGCTGAGTGGGTCTCAAACATCGTCCCTGTGAAGAAGAAAAACGGCAAACTTAGGGTATGTGTCGATTTTAGAGATTTGAACAAAGCTACGCCAAAAGACGAGTACCCGATGCCCATAGCCGATATGCTTATCGATGCTGCATCTGGGAATAAAATCATAAGCTTTTTGGACGGGAACGCCGGATACAATCAGATATTCATGGCCGAAGCCGATATACACAAAACGGCTTTCAGATGTCCGGGGGCTTTAGGGCTATATGAATGGAAAGTTATGACCTTCGGTTTAAAAAATGCCGGTGCTACTTATCAACGTGCTATGAACCATATTTTCCATGATTTGATCGGCAATACTGTGGAAATATACATTGACGACGTAGTGGTAAAATCCAAAGAAGACTGGCAACATTTAGCCGATCTGAGAAAAATGTTCGAAAGCACAAGGTTACATGGGTTAAAGATGAACCCTCTCAAATGTGCTTCGAGTATCGGCTGGACAATTTCTTGGGTTTACGATTGCATGAAGGAGGGATTGAAGTAAACCCAACCAAAGTGAAAGCCATAGCCGATACTAAACCACCGACAAGTAAAAAGGAGTTGCGGTGTTGATTGGGAAAATCAATTACTTGCGACGTTTTATCTCAAACTTGTCGTGACGTATTCGGCCTTCACACCGCTGCTGAAAATTAAAGATAACCAAGAGTTTAAGTGGGAAGCCGATCAAAGAAAAGGCCTTCGACGACATAAAGGGTTATCGATGAGTCCACCAAGATTGACCGCACCAAAACACGGTGATACCTTTTAGACTATATATATCGGTGAAGGTGATTCGATTGGAGCAGTTTTAACACAAGAAGCCGATAGGAAGGAACGAGCAATATATTACTTAAGCCGACGTCTTCTAGATGCAGAAACCAGGTATCCCTTAGTAGAAAAATTATGCCTGTCATTGTACTTTGCTTGCACCAAGTTAAGACATTATATGTCAAGGCGTCCAAATGCGTTATAATATGCAAAACCGATGTAGTTAAATACATATTATCGGCGCCCATCCTGCGGGTCGGCTTGGTAAATGGGCATACGCCTAACAGAGTTTGAGTTATCCTATGAATCGGCTAAATCTGTGAAAGGACAAGCTGTGGCCGATTTTATCACAGGGAGTGAAACATTAGTAGGAACAACTAGTGTAACTCCTTGGCAGCTGTATTTTAATGGGTCTGTTTGCCAAGAAGGCGAAGGCATCGGTGTGGTATTAGTTTCACCTAGAAAGCAGGAGTATGACTTCATGTATCGGCTAAATAGCCGATGTTCAAATAATCAAGCGAGAATCTGAAGCATTACTAAGGGTCTACAACTGTTAGATAGCATCGGAGTGAGAGACGTCGAAGCTTTTGGAGATTCGATGTTAATTGTACAAAGAAGTCGAGGAGAATACCGATGCAATGATGATGCACTAACCCAGTACTTGCATCAATGCCTCCAGATCATCGAGATGTTCACTACATTTTCCATAAAACATATCCCCAGAGAAGCTAATGATAAAGCAAACCGATTGGCACAAAGTGCATCAGGTACAAGATTGAAAGCCGACAGGACCAATCGAGCTAAACGCTTGGCCGGTTTTATGTGTCCACCTGTCGATCGGAGAACAGAGATAAGGGATTATTTGTCGATCCAACTAAGCCGATCGAGCAAAGGTCAGCGCAAAGCGCCAAATATGTTCTACTAGAAGACGTATTGTACTTTCGGACTATGGAAGGTTTGTTATTAAGATGTCTGGGAACCGAGGAAGCCAAAGTGGCAATGGGTGAAGTTCATGAAGGCATTTGTGGGTCACATCAATCGGCTCATAAGATGAAATGGGTACTGAGACGAACAGGATATTTTTGGCCGACGATGTTAGAAGATTGCTTCAAATATTATAGAGGATGCCAAACGTGTCAAAAGTTTGGTAACATACAACAAGACCAAAGATCGGCTTTACATCCGATCGTCAAGCCATGGCCATTTAGAGGATGGGGTATAGACATAATCGGCCGATATTTCCGTCATCCAAAGAAAGGACATAAATTCATCCTTGCAGCCACGGATTATTTCTCAAAATGGGTTGAGGCTGTGCCACTCAAGAAGGTTACTGGTAAAGAACTAATCGACTTTGTAAATGAACACATCGTCCATCGGTTTGGGATTCCACAGACAATCACTACCGATCGTGGTCGTGGTTCATGTCCAACGAGTTCAAAGGGTTTGCGTAAAGTCTTGGGATAAAATTACTCAACTCCTCCCTTACTATGCTCGTGCCAACGGACAGGCCGAATCATCGAACAAAACATTGATAAAGCTGATAAAAAGAAAAATTGAGGAAGAGCCAAGGAGATGGCATTCAACGCTATCGGAGGCTTTATGGGCTTATCGGCTATCTCATCACGGAACAACTAAATTGTCACCCTTTCAGTTGGTATACGGACAAGAAGCCGTTTTGCCCGTTGAAATCAACATCGGCTCAATAAGGCTACACGAGCAAGATAAGGTATCAGCCGATGAATACAAACAGGCAATGCTGGACAATCTAGATGATTTGGCTGAACTAAGGCTAATCACGCTAGATCGGCTTAAAAAGAACAAATAGATGGTTGCCAGGTCGTACAATAAAAAAGTGATTTTTAAATCATTCAATCAAGCCGATTTAGTATGGAAAACCGTGTTGCCGATTGGGTCTAAGGATAACCGATTCGGCAAATGGTCTCCAACGTGGGAAGGGCCCTATAAGATCAATCGGCCGGTTGACGGAATTGTGATATACCGAATCCTTAGAAGGGTTCGTCCTACCTAAAGCGATCAATGGAAAGTATCTGAAGGCATATCACCCAAGCATATGGGTCGGGTCCTAACTACAGAGGAAAACATCAGGATCAATGACAAGCACATGCAAATAAAATCGGTCATACAAATTGACCGAGTCCGCTTTAAAACATCCACAGACATGTGCTTACAAAATCGATGCACACCATCAAGCAAGAGTTCAAAAGACGTCATCTCAAGTTTAACGCAATATTAGATTGGCAACAACTGATCAAGAAATTAAAGTCTAGTGAAGTCCCGATCCGCAAATGAGCTCCCAGAGCCGATAGGTCGCCGCCTCTACCGATGGTAGCTTGAATGTTGTCTATTAAATGTTGATCAGCCCTGCATCGCCGAATCGGGACTATTTTGGCCGATTGGGTTTTGACTTGTGCAAAGACCTCGCCAATCTTCTTCCTCTGGGCGCCGGTGAAGATGTAGATTCAGAATGCCAATCGGCATTCTCGCAAGTTCTTTTGTGACCAAGGCCAATCGTTCTTCAAGTTTGATCTTGGTCGACTCAGCTCTTGAGCCCTCGCTCTTGGCCGATTTTAGCACGGCAAAGACTCTGGTCAAATGCACTCTTTCGAGACTTGGCGTCCGCTATGAGCTTGTCCAAAATTTCTTGATCGGCTTGTTGAGCCTTCCTCTGCTCAACCTCGCCTTGGTCGATGCTACGCCCCGCCGACGAGTGTCCAAGTGGCATACCTCTAGCAGTGCGTTCATAGCCGCAGGAGGAAGATCGGCTTGCACGGCCGCCATAGCATTCCTCAGCGGTTGCGTATTGGCCAGAAGAGCTGCCTCCGGCCGCAACACTTCATCAAGAAGACGATTGAGACGTTCTTGCATACCCGGTTCAAGAAAGGATCGCAGCAGATGCCGGGCGCAGAGGCAAGAATGATACGCTGAATGCTCGGCCGATAGTCGCTGGCCAACACTTCCGGGTCGCCGAGCTCATCCAAAGAGAAGCCTAAGAGATCGGCTAAGTCCATCGACGAGCTGGGTTAGAAGCAGGTTTCGAGGTGACGAGGCAGAGCCGAGCCGGCAAGACCAAAGACATCCGCCTGGGTCTTCTCTGCAGACGGCTTCTAACAACCGAACGGAAGGGGTTTCTCGAGGAATGCGTTACGATAAGATGCTACGATAAGATAAGGAACAAAAACAAGGGTCAAGATAAGGATCGGAGCTAACCGCAGAAGAGTTTATCCAGCCGGGATGTCGCCGCATCACGACCCGCAGGTTTTGGGGATTGCTTGATGACGACTTCACGGCTCTTCTTCTCTCAAAATTATAAACATGGGGTTAGCCGACAAAGAAGCATGAAGACTTCGCCTACAAAAGAAGTCCGAATGCACTGACGCATTTTTGCGCGCTGACGGCAAGATCGCAGTTGATGGGCTATTGACCCCAACGTGCGGAAGATAAACCGGCAAGAGGGGTCGATGACCTTTGCCGTTTTAAGCGATCGTCGGCCGATGCGGCTTGCGCTGGGGTTGATCTCTTGCTGGTCTGAAAAGGGTAAAAAATATGGTTAAGCCGATGAAAATCTTATTCTAATAAAACATCAAAATGAAAATACCTCTAGAGACGAGTTAGCATCGCTCGAACTCGAGCTAGACCCAAAGAACGGTCTCTCGCTCGGCCTCGAAAACCAGGAAGAAAAGAGGACAGGACTCGGGAATAGTGCGCCTCCGCAAGAGTGCCTCAGCTATAGAAGCCCACCATGTGGTAAATTGGCCCGATCGACGCGTGTTTAACACAAGGAAGGGCAAGTCTACCACATGGAGTTCATCGGCTAGCTCAATAATAAGATCCGCCGCAGTAGAGTTGGTTACTTTGTTTCGTGGTTTAATCATCCTAAGCAAAGGAAAGCAAGGAATGGTTTGTCCAAAACCCAGCTGGCGTGCATAAACTGAAGGATGATAGAATTCATATGTCGGCTGAAATGTTCTGTTTCGAGTACTTAAGCCGACGTGAAGGATGCAAGGAGAAATCAGCAGGGAAGCAGATCGAGAGTGGATTGGGGCATTAGGAGCTGTCGAGTTTAAACGAAGAAAAGAAGGCCACGGAGATCGGCTAATTGGCTATAATAAAAGAAATCTCTACGGTTGAAAGAGGCTTGGTTGAGATGCAAGAAAAGGACAAATATTTATGGAAGCCTATAGAGAGATTTTTGTTCATCGGATGAACACATGGTAAATTTTTTCGCCTGGGATCGGCTAGGTTGGAATACAGGACGGCACCTCAGGAAAGTCTTCCGTTGGGAAAGCCGATTCATCCGAAGGGTCCGGATAATGAGGCGGCCAAAAACGCAAGAAAGCCAAATCTGGATAAACCAAAGAGGGCCGCCAACATTACCGATTTACATAGGAACCATTGCCAAGAAAAAGCCGACTCGATGATATGCATCATATGGTATACGGCGCCAAAGAAGGATTTCCTAAAGATAGCCGACGACCCATAACTAGTTGCTCGACATAAATTGATAGACCTGGTTGGTCCTAAGGAAGCGCCACAGAATAGGAATCGG
Organism: Rhipidocladum racemiflorum; assembly: GCA_036346355.1. NCBI lineage: Eukaryota > Viridiplantae > Streptophyta > Magnoliopsida > Poales > Poaceae > Rhipidocladum > Rhipidocladum racemiflorum. The sequence goes on from CM070584.1 coordinate 54,998,958, forward strand.
TCTAACCATAAGTTGATAAAGGCTACGTGTTCTTCATCCGATACAGGGCCGGTTACTTTGTTGTTATTTTGGATGTATTTAGACCAACCTTCTCCCTTTTTTCTGGTCAATTTATACCGAGGTTTCCACTAAAAGCCGATATTTGTTCTCCATCGTGCCTAAGACAAAGCATAATTCGGCCATGTCTAAAAGGGTTGGGCCGATGGGACCGTTGGGAAAAAGAAGGCGTTAAAAGAGTCCGACCAAAAATAGCAGCAGCAGCTACTAAAGATTCGTTGGGTTCCTGAGCAGACTAAGGACATGGGGATACACTCAAGAATGCCCATACCTTCCCACTCGCTCTCTTTGGGCCGATACTCTATCGTACCAGACCTCCACTTCTTGAGAGCCGTCGGCCAAGCCCTAAAACTTTTGGACCACTCGTTGATGTTGTAACCAGGAGCCGATAAAGGGAGTCTAGGGATTTCGCCTCCGATGACAAAGATCAGGTTCTATGGTTCCTATAGGACCTAGGAAGTACCGATGATCGCTATCTCGGGATCTAACAAGTACCGAGATGCGCCCATTTCAGCCGATGCTATGAGAAGAAGGGTTGAAGCGGAGGAAAGCCGATTTCAGGATTAACGAGAGCACGCCAGGGTGAAAATGACTGCAGGGGGAGCCTCATATTTATACCTCTGAGAAGGTGAAAAGGCGGGAACAGCTTGTCGCATTGAAAACGCACCGAGAAGATTGCGGCGCTATTAATGGGGAAGTTACCAAGGTGAATCCTAAACGACAAGCCGATCACAGAAAAGACGAAGGGATTTTTGAAAGATAACAAGTTACCTTTCAAAAATGGGGGGCATATGTTTGCACCAAAATTCGGTATGTATTGGAATCGGTCTAAAAATAGAAGTATCGTATAGAAAGGAATCGTAATCGGATAAAAAGGAATCCGTTTCTAAAAAAAGGAAAGGAAATCGGATAAAAAGCCGATACGGATAAATACACCGTATCCATGTACAACTCGGATCGGTCAGGCGTGTTATAAAAGGGGGAGGGCGCCAAGCGAAGATAATCAATCAATTCCAACAACTACTTTTACTGACCTTTCTTTTACATTGCTTTAGCTTCATAGATTTCTTTGCAAGTCGACGGAATCAACATAATACAAGATCGCCGATTGTTGATTCTAGCCGATTTCACCCAGGTTTGATTTGCTTTCGCGAGCTTATGCGCATCGCCTTCCCGGCCGATTTTACCTTGTATCCGGATCAATCAGAATCGGTTGATCTAGTTATCTCCTAATCGGTTCTTGCCGACTAGTGAAAAGCCGATAGATCCTTGTTTATCGGCTTCGATCAAATTACAAATTTTACCTTGTCGATTTCAGGTCAAATCGACTGGCACGCTCTGCAAACCCGGTGTTTATCTTGTGTGTTCGAGGCCTAAAACCCCCTTCACGTTTTTGGCGCGAACAGTAAGTGATAAGGATTAAAGTGCATTGAAGTGCTTAGAGATTGATAGATTTACATGGAAATTGACGCAACGGGACACGTGGCGCCAATCCACATGGTGCTACAAAGATCGCGGTATGCATCACCGTTGCATAGAATTTGTTTCCATTCTAGCCAAATGGATCGAGTTGAATGATGCATGCATGCCGACGCACAGACTGGTCCAGGCGCATACACCGATCGATGTACCAATACCACCCTCTAGTGCTATTCTATATATTGATCTCGAGATTTGTCATCTACACGCAGGACAAGTTGGCCAAGGGAAAAAAAAAATTCGATGCTTTCTTTTTGTAATACGTACGTACGTACGTACATACATACAGGTAATTATAGTTAGCCAACAACTGCATAATTTTGTTTGTAGTTCGTTGTCGCTTTTTTCTTGTTTGCATTTGTACCGTTGTCGCTTTTTTCTTGTTTGCATTTGTACGTAGGTTATTAGTTCTAGTCATTTGTGATCAATCGTGATAGAATAGCCATCGCTACCGGTTACCCTGACATCGTAAGCAGTAAAAAGCTAGTATGTACCACCCTGTAGTTCATTGCATCGCAACTCGGCCCAAGCTGAAAGATTGGCCAGTCTTAGGCGTAGAGTAATTTCCCCTTTTTCAGGCTCTCTGTAGTTTGAATCAAACTT